>JAWNGG020000001.1:1533607-2144160 GCA_036937485.2 Tetragonisca angustula
CATGCGTTCGCAAATGAAAAACTTATGGCGATCGATTTCTACTCGCGGTGTGCGCGGTTAAACGACGCGCGCTTTTCCAACAGCTGGATAATCGTATCCGGCAACCGATCGTCACGTTTTTCTGATAAAACGTTATATTATTTTACAGCGCGTAAATAAAAAGTGAAATTTTTGTGACGTCCATTTCTCCAATCTGTGGCACAACAGAGACAAATAACAGAGCAGCAAATAACATTCAAATGATTTCAAGTTACTTGACTGCCAATACATTTGATTTGAATTATTATACTACAATTACGCGTCCAAAGCACTACGAGTTGTAACAAGAGAAAATCCAATACAACTGGCAATAATGTTAAACGAAAATAAAGGACGTAATTAAAAGAGCGCGAATCTTGTGAACTGAATAAAAATTTAGCCTATTCATTGTCAATAAAAGAATTTGCAAATTCAACTACTTATCTCTTCACTGTAAATATTAATCATGTTGACACTAAGGAATAAATTAAGTTGGGAAAATGAGAGGCGAACGAGGTGATAAATATCACAAAACCAAATTTTTCGCCAAACGAAAAAAAGAAAATACCGATTGACTTTAAACGTTACTAGGCAGACTTGAAACTTAAACTATGCAAACCGAAATCCGTGCGTGTGACCATAGAGCAAACACGAGTCAGATATTTCCCTGGTCATCGAAGATACGATTACGATCGTTGATCTCGTTGAACATGGGAAATCCACATTCCAGCTTTGTTGCGACCGAGAACCAGTACTTGAGACGCGACAACAAAGGGAACTATTTGAATTTCTAGGAGCATCCGGCCAACTCAACGATGCACAATGGACTAATTAAAGATGAGAGAATTATCTAACAGATATCAAAGGGCTGCCGATGGGGAAGATGTTACGTTCGAATATACGGTGCAACTGATTACGCGTGCTCATTTGTCCAATATTTGGCCAAACTATCACTGAGCCATTTCCATGACACAATCATACTTCGTGACAGTAAACAGGATATACTGGAAACAGTGCGACTCTACCGGAGAAAAGAAAAGTTGGAAACGAGGCTCCATTTTCGAGGAAATCGAGCTCGAATATTCATCAAGTAAATTTGAATTTGATTAATTCCAGACTGGACAGGAATTAATAATTGATGTAAGATTATTCCGCATCAAAAATGTAAATAAAATTGTTCAAATTGACCTCCGTTTCCGAGGAAGTGGACTATGAACGCGTTTATTTAATTAAGAATCAGCTCGGTAAACGTGTATCTTTCGGAATCTAATTTTCTCGAAAGCGAAACGTCTCTTCCCATTAGAATTCTTATAGAATAACTTTAGTACTTTTGTAAAATAATTTCCCGTACATTATTCGTACCTGGCCAGTTGAAACTAATTGCAAGTGTAATTGATAAATCGAAGCCTCGTCAGGCAAGATTTACTTCGAATTTTCGCCTTACTTCTGTCTCGTAGAATCACCTTTCATCTAGCCGTACTTTACATCCACCCCTGTACGATAAAAAATTCACAGGCCAAGGACGAATGAAATTATCCGTTTAAGAGCGAGATGGGGGTTTTGAAGTTAAACCTGGCAATCTCAATTTTCAAACACGGCGGTGGCAAACAAGGTAACTGTAGGCACGCTCGAGGCCAGCAGACGTTCAAAGATCATCCGCCGCGCGAAATTAATTGCTTCGGGGTCGCTGCGTGCGCGATGTTGGCCGTGATTCCGCGACACGCGGCGGGACGTGGCGCGATAAATACCAGCACGACCTCCTTGGATAATTTATTCGCCAAGTTAACGCGCCGACCTGGCACTCCTCTCTGTGGACCATCTTCCCTCTCCATCGTCTTCTGTATCTCGATGGGAACTGGGTCGCGGATCGTTCGTTCGAGGTTACTCGTTCGAGCTAAGCGAGCCTCGTTCGCCGGAGATCCTTGCCCAGCGTCGGGGCCTCTCTCCTTCTTCGAGGATATCATCTTCTCTCCTTCTCTCCTTGCCGTTTCTGCCGCAGTGCCAACACCCGCCACCGCGCAATGTATTTTCGACGGCTCCGTCTTAACAAGGCCATTTCGAACGATTTAGGGTGAGCAGGGTGGACGGAGGCAAAGAATGCCAGCGTTCAAGAGGTTTATAGCTGTCTTAAAGTCCGAGGAATTTTCCCATTTTTTTTCCCCCCGCAATCTCCGCAGTTCTATTCGGAGGCAAAGTCGGGAAATAGCCGACGGGAACGATCGACGAACACCAAACGAAGGCTGGATAGTAAGAAACAGTTTTAAGATCACACTTGGGCGACTGAAATCAGCAAGAAGAAAGAAAAGGGGACACCGAAGTGAATCTGGGTCGAATCCGAGCTGCTGGCGTCAGAGTCAAGGGCGCAACTCGTTGCGCCTCGTTTTCATCTTCGCCGCCTTTTATCGTTGCCAGCGATCGTCCTCGAGCCTCCTGATACTTGAACGAGAGACACTCGGTGCTCATTCCATTACCCTAATTTCACGCTTGCCGAACATGTTAAGAAAAAAAAGAAAACGAAAGGAGAGAAAAGGGAAATTCCTTTCAATCCGAAGTCTAAAGTTCCTTCCTGACCTCCTGGCCAATAGAGAGCCATCGCGAATGAAGAAAATCTCAGACCTCGACGTCCAGGTTTATACAGCCAGTTCCGATCCAGTTGCTGATGTTTGTATGAATCACAGATCGGTCACTGAGAGAGGCAAACCTGCGTTACTCTTGGTCGCAAGATATTCCACAAACGCCGGGGATTCTGAGACAACATTGGCTCAAATCTTGGAGAAGATCCTCTAGCTTTCAGTTCGAAGTTGACTCTTGGCTTAATGCTCCGCGCCTTCGATGTATCCGGCTCGAACTTTCTCCTTGTTGCTTCGCGGCAACTTATTCCCGAGTTTCAGAGAGCCGTGCGACCGTCGCGCTCTAATTCGGAGTTTCATCCGTCCCCCACCTCCCCCTTTTCCACCAGTCGCCACCCGCGGAGAATTATAAGGTGTTTATCTTTGGATCAGGTCCATTCGACCGTGCCAGCTTGGCCATCGCGACGTTCAACAACGTCCGGTTCTCTAAATGTCTATTGTCCTTAATTGCACCGAATCCTAGAGCAATCACTCTAGCCACGTATTTCATGGCATTAGTTCGATTACCCAAGTTGCCGCGGGAGTACGCCTGCTCGCTTAACCGGCTCTCTGCTCGACTCTGTGCCTCCGGAGATTCGGATTTTAATCGCTTTCGCCTTTTGCGTTTCTCATTAATTCGACAACGCGTTCAAGGGAGTGGAAATTCAAACGCGGAAATAAATCCTCCTCCTCCTCCGGTGGAGACTGCAAGCAATATAAAACTGCGACCTCCGCCTGCCTCGGCGACGGTTGTTTCATTTTTTTTCAAGCGGATATCATCCGGGGTCTCGGAACTACGTTCTACTTCCTCCTTCCTGTTTGCAGCTCCTCTTAGTGGAAAACGCGCGGATCGGAGGTGCCTGATAAATCTTGTTAAGCGATGGCACCGTCAACTTCCCTTTCTCTGAAAACGCCGGAGAATGATCATGCTATAAATCGCACCGCGTATTTCCTCCTCCGTTTCTTCGAATCTGGTTCTCGAGACGGACCCCGCTTGTTGATCGCACTCCTCGCCAAGTGCAATTGTAACTTCGTTTCTCTTCCGGTGCCGCCACTCTTCCATTGTCCGTCTTCGACGACGTTCGAATTTACCCCGCACACATTCGAGTGGCATGCCGCCGCGTTTCTGACGGAGAAGAAAGCTCGAAGAGTGGCCTTCTCTCGCGTCTCGAGTCGCGAGGCTTGAGAAACTGATCCAAGTCGCGGTAATTGTATTAATCGTAATAATTTTAACGCGAGCGCTGGCGGTTACCGGTGGAACGCGTTCGTTCAGAAATCCGTAATCACGCGATCGCTGAGGGTTAATTAATCCGAACTCGATTAAATCGGCTTTTCTCGTCGCGAACGCGCCGCCCCTCAGCGTCTTCAATTACGTAACAATTACGGCCGGCCGTATTTCACCAGGCGCCATTAACCGATCCAGAATTCCAGGTTTACATACGAGGAAGGCGGACAGTCGCGGTCCCTGCTCGAGAAAATAGTCATTTACCTGGCGCGCTCGTATTAATTGATTCCGGCTGTTGCTCCCCCCGGGGCGGTTAATTAATCGATCCGGCCGATAATCGCCGACCGATTTTTCGTCCTGTTTGGAACTCGCGCGCGCGACTCTGTTTCATTAGTCCTCAAGGGATGGATGGTCGTTTGTTCGCAGCTCTGAGGCTGGTTTTCATTAAACCACCCGATATTGTACGACGGCGAATAAAATAATGCACACCAGCGGAGTATAACGAATTAATCCGTTTTAGAACCACGTTCATTTGTCCGTCGTTCGGTGTTTATTTGCGCACACGTGTTCGAAGATGGTACGTATGGTCTTGATACGAAATATGTAAAACGTGCGCATTATAAATTCGATGCATTCAGAGTTTATTTGCAAATTTATAAACTGTACCGAATTTTCTATTAGATTAACTGCGTTAAATAATTTATAAATTGTACTTTCTCGGGCTCGTTGCTCGAACGTTTTGATTCGATGATAAAAATTGTGTCACAGGACACCTTGCTGTATATAGGAGAAATTGAATACCACTTTATTACGTTATGACAGAATGAAATGTTCAATCTTTTATAACATCCTGCTCTATTCATTAAAACAACGACAAATCATATTTTTTGAAAATATAATTAAAAAAACGGGACATTTTTTATACGACGTGCAGTTAACTTTGTACTTTTAAATTTTCTATAAAAATAATTGTAACTTATTCTTTTAATAAAGTGGTACTTGAATCACATCCTGTCGAATATAAACAAATATTCAAGTCACAGCATATATATGTCTGATTTACCGGGAATTTCACTGAAAATTTTCCACTCTTAAATTACAAAAACTGACACCGATATCTCCGCGGAAGCTTCGATCGTATCGTGTCACGTGCGAGATAAAGCTTCCGAGGTAAGCGTTTCAGGTTAAGGGAAAAAGAAACGACTGAAAAATATTTATCAACTACGTTTCATCCTTCGTTCAACCACGTTGAAATAACGATTGATTTGCGTGAAGGTACGATCGCCAGCACTCGTGAAACTTCAGTTCTCCTATCAGTTGGGAAAAATCAACGCGGTGGCTGAGCTTGGTTTCGCTCGCGCGAGATACATACACATAAATACACACATACATACACACACATATACGATAGCCGCCGCATTTGATATCACCAGCTCGATATAGAACAGGAATCGGTCAGCAACGCATTTAAAATCGAACCCGAGGCAACAATATTCAACGGTGTGCCTACGCCGAATCATTAATCGCCGGGGATCGTCCGTAATTAGCTGCTCGCTTCGTTAAACCGTCGCTTATTCACCCGGACGATTATCAACCGGATAATTATATTTTACAATTTTCCCAAGAGCCGAATAATGGAATTCCATTGTACCTCGTGCGAATAAATCAGCGAGTAACTCTTTCTTTTTCTCTCTTTTTCTTTCTTTTTTTTATCGAATGATAGGCACCGAGTAAATCCTGATCATTAAACGGATATCATTAGCAATGGCAAGTTGACGTTCCGGCTGAAGCTCTATCTTCCGTTAATTTGCCCGAATTTTCGTGCAATATCTATCGGGATTTTCGGGTGCGACAAACAGTAATTCGAAATATGGTAATACTATACTAGCAGTGAATGTTTCAAGAGGAAATCCAATCCCGTGATAAAACACGTAATTCCTTAACACGTTCGAGAGATCGGCGAATTTTGGGAAAACCTCATCCGACGATATTTTCCGCTTAAAGTGCGAATTAACAGCAATTAAACTTGTTCCGAAGTTAAATGATATTTTACCGCATACTTTAACGTGGTTTTCGTTTTAAAAAAATGTCGATGATCGCCATACATGAGTAAGGTAGCTACTTCACAAAAAAAAAAAAAAAAAAATAAGTACAATTAACAGGGATCGTGATATTTATTGCGAAGATACAGCAATCATAGCTCTATTAACTGTACAATTTCTGTCTCTATGATACTCCATTAGGGTAAATTCGAGCAATATAACCTATCTCGTTGCAATTCACGATTAATACTGTTATTTCGCCAAAGTGGAACGTACAAATTTAAGTTTTATACCTTGCCATGCCCAAGTAATGAAATTCTTCATCGCCGCGTTTTGCATGCGATACGCTTACAGTAAAAGATATTTTCCATGATCTTTTCATTTTATCACTCACCTTCAATACTGATACCGATGGTAGGATGTACGTGCCCATGTGTGTTTTTAATATTCAGACAGACGTACATGACCCAATTCCAAACTTGCAGCTTCAAGCAGATTTTCTTTTTTTTTTTTTTTGAAACCGATACTTCTGACTTCCACACTATACACTCACTTCTACACGACATTTAAAATAAAAGGAAACGTGTCGGAACTGAATTATTTGATTAAATCTTAATTAAAATATTCAATAAATCGTCACTAAGAGAGGAGGTTAAATATCGATTCGTGCGACAACTCTGTCGACATACTAGGCGTTAAGAAACGTGCACGTACACGACGACCATTCACGTCGCGATGCTTTGCGATTTTTGCAGCATGACAACAAGGTTCTATCGTTTTCGATCCATCATTTATATGGCCGAACGATTGCGCGAGTGTTAAAACAAAATGACGCTCGACAAGGATGTATCGAACGTTTCGTCGGGGGTGAAGCGACGCGACGCGGAACAGTGTTCGTCCGTCATTAAAGCGCGTAATTAATCCTGTTGAAACGATCGTTTCCAACTAGGAACGGACAGCATACATATCACTAGGCAAGGAGAAAAAAAGAACACTGGGAGCGCTTATCATAGGCAAATACGATGAACGAAACGTCTGCTTCTCTCGAAATTTTACACACGTTTCTATCACTCGACTCACTCGCACGTGAAGGCTTATTTTTAGCAGTTATCCTCGATGAACGGATCAAGAGAGGTTGGAAATACAAGGTTGCGCACTGCTTCTGCCAATTAACGGAAAATTCGATGCGACCTTTCGACGCGACCTGCCGCCGCCCTGTTTGCTGGTCCGATTTGCAGCTGACCGGTTTCTCCTCGTCCACGCGTTGCAAACGTATCAAGGTGATCGCCCCCCCCCGCGATGCACTTTTGTCGATTACGTATACCGCTCTTTTCAACTCGTTACTACCAATCGTCCTGTGGAATTCTACTTTCTGAACGAACGACGCAGTACGAACGGCTCGTTACGAACTGGCGGCTCGTCAACAACTGGCTGCCCCGGTCGACAAAGCCCCAAGAATCGGGAGATTACAAGTTTCCAAGAATTCCAAACCAAGCATGTTTGTTGTGGCAACGTGTCGCGAGGTCAACAGCGATCAGCGTCGTGAACCTGCGAACGATACGCGACATATTTTCGTGTGAGAAATTTTACACACGAGGATTCACACACATGTGCGATGGCTAGTGCTGATATTGTAGATATTGTCAAAGAAAGAAAATCGAGAAGAAATATATCGAACGTATGCAGAAACGTATGCGCAAATGCGTAAAAATGAAATACGTATATAGAAGAATATATTTATTATATAATATTATAATAATGCGTAAAAATGCGAAATATATAGAACAATTGGAAGTTTTGATTCTGTCTGCGATGAATGAAGGACAACGAGCGAACATCTCGGTTTGGAAAAAAAAGTTGCTTGTGCGACTTGATGTGCGTTGAACTCGATGCGTTTTATCGTGAACACTAACGGTTGTGTATATCGCCCGTATTTTCGCGATCAGTGGCGACTCCATGACCGTGCACGAGGTCGTATATTCACTTGAACCCAGTGCTCCGTCCTCGAGGAGAGAACAAAAAGTCCTCGACTGAGCTGGGCGACCAAATTCGAACTCGGCGATTAAACCCGACGATTCGGAAACGCTCGCCATCGTAAAGATTACTGGTAACAAAGAAGATCCTAAGCTTCGCGGCGACGACGTTAATTTATAAAGTAAATGCTGCTAATTCCTACGCAAGATACTATGCACTTGTCTCTCTTCTGTGGAGTCGCGCCGTAATCGCGTCGCTCGTGTGCATCAAGCCTTATGGTTGCTGGTGAATGGTCGTCAATTCGTAACGGGCCTTATTCCTTTTATGCACACAACCAGAATATCGTAAAATGAACGAAACGACGCAATTGCATACACGCGCCACGGATTCACGATGTCGTGAATACGCGTATTTCCTGCTAGCGACACTCACATTACGACGATGTTAACTGTTAAATCGAGATCTGCACAGTCTAGATCTGAAATGAAAATTCGCATTGGTTGAAGGGGTTTCATTAAGTAACGGACCGACAATTTTCGAAATCTTTCGAGAAATGTAGCTTTAAGAAAAAATTCTTTCCACTGTTAACATGCATTCAGATGTAATCCTTTAAATAGTGCACGCAAAAAAAAAAAAAAAAAATGTGCCAGAGGTTTGTACTTGGCTCAGACAACCTGCGCACGTTTTCTTAACGCACACCTTTTCGACTCTCACCCCGTTTTCAATTAACAGGTTAGAATTATCGCGTGTAGAAGTAAGCAAGGGGCTGAGCAAATCGTTAGTAGAAAGCTCGAGAGCGAAAAACCGTCATCCGCAACGGTAAATCGCTCGAAACGGAGCGGATATCGGCGAAACGCGCGAACCGTGGCTGAACTCGCGACAGGGCATTATAAAATCTGCACCACCGCCGAAAACCAGGCCTGATTGAATTTTATTCGGCCGGCCGGCGACGTATAAAAATGCGGCCGCGAGCGCGGAACGAGTGTGCCGCGCCATTTTCTCTACCCTTCCGCCGATTTGATTTATCCGGGCCCTTGATTTATCGGCCAACATACCCGGCTTGCCAGGGATTTCGTTCGGATTCGACCAACTACTGGCGTTTACAAGCGATAGAATAGTGTTAGTCAGGGGATAGGGTGAAAGGGAGGGGAGGGTGCAGGGCGTGGGTGATGTTCAATCGGCGGAACAATTAATCGAACAAGTTATTCGGCGGAGCCACAAATTTTTCAGCCACCCTAAGGAAACCAAGCAACTACTTCCCGCTGGTTCCAATTGGCTTGGCAACGGGATTCTTCTTACAGTTTCTCTATTATCTTCTTGAAGTTTCTACGATCCTCCTTTTCTCTCTTTGGTACGAGAATAATGAAAGAAGACCGAAGATATAGTATAGTATAGTATAGTATAGTATAGTATAGTATAGTATAGTATAGTATAGTATAGTAGAAGATATAGGGGAAGCAAGATTAGAATACGAGGTCAAATTCGGGAGACCATTGTTTCTTTCGTATTAGTAGAAATGAAAGAAATATTTGAAATTTTTGTGCAACATCTATATTACCAAATCATTATCGTCAGTTTATTACTAACTCTCGTATCTTTAATTCTGACTCCACGATCGTGACCTATTACATGTTTCAAACACTAACAAGCATGCAAGTAACATTTGGAATGAAACGAATATGAATAACATCGTTGAAATTTGAATTCTCACGGTAAGCAATCGGTAAGACTTGTGCGATGAGATGATCGTGATCTTGTTCTTTTACATATTTCAAACATTAGCAAGTGAGCAACAATTCTCAATCATATTATCAATTGAACAATTTCTCAAAATTTGTTTATGAATATTATTATTCGACCATTTTCTATGTGACGTTCAAAACAACAAACATCTCATTATGCTTAGAATTATTTTCTTACAAATATTCCACGAGTTTATCTCAACATAAGTAGATTGCACACGTGTAATATTTTTGATGTGTGTAGATACACGATCGATAAACTTACAGAACGATTTTTTTTTCAGCGGTCCCATCTTACCTTCCATTCCGCCAAGTTATTCGAGTAATTTATCGGAAAGTCGGAGCGCCGTGGAATAAGAATTTGACTATTAAGTGGTTCTCTTCGTTTTCGCCCGAATTTATAATATCCCCGATATTTAACATTCCATTATATCATGCCCAATGCTTATACGATATCGTCGTTGTATTGGATTCAAGGGACCGCGACGGCGACCCCTTGACAGCGAGATGAACGGAGGATGAAAGAATAAAAACTCCTTTTAATAGGGGAGGAAAGTAATTTGCTGGGAAGTTGCGTTGAAATTGCCGAGAAAATTGATACCGAGAGCTTTTCTTAATTGCCAATCTCATTTACTCAAAGCATTATCCACGACGAAACTCCATTACGTGTTTAATAAATTTTAAACATTGGACGGTGAGGTGTATTTCCCCTTCCCCTCCGCCGTCCCGCGAGAGAGAAAAAATTAAAGATATATTCGTGAACGTTGTTCCCGATCTAGTTTTAATTTCTTCGCAAAGCGAGCCGACAACCATCCGGCCATAATCCAGGAATAAGTTACGTTATTTAAGAATGATTAAGTAGCGATAAGTTCTTGGTGCACTTTATGGAAAAACAACGTTCCTTCGTCGTCTCTGTCGCGAATGAATTACACCGGATTCCGCGACTTTGTGAAAATTTATTGCACCCTCGGATGTTTTCAACGGGGATACTTTCGTCGGTAACCGCTTCCTTTAAGCAGCAGGTATCGTTCGAAATGCTCGGGCTAACTAAATCGGCAAGACGCCCGTAAAACAGATCCCGGACTTTTCTTCCCTCCGTCTTAACGAGGCTTCATTCGATTTACCAACGTGAGATACTTTTTTTTTTTTATTTTTAGACGTCACCACGATCTTTCGACTCGACAGATTCCAAGGAATCGATATTGTTCTCGATTCGCTCGAGCAAACGGGGACACGTAGCTTCTCCTTAGTAACGGAGCCGGAGGATAATTCTTAAGAGGGTAAGGAGGAGCTGTTTATTCCAACATTTCGTCGACTTATCGGCAGATCGAGGGGCGAAATGGGACAAAGGGGGCGGTTATTGGACTCCAGAAAAATTGCCGGATTACGGGAACAACGATATGCTATGTTTATATCGAATTGTATGTGTTTCGTTCTACTTCCTACCATTCGACCAAAGACGACGATTTCACCGTGGTTCCACGCTTTTGGCTTTAATCGATCCCTTTATGAATTACATTTATTATATTTTTATGACATATTCCTCTCACAGCTGACTATAATGTTTCGAAATTTCCTTCTTGTATTTTATTTTCAAAAGATAATTCTTTGTTCCTGTAACTCATTTAAAAAACAACGAAACGCCATTTTTATTCAGATAACACGTTATTCAGAAATGAATAATAATCAGGATAAAATTGATGAACCGCCACGTGATTCGAGATGCGATTAAAAAAAAAAAAAAAAATATTTTGTCAGGATTGCATCGAGTTCCACCAATCTTTCTAAATGCCTTAACTTTTAAATAAGAACACTTATCTGAGATGTAATAAGAAAAAAAAGAGCTCTTGCATTATAACGTCAAAGTCAACGAGACCCTCGGTTCTGCGAGTCGCGTGTTGGATTTAAATATGTTAGCCAAGAGCCAACGTTTTAAGAGCACGGAGGTTAAAAGTCAGTTGACCGAGAAGGAGAGAACAGGTGGCTTATTTAATCCAACGTGCTCGGTCCGACCGATTTATTGGTTTCCTTTCATTTGCTTTGAGGCAGTCGAGAGGCCGACGAAGAAACGCGTTTTCTATTTCGAGTGGGTCGATCCGTGGGCGTTGTTAAAGTGGCGGGAAAAGGCGAAGGGTTTTCTCCTTGGGATTTTTCTTTCTTCCTTTTTAAACTCGCGGTGTTTTGCTAACGGAAATAGGGGCCGCACTGTGACGTTTTATTATCGCCACGGCGCGAACAGTTCACCGAGATCGCGTGTTTCAAGCGTCGTGGTCGATGTACGAAAGAAACTTTAAATCGTTTATCAAGGGAGACATGTCCCCGTTGTAAAGTAGAGTTGTAAATCGCGTGTACGTCTTGTTAAACTTTCAATATAAATATCAGGCTCCTTCTTAATTTCATTTCCCTTCGTACATTTCATTTCCCTTCTGTGTGCTCTCGATTGAAACGTTGAGAAAATTGGAAAAAGCACTCGGTCGTGACATCAATTTCATCTAAAGAGTCTTCGTTGAAGAGTAAAATTTTACTTACACGCACGTCTTAAATACGTTTGATACGAATATTCGATTTTTTATTAATTTCATTTCTCCGTACGTTTTCCGTGTTTCCAATCAGGAAAAAGAATCTGGTCGTGTTTCAGACCCGAGAAGAGATGCATTTAAAATGAAACAACGCAATATTGTCACGTCAATTATTTCGTCGAATCAGTAATCTTGCTATAAAAAGTCTTTCCTCGTACCGTTGGAACACGATACGTGTCCTCCCGCTAGCTGGAAAAGTCCGTGGCTGATTATGGTCCTTGACAAACAGGATTTTAGGCGCGCTCCATCGACAAATCGGATTCCACTTTTCGCGTGTGCAGCCACCGGGAAGAGAAACATGTACATGCGGGGAAACGGTGGAATAGTCTCGGTCCACCGAGTGTGAAGTTTATGGTTTACAGATAACGGAGGTTAAGTGCACCCTCTCTATCGGGCATGAACCACGCTGCACTGGCCCCCTAGGCCGCCCCTTCTGACTTTATAACCTTCCATTCCTTTTTATTCCTTCCGTCTTATTGATTCTTCTCTTCCTTTTGGTTCTTCGGCGACCTCCACTTTGATTCTTCTACAACTACTCGATGGTTCTACTCGTCTGTCTAATGACGAGTCTTCTTTCGCTTCTTCGGTTTATCCGCGTTCCTTGTCCCATAACGATCGTCGGTCTCGTGAGGCTGAAGCTCGGTCAAAACGCAACGGTCGGGGCCTCGAACATCGTCAAACACTCGTAAAGTGTTTCATTTTCATTTACAACAAACTTTCTGCCCTCGATTCAATTCTCCATTAACGCAATTCAAACTCTATTATTCCTCGCGAAACATAGAAGCTTTCCCACGAGAATATATATACACACACACACACACACACACACACACACACACACACAGTTATTGCACGAAACCGTGTTCACGGACCAAAAGGGTGGATGATGGGTGGGAGGTGGAGGAGAGGTTGGGAGAGAAGCGAATCTACGTACAAAGAGAAGCAGCCAGAAGTTCCTAGGAACGCGCAGCCACTTTATGGATTACAAATAACGGGGTGGTCTGAGTGCTTTCCACTTGACAGTTCGCGTTGTCTTTGTTCCAAGCATCCGCGTCGCCGCCTCTCCGCCGGAACCCATCCTCAACCCGCCGCTTTTTATCAACCCTTTTCAGTGAATTGGCCCGCGTAAATGCGGCCCTCGTCGACAATTACATTGATCACCTTTGCCCGGGCAACGTGCGAGATAAACCGTGCCCGTGTCGGAGTTGCCGCCTCACGCACAATGCCGCCCCCTCCCACAACCCCATGAAATCCCTTCTGTTAAGTCATTCACCGTTTACGTGACCGCTGCGTGGGAGACGGCGACGTCAATGCGCCTCGTATCGCCACGCTTGTTGCGGCCAGGCCGAGTAATCTCTGTTGATGATACTCGCGTACGATCGAACCCGATTTGCCCTGTGCTGAATGGGGTTTCCAGGTCGCCGTGTTTCTCAAATTTCCGCCATTTCTTTCGGGGGATTGCGCACGATGGGAGAGCAACGTTTCACTCTAACGGGAAACATTTAGATTTAGACGTTCACTTTTAGTCGAAAGATATTCTGTGGAGTTGAGATGCAGTTAATACCTGAATTTATCTTCTCTTTACTTGACAGTGTGTAGAAGTAGTATAAATTCATTAGTGGGTCCGACTCTCTCTAAAGAGATTAAAGACCATGTATGTAGTTCGCGTTTCCTTCTTCCACAGATTCTTCTAGAATTATCAACGCTGCACTGGGAATGTTAGATATCATCCTGCGCCTCTCTAGGGACGTCCGTTCATACTTTCAGCTCGCCACGTTACTTCCGAGAGTTTACGTTACTTTCTCGAATGTACTTGCGCAACATGGTCTTCGATGAGTTTTAATTAAGAAAAAGGTTCTGCACTCTCTTCGATTCTGTGCTTATAAATTACGACAGTATTCAGCGGTATCACGTTAGGGGCTATTAATATATAGAAAAATATGCTGAAAGTTAACACAAACAATCGTTCACGCAATTTTTTTATTAATACAGTCGAAGACTAATGCCAGAGAAGAGAAATAAATAGTTCAAATAGTATTACAATATTGATGAATATACCATGTTCAAATCGAGTCTCGTTGAAGGAGAGGAAGTAGAAAAATTGATATTGAACGTGCGTTGATTCTAAGAAAATAAGATGGAAATTGACTGTTCATAGAAGGAGACAGGCAGTTAGAAGTGAGCACTCGGAATTTGCCATTCGAAATTTACTCGAGACAGAGGGAAAATGAATGACTGGCAAACGACATGTGTCATTCGAATGGAAGAATTCAACCCCTATCTATCGGTCATGTCAAACAGCGACGAATTCGATGCAACCGTGCGCAAAGATCGAGTGTCTAACAGTTTGCAACCAATAAAGTAACAAAATATTGAGTTTGAAAAAATGTTGGCTAATAACCGTCAATTAATTAAATTATTTCTCGAGACTTGGTGATTTTATGATCTTATCGTGTGGATAAAGAGTATAATAAATATTTTAATTTCAATTTCGTAGAACATATTGTACAAAAGACATAAAATTGTACGAAGAAGATGAAAGTAATACATCTTTGTTCCAGGTTTCAGACCATGGTTTTGTTATGCCCTTATTGTGGAATAATAATAGCCTGTGTTTTGCTTATTGTGTTATCGTATTGTGCTGAGGTAACACAATAATAGGTTAATAATACTAATCAAAATGTAGATTTTTATACATTTATGAGAAAGTTGAGAATATAATTAAAGTATATAACTCTTATTAATAATTTTTTATTTAGATTCAATTTTTTCATTTATTAATACTAAAGAAAGATACGAATTTTCGTTACCAATTGAAAGTATCACATTTACAAGTATAGCACCGATCATGCTCAACTATACGGATCGAGCATACATATATTTAATGGGACACGTCGGGATCGAGTGCTCTCGGGACCAACTCTCCATCTCCGGCGTATCAACTGTGTCACGACTATAACCACAGATTAAAGACAAAACGCTGAAACGGACAAAATTGGGATGTGCTCCGATTACTTAACGCGTAGCTTCGTTAGATATTTCGCAACATTTCCCCTGGAAAGCAGGGCGTTCCCATATCGAGTTAAAGGCAAGTTTAATCAGGCAGCGCCAATTATGTTCGTCGAGAACTTCGCGGGACCGCGTTAACCTCGATCGATTACCCCGACGCCGTCCGGACAAACATTTCCAAACGCGGCTCAAACAGGCGGTCAGACGTCGGATAAGTTTAAACAAATAAATAAGTAGCGCAAACACGTCTCAATTAATCGAGTTAGGCCGCGGAGCCGAGGCAGCTTAGAACGATCACGTTCAGGCAGCGTGCGTTGCACCGCTGCAAATATTTGCCTCGTGTTTCCCTCTGACAAGGGTGCGCAGACCCTCCCCTCCTACACACCGACTCTCTTACGATCTTTCCACGCTTCGAAAGCGCCGGAGGAACCACCGTTCACCGCTGGTAAGTAAATTCGAAACTCGCAATCCCATTGCTTCTTGATCTCTCGTGCTCCCGAGTCTCTTGCTTGCTTGCTTGCTACAATAAATCTCAATGCGTTCGCCTTTGAATCCAGGCGTTCGTGTTTGTCTTTTGCTTTCGAGCAGTCCTCGAGAAATTATTTCGTGTCTTGTCTCGTGATTTTCGAACAGGATGGGAACAGGGTGAAGTTTCATTGCCTCGCCACACCCCTTCAGTGTGAATTTCAACGACGTAGGACGAACAATGGAAAGTTGTCGCGGCTCGTTCATTAAGAAGCCCCCCTCTCGGCCATCTTTCGATATCACGATCTCCTCGCGCCTCGACAAAAAGTTTTCAGCCGCGTGTTTCCACTCGCGCCAGCCTGTACGAGTTAATCGGTAAGTTTGCTCGCGAGATGGTGAGAGGCCCTTGATCCGAATCCAATTCGACAACGCAACACGTGCAACGCGTTGAAATAGAACGCGCAACGCTGCCAGGGAAATGATTGATAATCTAATCGGTGCTCTTGTTTACGAGTTGAATACGCGAACTGATACAGCCGAATATTCGCAGCGGCTAGGTAAATCGAGCGAGCGCACACCTTTCGCCATTGCGTGCCGGATTTATCACTCGTGTAGGAGTATAAGAAGGGCAAATTAATTAACTGACCCGGTCAATTTCTAGTAGATAGTTCCAGTTAAGATAGGTCAGTTTCTAGTCGAGTGTGTACAGGTATTTATGAAAATTGCCTTTGCAATTGCTGTCGATTAAGTCTCCGTTCGCATGAATTATAATTCGCCCGGAGTCGCGTCGTGCCGTTTGAGGAAGAAACGTCGTTCGTTATCAAACACTTTTCAAACGAGAGACAGAAGTATGAAATTCATCGCTGTCGGAGTCGAGACGTGCGCGATCGTTTCGTCGACGTGCTTCCCTCAATCAACGAATCGACGTTTATTACCAGTCAGTCGCATTCGTCGCGTTCGTTCTAGCTGGGACTTAAACGGTGCCAGCGTTTCGGTGCCGAAAGTTTTCGGGAGCCGATCTGTTTCACCGATCGAAAGAAACGAAACCTTTGCGAAATTGTACGTCAAAGTGGCGCGTTAACGAAAAGAAAATGGCAACGATTGGTGGAATAAAGCGCTGTTTTCCACGGCTGATAAAGGCGACCGAGAGCTAATTATTATTGCTTCAGGCGGAGAGAACCGGAGTTGCTCCGGCTAAATGTCTACCCTGGCTCTCCCTCGCAGCTGAAAATTACATCAAGCCGTTTCCGCGTTCAAAAGCGGCGGAGCCTGCGGAATTTCTAGATTAGAAAACGCCGGTTCGTTTCGTCTCTACGAGGACTGATTGCAACGGCGTTCTAATGGCGCGAAATTTTCCAATTTGTATCCCCGCCTCGATCGAGGTGACACGTTCCACTCTCAAGGGTCCTTCCGACGATCCGACAAAGAAGCCAAGTGGCAATTCGATCGATCAGATCGATCGGATAATGCGTTCATTAGATTCTGCGAATGTTAATTATACTCGGCGAGGAGTTTTCGTGCGACGAATCGTCGATGCCCCGTTTCGCAATTGACATTCGTTCCAGGGAAACCAATTAAAAACGTCGAACAACAAG
This sequence comes from Tetragonisca angustula, assembly GCA_036937485.2. Classification (NCBI taxonomy): domain Eukaryota; kingdom Metazoa; phylum Arthropoda; class Insecta; order Hymenoptera; family Apidae; genus Tetragonisca; species Tetragonisca angustula. The sequence goes on from JAWNGG020000001.1 coordinate 1,550,866, forward strand.
CACGTGGATGAAACGCATCGTGGTTCCGGGTCGAAACGTAGACGACGATCGAGGATGGAGAGGGGGAGGGGGAGGGGGGAGGGGGAATAATTAATGAAAGAGAGCCGAGGTATTGTAGGGTGGCGGAGAGGTATGCGATGATGGATCGTGTCGAGATTATCGGAGCCTCGCTCTCTTTCTCTTCGCTCGAGAGGCGGATAATGAAACATTTATGAAAGGACTTTTGTCCCGGTACACAATCAACGACGAGGTAACGAGATCGATGGCCGTCGTGGAATTCGTCGGCTACGACGACGAATTCAAACTGCAAATGACGAATAAATGGATAAGATTGCGACGAATCGTTCACCTTTACGGCTGCGCGTGTATTAGACTGAATGAATCGACGCGTCATCGCGTCGCGAATTGAAAGGTTTTTGAGACTATAGCTGCTTCTCTTTTATTATATTGTTAAAAATCTCCGACTTCGACTACGCGTCTATTAATAAATCATTTTAATAGAACTTCCTATTGTGATGATTAAATTGGGAATATAATGAATTGAATGGAAGGACGACGTTTGTATGAAAATCCGTTCTTTTCATTTCACTGCTTTAGCATATTGGCAAAAACCTGCCTCTTTTCATGTAAAATATGAAAACTGAAAAGCTGCATTGAAAATCGTTGAATTATCGACCGAAAAATAAAAAAGAAAGGACAAAGAATAAAAATTCAATCATATAAAATGTTAACATATATGTTTCATTGGATTTTTGTGTGGAAAACAAAAGACCAATAACGCTGATTTCTATCGAAACTTATTCCAGCTGCTTTACTTGGAAGAAGTTGAGTTTCGCAGCACGTACGAATAAAAAAAGGGAAACTGTATACAGATTTTGTTCCGTATAAAATAACTGAAATATAAAATCACGAAATTATCGAAGCACTCATTCGTTAGTTTAATTTGAATTACGATATTTCCGTAACTGAAGTTTACAGTAATATCCACGTGTCTGAACGTTACACGTACGTTATGTCATCTTTTGATACTTTCTATAAAAATATATATATATATATATATATAATATATATAATACATAATTCTTATAACGTCGAATGTAGTTATAATGCGAATCGTTCAATTGTCCGAAAAAAATTCGATTATCCATTCTAAACACGATTAGTTCGGGTAATCAAAGTTCCACTGCTATGGAATGAAATTTTGAAACCGAGATATCTCGAAGCGGACAATTTTTCCAGAAACATGCCTGTCCCTCGGAATTCGTTCAATTATGAAAATGGCAAACGCGATTCCCTGTTCGAAAAAGTCGAAGGGGAACCGTTCAAAATCGCATTCCTCCTCCCTTGCGTTTGGTATAGATCCGTCTATCGAAAATTGATCAAGCTCCGCGAGGCGCGCGCGAGCAAAAAGTCGCAAAGCTGCTCGTTAATGTTGCAAAAACCGCATCGCCTTGCGCGACGCGCCGCAAGGATTCTCCTCCATCATTGAGACAAGAAAATGGTGTCGATAAAGGCAGAAACAACGGAACGGTTTTAGCCGCGGCACCTGCCAAAACGTGGATTCCGCTCGGTGAAATGACCGGGAAAACAGAGGCTGCGGAAATCATGGAAAGGCGAGATTCAAATGTAACGACCGGCCTCGGTCTCTCGTGCGCTCGCTTCTGCGAAATTAAGACCGCTGTTCTCTTAACAGCACGGCAAACGAACGTTACACGGGCGATCGATGCGCTCATATTTTGCAAGTGCCTGGAATTTACATCGATCAAAATCTATCTTTATGTTCGAACAAATTCACTGCGACATTTGAAAAGCGATTTCAAATATTTAAACAAACTGTCTGGAATAGAATATTCGAATAATCTTGATACGGATAAAAATATTTGTCATCGCGTTGACGTATTCACATTTTGTAGATATCTGGGAAATGATTAGCTCAATCCAGATTTATCTTTATATTTGAATGGTTCTTCAACATATTTAAATAAACTGAACTCTGAGAATTGAATATTTGAATATTTATGATAGGAATGAAGACATCTGGCATCGTACAGACATTGACGTATTGACATTTTGTAGGCAAATTAGATTAATCCAGTCTGTCTTTATATCTACATAAATGACTTTATTACGACAATGAAGAAGTTGGATGTTTAGGACATTTAAATAAGCTGTCTATGATAGAATATTTGAATATTCATATAATACGAATAAAAATATTACGCATTTTCGAGAGTTTTAAATATTTCATATCGCATTTTGAATATAATAACTTCGTTTCTTGCGCAGGAAGATACTAATAAATATTTCTAGCTGCATAAAGAATTAATAGTATTAAAAGTCCCGTACTTCCCTCGTGCAAAAATTCAAAAGTTCTTGGATTGGACAAATCTAGGAGAGACTTCAGCGTCAGAAGACATGACTTTTAATTGCATAGTTCGTCGTTACCGGAATGTTTATAATTCCATCAAAACTTTGAAAATTAAAGAATATTTTCAAACTTTGAATGATTACGCGGATTTTCCACAAACTCTGTTACTTACGCCAAATACGGAATATCTCGATAATATTTAAAACAGGTCCGCATTGTCTTCGAATCTTATTTATAATGAAAAAAAGTTTAAATTACAAGTAGCATATGATAAAAAAGAAATTACAAACAGTAAAATTTTAAAAATGGGAATTTTCAAAAAGAAAAATACAAATACACATGTCCGCTGAATTGATTCTCAAATTTTTGAGGAGAACTGAAGAACAGTGACAAAAAATCTATCCTGATTGCCATCGAAATATGGTGCAACGTGAAAATGCAATAAAAGCCAAAGAATCGTCGATCGAATACCAGCAAGTTATTAAAGAAAGAAGTTAGTTGAAAGATTTAATTTCACGAAACACTGGCAATATTAAAAAGCTGTTTATGTCATCTTTAATTACTAACAAAATATCATTATGTTCAACTTCTCCACACTACGCAAAACTTTTACTAGTTATTGATTCAATGGCGCTCTTCACCGTAGGCACACGTAGCAAAGTGACTAGAAATCGCAAGAAAATTACAGTACATTTCACGTTTCACTAAGAATGTGAATCCTGCAGGATTCCGACGATTCTCGTCGGAGAGTACGAAGATCAGAGCCGCCCTTCACTTTCGGGGGGAGGGGGAAAAAAAAACTTTCCACTCACCGCGACAAAGAGAGGCGAGAAGACCCCAGAAATGTCCTCATTTTCTTCCGACAGAGTGCGGGGCCGGAAAGGAAAAAGCCCAGAGGAAAACGGCGGGCATATCAAAATTACGAAGAGGCAGATATCGTGTCCTCGTTCGCCGTTGCTCAACTTCCCTCCGCCCTCGATTGTGCTGCGCGCTGGCGGACGACAAGAACAAGCGAGAAAAAGTTCGAAGCAATATCCCGATGGGACCTCGGGCCGACCTTAACCGAGCATAACTGCCAAAACGTGGTTCCCATTTTGTCGCGGAACGGGGAGATAAAACGACGAGATGGAGAAGCTGGCCAGACGTTCGTTCCTCGTGTGTACGAGTTCGTAGTGGAAGGATGCGCGACTTTCTTGCGAGTTAAATGTCGGTCAAAAGTAACTGTGACGCCACGGCCGTCGTTACCAAGTGAAACGAGCGTAAACAGTACGGTCGATGGGGATTGCAGAGGCGTCGGCGGTGGAAAGAGAGACGGCGACTAAGGTGGCCAGGCCAAGAGGCACGGCCCTGTTTTAGCCAGTGTCAGTGACAAGAAACAAAAGCCCTACGGCAGCCCCCGTGCTCAAGATAAAATGGAAATGTACGTTCTATCTAGCCCCGCGCGCGTGTACGTGCCGGTTTCTCGTGGTTGGAATCGAGGTTGACCCGTGAGGTCACCACCTCCTCCGCGGGGAGACGGGAGCGTCGCGATAACACTTTGTTCCCTGTCCTTTGCGAACAGATCGCTGCTGATCGGATCGATAGCTGGCCGTTCTCACCAGCCTTGCTGTTTCGTCGTGACGAAATTGGCGAAAAGCTTCGTTCGAGATCGTTATCGCACGTTCCTCGCGGCACGAGGGGCCACGTGGCGCGATTAAACGGTTTCTTCGACTTCTAATTGCCAACGAGGTGCCGCTAATTGAGCCGGTTCAGGGTGAAATAAGCCATCAAATTACAGGTATCGGAAGAAGAACTTCGTCTTGGGAATAGAGAGGGGTACAAACGGTTGTCGAGTGGCGTGAAGAAGGGTTAGACGACGCGCAAACCAATCGTCGGCGTCGACGTTACTCCACGGCAGAATGCCGCTAAGGGGGCTCGAAACTTTCGAATTATTACACCGCGCGAGCCTAACACCCGAAACGAGAGGGGTGTGTCTCGCATTCGAACCAGAAGGCTACGATTGATTTTATCGTTGACGCTATTCGCGAAATTGAAATCTGTCGGTACTTAGAGTTGTATAACTCCGACTGAGGAAGAGGAGGAGAGGACTTGCGTTACTAAAGGTTTCAATTCAAGGAGACGTCACTAGAAGAACCCGTCAGCGCTCACTTCTCTCTCTACTTCTCTCTCTCTCTCTCTCTCTCTCTCTCTCTCTCTCTCTCTCTCTCTCTCTGTGTGTGTGTAAGCTTCGATAGTTCTCTCAAGAAACTGGCCTATTACTTAGTTCTCTGCACTTCGGAAGTTACAAGTTCTCTCGTTGATATTTAGCCTCGCGTACATCTCGCGAAGTTAGCAAAGGCAGGGGACGCGGCCGCGTCTCGACGTTTAGCTGTACATCCGTCTGAAGAATATCTGCATATTCATATTTGATTCCGCGGAAATTACTTGCCAACAAGTTTTTCAATGTTGCGCAGTAGTTAAAACACTGAATAATTGCGCGAGAAGCGGCCCCGAGTATCTCTCGTACAGCGACGAAGCTGACCCAGCTGCTTACAGAGCGCTGTGGTCGAAAAATTTGAAGGAAGGAAACAATCGCACGTAACTTACGGGACTTACAAGCGATTGAAACTGAAAATTGGAAAAGCTGACAGTTTCGAGTAACTGCAACTACTGTAGCGGTACTGTTACAAGTACTCCAAGTCGACTTCTATGTTCGAAGTTAGAGAGAGAGAGAACTTCGCACGTGAAATTCATGAAAAATCGATGGGAATTGAATCTGACCCGATATATATCGAACGTGTGGTGCCAGCTATTTCAGGAAAACCGCATTTCCAAACTTCTTTCCCTCTTCCTTGCGCGTTGTTTCGTAACAACATTTGTTCCGGTACCAGAATTCCAAAAACGGAATTTTCCGACCACGGTGTTAGTATCCCTTTACGAATACTAACTAGTTCAATGTTAACCACCTTGTCTTAGAAGGATTGCCCTTTTATTTACACTATTACACTATTGTCTATATTATTATATTTCCTTTATTTTGTCTTATATTTGTACATTAATTGTGCGACGTTGTTGTCTCGATTGATTCCCTTTTTCGACTGACTGTCTCGAATCTTTCAAACGCTGTCGACTGTCTTTTTTCTTGGAGTGTATGTTAGTGTGCGTGCGTGCGTGTGAGATGTAAGCGAGGCGAGTGTAGTAGTAAGGCGTGGACGATGGTGTGTCATAGTGCGTGAGACGGAACAACATTGTGAAAGGATCGCTGCCTCTGAAAATATCTCGCAATGGAAAATAACCGAACGCCGAAGTAAGTCGTTGTCCGACAACGTGCATCAACGTAAACCGACCAAACGAGTAGCAATCCTATCGGAAATCATTTTACCGATTGATGCTCGCTATTCGGGAAAGGGGAGTCAATCGGCGGGGCAACAAACGGCGAGTTCTTCCGCGACCGAACATCAGCCCTTGGAAGAAGGACGTTCCGCTCGTCGTCAACTTCGATTGTTCGTAATAAAGTCATCAAGCCAGCGATAAATCTTATTAAACGTCATACGCCGCCGCGGGAACCGACTGTTCCGCTCGTATTACGTCGTATTCAAACGAACCCGGCACCCGGCGCGAATTAATCTCGCCGTCTGATTAATTATTCGGTTATCACGCGACGACTATCCCCGGAGAGAACAGAACCGAGCTCCGTTTGAGTTCATCGTTCGCGTAACCGGCAGACAACGACGACGACCAGGTATACCTGGGCCGGGCCCTCTTTCTCACTTCCGGCCGTCAAGCACGGAGAAACGTTAAATACGGTGACGAACGGCCGGTGATAAATGAAACGAACCGGTTGCTCCTCTTACTCGTTTAACTCGACCGCGAAATCAGCTCGATCCTACTTCAGTGATACCACCACTCCCGACGAATTTGTCACTTCGCTGGTTATAATCTAATCGGAGATACTTTGCTCCGTTCTAATTCAAAACGTTCTCGAGATTCTCCGGCGAGGAATCTTGTTCAAATCCTCCTCGTCGACAATTATTCAAGTCGTTTATCTGAACGTTCTCCTCTGTTGTTTGATCCTTCTGATACACTGGGTCCATAGGCTATGATGAGTTTATTTCTCTGAGCGCGTACATGTGTCCATAGTATTCAAAGAGTTAATTACTTCTTTGCAAGAAAACGATGAAAAGCAGCGTCGAATTTCTCAAAATTATGTGTACAGGACGTGTAATCTAGAAATAATAATTACATCAAAGACGAGAGTTGAGTGGTTTTGAGGGGAACTTTGTCCGATACAACTAATAAAGTCACGTGTGTCTTTTCCTTTTTTTTTTTTTCCAAACAGAATCATATAATTTTTGATAGACGGTTCAAATTACCTCAGCATTTCTTTGTGAAAGATATTAAACTATACATGTCAAAAACCTATCGGTTCAGTAGATGTTTTCAGTAGAATCTTGTTAAAATTATATGCGAGAAGAAATGGAAATATCGCGTTTACGTATTATGCTGCTTTATATATATATATTTTTTTTTTCATGCATCCTCACGTTTCCAACTGAATTTGTCCAACTTGGTGCCGAATTAATGGTGAATAATTAATGTAATTCGCGTATGTTTTTATTAACTCTAAATAAATGAAATTTCTATACAATCGCACGTAAGATCCAGTTCAATATTATTTTCACGTGCTACTACTCTTCTCTTCGTCTTAATTCTCATAAACACATGTTCAAAGCTATAAACATTTTAGAAAAGGAAAATATTATTCTTTCAAAGAATAATGTAGCTAAAAATATATGAGATATATTATACGTGTCAAATTGACAAGACATTTTTCAAACGAATATTAACTGCAGTCCTGGTGGAATATCTTGTTGCCAGAAATATCAAAAATATATGTTACATGTCAAAAGAATAAACAGCATGTTATTGTCGAGTCGCAACTAATTTAAAACAACATAAATTGACACAAGAGACAGATGAAATGTACAGTTTCTTTTGAAACATTTTTAATTATTTAATTAAATATAATTATAATTTCAAAATGATCGTAACTTAATTCGTTACAATGGGCTATAATCATAAAACTTTTTTAGTTTTTTTCTTTTTTCTAACATAACTCTAGCAATTTCGAAAACATCGTATATCCAATTTCAGGTTTGGATGGCTCACACGGTATTACCGTTTCCAATACCAAGTTTGGAAAAATTACGAGTCGACATTAACTGACAATGCTCCACGAACGTGACGCAGCTGTGACTTAAAAAAATGGACTACTTTTCACCTGGAGTGCAGACGCAGTACACGTATGCCGTACTACGATCTAACAACGTATACGTATGGCTTTATTGCTACATTCACGGAATAAAAATCATGGAGTGGAAGCGATTCGAGTCGTTAGAGAATCGAGTGAACCGACTCCGTAGCTCCGTTATCCCCCCCGGAACAGATGACAGCACAGTGCGGCTATTGAAAATCGAATCGTTATGGCAGATATCGCGTCGACTTTATTCCCTTATCGATCGTTCGGGAACGTTGCAGTTTTCCATTTCGTTTTTCCATTTCGCAGTTGCTTGTAATGATATTACTAGAATAATTCATCGAAATCGTTGCCCGTCCCATCGGAATCGAGACACCCGTTTCCGCGATCGTTCGCGCGATCGAGCATCGAGGAAGCTCGAACGATTTTGTCGGCATTCTGGATCTCTGGATGATCAGCAGAGACGATGACACGTTTCCCAGCATCGGCGATAATTACCGGCGTTGTGTAATTAAAGTCGAGCACCATCCTCCGGTTAAAGCGTACAGGTTATCGAATTCTGTAATCGTGCTGTACTAATTAGCGATATAATTCTACACGGGAGGAGAATCTTCTCTTGCAGCGAGATGACCATTATACCTACCTAGACTGTCTTGGAATTTGGTTTCCAAAGTTTGTTATCGTGTTTTATAAACGAAGACGAGATTAAAATATCGTGTAGCAAACGATATTGTGCTTTGTTGAAAAGTTATAAATAAAAGTGCGAAAGGAAGCAAATGCGTCGATGCAATTAGTCTAACACAAGATTGTACTATCATACTGATTGCGGAGGTTTTATACTTTGAACTCTAAAAGTAAATGAACAAATCATTTGCAAACAATGAACTTTATGATGAAATAATTACGATAAAATTTGATGTACGGTAAATTCAGTATCGACTTGATGAAATATTTATGCATAGTTTTATGTTTCACGTTTTGGTCAAAACTTTTTAGTGAAGCATTTATGGATTTTATTTTGCACGGTATATTGAACATTAAACTTTTGTAAACCCCGTGTTTCATTAAGTCTGAATTTTTCTGAACATTGTTCCAATGTAATCAATAAATCGTTGAAACTGCACCAACCACTCATAACTTACGAGCCTCCTAATTTGCGCACCACGGAGTGCCTTATTATCAAGGTGATAGAATAAACTTAACACTGTTATCAAAATTTAATTGTCACACTGTGTTAATAACATCGTTCTATCCCGTACGTTTTGTTTGTCTAGTGATGAAGAACTCTCGTAATCGTTAAATAAATAAATTATATAAATTAAAATATTATTACCCTAACAAATGTATCAAGAGACAGATAACAATTTCACGTTTGTCAATCATGTCAATTTCGTTTGCCATTAGAATTGGTAAGGTGCCATTAAAATTCAGGAAATTCATTCGAGGTGTTCTTTTCAACCTAGCTGCGCGTAAAAAAAAACTGCAGAGTCATAAAAGAAGAAGAAGAAAAAAAAAAGAGTCTCGAAGGGATTGGAACTTTCACTCGAACGGATCGAAGCGATTCCAGTTCCATTACCATTTGCCGCTAACGAAGAACATGGTCATTACGATTCGTAGGCGGGATTTTATATCCGGGGCTGGAAACGTTTTCCTTTTCCCTCTTTTTTTCCTTTTTTTTTTCGCTCGGTCATCGAACAAGGTTACTGGGTCTTTCGGGGTTAATTCGCGGAATGGCGCTGGGTCCACGTTCGAAAATACAATTCATCACCGGCTGAAAAATCAGACGATTAATCAGCGGCATAACGCCCGTTCCATCCGACGGAAATTACCGGTCGGCCGCGTCGATCTTCAAATATTTTATAGCCGTTGTTTAACGACTCGCGGCGTGAAAAACGCCGCGGCAGTGGGAATAAAATAAAGTACGACGGGAGGGAGGCGGGGAGAAACGAGAGACAACGGAGGTGAAAGTGAAGTAATCGACGCGTAATCGATGTTCTGCCCGATGCGACGAGTTTCGCCACGAATTTCGCTCGTAAATTACGCCGAACGTTCGCGAATTACTTGCTCGGAAATTTCAGCTCAGAAACGGGCGCCACTTCACGTCAACTTGCGCTTGCTCTTTTCGACGTTGCCGATATTTACGGTACAGCCTAATTAAACTCGCTGGCGACAATATTTTCGATTTGGGAGATTTTTCTAAAATTTGATTCGAACGATCGAAACGAATAGCAGCTCGATCGCAACGATTAAAAAATAGATTACAGTTGGGAAGCATTCCGGGATAAAATGAAACGAAATGAGAAATAAAACGAGAAAGAAACGACAAAATATTGTGTTTCGCAAGGTTTTCGTGAATCGACAGGGAATAACGATACAGTGGCGCGTTGCCTGTTTTGTTCAACAGTTCGAGCAAAAGGTGGGCTCTAACATTTATTGCACAACGCGATCTGAATAATAATGCAACGCTTGGCGATGGCAACGCGCGAACATCGGAAATTCTATCGCGAACAAAGCGTTCGCATACGAGAATCGCTAAACAATAGATCAGTTTTGCCCGCGTGAAAGCTTTCTGGCATGTAAAGAGCGTACCCGCTGGATTCGATTTCTTTTCGATTCGTTACTAGCTCCCCCCCCCCCCCGAAGTTCGGTCAGAAAGAACGATTCGATAATTCATCTTCTCTCCTACTGGATTCACTTTACTCGTTAATTTTTTCCTCTTTTTTTTTTTCTTTTTTTATCGCGACATACATTTTTATTCGTGCACCAAGCGGACAAAGTGGATCAAGTGGCCCGGGTCGGGCAGTCGGACAAAGACGACGCAACGACGAACGAAGCGTTTCGTAGACTATCCGTTACACCGCGAAACGTTCGTAGCGCGATTGTACGTGGCGATGAACAGAAGAATCGTATTTCGCCTGCAATTAGTTCTGCTCGATAAAGCAACAAGGAAATGCTTTCGATATCCGGCAGAGTGGCGCGTCGCCGAAGACGATTCGCGGGTCACTTGGCAATTAGAGCAGCGAGTCCCTCTTTTCCTCTGGAGATCGATCCTCAGCCACGTTTCCGATCGATGGAGCAGCTCGATCCGATGCCCGACGGCTCGCGACCACAAAGAGGAACGGCAATCTCTTTATTCGGTCGCGTTGCGTGTTCGGTGACGCGCGAAACACGTTTACCATCCCTTCTGGAAAATCAGTCGACAGTCAACAGTCGTCAAGGAATTAATACACCCTCTTTCTTTTCATCCGGCGCTACAGGGTCGCTACTCTGTTGCCACTATTGCCGAGCAAATGTTTAAACGCGTCGGTGTACCATTGAAAATCAAAGATAATCGGGTCACCAGGTATCACCTGGCAAGTCACGAGCGTGCACAGCTTCGCAAATTGCCCGTGCGTCAGACGCACGCCCACTTTCAGAGGACACGGTGTCTACTTTATAATACCGGTGGTGTCCGAGGGATTCGTATGGTAACGCGCGGCGGAATCGCTGTTCAATCCGCAGGGAGTACAACAGCAACGACAATCGTAACCGAATGGCGGTACATGCTCGCTTAAGTAACATTGCAGCTGACCCAATTACAGAGCCCAGCCGTAGCCGAGACGATATACCTGCTGTGTTTCCAGTTATCTGCGCCACCTATCCCTCCTTCCACCCCCGTTCCATACCCTGACCCAGGCCCCCGCCGACGGTTAAGTCGCTCCGTCGACGTCGTTGGTGAAGCGTTTCTCAGGCGGACGACGCGCTTCCTTTTCAGCCTTCATCGCACTCAACGACATTTTCCAGCTCAGGTGCTCGTCAGCCCTGAATTGTTCGCCCCGTGCATTTCCCCCCTTTGCCGTTGACGTTCAGTTATGATTTCGGTGCTTGCGAGCTGCAGTTAAATACATCAGACCCGAGATGAAACTCGAGGGGGAGATCGTTTGGCCGCCAATACGGCGTTTCGCGGCTTCTAGAAAGAAGCTGTTGGAGGCTCGTAAAAAAAAAAAAAAAAAAAACGCAGCTGACGAGAGCGTAGAGACGGTAAGAGGCAGAGAAAATTCATTCATTTCCCACGTATACCTCGTTCCTTGCTCCTTGTTAACCGCGACGAAAAATTCAAGAGATCCCAGTGAATCGCAAGTGGTGGTGTTTCACGTTCACGCATGTACACACGTACGCGCGAATCCTTCTCACGGTTAACGTTTTACCAGCCTGGGGGGCCACGACTCGACGCCGATGGCTGATTACACACGACGACCACCGACCAGATCGGTCAGTTGGCCTTTGTTTTGTCGGGCGGTGACGCGGCCTAACGACTGTTCGAGTCCACTCCATCAGGCGCGGATGGAATCACGTCGTCTCGATGGAATTTGTAAACAGTCGAATCGAACGGAGTCCGTTCCAGCGATGGACTTTTGCACGAGGCCGCGTGAGAATCTCGTTACTGGCTTTCGTAGCAATGCTCGATACTTTGCAATTAACTACCCGGCATCTATTGGTTGGCTCTACGTCTTCCCTCTCTCAGGTGAGAGACCACCGCCTCATCACTCCTCCGACTGCTCTGTTTGATTTTTCAGTTCCCGGTAGGATTGTAAACGACGTCGAGGGTAGATAGTTCATCCTCGAGGAAAGAAGCTTCGGACGGTTTTTCAACCGTCCCGAAAGTGATTGATTACCCGCGTTTTCTCAGGTATTACAGCCACGCTCTCTTTTGTCGGTGGCAAATATTGCGGGATAATGGGGTTAAAGGACAAAGAATTCATGGAGGCAACGACAACTTTTAACTATTATGGATCGCTGGTGTTTGGCGATACCTGAAGATTCCAAAGCTTCGTTGAAAATTGATAAACGATGGATTTACAGCGGTGGTGAAAAGCTTCGGCGCGCGTTGTATTTCGTATTTACAATTAATTTAATGTTTCACTGTATCTTGACTGATATTGTTTCACTTAATGGCCATACTATACAATGACAGTGTATTAAAAAATACTCGAGGAAATCACTATTGGCATAGCGATTAAAATACGGATTTTATGCATTTACAGAAAATTGAAAGCTGCAGAAATGTATATACAATGCATACAAATTACTTTGCATATAAAATAGTTAAAGTGGAATATTGTTTAAAAATTCCATTTCTATAGCGATGCCCATAAAAATTTTCCGCATCCCAGAAATGATAGTAGAAAATCTACATATTTTACAGACAGTGATAGCTTTTTAGTCAATGATGTGCTAAAAAGAAAGTGTTTATAATTTCTAAAGTAGAATAGTATTCGTCAAATGAATCGTATTGTAACAAACACAGCTCGAAAGATTATAGAAATAACTTCAAAAAGTTATGAATAATTTTTTACCTCGATTAAAGCGATTGGTCCTCTCGTTTCGAAAACTATTACACCGTATGAAAAGAGGAAATCTTTGTGACTGTCTCTCATGAGAATTTTGTACATTCTGTAAAAATATTGTATTTGGTAGTACAAATGGATAAATGTAAACATAAATAATTTTGTGAACGCGACTGCATTGATACGTCGCACTAGTAGTAAGTAGGATTCAGGATCGAGTAAGAAAATGGTGGCAAAAACATTCGCGACTGAATCAGTTTTTCGCGAACGGAGCTGGGCGATGAAATATTGAGCATTGGTGGTCGGAGAACGGAGGAGGTTTTTTCGTTTTTAGTAACGTCGATATCACGGTACGCGGATCGACACAAGGTGTCTCACTGCCAGTAGATAATGCATAATATAGACAGGCGGGAATTCGACGATTCTATACATTCTTTTTGGTTACGTGGTATGCACGAGACGACTCGAATCGAACATAATTTTTGTTCCCTGGTGGTTGGAAAGAATTCGACGAAAACAAACGCCGATGGAGTTCGCCGATGGAAGAATATTCAAGTACGTAATCGAAATGCATCGAAACAGAGAGAGAGAGAGAGAGAGAGAAAGAAAGGCGAAATTTGATTTTTGCATATTAGCGATACTGCGGCAGACGAAAAACTATTCCGCGAAACAACCCCCGTATCGGAAAGTATATCGATGCGACCCGTCGCGCGTAAAAAAATGATGATCGATGCCGCGTGGAAAAACTCGTCATCCGACAATCGATTACGTTTCCCGGTGACGCGGCTGAAATTTTTATCGGCGGTGGTTAACTACGGTAAAAAGATTGCTGCGGAGCGAATCGATTAAAAAAAAAAAGAAAAAAGAAAAGAAGAAGAAAGAAAAAAAGTAGAAAAGAAAAGACCTGAAAAGGCCGATATCGAAAGATGACATTTTGAAGCACGCGATCCTCAAAGGAGAGCAAGTAGGCGCACTCTCAGAGCAAGTAGGGGCAAATTCGAAGATGAACAAAACGACGTCGTTGCGAGACTTTGACGCAACGAGGCTAGTTCCACGGAATATTTTCGAACGTGCAACTTATTAACTTATTTAACAGCGAGTCACGCTCGAACCGCCGGCGTCAAAGCAGGCCATCGCTGGTTGGTAAAATGAAGCCACGGGGCCTCAAAGCGCGCCGATCCTCTCGTAAATCAGACTCGCCTCGTCCTCGCTGCGTGTGTCAGCAACGCGCCATATAACGTCGGATTCGATCCCCCGATAAAATAAGGGAAATGAAAAATTGATCGAGCACCCTCAATTATTTATCCCGATAGTTTACATGCGCCTTTTGACCTGGCCTCCTTTTTCCAGGGTGAATCAACGACAAGCTCAAGTGCCGCTCATTTTATAGAGCGTGTCTGTCGAATAACAATCAGATCGCGTAACAATGAGAACACCAGTTGGATTGTTAGCACAGTGGCAATTATTTCTCGTATCAAGTGGCGACGGCAACTCGAGACTTATTAGTTCATCGATCCGCTCTTTAACGAGCCTCTTGCCACCTGCGAACGTCGTTGCCACCAGATGTCGTCCACGCCGGAAACGTGATTTCAAGGATGCTGTTCGACGAACGAGTGAAAGAACGCCACGAAAGGAGATTGTATTTTGGACGAGTGTCTCGGAAAACGTCATACGAATCTCGTGCGCGGAATCTGGGCAAACTAACCGGTTTAGAAAGCATCCGCTTAACTTGCCTCGTTCTTTCATAAAAATTTCACTCGCAGAAGCTTGGATTCGAAAAACAGAAGAAGCTTCACCGCAAGAAAGAATCGAGGTTTGCTTTTTCTTTTGTTTCGCTTTTGCGGGCAAGCGCGCCAAGAGTTCAAGTGGGAAAAAAACATTGTATACTTTTTGTCGGTTAAATATTTTACACGCTCTCAAGACGGGGAGCTAAATAAACAATTCACAGTGGAAAATATAAAGAGCCGTTGCAATAATTCTCGCGGTCAATGCCTGTTAATAAACTCGCGTAATCTTTTGTGAAGGTTCCGCGATGCACGGTCGTTGAATAAGAAAATCCGTGTTAGGAGCTTTGGCGAAAGAAGCGAAGCTGGCGACAAAGCGGTTTTCCATCTCTGAGTGTGGACAGTTTCTATGCAAATGCGTGGAAACACGCGGTCCTCGCCACGCGGGGAATTTGAATGCCGCTGCACGGGGAATCTCGCAATGCGCGTTATAATGCACCGCGAGAAATAAATGATTCAGAGACGTCGGGAAATTGCAATTTAATTCGCAAAACTCGGTTAATTTATCGTCGGACGAGATGCTGGAACGTTGCAAAAAAAGTCGACGCAACCGATATCGAAACGAGCAATCTCGGATTATTGCCAAAAAAAAAAAGAAAAAAAAAATTTTTGTAAAAACTAATCCAAACAACAACGAAAAAAAAAAAAAGAAAAACGTAATCCAATTCCAATGGTGAACGAGGAAAAAAGAAAGAAAAAAAAAATTAAATTTCCCGAAAACGAAGGTTTATCGATCTCTCGACAATGGGTCGGAGGGATCTCGAGGGCACGGAGCTCGTTTGTTTTCACGGGTGAAACGAGTGTCATTAGCGGGGACAGGAATTACATTCTTCGTTACCGCAATGCAGGCAACGGAGGCCGTAAAAGCGGCGCAAAAGAAGAAAAAAAAAAAAAAAAAAAGAAAAAAAACCGCGGCGAAAATAAAACACGGAACGACGCCGGAGCGGATAATCTGCTGGGGCGCGGAGGGTTGAACGCGTGGGAGGTTGAGGGAGGAGCAGCCTCGGCATCGAGGTTCAGAATGATGGGATTTTAATGGGATTAAAAGCGGCAGCAGGTAACAGTCACGCGGGCCTCGCAACTAACCAGTAGTAATAGTACGGCACGATCAGCCTTTAATCTGTCTAGAAATCCTTGCGCGCTCTTCGTCCTTTTCGCGTGCCCATAAATAACTAACCGAGAACCGACCGGGCTGTAATTGATCTACGAACGAGCCACGCTGACGATCGTTCGCTTTCGCCATTTTTACGACGCGCGATACCTCGAGCAGCATCGCGCGGGGATTAAAAATTTCGTCGATTCCCGCGCGGACGCCGGGGATTATTAAAAAAACGAAAGCTTCCATCTCGCGAGAGAAGTTTCCCCCTCGAGGGTTTTTATCTCGCGAGATCGTGCAGTTTTTCGGAGTTACAGGTTTTTCTGATTTATCGACCAGGAAGTCGTTAGACCTTCATCCGGCTCTTTCCGTCCGAGGAGGAGAACGAAAGATAGTGTTCTTCCAGAGGGTACATAAAGAACAAAGTGAAAGGGGAATGGTTCCCTCGCCTCGACTTGACCGACAGGTCCTGAAAAATTCAACGGGCAAGAGTATTCATCGCCTGTCGTGATTTAGAGGTAACCGATATGCACTTCCCTCGGTCACGAGATAGTACGCGTAGTACGTGCGAAGCACCGTCCAAACAACACGACCATCGATAAGTCGACCAGTCGAGAATTTTATAGTTGCGAAACGTGCTTCCTTCCCCCCACCACCGCCACCACCGCCACCGCCACTCTGTCGGTGGAGCAAGAATTTTATCGGTGACAGGAGCTTCCTGGGGACTTGAAAATTTTTCAGCAGAGAAGTTCTCCAGCAACTGGTGCGGTATCGCTCGAACACGCGCTCATCGATCAGCACGAACGGCGCAACACATAAAACAGCGTACATTTCCGAATTTACTGCACGATTTTATCGCTAATACCGGGCAAAACGTGCGATACTTTCAGAAAATGAACGGCAGACTAATCGGAATAGGACGACGTCTTTCGATTATATGTCCATAGTTATCGGAACGAGTGTTATATTTAAACGAATTGGAAAAGTTGGAAATAAATCTAGTTTCTTCGAATTGCGTTATTTTTTTTAATTTTTTTCATGCCGAATGAATATTTGGACTGTCAACTCGTCGTATTGTCGATATATATCGAAATTTAGAATCCAGAGGATTTTAGGTATACAGATGGTCATTGAACTGCGGATTTTATAAATAATTAAAAAAGTAAAACCTCGGGATTTGTGTTACCTGTTAAATATTATAACGAGTTGTATTTTCGACGTTTTATTTATTTTTCTGCATTGGACACGGCATTTTTTTATTTTTTTTTAATTTTTTCAACCATTATACTCATCAGATCATAAAAATCCTGGATTTGTATTTTGCGACTACGAGATTCTGTCGTGCGAGATGGATTTTCTTAAAATATTCGCCTACTAAGAATTTTGTTCAAACGTGAGAAATTAGAGTAGCAAAATGAATTTCTTATTCCTCATTTACGAGACTGTCGAATGAACCGTATAAACAGAATGTTTCCTAACTATCCTGAATCATTTCTCTACATTCATTTCTCTAAACTAAGCTAGAAAAATATTTAATGAATAATTGAATATTCGAAATTAAAATTGCAAATGCGCCCCGCTGAATCTGTGTGAGAAGTGAACACTCGTTAATCGTAGGAAATGTAGCTTTAATCGCAACAGATGGGTTGGAAAATCAAGCTGATTTAAATAACTCGCGTAAACAGACGCACGCGAACGATACACATTGTATATGCGCAATAAAGATATGCGTGCAGTATAATTACTCTCACTTATTTCGAGACATTTGGTTCGTTCGTTCGTATAAAGCGACAATTCAGTCATTAATTATAGCCTTTAATTACAGCCTGATCGATTTCTAATTTAACCTAATCGCACTGCATACTGTGTTACGTAGTCGGAGCACATAAAACATATCTCGTTCTAAATAAAATAGAAAAAAGATCGTACATCGAATCTTTTCGAATTTACACCTTCTTTGATTAAGTGCAGTTGTCATGATTTTTACAACACGGCCACAATGAGACTAGCGCTCAGTTAATTTCCAAAATTTCGGACTGTAACATCCCATTGAAAGTTGGATAGATCTCAAGCGCGGCAATTACAATCTTGCGCAATAGCATTACGCGATCAATCCACGTATACTGGCGATAATTCAGGGCCGTTACGCAAAGAGGAGATCCGAGTTTGCAAGAACCGAAATTTACGTAAACGGGCGGAAATGGGGTATTGCGCAATACCATTCAAAATTCCGTGGAAGCGTATCTAGCGATTCGTCTATACGTCTCTGTGTCATTCGAAAAAGTTCACTCTGCATTTCGCGGAGTGACGCGAGAATTCGGATTTATCGGATCGCGGGGGGCTCGTAACTCGTTGGTCAGTTGGCGTTTAATTGTGAATAACGCTTCCGATCGGGTATCGAATTAGCCGCGCGATGGTCTCCGCCGAAAATTCGGCGGGTTCGTTCGAAACGTGGCGCAATACAGGCTCGGCATTTGTATTGAAATTTTCGTCGCGACACCGTTTTTTTCTTTTTTTTTTTTTTTTTTTTTTTTTTCTTCGAACGCGCCGCAGTCACAGCCAACAAGAAGAGGCGGAGGAAAAGGGATGGGGGAAAAAAAGAGAAGAAAAAACGATCGACCACTGTGATTTTCGTTGCTATTGTGCACGACGGCCGGTTCAAAGCCTGCCGGGAGACCCCCAAGTATAACGGATGTTGGCTAACCTGTGCGCGAAAATGGAAATACTACGGCCCCCTGTTATCCGCCAACAGAGAACTTTCGCGCACGAACGATCGCTGGATTTTCCATTTTTTCCGGAAATGTTTATATAAATACGCGGAGTGTTCGACGAGTTCGTCACGCAAAAAACGAAGTGTCGCCGCCTCGCGTACACTTCAGGTGCGGGGCAACGTATTTTCCCTCGTATTTCCCTCGTTTTTCCTATTTTTTACTTTCTCCCTCTGTTCCTTTTTCGCCTTTCCCCCCCCGGTTTTTTTTCTTTTTTTCTTTCCTCCTTTTTTTTTGCAGATACCCGTCAGGAGCCGAACAAAAATAGGCTAGCTTTTACAGGAATCGTTGTTCGAACGTCTCTTTTATTTGTTTATCCGCGTGGACTACTTTAAATATTACACCGCGACATGGTAGTGCATTGTTGCACTACGATCTTACGGAAAATCGTGCAACTATTTTTTCTGCCTTTTTCTCTCCCGGCTATATTCTCTCTTTCTCTCTCTCGTTTCGCTCTATTTTACGACTTCGCGGTTGAAACGCGAGCTTTTATCGATGGTGCCTTGTTTCATGGATTGTTATATTCGTTGGACATTGGGTAAGCCACGCACGCAACCTACATTCCTGCATCCCCACCATGTCATTTGTCGTCATACGAATCGAGCAAGTCGAGCTTTTATCCATACACATCGAACTGAAAAATTGCTATCTTGCACAAACCTGGCATAATCACGCGCCCGGCTAGTCACGCTCCCTCTTGTAATTGTAAAAATTAATTTTTATCGGCCCCATAATGATTCTATAATTGTTATTAAAGTGTTATATACTTTTGTACTTTTATTAAAGTATTATATATAACGATAATTTATATATTACTATATACGATATTTACTGTTCAGATGATACTAAATATCGGTGGATTGTACTGAAATACATGGATCGTCCAAAATTAGTTGTAAGAAATAAATCACGCAGAAAATGTTCCATTCGGATTTTTTAAAAATGTGTTATTGATTTTACGCTGTGAAAAAGGGGGGTTGAAAAATGCAAACTCACACGACGGAACAGCGTGTACAGAATATACCGAAAAGTATACACGAAAACTGCGAGTGTGTTAGTGTGGTTACAATACATTGTATATACGCTTGTGTAGCGTGTACGAATGTGCGTACTTCAAAAATTATTGCGCCCAGGTTTTCCAATTTTTGAGAATTGTCCTAATTCAATACGCAGGGACTACAATACAAGTTTCGCAATGTATTGCCATACGTTTCAGAATACTTCCGAACAACGTCATATATTTTACGCAAAAGTCAATGTGTTCATATCTTTTAATCGTTTGCTGAACAAATGAAAATCTCAAGACAAAGGACGATTTTATCACGTTCGAAGTCAATGGGCGAGATCATTCTATTCTTTGATCATCAATGTTATTTTCAGAATTATAGGGCATTTTGTCTTCACATCGAATGTCATTAATAATATGGTACCTATGCGTTCAAATGCGACTTGCAAAAGACAACATGCAATAATCAAGTCTGAAACTAATGAATGAATTAACGGACAATTGAGCGTATATTAATTTATGAATATCCGAATTAATATAGAGTCAACATATGCGTCGTAATCAATATATGTAATATATGTAATTAATTTCCGTTCAGGTCTTTCACTTTTATTAAGAACATGTAAAACGTTGAAAATTGTGACTGATCGTAATTCAGCGGCCAGAGACTGTATGATTCTGCAGGATAATCCGAAACCGATATGAGCCTATTTCAAGATTATTCCGGCTCTTTAATCCTTTACTTTTATTTATATCTTCGACATAACTTTTAATCTACTGTAAATGAAGGGAAGAGGAAAAGAAATTTTCTAATAATTTAATAGAGTCTCTCTTGTACGAAACCTTTATTTTTAGAATATCTTAATATTTATAGCTATGTCACCAGAATAAAATGACATAAAGATCTCCTGATTGTTAGCAGACATTCCGTTTCGGTGGAGTATAAAATTCGAAAGATAAAAATAAGAATTCACATAAAGAAAGTACTAAACCGGAAAAAAATAAGGACGAATGAATATACCCACGCCATTTTTCAGCGTTTCAGAAATGGTCACTTTATACGTCTTTTTGTGCACCATGTGCAATTGTTGTCACACCGATGTGATATAGACGTTCATATAAAGCGATACTTCAACGCTCAACTGTCCTTTGTGCGACAATTTGACACATTTCTCTTATGAAACGTACGTTACAAAACGCGTATAAAATATGTAACACGACGTCTATACCTCGGAGTAGGTTACACGCAATCAAACAGAAATTTACTCTATCTTCACACTATCTTTTCATCTCGTAGGTGAATTTTTAAAAGATTATCCACATTCCGCTGTGTCAATCTGACAAGCAAGCAAACCAAATTAAGTTGGAAAAATGAGAAACGAACGAGGATCGAACTACTCTCTGAATACAAAGAGTTAAAAGGTTGTCTCAGTTAGAAGATTCGAAGCAATTATTAACAGTTGATTTTTTACATCTCTATTCTGTGCAATATTAGATCGGCGCGCAAGAGGACGAATTTGCAAACGGAAGACAACGATAGGAAGAGGGACTTCATTTGGCCGTTCTTTCGGAGATCGCGTAAACTTGACGTGCCTGCGCGATATTAAAGCCGAGACCCCGCGCTATAATTAATTTCAAAGGTCTTAATTATCGCGCGGTGCAATAAGGCCCGATTGAAGTTAGAAGCTTTGTCCGTACATGTGACATATCGCACTTTATCGCAACGTAACAAGATATTAAGTAACATTAGGCGGTCGGCGTTAGTCAAAGTGTTTCTAAGCTCTGAGTGCCACTTCAAACATCCGTGGTTGTGGCGTTATTAGACGAACAACTGCGTGGACAGGTTATTCCTATCACCCGATACCACTCACGGTGGAACAGCCACTGGCGCTGACCCTCTCTGCTGAAAACTGCCCTGTAATTTCGCCACTGGTGGAAATTTACGTGGACGGGGATGGACAGTGTTCTTAGTGGACGGTGTTAGCATTTCGTTACAGCTGCTTGCATTGTATGTATTATACGTATGCATGATACACGTATGTCCGATAACTCCGAACGTCGTCGGGCTCTGCTAAAATTCTGCAAACACGCGCTAGAAAATCGGGACTTGAAATGTTGACCCTTCGCGAAGGAATATTTGGAACCTGATCCCTGGAGTTGAGGATATTGTACACTGAAGATTTAAATATCAGGGAGAATCGGGCAAATGAATGTTACTCGCGCGTAACAAAGGAAAAATTAATATTTCTCTTTTTGTGTTGATCAACATAATAGTTTTAACAGATTTTTCACATAAGTGATTTTCTATCTGTTACGGTACCATAATTGATAATTGTACATGAAGAAGCAAATGGGAAAGAGAGAATAAAATTTAAAACTTCGAGAATATCGAGTCTGAAAGTTCGTCACGTATATCAGAATTTATATCCTTAACTGAATAATCGGCAAGAGTGAACGATCGAGGGGAGATTACTCTATCTGTGACAATAAGTCAATAACATAGAATAAAGGGTTCCACGAAACGCTTCGTTTGCCAGAAAATTCAAAAACCTTTGACTAAATAGAAATAAAAGAATATACGTATAAAATAAATAAGTATATAAAAATATTCCCTTCTTAATCTGGAATCTTGCTAATTGCCAACATCTGTTCCGTTACATTGAGAAAAACACATCGATCTCGCGTGTCTAAGTAACAAATGAAGGGTGTTGGACAACGATGGCTTTCAGTAATACCGCGAAACAGAGAACAGGGTACGTACGAATAAAAGTTCGATCTTGCGGTTTGAAACTTTGCTGATTCCCCAGGCGAGCATTCCCTTTTCGCGTAAACGTTGTGCAAGTTTGCTTATGAATAAATTTCGTCTTATCATCGTTCTTCGGTGTCCCGTCCACCCCCTCTCTTTCTCTTCCTTGCCTCTGATTACTTTTCAGCCTATCTTCGTGTTAATTTACTTGGTTCCTTCCGTTTATCAATATGAAGAACTATAAAGTGGATTTACAAAGGTAAACATTACGTACGAGATCTACGAATCAAGTATCGATCAGCTGTCGTTTCACTCGAGCAGAAATTCTTGTCTTGGAGATTACGCTGCGATAGATTAACACAGATAATAAATCGAAACATACTTCTTTTTTGTTTCAAATTGTTTCAATTCTCTATGCATTAATTTAAACTTGACTTTCATTAAAGTTACAAAGAAAGCAAAAATTATTGACCGTGAAGTTACGAAAGAATGTTACATGGATAGAGAAAAATGAATTTATTTATAGCAAATTGTATCAATGAAACGAATCATCGACGTACAAAAAATGCAACTACATAATTGATTCATTTATTTCTTGACATATGAAAAATTATTCAGTAATGATTTAGTAACGCTCGATATTGTCATGAAAACATTTGAATTTTTTATTTTCGTTCATCCATCCCTCACTTTGCGTCAATTTTTCTGAAATTTTCTTCTTTTTTTTTGCATTTTATAGAAGCCGCTTGCATTAATTTGCCACTTTTTGCGTTCGCTTTCGTATTCAAAAAATGTTGCATTCAAATTGGCGCAAACCGCTTCTCTCTATAGTATAAAACAATGTACTGCTTTATCGCCGAGTGACAGCGTTTCATTCACGGTTAAACTTGCTGCCTAGTTGCAGTTAAAAGTCGCATTCCGTGCGAAAAGAGCTTCATATAAATTTATTCATATCCAAGGATTTTCAATCTATACTTTTTAATTAACCATATAATATTTCATTTTAAATTATGTAAATTAAATAATTACAAACAGAGACAACGACGATATCATATTTATTTCTAAAATTAGAGGCAATTCATTTCATTATAAATTGAAATTTTAATCAATACTTTTCACAACCATGAAATATCTCGATTGCAGCTTCAATTTAAAAACGGCAAGTAATTTTTATATTAACTCTGTCTCGACAGAATGATCAATCGATCTTTACTAATTAAAATACTCAATTTAGGACATTTAATGTTTGTTGGAGAAATAATATTAATGAACGGGAAAATTTAACATAGAAAGTTAATAATGGAATTCATAAGTCTCTAGACTGCGGATGATTGTGAAATTTAAAAATCGTATCCCGAATACGTTGTAACAAATAAATATATCACGTCTTTAGGTGACCAAAAGAAATATCTCTAGACAGCGACAGGGTTGACAGAAATAAATTTTGTTCGGCCGATTCCTTCTGACAAACGAAACTCGATGCTCGCGAAATTCCAGACGGATCGTTTGCACGATCGAAAACGTTGTTCAAGCACTTCCGACTTTCGCACTGCGTTTTTCCCCCTGCCTCTCATTCATCACCGAGACCGTTCCGAACTCTCCGTCTAACCCCCCCGTTCCCAAACCCTCTAAACCACTTTATGGGACTCGAGGGTTTGTCTCCGCGATCCTCCATCCGCCGTCTGATTAGCATACGCATCGATCCTCCGAGCAGGAGGGGGCGGTTTTTGCCAGCGGAGGCCAGATCGCGCGACATATTTTCGCCGGGGAACATTAGGACGGCCAATCGGTGACGAAGCGATTCTTGATACGGCAAACCTGCCGCGGTTTGTTGTTCCTTTATGGCCACTCGATTCTCGTTTTCTTCCCCCTTCTTTCTTCGCTCCCATCGAATCTCAATTTCCTCTGTCCCCAAGTTTCTCTCGTTCGAAGGAATAACTTCTCACTGGCTTGCCAATTGGAATTCCCGTGTAAAGCACTTTTCGCGTGAAAATCTTCGACGAAAGAAAAAAAAAAAAAAAAAAAAAAAAACACGGCCTGTTGGCCGGACATGATAGGCAATAGGCTTAATTTCGGACGATCAGTTTAATTGCTCGGCCTGCTCGGTACGATCCGCGCGAACGCTCTTATTTCTCGGTTAAACCTCTTTGCGGCGATGGTTAATGAAGAAGAGGGGGCGAACGCTAGATTTCCCCTGGCGCCATCGGATTAAACGTCACAGCTGCCGGAAATGGATAGCGTCGTTTCCTACTCGACCGTATATAATCCTTACGGAAATTTATTCGATTCGTTTGCAGCCGGTCGCGGGCCCTCTGTATTGCGCCTGCAGTAATCGATCGAGTTCGCGGCATAACGACAAACGATTCGGCCGGCTCGACCCGCTCGCTCGATAAAGACCCACCCTCCGCCTTTCACTCCCTCCGCGTAAACCAGTCGCGATCTTTCTTTTGTAACAGTGTTTACGAGTGATTTGCCGCGCGTCCTGCGCATAGGCTGAAAGTACCCCCCACCCCCTCCTTCCCCCCTCGTTCGTACGCGATTTATCGTTAGCTTTGCCACTGTAAACGCGTATCAGTACTCGGGGATACTGAATTCAATGGTAACAGCGTTTGAAGATGCATTGTTTGGAAACTTGCGAAATAAACGAGTACGGCTGATCGATAACGCTATGCTTTTTCCGTTAATACGCCCGTGGAATGATAGAATTTTCAAGTTCATTACACGGGGAACGTGTAATGGGGACGAGGTTCGGTTAAAGTTCTATCGATTAGCGTCGGTTACACGTATTGAATCCGTGGTCCGTCATGGATGGTAACCAGATGTATCAAACTTTGCTGGTTTCACGCTAATGGATCTAACCTTATCAAACGTTTATCGAATCCGGGGGGTTTGGATCCGCCACCGATGAAGTATTTAGTTCCTTACCTATGAATCACGGTGATCAAAGACCTTCTAAACTGATAAACGTCGTTCAATCCCGAGAATAATTTCATCTCGTTCTTACCTGTAACAAATACGAACATGTTACGTTATCATACGTTGTAACACTGTAATAAAGTTTAATAAAACAATGCGTCAAAGGTCAATATACACTGCTGTGCACAAGTATTTGAACACTCGTAAATTGTCGCAAGACAATTCAATTGATACGTATTGACAAAAGGGAATTGATATTATAAATTAGATAGGCGTAGATTCTAAGCATGTCAGTTCATTGCCGAAATTCTAGAATGATTGGAACATGGAAAAATATGAAACTCGAAAATGGAAAAGATGGACAGAGAAAATGCTCGTCAAAGTATCGAGCTTACGATGAAACTGCACTATGTGTCCAATTATTTGCGCACGACAGTGCACTCGCAAACGAACACACGAACCGCGATCTTACGTGAACCATATACTATTATCTCGATACGCAAATATTATCTCGAGACGCGAGACTCAAGTTTCTCTCCAACCACAGATCAAAAGTTCGAGATCCCTCTGATACGTTCGTTTCAATGCTTAAAACTTTTTTACTTAAGAAACTTCGGATAGATCCTTGCCAGCTCGGGAACTACGAACTTCAACGTAATCCCGTGTTTAACACGGTCTCTGGGAACCTAATCTCGTTTTAATTTAATGACGGGAGGAGAGAACTGAATAACTACTTCTCTAAAACAACCCACCGCGACGTCTATCCACATACGTCTAGACATACGTGAATTCTTCTTTAACGTCGCAAGACTCGACAATACGCAGCACAGGATTCTCCTCCATTTATAGAAACACGAAATTTCCTACCAATTTACACGGAAACTTCCCTACAGCCGCGTGATCCGCCATTTCGTAACATGGACATACAACTCGAGGGACTCGGCACGTACAGTCTTTAACTTAGGTTATGCTACGGTTAGACCAAGTCAAGCTCTAGTTGCTCTCCACTGAGCAGCCACGGAAGCTGCAGCCCAGAAATCCTAAATTGCCATTAGCCATCCTCGAGGATAGTTGATCTCTGGTAAATGTTTCTGACCATTTAACGTTTCACGAACAAACAAACGAAAGGAACGAAAGAAAGAAAGAAAGAAAGAAAAAAAAAACGTTCCCTGCGCAATTATTGCAGGCGAAATAGATTGATCAAGTAGTAGCTATCGACAAACTGGCAAACGAAATTCATCCGACGCTCGTACAATTTACCAACGAGATTCAAATCGGTTAACAGCGGTGCACTATGGCGGGGCGTCGAGTGTTCTTCAGCTAGAGCATGCACCGAGAGAGAGAGAGAGAGAGAGATTTCTGCCCTATATTTCATTCGCGCGAACAACAATCCGATACCGTTGCGCTGGGCCTCGGTAATGGATCGTCCGCGGAGGGGCAAGTTTTCAATTTCTTAAGCCGACAAGAGACAGAGAAACGTCGCGGACACCGGCACTCGAATGCTTTCAACCACGGCCAGCGCCGTGCATTACGAGATTCCTCGCGACGCAGGCCACGCAGAGACTTTAACAAATGGATCGTCAGATGGTCCATTGTGGTGCCGCAGCGCGCCGTTTCCGCTCCACGCCTCGAGAACTTCCGTTCCCACACCGCTACGAAGTTACTCTATCTCTCTCCTTTCCGTTCAAATTTCAATGAACCTCAAACCACTCGCGAGTGGCGAATACTTTTCCGATGTTTAAAGATTAATACGATAATGAGGAAGGGGGAGAAGGGGGCAAAGTTGGAGTTCATAATTCTGGTTCAAACTGGCTCATAATTCACCGCAGCACGGAATTATGCAGCACGTTTATCGCCAGGAGAGACATTCCCCCGGAAATTTTCTTCTAATTCCCCGCGAAAGAGGAGGAACTTAATACCTAATTTGGATCGACTCTTAAAACTGGACTGCAGCCAGTTTGTTCGCGTGCAGATTAATTTATGCGACACCGTTTAACGGCGAGGTCGTACGCTGCATGCAATAACAGCATGGAGATGGAAGAACGACGATTTTTTTGTTTGTTTTATTCTATTTAAGCTGTAACTTTAACCAGTGCGTAGATTTGTCATATCTTTATTGCGACATTTGCCTGATATTAGAGTAACTTTTGTCTATTATACCTAATTAGTTTCCATATATTTTTTTTTCTATTTTTCGCATTGTATACATTTCTCTTCTTCACGTTTGTAAATGCACAAAAATCCGCAGTTTAATTATTCGCGAAATCCTCCAATCATTCGAAGAACATTTAATTGGATTTGTTTCAGTGCACGAACTATTAATTAGATTCGATAAATTTGAAAATCATGTTAATTAGTATCGACAAGTGATGTCAACAAAAATACAACGCATCTATGTATGACACAATGTGTACATGTTTGTAATGACTATTGAACTTTCGTTTCAATATTCGGCCAATTATGGTAGAAAATAATCGATACGCGATGAAACAACTGATTAACGCGTACCAACAAACCACTTAACGATGCTAATGAGCTAGCGATTGGCCATTATCCAGGAGCCTTTGTTATAAATTATAAGGAGCAAATTGTACCAAAAAATACCGATTCGCATCCACTCGATATTAATTCATATTAGGTTGTTACATCCCGGAATATCCGATTTCACAAACGTATAAAATTATCCGCAATTTAATGTTGAAAGCATTGTTCGACGATATTTATTAACAGTTAATTTAAGGCCGAAAACTAAACCTGGTGCAGACTCGTCTGGTGTCCCATCGATTTTTGTTTTAAAATGGTCAACGTTAAATATATTCTGCAGAAAAATTTAAACTCCGTTCCAATGCTGCTCGTGACATTAATACTGATTTTCCAAGACGCTATTGGAATTAAAAAAATTAAATATTGTTCTCAAGAAAGGTGTTGCAAGAATTTCATGGAAAATTCAGCCATTTCATTTCTGACGGTCGAATAATCCTTCGGTATATCGAGCACACGTCAATGAAATATTTTATGCGTATCGCGTAGAAATTTGTCACCGACAGTTTCGTCGCGCATTAGCAAGACTCATCAATATCTATAAAATATTCGTGGACTTTGAAAACGCTGCAGCGAAAGCGATTTGTACTTTCTTCGCTGACAGGCAGATATATTTCTTCTTGATCCTTTGAATTACCGAATTATTCAACTGAAACGCCGTCGGTGCAAGGATCCGTCGTGTTTAATAGCCGTACGAGACGGCGCGCGTTCGATATGTATTCTAACGTTTCGCCTTTTCGGAGGGCAACTGTTACATATTTCACCGAACGTTGTACTTTCGATAGTAGATTGAACTTTGACGAAGTTCCATCAGGAAAAAATTGCCGACCATTTTTCGGAATCTTTTCGGTTTCGAATTTCACCCGAGTTCCGCTACTTCTCGAGAAACAGGCAGACGAACTTTTGCTCGCCTTGAAACGTGTGGATGTCCGATACCTTGCCCCGTCGAGCAAGAAAAACGACGTCCCAGCACGTCGTTTAAACTTTCAGCCAGACCACTCCTGCCACGCTTCCCTTTCGTGCTCCTCGACTTATTCGAAAACACGTAATTACGTACTAGAAAAAGTTCCCACCGTATCCATATCGCTGTCTCATCGACTTGTCCTTCAACGATCGAATTATCGTGCACTCTCGGAAATTTGCTATTTGTCACTTGAAAAACTGGAAACATGGTAGAAAATTGTTCTACGTACTAACTGTGAGTGATACTTTGAATATTTTATGTATTTTCTCGAATTATAATTTTGAACACTCCATACTTTCTCAAATCATGCGAATTCTGTGTAACTTCGTGCTTTGAAATTTGTTCTATTGCGTGAAAATCCGTAGCGATACTTAAAATCAATAACAGAAATAATTGTTCATACCATCCATTCGATGTTTAATTATTATACACGATTGTTTATGCAATCTGATATTTTCATAAACACGATTGAACATTCTAAGCATAAATTCGGCTTCATTGTAAAATATTCCAAATATGTTTCATTTCCCACATTTTTTTCATATTGCGTACGTTCTCTGTATTTTCGCATCTTTAAATTGAAATAACAAAATAATAAAAATGAAAAACCGCGGCTCAGTTACCAATTTGTTTTTTTTAAATCATTTGTAAAATGATACGAAACCTCTCGTATTCGTAATTCTGTTCAGAATCGAATTTTTTCGACAATACGATCCGTTGAAATACAAACTTTACGTCGTTTTTATTATTTTTAGCTATATGCTAACAATATGCGGAACTCTTGGATTTTCCATCTATTAATTCTCTTTTCACTGTCCCACAGTGCTTGTCTACGAAAGATTACGAGCAGAATAATCTATTAACACAAAGCACGTATTTCTAGCGACTTTATTTCCACAGTTATAATAGATCAAGGCCGCGTCGTAAATATCGGAGTTTACAAACGATCGTGCAACATCCAATCCAACGATAAGAATTTGAACCCTCTGGAATATTCCACAGGGGTGCCGATATCACAGCTTTGCCATCCATCTCTCAGGCAGCATTGGGCCTCTAATCTCCTCATCCAGAGATACGCGCTAAGGGTGCAATGGAAATGGGAGCACAAACTTTCGAAAATCCGTAACAAACACACGCCTCGGACAGAATCTGGTACAAATGCGACAGATGATGTCCAAGTGGATAAATGATGTTCGATGATTCAACGGCTATCGTTACGTGAAACACGCGTAACGATCGGGGTTGCAATCTGAAGCGAGTGCGAGGGAGAAAGAATTGCAGGGAACGAGCAGGAGGACAGCAACCACTTAGTAAATATCCTCCTTTGGATATAACTTGGTCCCGATCCAAGGCGTTCTCAGGGTTTTAATTAAAAATCACTTCGTCTCCAGCTGGGAGACGACTCTGCGAACGGAACAAGCTCGCGGGTATAGAACGCGGCGGATGTTTTGCACGACAAAGGCATTCGCCACAATTTCGTTTGTCACTGTGACGAACATTCCTGACCAGTTGTCAGAATGCTCTAGAATGTTGTCAGAATTTGGCGAAGAAAAAAGAAAGAAAGAAAGAAAAAAAGAAAAGGAACACCTCGCCGCCGTTGCAGGCTGCAAATGAGAGGCGTTTCGATGCGTTTCGAGGTAATCTTGAGTCTCTGTAACTAACACACGGTTCAATATTTGCGACGCGAACATTGGCCGTGATTAAACAACGAATGGGCAAAGCAACAACAATACGAGCAAATATTGTGCTGCACGTGGTCGGCGGAAACAGTTCCGTGGAATAATAAATTGCCAAAGGGAGAAGCCGGGGCTTGTCAGGCACTCACCGCCGGCATATCGATCCGCTGCTCTAACTGAAAACCATAACAGGTAATCGTGCGAATCCGCGCGAGAGGAAAGAAACTGTTTCGTGACGAGCAACGTTAGAAAATGCAAATAAGAGCAAACAGGGACGGTGGCGGATAAAAATAGAAAAGGGAGAAGCTAAAACAGGTGGATACCGAGAGTATCTGCGCTGTATGTATACTAAACAAACCTTCGCATAATTCGTATGATCACCGAGATAAGCTTCCACGTTTGATTAAATCTACAACAGCGAAATTCCTATTTTATAGGTACAGCGCCAGCACCATATCCATAGGGGGATTGGTTCCTAAGCTATTCGCGGATATTGAAATTCGATACATCCATTCTTTTTTTTCTCCTTGTTACAATATAATTTTATTACCTTATTTTGCATACATGAGCGTTACTAATGGATAACATTATCGCTGCACGAATTTCAGGTCGATCCAAAATGTGTACGTACTCTTGTCGTGCTGATCGACTATATAAATCGAAACGTCGAAGAAAATTGCAGTTGAGACGTTCGATGGAAAAAGGATGAAATGCCATTTCGAGGAAATCAATATCAAAGTTTTCTTTACGATACTACTTTTTGTATCAAGCTTATATTCTCGTTACAGTATTATTTTCTACAAAAGTTTCAAGAACAGAGAAGCTTCGAAAATGACACGTGTTCGAAATTTCGAAAACTTGTTTCGTATGCTTGATTTTTCAAAATTTACCTCGGTTAAAGTTTACAGTGTGATAAACGAATTCGCGGAGATAATTCGTTCAAGAATAGCAATCAATCGCGAATAGGGATGTTGAATCGATGTTCTCTACCGTGTTTGATTAATATCCAACTAACCAATGGAAAAGAACTGAGAAACACGAAGAAAATTCGGCAAACACCTAGGTGAGCAGAAATCGCGAGGACATACCAGACGATGTGTAATCCAATTATAATTTTCAGAAAGCAGGACAACATCTAGGAAGTATTTCGGCGTGGCCAAGAATTAGCGCAAATCGATATTGTAATGGCTTATCCAAGCAGACGTTCGATAATTGCGTCTCAATTAAGGGATCCGACCTAATTTCAGACGTGGCTGGCTGCCTCCTCAAGACCGGCTTCAAGATCTTCCGGCTCGCTGCGCTTCCAGAAACGTTTATACCCGGGTTGCGGTAAATACCTTAAACGGCGATGAACTTGGAAACGATCCCTACACGTAACCCGCGGTTTCATTATCTTCTGTCCCTCTGCCGACTGCCGAGTCGATTCCACGGAGGAGATGCTCCCTTCGTTCTGGTATTTACCCACCAACTATCCCGATATCGCGTAATCGCTGCCGAAAAAATCTCCGTTCTTTCGCGCGACCAATTCCAATTAATTTCAATGGCAGAGGGAGGGGTGACAATGCAACTCAAGCTACAAGTTTCTCCACAAAATCTCTGATCCGTGATCTAAATTACTTAAAAAGTAGGAGAATGATAAGAACAGATTGTAAAAATTGTAGGAACTGGAACAAATGTCAAGGTTTGTTGTTATGGTTTACTTGTATATGTCGATTCCGCAAATCTTTTATCAGGTGTTATATCTGAACACACGATTCCTCGATTTCATTAATTTATAAGAAATATTTCTTTTTAAGCAAGACGAGAAATTTTATTACCAACAAGAATGTTGCGACGGTGAAAACACGTTTTTCCATCAATTAGCAAAGTCTAAATATTTTTGTTACGAATTAACAAAACAGGGCCATAATATCACCCTTCGCCCTTTATATACAGCTTCAATATCGAATAACATTTTCCAATTTTCTACATGCGCCACATTAATCTACGGTACGGTTTCGTTTTTCTATTCGTACACAAGTGTTCGGTGCCCGCTTCATTCCTCATCAACGTCACGCGTAATCGTTTCTTTCCTAAAACAGGTAATTAATAACAACGAGGTTCGTCGTCGTTGTCGTCGTCGTCGTCGTCGTCGGAGAAGAAGAAGAGGAAGAAGAGGCAGAGGAGGAGAAGGAGGTGAAGAAAGAAGAAACTCTGAAACTTCTCGAGCTTTCTCAAGACTACTCCACGCGGTCGTAGTCAGTGTACATCTTAATAAAGACTTAATTTGCAAAGTATCCGGGGTAAATTTTACCGCGGGAACGGCTGTGCCGGCGAGGAGGCAGGAAAGAGGGCAAGGATGGCTCAACTGGTATCCCCTGTCTAATTGGTATAAAATTCGCTGGCAGCCCCGTGGCTCTTTTGCCGCGCGGACCAACTGGATTTAAGTTGGAAAGTCAACCTCACTCTGTAGACCGTACTTGAAACGCACTTTCGAGCATCGTGTTATTTTCTGTTGCTCGTTTGTTTGTAGAATCGCGAGTAACTCACGAGACTCGTTCATGTAAAGGGCAGGTGCGACGTAAAATTCTAACGTTTCGTCACTCCGCGATGAGATTCTCGAACGCGTGGATTCACGATTTAATCGGAAAGGCATATCGCTGAAACTGAAATTACGAAATTGCAAAACTTTAGAATTTAAACCTGTTAAATAGAATATAATACAGCGTGTAAATTTCTTTAAGACTACTTGACTAGGCTATTGGCGTACACTTTCATTTCGTCTCCAAGTAATCTGTTTGCTTCGATCCTAGCCAAACACTCGATTGACACCTAATTAGGAAGTTACACATGTAGCTGTTCCAAGAGCTGTGAATCTACACGTCTCATCTAGGCGAGATGAGGAGACTTTGGTATGAGACTGACATTCATGCCACTACTGTTAATAATAAACTGGCATATGCCTCACACGATCCCACACACAAGATTACGAAACTTGTAAACACGTACGAGGATAAGGGGTTGACTTCTTCCAACAAAGTTTGACATCTTTCAGAAGTAGCGTTTCAAAAATTCTGTTTCCTAAATGTAGTTGATATCACGTCTACTTGTTTTTTTATTTGTTGAACCGTGGTCTGTTTAATATAAATAACAATAATGAGCAATATCGGCAAAGCTACCAATTGTCTAAAGTTGAATAAATCTAGATTGAAAAGTTTTATTTCCAAAGGATATATATTATTTCTTCTGTTTTTAGTAGCTTATTTAATAATGAGGAATATAAACAATAAACTAGAAATTCAAAATGGAACTATAACTTGGTAATTTGATCATGAGTTGACCTCTCGCAGAATGAACTGTAATAAATTATAGGGACCTCTGTTTAATTTTTTGTTATTCCGAAGGTTGGTACGGTTTTGAATAACTTGGCCCAATCAAATAAGTATCCAAATGTTCGGATATAGAATCCGGAATCTTGGATCCAGATTTTATTCGAGCACTCAATATCAACTTCCCGTAGATACGAGCAATAGTACGCTTCTAGCGTACACACAGATCGACAACTTCTAGTATTCAGACTATTCTGGTGATAATACTATACTTGATGATAAATTTAATCTTCGAAATCATTTTTCCTCCCCTCCCTTCTTTCAAAATTTCAACGAGAAGAAATTTCTCTTTGACCGGCTTCGGTAATTCAGAGGCGGAATAGCATTTCGTCCGCGAGAATTCACCCTGTGGACTGTTCAATTTTCTCCTTTGGCCGGGCAACGGAATGTTTGCCGCCCAATTTCCAACGACCGGCTCGCGTTCGCGAGGCTCTTTGCTCGCACGTGATCACGCGATTGCGATTTCGACCAGCGATTCCCGGATAGTGTCCCGCAATTTCGTTACGCTTTGTTGCGCGCTTTTTGCACGCCACGCGGCGACCAACAGCGTTTCGTACGTGCTCCGAATGCGGAACCGGGCGAACGTCAGTTAACTGGACGAGATGATTCGCGATTCGGTTCGCGCCACACGACAAACGCCGGCAAGACAATCGATATTCCAGCGAGAAATACACGGGACAGGGGGGAAGGACGGCTCGGGGATCATCTTATTGAGTTTCGCGGTTCACTGCGAACGCTCGGTGCTTCGTAGGGGGTAAATAATCGGAGGGTCTTTGCACCTCCCCCTCCCGTCCCAACCCCCAACCAACACTCGCCCTTTTAACTTTATTTACTTTTAATCGGGAAACTTGCGCGACGGTGTAGTTCGGGGACGACCCTCGTTTGTTGAACTTGTTAATAAAATTAGCCGCGGAACTGCTGGGGGCCGCGCTAGATTGTGCTCGCGCTGGAAATTTGCTAGCAAGCTGATTGACGGAAATAACGAAAATTCGCCCTTTCGAATATTTGCGAAACGTAAACACAGAATGCAGATGCGTTTTTATTGGCATCAGAATTCAGATTGTTCAGTTTCGAAGTAATAAAATTCGAGTTTTACTCGTATTAGTAATGAAATGTTACTTTTGAGGTAATAATCCCCTTGCCTGGCGAGGCATCTTTCACAAAGAATGTCCTTGAAACCAGATTTATGAAGATAATTTTGCACAACGATCGGATATCTGAATCAGTGACTGACTTATTTCTAAGGGAGTAATAATAATTATATACGTTTTTATTATTGGAATCGAAACGCTCATTTTAAAGCAGCATAATGTGTGGGTGCACTTATAATCCTTCTCCGGCCATGATCTTTTATACAGAGCGTCCCTGAAGTCAGTTTTACGAAGAAAATTTTATAGAAACATCAGGTGTCCGACTTACGATGAACTTGTTCTACTTGCTACCCACAAAGGAAAGAACAGCAAATAGGTTTTTATTATTAAAACTCTCATTTCAAAGTAGTAAAATGCAGGTGTACCTATAATTCTCCTCCGGTGAGATCTTTTATACAGAATGTGTTCCCGAAGTCAGTTTTATGAGGGTAACCTCGTACGACTGTCAGATATCTGACTTATAACAGACTTGCTCCACTTTGTACTCGCCAAGGAAAGATCACGAAAATTGCTTTTGGAACAACGCTTAGAATACTTTGCAGTATGCATCGAATATCGTAAAACGCCGATGAGATTTCTCGTGATAAAGCTTGGTTTCTTTGGATCATTGAGTTTAAAATTTCACGTTTAGTAACTCGATTACGCACAGTGTCGCGTAAGAGATCATAGCACGATCAAATATTTTCGTTCACAACATTTTTCGTTTTCGAAAAAATGAGTTTGAAAATTTATCAAGCACATTTCAACTTGATTTTTTCACACGAGAATATTCTCTCTATTATATCAAAATGCAATTATGAACAAAAACAAAATGATACTCTTTCTTCGACATATTTCTGTACATAGCATCATCTGGTGTAATTAAATTATCAATCGCTTAAAACTTAAGAAAGAAAACGTCATCGATGTTTCAGAAACTACTTCCATATTCTTTTCTCTCCAGGCAGCAAGTAGAACAAGTTAGTCGCAAGTCAGACGTCTGACGACTGTTTTCGTAAAAACTGACTCGTCATAAGTTCAAAGTACTGAAAACTAATGAAAATACGTTATCCCATAACGAACTACGTTTCGCGTGTTACGATACATCTGTAACGTTTGAAACGAGAAGTGAGAAGAAAGGGGAAATCCCGTAGATTTTAAAACTTCAAACTCGACATCTAAAAGCAAAGTCTCATTCCGCAAAGCACCTACAAAGTGCTCCAACTGTCATTCCAGAAGCGATTTCCATACTCTTCCATTTCACAGCAACGGAAGCAAGTACAACGGGTCAGTCATAGGTCAGACGTCCGATGGTCGTGCAAGAATACTAATGAAGGAACGTTGAATTACGGTTCGCACGTTGTAATATATCCGCGACGTTTGAAACAGAGACGAGGGAGGGAAAGGGGAACGTTCTATATTATAGGCGAGCAAATTAACCGGTGATTACCGTGCACAGGCAACGAAATCTTCGCGCAGAAAGATATTTCTGTTACTGGAACGGCATTAATGTTTCCACCGAAGAGCTGTCGTTATTTCTGTAATGGCCAGCATTAATAGTCCACGGGGTGGTATCATTTTAATGACACCGCGGCATGGAACACTGCGAGAGCGCCGCGATCCCGCAGCTCGTAGCTTTAAAGTGTGAAATATTGCCTCGTATGCCCTCGATTTGCATTCCGCGTCATTGTTCGTTCGTCGTTCATTTAAACAGACTTCGAAAGAGACTCGGCTCTTCTCGCGAACTCATCTTCCCTCCTCGCTTTCCCATCACTTTTCTTCTCTTCCTTTTTTTTTTTTTTTTTTTCTTTATCGAACACATTTTTATCCGCTCGTTGCATCGATCTATGAGAAACAATCGTTGTCGCGAAACTGTTCACGCCATGGCCTCTTACTATTCGATCCATACCACTTCGTGACCTAGTACGTCGCGACGCTCGATACGTTTTCAGCGTAACAGCCGCGAATCAAATGGTAGAAACGCGGCGAAACTTAACAATGATCTCTCGCGACGTTCCGTGCACCGGGGCAGGCAACAGTGACTGAAAGGCTTGACCGGCCGGCGACCAATTTTACGGTTTATCGCGCTGCGCATCGGAAACGCGTCAAACTTGCTCGCCGACACTTGGTAGGATATTCCCATCAAACGTCGGCCACTGTAAAACTTCGCGACCGCCGGCGAACACATCGTTTGATCTCGGAAACAAGGTGACGCCTTTTTGTTCAAGCTGCGAGCTGTGAAAAAAAAAAGAAAAAAAAAAGAAAAGAGGAAAGTATCGCCAGGTGATACTCTCGATAAAGTACGTGTCGCGTCGTGAAAGATCACACACGGATAGGACAAGACGGTTCTTGTTGGCGAATCACGATCGATTCGATCGGGGAACTTGCAATTAGTCCCGAACCGAAAGGGAAAAAACGGTGCCCCCGAGGAAGCTGCCGGCGCACGAAGGAAATCGATCGTCGGTTTAATGGGGAAACTTGAAGTTGTGTTTTTGCATCTACTTAAACAATTCATAACTCCGTTGAATCAACGAACTTTCACGGTGGATTTCACGGGCTGAAATCGAGCGGAAAATTCACGGGGGAGAGAGTTCGATGACCGGTCACAGTGGCAAAAATCGGTGGCTCAGTGTTGGAGAAAATTTCGACGAGGGCACGTTTTCATCCTTTCCGTCCTTTTAGGCTTAGAAGAGATTTCGGTTGACCTACCGTGGATTAACGCAACTCTGTGTTATGGGATTCCGGCCGAACGCGGGGATAACGGGCCAAGACCAACTTTCGGTTGATGAATTGAGCTCGGATTAAGGTGGTGGCTCGAGAGGACGAGTTCGACGGACAACTGCTGGCGTTCCTGGTGGAGGGAAAAATTTTCTCCGCGATTGGGGAATGATGGAACGAAGACTGAAAGAGGTACGTGAATGTAACTTCACTTTGTTAAAAAAAAAAATTCTAGATTATATAAATTCGTCGAGCGTGAAGAAACCGCGAACAATTCGCGTCGATTTCTTCAATTACACAAAGTTTGCAAATCTTTCGTCGACAACTGTGCGTTCTTTCCTTCGGATCGATTGAACGAAGTTGTATTCGGTTGTAACCAGACTGCGGATATTTATAAAAATTCATATTCTTATGAACTTACGTTATTACGTATGATCAAACTGTATTTTGGATATTTTACACATGTTCTTGTATTATACGGATTCTGTGCGATTTAAATTTTCAATAAATTCATAGAAACCCGCAATCTAGTTATAACAGACGTTTATGTGTAACATTAATAAATGTGGCGATTTTCATCGTGAGCGAAATTGAGCAAAGAGTGAGTATTAAATTTTGTGTCAAAAACAAAATTAACCGAGGCAATTGAAATGCTATGAAAAGCCTTCGGGGAAATTGTTTGCCAAAATCACGAGTGCTTGAATGGCATAAAGTTTTTTAAAATGGTCGAACGTGGATAAAGGGAAATTCACGTTCAGAATGTCCATCGACATTAATTTCGAATTTTTCTCTTCTCCCTCCCTTTTTTTTTTTTTTTTCTTTTAAACTCAACAAGCATTATAATCACTCAAACGCCGTGTGACGTTTTCTTATTTTCTTAATTGAAATGGCCTTTAACGCGGACGTCGCTTTGAATCGATTCGGACGATAAAACGAAATTTACGAAACGAATTAAAAGCAATTTCGGTGGCTGAGTTCGAAAAATGTTTCGAAGGACAGAAAAAACGTTGACGCAAATGTACTGCAAGCAATGGAGGAGTACTCGGAAGGTGACAAAGTAGAAATGGATGATTAAATCAATAGTTTTCGTTTTATTCGACTTGTTCTGGAACTTTTTGAACAGGCCGCGACCATTAGCGTAACTGCAATCGAATTGATTCTGGTTTCGGGAAACAGTACGCTCGTATAAATAACTGAGATGTTACAGAAAAGTTTCGGTGTTTCTACGAGCATAACAGAAAAAAAAAGTAAATGTCACGGTTTAATAAGAGATTGACCTACAACTACGAAATTCAATTAAAAGTTCTTCAACTGCAACTCAAGGAATTTCACTATACAACACTCGCTGCGAGAAGCAAGATTAAATAAAGCGTTAATACTTGAAAACTGATTTCAAGTTGTACTAACAACTATGCGATTAAGCAGTCGCAAGGTGTCCAAGCTTCCCGAGTGTCCGTAACAACTTCAGTTGTATAAATTAATTAATTTGCTTCGTAGCAGTCAAACTAAAAGTATTAGGCTGTGTAATATAAATTCGTTTGCCTTTTGGTGTCACATTTTTGAGGATATTAAAGGCACGAGATATTACAGAAAATCCAGCAAACAAACAGTCCATTCACACGGTGTGGATAAATGTTTATAACTGTAAATGAAAAGCAAACGAACACTTATAACTCGAAAATATAGTATACAACACTTCAAGTATTAAAACAATCATTTCTTGTTCACAGAAAATATCGAATCTATAATTGACCAACGGTTTAAGTTTACTGAAGTGTTTACTGCGCTATCAACGTTGGAGAAAAGATGTTCTTTACGCAGAATAATTATACAATTCAAAGAACCTGTATATGTAATTTTTCGACAAAAAGTTAGTTAATTCATTTGTAAGAAAAATAATCAATTTCGTTTCTATTACACAGCCTAATAATTTGCTTTGTGGGTTTTGTCCTTGGTCAAGGAAATGAAAAATAAAAAGTCTGTGGTCGATTGAATTTAAAAACCAACGCGACGAATTCAATTTTCCAACTTTCGCGAACGGTTCTTCGCGTCGGTAACTCGGACTCCCTCATATTGTTACACGTTGCGTAGAATCACAGGGATAACAATACAGTTACGTGTCTCGCGAGGCTGTTCCATTGTTAGAACGACGATCGAGAGAAAGAGAGAGAAAGAGAGATTTCGCCGCGAACGTGATATATACACCTGCACGGACACAGAGACACGTTCGCAGAGAGTCGACGGATGATTGCATCTCGGCGAGAATGCAATCTGGAACAGTGCACATTTCTCCGTTTGCCGTTCCTCTTCGAGATTTAGAGACTCGTTGCCAAATGTCAGGGCGCGGAAGTACCTCCCACTAATTAAGTTTACTCCAAGAAACGCTCCCACCCCCAGCCCATCCCTCCTCGATTCAACTACTCTTTGCTTGCACCCACAGCCACCCCTCCTTGTCACCTGGCTCGCCTTTCTACTCGTCTGTATCCGACTCTGACTTTATGCTTGTAGAGCGAGTTCTTTGACAACGAGCAATCCCACGCCGTTGAAACGGGAGGAAGAACTGTAGATAACAGCCGCGTGAATACGAGATTTTGAATGTGGCTCGATCACGACGATAGGAATCTTCGGATTTCCCGGTGATAAAATTTTAGGAAATTTTCTCCAGACGCTATATACAACGCTCAAATATCTAGGAGAACGCGGATGATACGAATGAAAAAATGTACCAGATGAAAACTGCACAGTGAGGGTGCTGATTCTGAGGGAATATTCAAATATTAAATTAAACAGATACCTCCATTTTTTTTATTCCATTTATCGTTCTTGCAAATGAGATTCAGACGTTTCCTTCCATGGCTCATGTTCGCATTATTCAATACGTAAACTTTGAATTATGATGTGCTGTTTGATATTACGAGACTAGTCACTGATCCATCGAAAAGTGAAATAGACAGAAGCACAATATGCCACACTCGATGCGACGTAACTGTTGTCTGGAACATTTTTTCGTATCGTTCACATTTTTCCAGATATTCGAGCGCTTCCAAATAAATCAAATAGATTACACACGTAAGACATATTTTTGTCGCAAGGAAAATATTCCGGAATGCGATTCCTATGGTGCACGATTGATGGACGTGGCAAAAGTTGAACAAAACTCTGAGAAATTCACGGTTGAGGATTCTTGGCGAGAATTTCGTACGCTTCCTTTGGTACGCTTGACAATTTACGTGCGTCTCTTCATAATCATAACGAGTAAGAAAAGATTCGCGGGTTATAAAATTTCGTTAAAATTATTCCCAAAATTGTCCAGACGAGAATTTTACAGCAAGACTTTAGTTCGAACTTGATGCTACTTCGATTGATACTATTTTTCGTTACATGTATATCAATACTCATATCACGTACGTAACAGAGTATAAGTGTGTGACCAATGTGGATTTCCGCGATGTATTATT
This sequence comes from Tetragonisca angustula, assembly GCA_036937485.2. Lineage (NCBI taxonomy): Eukaryota > Metazoa > Arthropoda > Insecta > Hymenoptera > Apidae > Tetragonisca > Tetragonisca angustula. Next base: position 1,591,968 of record JAWNGG020000001.1, read on the forward strand.
GCAGCGTTTTGCTAACGACACGATGCATAAACGACACAGAGATAATGCAATTCAACGATCGACATTGTAATTTACAGACTCGATTCTTCTGAAATTCATATTTTTGTACGTCACACATGTACGTCGATGGGTGCATATGCACCAATCGTATATCTCACATAAAAGCATACAATTTAATTTAATTCAACTGGCTTTACTCGTGGGTAAAACACTTTTGCATATTAATGTTACAGTTATAACAAAAATAAATACAAACAGATATACACGTGACTACGTACTACGTGAAAGTATGAAGAAATATAAAATTTAATAAATTTAACTGTAGTTGAAAAAGGAAATATGGTATAAAACTACATTATAGCAGTTAATCAAGCACAGTAACGTGTAACATCAATACGCAACGAATCGGAAGCTTGGTAATTCAACAATATCAACGCAACTATTAAAATTCACCTTTGCAATTAAGATTAGATAAACCGTTCGCCCAATAAAATGATTAACTTTGTCAATTTTTTAATAAATTTAGTAAATTGTGAAAGAAACAAACAGTTAGGCTCACCATTGAAACTGAAGCAATAAATGATTTATTTCAGCTACCAATGTGATAATTTTATGCATTCCGCATGCCTCTAATAATACGATCATTTGAGTTTAAATTTGAGACGGAATTTATAGAAATAAATATGCATTCTACAGTTCTACGTTTCGCGAAGTTGATCGACGTGGCAAATGAGGAAGTCAACCACGACTAACGCGTATCCATTGCTTGCGGGCGTTCCGTGACATTCCGAAATTCACGGATTACTTTGCAAAGACTATTTTATTCATTAAACCAGCGTATTTCATTGGTCAGTTGCAGCTGAGTATGAAAGTTTACGATATTCGCCACACAGCCGGTTGCCCCGCTGGTCCACGCCTACATTTCGTCGACACGTTCGCGAAACTTCCTCGCGCGTTCTCGCGAAACGCCAACAGCGCGGACGGGCCGCGGAAAATTCGAGGAAAACGTCGACACGTTCGAGGAAGTTTTATCGCGCCAGCACTCGCTTCGAGCGATTTTTTTCGAAAATCCGTCGCGTGATTCTCGTTAGCCGTGAGTGAAATGCCGTGCCACTCGATTTTTCAACTTTCGCCACGATTCGACATATTTGGAAAGTTTTCGCTTTCGAAAGCAAAACCCCACGGACTAAAGCCGAAGTCAGTTTAAATGATTCTGTGTACCGGGCCGCTCGTTTCGAGACGTGACCGTTTACGCTTCGTCCGCAAACACAGATGGACGACGCGGCTGAAAACGAGTGATCACGGCTCGCGCCGCGGAATATAACCGTAAGAAAACAGGATCATGAATATTGCGGAAGCACGAAGTCGCATTGGTATTCATAAGGCAGACTTTACGCTTTGCCGAAAGTGTATAATAAAATTCCGCCACGAGGTGTTCGTGTTTGAACAACGTAAGAACGAATGGCGCGTGATTTATTCGTGCAACGATGTGCAACGGTGTGTTGATGAACATCGGCCTAAATGATTCTCGAACGATGTAACAAAAATATCGTTCATGACGAAAATGTAATTATCCTTACACGTGTACAGTTGCTCGTGAAAGTTTTCGAACGATTACAATTAGAAAATGGATGCAACACATTTACGAAGCAATGCTGCAACGAATGAAGGACTCAAGTTTTAAGAAGATTCAAGTGAATAATAGAGTTGGAAGGAATTCAACGGATTAACAGAAATAATTTCTGTAAATAATCTATACGGCATAGTTAGTGGGGCCATCTTTGGCATTTAATGCTTCTCTTCTATGGAATTCCACATTTCCATTATTTCAGTTTTTAACATCTGCTTCAAGCATCTGTTGGGGTTAGGCAATGTTTAACATACGAGAATCATTTCTGAGAAATACAAGCCTTGAATTGAAATACAAGTCATGTTGCTGAAACTATTCTTACAAGATTAAGATTTGATTGAGACATTTCTCTGGACTGTTTTCTAAAACAACTGCTTAAAATCTCACTAATGAGGACACAATTTTTGATAATACCATTGTCACAAACCCTCGAGAGTATATTTGTTCTACAATCTAAAGTATATTGTGTTTTTCTAGCCGTTATTACAAATACTTTCTCTTTTCCATATATAATGCATAATCTATTTTTTTCACGTACTTTTCTGTAAACGAAATTTCACTTCTTGATTATCACGAATACAATAGTCGGAAGACTTTCGCGAGCAACTGTATATTTCTTGCATTTGTTGATATCGGTTTTTGACGATACGGTTCTAGCGCGATTGCAATGCCACCATGAAATTCTAGCGATTCGAACGTGCAATTCTTCCAGGGACTGGGGGGAAAAAGGGCCGGCACAGCTATTTTTTTCCATCGTTGAAAGGCGGAATAAGGGCGGCGATAAAAAAATTTTGTATCACGTCAGATCGCATATCGGGGTCGGCGTATCGGCGTGCTATGCGACATCCCACAGCTGTCGCGCCATAATCGTTTCAAGCGTGAAATTACAGCGGAATCGATACTTGAACTGGACGGCGGTTTTTGCGGGACTGATAGGGACGCGCAGCGAGCAAGAAAACGCCGATTCCAATCGAATTTGAAACAAGTTCGTCTCTCCGAAATTACGCGATATCGTTGAAATATTTCGACGACATTAAATTCTCCTCTCGTGAATTCTTCGCCTAGCAGCTGCTCCTAATCCTTTAACCCCTTGCTGATGGTACTGGCGAACTCGTGACTGTCTGGGCGAGAGATTTATGCGACGAAAACGATTCAGCAATTGCAGCAAATGTCATAATTATCAGTGTCAGAATTGCTCAACCTATCAGTTGAGATTTCGCTGAGAAAAGATGAATTTTGGAAAATTTCATTGCTTTTTAATAAATCTTTTCGTCATTTCGCGAATCATAAATGAAAATAAATAACTTTCGCTGTGAAAACGGTTTTCCAGTTATAAAATAAAATCATAAAGTAACAAATTTTTTATAAACTTAGAACAGATTCATCAGGTTAAAATTTTATAATATTATAATTTCAGATGAAACTTCATGAAATATGAATGTCTGAATGTCTGAATAGCTGACTGTCTAAAAACATTTTAACTATATTTGTTTCACGCCAAATTTCGAAAAAGATCACCCCCTAACGTGCAAATAAAATAAGTACGGCTGGATGTGTAATAAAAATACCATTCACATATTACATACTTCAACGTCTAGAATAAACGTAAAACCTCCAGACTGCACGTGTATCTTTGCGTGTCAAGAGGTTAATATACTCATTAGTAATCTTCAGTATTCGTGTATTTCAATCTTTTCCAGTTGTATCCTAAAAAAAGAAAAAAAAAAAAAAAAAAGAAGGAAAAAGGGGAAAGGAAAAAAAAATAATCGTCCACGGCAATGTCGTGTTCCTGAGCCAGGCACAATTATCCAAACATTTCGACCCAGATTCCCAGCGATTAAACCAAACTGTGTGCTCTAATCACCGCGCGAAGCAACGCCTCATCCGCGTGGCGAGCAGCCGTCGACGAGGTTAAGCCACGATTACCGCGCTGCCGCTCGACGGAACGGTCACGACAGGCCGTGCAAGTGTACATCCGAATCTCGTGCTCGATAGTGGGCTCGCGTGTACCGCGAATAAATCTGTTTATCTAATGACCAGCCAGCAAAGGGGGTGGCGGGCCCCTTATCGCGTACACCAGCGCTCGTTCTTTATTCCGCGTCGCGACGCCCGGTTTTATTCGCCGGTCGAGCGTAAAACCCGCTCCCTCCACCCTCCCCCTCAAGATAACATTGTGAACGTGGCGCTTCCTCCGCCACTCAGGTAAGTCCGTGCTCGACGTTCCGCCGTCGATCGGCAGCTATTCGACGAGTTATGCTTCCGCTGACGAGCGGCTATTATGCGCCGGGATCTTGAACGCTTCTCGATACGCTGGTTCGAAGATGCCGCGAATTTATGCCGTCGTGTCAGCATCGGGGAAACGATAATCTCGGCGCGGTGTTTCGCGAACAGAAGCTGATAAGCACATTTGAGCGATTGCGAGAAATCCGACGGGGGTGGTTGTTGGACGAAGAATTTTCAAGAGTTTGACGACGAGTGGCAAAGTGTGGAACGTAAATCTTGAAGAAATGGACGCGCGTGTGAGATATCGTCGCTGATTTAGCGATACATTAATACGCCCGGCGAATCTCGATTAGCTCCGCTCTAACGAACGAGACCAAGCCCCGGTATATATACTCGTTTCGCAGATTACCGCCAACGAGGGGAAAGGAGCTTTTATATCTCTATATCGAATAATTGAGAAAAATCGACGTCGGCTAATGGCTGTAAGGAGCGGCCGCGAACCTCGAAGGGGCAGCGCGATAAAACTTCAACCGAGAACGAGTTTCGTTCGTGGCCACGTTGCACGATAGATAACGTTTCCTCAATCTCCGGGCTTTTATTTTTAAAAAATTTACCAATCTACTACCAGTTTTAACCGCGATAAGAAGATCCAGAGGAGCAACGAGTAATTATAATAGCGACTCGCGTTCGGTGTGTAACGACGATAAAACTTTCTTCGCGGAGAAAACGAAGGAACCTTGTCGCGCCCCGCAAGGGGAAACCCCGAAATTTCGAAGGCACAGATCGCGAGGAAAAACTGTTTCGCATTTATACTTTCACTTCGTAATTGTAATCGCGTTTCTACCGTTTCTTCCCGTGCCTGCCCATCATCCTACACCACGCTACTCAGCGTCTCGCCGCTCATTTATACCAACGATCGCGCACCGACTCCACCACTTAGCCGCTCTTCCTGCACCTCGACTTTATTACTTCGCTAACTAGCTTTAAACGCGAACTTTAGTTTCGAGTCGGGAATCTGAATCGTCGAGATGGACCGGCGGTCGTGAAAGTTACTCTGCGATGCGGGGGAATTGCCGAGAGCCACTGGAAATAATTAAACATCACCGGATTGTATCACAGTTCCACCATCGAGTTATATATCGCCAGCTACGTCTATGAATTGGTTAATAAGCGTTCCTGCGTGTCCTCCAACTACTTTCCACTCGTGTTTCTCGCACGTACTCTACGAAAATATTGTGCGTTGGCTCCATGGTGGCTGTGGAAAAATTTCTCGATGAAAGCGCTTTGAATTATTATTAATTTCGTGAGAAGACTGCGAGGGATCATTGTGGTAGGCAAATTTCAATCTCAAGATCGTAAATAAATATTCTTTGTAAAACAAAGACATTTTTTACAAAGACGTTTGAATTTGCAAAATTTTAAAGGAAAGAAGAAATATATTGCCCCTTCTCAAAATAATGTATCTTTGAGAGAAATGAATTCGGTATTGTAAATCGTAATGAAACATCCACAGATTTTGTTGCCGCAGTGGATACACATTCCAATTTCCAATTTTTCCAACGCAAACGCACCTGATACCCGTCGCCACAAGCGACAGACGTCTATCGTACCACCAATCGACGAAACAAAATCCCCAATTACCCAAGGAAAAAACAATAAAATCGTTGGAAATTGGCATCCTCCGATTTGCATACGCCGTCTCCCCTTTTCCTTTGACCTCGTCTGTCGAACAAACGTTTCGCGAACCATCGCCTTCTCCTCGAAGGCAACGAGAACTTTCCAAGAACTTCAGAGGCGTGCGAGTGAAACGTAAAAATCGTCCGCGCGTCGATTTCCTCGTTCGAGGAATTTCATATCAGCCGGTCTGCCGTGTAATTCCAGGAAATCTAATACCAATTCTCTCGTCCGTCCACGAGGCTCGATATATCGACTCGTCTGTTTCTCTGTGTATCTCGTAGCCGAGAAACTTTCCGCCGTGGGAAAAGGGGATTGAAATTTTTCGCCGGAGAGGACTGCGGATAAACCCCGGCGCCAAACAATGGCAACCGTGGGGGTGGATTTCCGGGGCGTCGAATTTGCTTAGGTTTCCCGGGGAATCTCGTTTGTTTATGGCCCCCACGGCAAAACGGAGACAGCGAAGACAGGGTTCACACAAGCGAGCACCCTCAACCCTGGAAATGACGAACGTGTCGCTCTTCTCGGCAGGGAACTCACTGACTCGTGGAATACAATTTTAGATATTACCGAGAAACGGGAGAAACGGGAGAAACGGGTGACGCGAGCAGAATTTGTCGGTCAACTTGATTACCTGGCTGGATCAATCACCAGCCGCGAGAGGATTTTCCTCACGGTGCTGCGATCGAGTGCGAGGGACGAATTTGAAAGGGTTGCTTTTGGCCACGTAGGAATAAATTTGGCCGACCACGTTCGCTGTGACAAACATTTGCTTGTCTTTCGATGACGAGTAAACGGCGTGCACTCGCGCGTGCGCCTTCGGCCACTCACTCAGTTCGGTGGGTTTCGCAGAGGAACGCGCTTTGAAAAAAACGGCGAAGGTAAAACGGGGTGGATTAAAGGCGCCATTGGAATCATCAGCAAATACGAGTTCGCTCGGGCGGGCGATAATTGCCGGCGTGGAGCATGAAGAGGGCGCGAGCGTGGAAATATCGTTTGAATAATGTTCACCGTTTAAGCGTACAAAAGGTTTAAACAGTTCTAAATTTCACCCATTCAAGCTGCTTCGATAAATCGACCCAAATTGACCCAAATGTCCCGCCGGGGAAAAAATATCCGAGGCAAACAAAGGATCCTCGGTATCTCTGGATGAAGGAGAACAATAAGCGCGGCACTGAACGCCGACAATAACGTTCAAACGGCGAGAATCGAAAGGAGAATCGCAATTAAATCCATTGGAATATAACAGGATCGTTCGTCGCGCCTTCTTCTCGTTACTCGGGATAGGCTGACGCGAGTTAAGGATCCGTAGTGCGAGCGAGATCCAGTTGTCCTCGCCTCGTGAAGCCTCTACATTATTATCCGGCGGAATTCCCAGTATTTCATAGGAACAGCCAGCGAAGTGGAACTCGACGGGAGAGAGTCGGTAATTGCTTCCTACGCGCAAGACGCGCTGATTAAACTAGTTGCCAAAAAGTGCAGACACCGGCGTGTGCTCGCGTTCAGTGGAACACGGATTTATTTGACACGGCGCTGTCGCGACTTTTCCGCTTCGACGATCAAAACAGTCAGTCCTCTTCGATACCCTGTTCAAAACGAGAACCCCACCGAGTCTACGAAATTCTTCAACTTCGTGAAACTTTAATGACTTGACTTTTTAAAATTTAAGAAAATAAAAATACGAAATGATACAAGGTATGCATCAGCTCCATTCGTTGCGTATTGTACATACTTGCCAACTTTTATTTCATTCATTTCTTGTAACGTTCTCTGTAACTTTTCGTCCCGTACCCTCGTACACGCTCGTATCAAGAGATTTATATTCCGTGAAAGTAGATAAAATTAAAATTAATAACTGCAAGCCGAGTCGATAAAGATTACGAGATCAGGACCTCGTTCCCTGTGAATCTAGATTTACCAATTTCCCTCGAGTAGCGTTTTCTGCTTACTAAGGGTTGAACCTTCGAGGTATTCTGTTGCATCCAACTTGGGACGTAAGTGCTCCTGCTCTCCCGAGACTCTGTTCAAACGATTAGCGTTTGAGTTTCAACTCGAGCTCCCAAAATTGTTGCTCTCGGGCGGAGGATTAGCAAACTGATTGTTGCTTCACGTTGAGAAAACCTCCGTTGAAAACCGCGCGTCAGTGGTGGTCTATACTTTTGTTTTCTCTTCTCTGTTGATCACGGCTTCTCGAAAATAAGGCGAGAAGACGAGGAAATAAAACGAGACGGGTAATTTCGTAAACTGGCCGTTCGAGAGGACGAAAAGAAAATGAGATCCAGGGAAATGTTCCCGTCAAGGAAACATTGACGCCTTTTAAACAATGATGTCATAGATCGCGGCAGCCACTTTTCGCGCGATAAATTCGGAACAATAGGTTCCCAGCGAGGGACACAGAAGAGGGATTGCACGGTGGAAGGACAGTTACAAAGGAGATTGAGCACCGACTCAAAGACGTGCTTACTCCGATAGCCTAAGAAATATATTATAGTCCTCTGGTTCAAGAGGGCTCTTCCAGGCTTCGGATCAGGTCCTGGCAGGGCATTTATCTGACTGGCTACTCCGTGTCGAAAAATTATCATATTTTTGCATAATGGAACCGACGTGGGACGGAACTTGCTCGAAAATGACGCGATCGACTGAGGGCTTTTATGGGGGAGAAGGGCGATGAAATTTCACTGGAGGAATTATGCGGGAGCCTGAGTCGCCGGATTTCGATAAATGTAAAGAGGAAATAGTTGACTTGATCTTGAGAGGCTGTTCAGACACCCATCCGATCCGAATTCACATCCCCTGTTGAATTGAATAATCGAGCGATCCGAGACGCGCCTGAATAACAATCGTATACCGATTCCGTCCCCGGTTTAATTACCGTCGCCGGCCTTGCAATTCTAGATTTTGTAAATAACTGAGCGGATAACTCACGGCCGATTTGTCCGACGATTAATCGGTTTAATCTTACGACTAATTTAATAAACGACCGTATCTCTAAATAAGCCGCTGAGACACGCGACCGGCAAACGCGGATTCCGCTACGTCGATTGCTGAATTTCTGGTCCGCGTGATGGAAATTCGAACGTGGGGATGGAAATCTGGCGAGTCCTGATCGGATTCGGGCAGCGAACGAATTAATAATTCGCGCGACACCGTGACCGCAGTCGCAGAAAACGAACAATTTAGTCAAGTGCTCGGCATTACGCGATAATTCAATTTCGCGCGAGCGACCGGCCTTCGATATTAATTTGATTGCGCCGCTAATTCGCGTGATTTCGATGATCGCGCCGGGGCCAGAGACGACATTCACTGCGTCCGGTAATTACTTACATTTCGGGAGCAATTTGCCCAGGCATGCCGGAATCTGCTCGTGAAATGGTGTTCAACTGCAAACTCGATATAACCCGGTGAGATCTTTCTATTATGTTTCGCGTTTCTACTGTTACGAAATACCGCAGCATTTCCATCGGAATTCAATAATAACGAACGTGTGACGAAAACTCGGTGCGTTTCCTGAACTTTAATCCTGCATTTCGCAACGTCCACGGCCGTAAACATCAACGACGGTTGTTACGATAGATCAAAAAACCGACTCGCCTAATGAGAACAGCGTTGAAATAGAAATTAGTCCATCAACTGAGAGTGATTACTGCATAAAATACAAGAGGTTTCAATAAATATAATTCAAACTGTTTCCGTGACTTTTACAATTTCGAAGCAGTCTGTTTTATTTAAAATCGTTGGTTTTATATTTCTGGTTGGAGTTCATGAAATTCATACATATAACGAAGAATGAAACTGAAATATTCGAAGTCCAAGTTTGTTCTTTCCTACTTTCAGTAGTAATATACTGAATATTATTTTTCGTACGTTAAACTTATTGTTAAACGCGTTATTCCATTCATTTATGTAATACACAGTGTATCAGTATTTTGAAAATTTTATATCAGAAACACCATGCTGTACTCGTACATTGATTTTTATTTCAATAACGCAATACACTCTTCAGCATTGATCGATAACACTAAAATATCTTGCCACGATACGAAATGGCACGCCGATAAAAATTAACACGCCGCGTAACAAGCACGAATTACGTTATTGACATCGTGCCAATTAATCGCGTAATCAAAGGACTTATTTTGCAATCTTTCTCGTCCCAACAGTCGTGAACATTCCTCTTCGTAACAGCTTCGTAACAGATGTCTTCGACTTTCCCAGCAAGATCGTCGAACGATCGTCAATAATAAATGGCCCTCGACTAATTAGTCCATCAGGCTGAATCAGTGGCTTCATCGGGACATTTTGCAATTCGATTTCGAACCCCTGGAGGCAACGTAATTTCGTGCAACCTCTTCTGACGTGTAAGTACGCAAACGGCCGCGATTCGGATTACACGCACCAGACCTAGTTAATACGACGCCGTCTAATGGCCGAGTCAACTATTATTGTTATTATCACGGTTACGGGCGAATCTGGAGATTTGCGGCGATGAATACGTAACGATCCAGCCGCGAGAGAAGAGAGATCGACATTACCGGTTCGCAAACCACATTAAAAATGACATCATGCACGCTCGATTTGTACGCTATCTTAAAGGAGTGTCTTTATTCGGAAGGATCGAAGAGGAACTCGGCAGTTTCATCGTATTTTCTTAGATAAAGTTTCGACAGTAACAGAACTTAACACAAAATAAAACGACTCGAGATATTATTCCGTTTAAGAGATGCGTAAAATAATCTTTTCGGAGTAAGAATACTTTATTGTATATCTCAGAATAAGAATATTTTATTGTATACTTCATTGTACGTAAAATATTCAAACCTTGTATATAATTTATATTTATTGATCTTCAATTTGAAGAACTGAAGTTTTAAATTTAGATCCGAATTGAAAAGGATTGCAATTTGTTGTTTCATTCAGATCAAAACTACAATTCGTATAAGGAGCGTCGCTCGATGCAATTTAAAAAGACTAGAAAGTCTTGTAAGTGTTATAATAAATATAATAATCCTTTTGCAATCAATGTGGATTAAGATTATTCTCGACGTAATCTTTTAAAATACAAGTTATTTATTCACACAATGAAATATACGCAAGAAATTGCAAGATTCCTTCACGTCTAATAACTTTTCGTCCATTTTTAATTCAGCTACGTTCTAAAAATTTACGAATCGGGAGAATGTTTTCCGCGATCGATTCCGAATTATTCTCCAAAATTTTTTCTCCAGTCCATAAACCTCGCCGACGTTTAAACATTTCGATCTACACGTTACGATCCAACGTTCAATTCAATCTTTCTGTTACATTTTTCTTTTTTTCTTTTTTTTTCGAAAATCATCGTGAATATCGCCGCGCGATTTGCGTATTCGATCGGTCCGGAAGACGTGACCGAAATAATAGCGCGCCGCGTGGAAGTCACGCGACGATTGCCAAATTTGCCGGGCCGAGCGTTAATTTATAATCAATCGGTGTGAAGTTCGCTCGTGTTCGCGTAACAGGGTTTTATTTTTCTGGAAATAAAACGAAATGAATCCCATCGGCAGCGGCGGCGGCGATTCCTCCGGCCCTCGACGAGGCTTTTCGCGATGGGAAACTGATTCGTTTCGGATAAAGCCGCAAGGCCAGCGTAAACTGCAAATTACCATTCATCGAGTTACGCATTAAATTTCGTAATCAATGGGCCCCACCCCGCCCCATCGACACGTCGTTTTTGAAACGTTCTTTCCATCGTAATTACAGAAGCGGCACGGATTAATCAACGAAAGTAATTAACGTGCATTCTGCTGGTCCCGTAAAACTAACGCGATTCATCAACCTGTAATTGAAAAGCGCCCGCTGTTCGATCAGCCCCCTTCTTTGCGAAATTTCGAACCTTTTAACCTTTTGTCCGCCGTGTTGTAAACGATACTCGAACGTTCCCGATTCTGCTAAATACTAGGTTTCGTTGAACACTATCTCACTATTGACATTTCTGTGTCAACATTTGTGTCGAGATACTTGATTGACTTCCGACGTCTGTGCCACTCGTCCATGGTCCAAACATATTTGCAATTTCTTTTTGAAAATTTTGTAGAATCGGAGAGATTAATTTTTAGAATTTTTATCGTATTATAGATTTCAGTTTCTCTGACACGACTCTTCACCATTGGATTGTTATCAATTCTAAGCATCTTACATAGTTTTAGTAAAATTGCAGGATCTGAACATTGATTGAACAATAAATCTTATCAACTATTAAACTATTATACGTATTCGTATAAGTATAAACTGCGTAAAATATAATTTCACAGTTTCCATATACCCTTTTTTAGTGTATACTATTCTATGTACACTGTTTTATCGTGTATTTCTAAATTTTTCCTCTCCACGATATAAAACTAATAACTCAGATCGATAATATTTAAATATCCAAATGGAACATCTTCTCAAACTCTTATGTCGCAACTAGTACTCTAATATAAGCAAATAACAAAAATAAATAATAAATGGCTTCAATAATAAAATATCACGTACAATAATGTGTAAATTATCAGACTATGCACGTGTGATGCTTCAACAGTTGATAAAACTTGCAACCAAATTTCGCTCGAATCCTTCAATTTTACTAAAAAAGAAAAAAAATACGCGAAACATCGAGAATTGCAAGGGGTAAAACCGCGGTATTGAATTCTCACTAGGAATGCAAATTTCAAAAGAAACCTCTTTCCTTTCTGGTTCTGGTCGCGCGAACCGAGTGAAATCTTTTCTCTTTACGTGTTCTACATTTTGTGGCAAACCTTGGTACAGCTGTCAGTATCGAGCCACGAAATCGGTCTTTGCCACCGCAAATCAGAGGGAGGATCCTGCGGATCGATGGGCGAGAAATACGAGAAGCTGCGGCGGAGCAAAGCAGCGACGGGGTTTTATTCGTCCTCTGACAGACAGTTTGACTGTGATCGAGATCGTTTGACAGTGTTCCGAGGCGCTCCCCCCCCTACCCCCCTTCCGTTGGAAACGCGATCCCCCGCAAAGATCCATGATTTAATTAACGATAGTTCGAACTGATAAAGGAAGAAATTCCAGGCACATAACACTGACGTTATTTACGTCAGCCGCGCGAACGCTTTGTGCGAACGCGTCTGATGGTTTGGCAGGACGTCAAGTGCACGGGTGTAAGAAAATCGTTGAACACACAATCGGGGCGATGCGAGGATACCGTGAGATAAACGTTCAAATTTCATTCGAATATCCCCGGTGATTTCGCTCGGCGGAACAATGAAAAGCTGTTCGGGGAATCCGTGTTTCGAAATTTGCGATGAATTGGCCAGCTGTCGCCGGATAATCTGACAGGGTGCGATGCGCTGAGACGTGTTTAATGGCAAAGTGGTATTTCAAAGCTACCGTCTGTATTTTAATCCAAATAATCACGATTACAGACTGCGGCGACACGTAATAAATTAAGGTTAAGATTAAACAAAAAGAACTGGATAAATTTTAGATTTAGACAAATTGAGTAATTTAGATGAGTTACAATTGTCAGATGATCTGGATAAATTAGGATTATAATTTACATTTGAAACGGCTCGCATTATGAAATAAAATTATATCGTATAGTATTAAACGTATTAAATTTTGACATGACAATGCAAATTATTTAAACTATGTTTCGAATGTCTTATCAAAAAGTGATCCATTCATTCTGTATTTCTCTTTCGTCAATATATTCGCCTCGTCCGAAGATGATTGCTCGAACAATTGAATAATTTGTGTAGATTTTCAAAGTACATTTTGAATCATTGTTTCGCGTAAATATAAATTTTATCCTGTTCCGATAAATCGCCAGATTCATTGACCTCAAAATATATTGAAATATGTTTTATAATTGACGGAACACAGTCGGACATTGATTGAATTCATCATTTCGACTTCAAAGACTTTGATCAGTTCACAACATTTATTTAAATTGCTTATGGACATGTATTATTAATTTCGTGTTAAAACATTACTGCCATTCGTATAAATATCACGAAATGAAACAATTAAATCAAGTGAAAACAATGGACGTTCGGTGATTTGTTGGCAAAAGTGCGTATACGAAATCGAGGCTTATTTTTTATTGATTTCGTCGTGTATGTGAAAGGTAGAGTGTGAATAAGAAACACGCACGAATGTCACACGAAGCTACTGCATTAGTAGTGACAGTTAATGTGATCATGAACGCGAACTAAACGCAATCGATTAATATCTGCATTATCCAGCAATTCGAGCCCCAATAGGGTTACTTGACCCAATCGAGCAATAAGCTGCAAGGGTTCATAATCGGCAAATAATAATGGCACACTGTTATGATAATGCAGCGATTCTGCAACGAACAATAGATATCTTGTGATGAACTTTAAACAATTTCACAGTCATTTGAGTCGCACATTTTCCACCGCATTCTTCACACATGGGAAAAACACAAAATAATATAGGAATTCACACATCTTTCAGTATGTAAAAATAAAAAAATAAAAAAATAAAAAGAAAAAAATTTGATATATGGAAGATGACTATATAGAAGTGATTTAATGAGAAAATGTTTGTAAGAAAGATTTCACATAAAATACTCTAATGATGAACGTGTCAAGTCGATATAATAATAGAACATTAATACAATGACGAAACAAATAATTGAAACCGCAAATTCTTTTGTTAACAATAAATAAACGAAATTTTTATCCCATAGTGAAAAAATCCACGTGCATAAGATTTCATTTTCATGTATAGATTTAATTTCACGTTAACTTTATATTTTCTAATTTTGCCTAACGTTACGATCATTTATTTTGAAGTTTCCATTATATGGCAATGTTAATGTGTGTGAGATACATATATTGATACGCAGGCTTCTTTTTATAATATATGTATATCATCTGTCATTACAGCAATATATTTTGTTATTAAAAATGTGAGAAATATATGCTAAAAATTGACGCGCAGAATTTTAAATAAATCCACCCGGTACAAAATGATTCAACTTCTATTAAAAGAAGCAGAAAATTGATGAGGTATCTATATCTAACTAGAGAAATTCGGTTCATCGAGAGTGTATTTCGTCGGTAAAAATAAAGGCTTGGCTAAACTATGACTACGAATTTACGTTTCTCCCGACATAGATCGCGATCCAATTTTCCATTCTTTTAAACTATTTTCGAACTAACGGAGTAGAAGTGAATCGTACCGAAGAAAAGAAAAAAATGTCCCGAATTTATAAATTGGGATCAGGGCAAAGTTGAAGGATCTTTAACTAGAAGCGTTCACGGGGCAGATTTCAGATCCGAGTTATCCGGACAAAGTGTACGAAAAGCTGCACTTGGCTAAGATCCGATCTTCTCGGGCCGTAGATCTAAAGGTTTGATAATTAAAAGCACGAATGATCAAGTGACCAGTATGTTTCGGGGCTAACGATGTCGTTAAAAAGATCGGTGGACTTGCCTCCTTTGAGCCGACGAACAAGAAACCCGGTAAATCCTCCGTGAGAGGGACTTTGACCGGGGTGTATTTCATCGCGGAAGTCTTGACGCTCCAACGAATTCTGGACTGAGTGGCCCGGCATAATATTAACCTGCGAGCATTTTGGAATTACCAAAGACGCTTGATCCTGGTCGATTGAAACTCCAGGCATAAAATTAAGTTCGCGATTAAGATAGCGATTCAATCGCTGTTTTTTTTCTTTATTACAGTAGTTGAATTCTTATCAATTCAAAGGACAACGCGTATTTTTCTTTCATAAAAATGGACGGTATTCAGAAATGTTATTTTAATCTTCCGTACACAACGAAACTAAAACACGATGGAAATTCACTACGATTTTCTTTTGTCTTTCTTTTTTAACGTGAAACATTGTAGCATAAAAGTGATATTGCTCATAATATCACATTAAATCACTTAAATCAGAGCCAGATACTATTCCCAATTTATATCAAAAGTTTTATTCATGTTTTGCTTGTTATTTTAATCGATTACGGGACACGAGGCCTATAAATCATAGCTATTAGTATCTGCAGATAATTATTAGCAACAAAAGTCAGATCTCTGACGCCCGTTTCTCACTTAATTGTATTAGTGACATGTGTTTCGACTTACTCTATTTCCAATAGAAATTGTATTTTTGAACTGTTCAGTGTACAGAATTATTAAAAAATGAATTCGTAACTGCTCGAGTAGATAGTACTCGTCAAACGGTGAATCAAAAAAAAAAAAAAAAAAAAAAATGGGTCGAAGAATCAGCACTTCCAAACGTATCAACATTGCAAATAATTTTAAATTCGGACGTTTGTTTGGACGTGAAAGAACCCAATACGTTTAATAACGAAGATACCTATTAATCGCTGCGGGAGGAACGAGTCAACTGCAGCGAAAGAAAAACAATTCCGGTGAGGCAAAACCAGCCAGTGGGATACAGAGTCGGGCGCCGGGAACAGGGATCTGTTGGAAAATGCGTGCATCCGGTGCAAGGCGGTTCTTGCGCAGCGAAAACACACATTGGTGCGGCATTAAATCGTCACGGCAGTGTGTAGGTATTAGCGTTTGACGAGCAACAAGGTTCCGCACTTTAAGCGTCCCAGGGACCGGGCTGTTCGACTAGAATCCACCAGATAAGGCATTCCGAGGCAAAACAGATATCGAACGGACCTTCTCGTGAAATTCTGAAGGCACCTTCAATTCTGTCCCTTCGAGGTCTTATGTACGTTACACCTCTTGGATCAAATCCTCGCGGAGACACGAGGTTGAAACGAGAACGACGGATACGAGATTAAATCGTTACAAATTTTGTCATTTTTAATAGAAATTAAGACGTATCACTGATATAAACGTTTTCGTTATTTTCGTCACTTATATGCCGGCGAATGAATGGAAAGAGCGTAAATTTGGAAATACAAAATAATTCATAAAATAATTGGTATCCAAATGATCGAGAAGAATCAAGCTTGACTCTCAAGAATTTAATTTAATTCTATGAATTCTTTATTTTGTTAGTCGATATCCTATTATTACCACGAATGACAAATATGTTATTCTCATTACGAAGACCAAAACGGAGTTCATTTATTAAAATATAATAACGACGCGCGAGTAAAAAGTTGGAGAAAGTAAACTTGTCACTTAACGCGTCAAACACGGGAGAATCTGAAATCGATAGTTGACGATCTTTCAATCACCAACGGCTCTGACGTCTTTCAAATATTCTCGTTTGTCTGACGAACAGAATCGTCGAATTTCCGTTCGTCGAGCGCGGAAACCGGACGCGACAATTCAAAGCGGAGATCAGAGAGAAACGAGGGTGAAAAGGTAGCGACACACGACATCTGAGCGCGAAACCCTATGCCGGATCCCGTCTACGTGCAATCCACGCTCTTTGCTCGTGCCTTCTCGCTCTATGCAGCGGCGGCAAGTCTGAAAGGGGAGGCGTTGTTTCGTTAGAAACGCTCGTCTTCCCCTACACGTTGCGTTGTCGCGAAGATTACGTCGGAACAGTGGGGCATATTAGCCGCCACGACTTTCAGCACATGTCTTTCACCGCACGAGGAAATTTCGGTGCTGTACTTTCGTTTTAACTCACGTGTTTGAAGACCGTACGTGAGACTGCTCCCAATTGTAAAAATTTATATCTACTTCTCTTCTCGCGTTCAACGCAAGCGATTCTGCTTGAAATTCATTATTAATTTCATTATTCATTTGTAAAACAAGAATAGTGGAATTTAATTTTTATTTAGCACTTATATGTATGCAGCAAGTGCAATAAATTTTGTGAAATTTCTAAGACTTTCTACAACAAAAGTTTAGTGAGTTTTTATGTCTATGATACTTAAGACGTTGCTATGTTACTGTTGCAGAAATGCTGGATTGCACACGGATTTAATAAAAGCGAAACAAAAATATGAAACTATTAGCAGAAAACGTCTATTCGAGAATAGCAGTGTGGTCGTGGCACAAGTCCATGTCGGACGTCGGATAAAAATATTTGCTTGTACATGATAAGTATAGACAATGTAGATCGCGCGTGTGAAATGCGACAGACGAATATTATTCGACGATACAATCATGAGAGTGCGAATTCTAAAGAATGCGAATGTACGGAGTCAAAACGACATGATTCTCGACTGAGCGGAGTAGTTAACGCGGACGAACGTCAAACAGAATGAATCGGTCAACTTGCATCAAACTATCGATAAGCTTGCACGAAGTACTGTAATTATGGTAAGTATCAGTAGAAATTACCCAGGAAACTCTCCAAATTTTCTCCTCGAAAAGGACGTCCCATATATAATTCTGCTCAATCGATCCCCCGTATTTAAGCCTGATGTACTTCGTATCGGGTAGACGCACACTGGCCGAAAGACGACGCGCAACCAACGAAAACGCACGACGTCCGCGAGGCAACGATTCCCGGTGTCGAAGCCACGAAGGAACGTGTTCGGCCACACAGACGGTACCGTTGGGTACAGAGACCGAGAACGAATAGAATTCAACTCCCGTTTCTCCGTCGAGCCATCGGCCCCTGGTTCAATTCAGATAGCCTTTCCACTCGGCATATTAAATTTATGGTATGCACGCTGCACATAACTCATTCGACGGTGGGGATGCACGCGCGACGATCATTGAAAGGATGCGGAACTAGCCTAGGTTACCTCCACCCGGTTCGTCGTGGTTCTTTCCTCTGCTCCCTCCTATTTCCCTTTTCACGCTTATTTTCACCGGCTGCCACCTGAGAGAATGAATCTTTCGCCCCCGGGTTTTTGCGCCCCTCGTGCGCTCATCCCGCACTCAATATTTACGACTTGGCCGGTCCAGCCGCGGTTTTTGTCGACGCTCGAGCGAACCCCGAGCGGCTTTGGTGGTTCGAACATCGATGACCGGCCCTCGACGGGAGGATTCCACGGGATACAGCCAGGAATTCGGTCGAGGGTCTCCAAACGATTATGGAAGTGTCGAAGAATTCGAGGGCGTAATTTTACGAGTGGCGAGTTGTCGACTATTCGCCGCTTATTTTCGAGTCTTTTTAATTCACAGCGTAGTTCCAAATGTTTGCAATTCGAATTAATAACGTTAATTAAGTTGACTAAGCTCTGTACATTTAGCTGTTACAGTTTGATTTTATTACTGAGAAATGGCAGTATACTTTGTTCTAACGTTTGATTAAGAAAACGATAATGATACTCGCGAAACGTAATTCCATGAAAAACGTTATAAGTGACTTGCATTATGATTGTCAGCCTTTCGCATGATTCGATATTTACGTAAATATTCAAGTCATTCGTTGCGATACTGTATTATACACAATGGTAGATAATAGTAACTGGAATAACATACGCACAATTAGTTCAGGAAATTTCAAACGAGCAAAGAAACTGATACCTTGAATTAAAAAGAAAGAAGCAAGTCCAAGTACCATTACCATGTTCAATTACCATGACCAATCTATAGGATCAGTCTAATCAAATCCAGATGGAAACAGATATCAAATGGGAAAGAGAAAATTGCTTAACCCGATGTGATGACAACACATTGAAGTTAACTGTACTTAATAAAAAAACCATTTAAAATATTAAAAAAAAAAAAAAAAATTACAACATTAGAGCATTGCGTCAGTTGATTCGCGTATATCAATTTATATTTGTGGCAAAATATCAATGTATCAAACGGCACAGTACTGCAACGACAAATATTTATATTCATAAAACTGTAATGATAATAAATTTACATTAATAAAAAAAAGTCCAATGCAGACGAGCTACTTTTAGTAGGTTTATATTTTTAATTACAAAACATCACAACGATATTTTTCATAGAATACTTACATATAATTGATGTTAAATGTAACTATGCTCGCTGACGCTGTTACCAATACGAAAAGTTGTTCGCCTACAGCGGGTTCAAGACAAATCCTCCTACATTCGCGAAATAATAAGGTTGCATGATACTGAGAAGCAGGACGAAAGTGAAATTCAACGTAACGCCGATTACTACCGCGGGGAAAACACTTATCTACTAGACTGAAGATGCCCGCGTTCCCTAAAGAGCACGGTAAACAAATTTTTATGAGCGTTGCTCGTTCTGTTGGGATAGAAAGGGAACCAGAGAACGGGCTTACCAAGCAAATAGAACGCCACATCGTCGGCAAACGATGCTGCCAGATTATTTTCCTACGAGAAAGAAAAGATGCGTCGCCAACACACCAGTCCCAGCGACTATATATTTTTCCAATGATCAACCATCATTGGCAAATTATTTCTGTTCGAAACGACCAGCTCTTTGGAAAAACGTGCGAGTGAAATTTCACTCGCTTGGAACGAATTAGTTTGTTATTTTGCGATTTCCAAGTTTATCTTGCGACTGAGGCATTTAAAGGCTACCAAGAATACTTTGACAAAAATTGTTCGTTTCAATTTCCATTGAGATTATCATCTTTGAGGTAGTAACTTTCGTCTGAATAACATTTGTTAGAATTTCCATGAATATTTTCGTCAGTGTGTGAAAAGCCGATTCTTTCATGGCACTATCATCGTAAACAATTCATCATTATGAAACGAAAATGAAAAACACGGTGGGTGTTAGTTGAGTCACCGGAATTTTTCCGAGGTGTTCGATCAAGTTGACACAATGAATCCCTTTCGTTCGGACAATTTTCACTCGAAGATTAACCATTCACGGGGAGGATAATATCCGAGGGAACGGGCAGCGTCGGGTGTTGAACGATTGCAGAACGACTCGAAAAGCCTCGGCTACGGGTGAATGGGGGCGAGATAGCCTCGTGCGAGCGGAAATTTGATGAAAGAGAGGGTGGTCGGACGCTGACGAACCGGAAAGAACGAACAGGGTGAAAAGAAGAGAGATGGAAAATCTTGAGAAGCTCGCCACGGCTACGAAGGGATTGCAGAGGGTACGGGAAGAACAATGCCATGGTCGCCGAGTATTCCCCTCTTCGTCCAACCACTAACAAGTCCGCGCCAGTCAGCGGTTTTTATAATTGGCCGGAAGTAGTTCAATTACGGAAGCGTGACGCCGGTCGACCACCTCGAGAGTCTTCTTTCGCTCCTTGTCCCTCCCTTTCTTTCATCCTTTTCTCCTTCGTGAAACGCTTTTTACATCCCCTTTCGTTTTCGATGTGTTTTGCGTGAATGTTTCATTACGGCCGACGTCGTCGCAACGATTCCCTTGGTTATTGGTTCTGTTGATGAAACAGAGAGTCGAATGGTCAGATGATACAGATATTTGAAAGATTGTTCGTATTGAGCTTTCGGAAGATCGGCACATTTTCTTTTTTTTTTCTTTTCTTTTAATAAAAATAATGATTTTATTTTTCAAAAAGGGAGGGAAAATGTACATTTACTTGCTGTGTAAAATACGAAGGTTTATTCCAGAACTGGTGCTGATCCGGACTGATAACAAAATTTCAAACATTTTCAAATTTCATGAACAAACTATTTCTAGAAATCGGATTTTAAAAATATTTGGCCCGCGCAGCAGTTTTCCAAACAAGTAAATGTGCAACGGCGTGTCCGATTTGATTGAAAACGTTCAAATATTCCGAGAAATATGAATGGTACGAAAAAACGTTTGAAATGCTTGACGTGAGATATATTATAAACATAATACGTATTTGACTTTGTGATTTAAACGATTATTAATTAATGTGCTTACTCAAAGTCACAGAAATGATTTTGCTGCTCTTCTGAAAGATAATTTTTGAATGTTACAGTGAATGTCAATAAGGGATAAAATATTAAACGACGCAGTATTCTAATTCCTATCAATTCTCAATGGAATTACAGTACACACGTGTACAAGGATAAGGATGTTATAAAATTTGGATATTGCTCTATTCTATGCTTTCCGTTCGAAATGGAATCGCAGAATAACGATGAAAGATAATCGCCGAAACCATCAAACACCATCAGCTGAATTTTGTCCCAATTTTTTTATAATCGTTCCTACAGATCATTGGATCTTGGATTTCGAACATTTAATTTTAGTTTAATTAATTCTATAATTGTTCGGTTGAATTAAGGTTTCTCAAATATTTAATTGAAGCATTTTCACTCAATGAATCATTATCGCGCCTTTCATCCAATTTTTATCTCATTATGAAGGGGAATGCAATTATATTAAATAAATAGATTCAGAGTCTGATAATGAGTAAACAAATTATAAAAATCTCGCGTTTCGGAAGTACATAGTACATATTAGATTACTCCGGCAAGAGCAAAAGCAAAAATGATATTATCCTTAATAGGATTTCTCTCCTTTCCTCTTCTCTTTTCTTCTCTTTTCCTTCTCACTTTTCATCTCCTTCTTTTCTTCTCCTCTTCTTTTTCTCGCTTTTGTCCTTATCTCTCTGCCTTCTTATTCCTTTGCATTTTCTTCCTTCGGTACGCTCCAGTTTTTTGAAATATCGTCGATTGGAGAACACGGAAGAAAGGAAGTCACCGCCTCACGCCGAAGCCGTTTCTCCGTTTTGCATGTATTTCATTATATCGCACCGTTAAACCAGGTTATTTTCAATAAATGAGAACGTGAAAATTGCAATTAAGTTCCATTCCATAAATAACGCTGTACAATTCGTTCAATTTACCCACGGAAACGAAAGAAACTCGGACGATGTTGAAATCCTCAGAAATCGGTACACCCCTGCCTCGCGCGTTTCGTTACAATCCATTCGAAATTTATTTTCACAAGCAGTTCAACAGTTCAACATCGCGTCGTCAAATTCACAATGGACGATCAAACCGGAACGCGCGATATTTTTTTTAAATACAATTGTTTTTGCACGTTTATTGTAACTCAGGCATTCGACCATGCGTTAATCGTATTCGGTAATGATCGCTTTTCACTCTGCAAGAATCCAGGCGAGGCGATGAAACAATCGACAAATAAAATTTAACATTTGTTAGTCGGCGGGAAATATTTATGCTGTTCGCGAAACTGTTATCACCCGGTACAACCATTCCCATTTCCGCGAGTTATTCCCTGTTCATAATGGAACCACGAGACGACGTTAAAGTAATACGCGAACGTTTCGTATTCGAAGCACGTGTACGGAAATTTCCAGTGGCAATAATCTAATTGAACCCAAACCTGCATATTACCATAAACGGTAGACACTCTCGATCGTTCTTTTTCTCCCTATGCCTTAAATTTCCCGGCACAGCTAACTGTAATTTGATGTCCAAATCGATTCTTCTAAGCACAATAAGGTACGATGGAACGAACGTTATTGATTCTCGAATCTCGTTTGTTATAGCATCTGTTGAAACGTATTGAAACACACAATTGGTGAAAAAAGCATTGGCATCATTAACTTTCTTAATTATTACTGTCATCGAAACAGAGAAATTCTACTCTCGTTTTTAATTTCCTGTTAATTAAAATTTCATTAAGACATTGCAGAAATTTTTCTGATTGAAATGAAACCGAACGTGATATTGTTATAAAATTTAGTAATATTGTTTGAAAGTCTCCCACTATCTTCACAGTGTAATATCGAGCAAGTATTGATAGCGCCGTTAAGTATCAAATATCAATTTCATGAAACAAATTTTAATTCGGTGTAATATTGATATGGTATCGATTCAAGAAAAATTGTTATCGATAATAATTGATACCAGATATCTGAAATTTATTGACACTCGAATGTTTTGACACTGAAATGATTGAATATTATCAATAGTATTAGTACCTGATCGCTAATTACAACGATTTGAAAGAAAGAAAAATGTAATCTAAAATCGTAAAAAATATATATCAACATCCACCTTTCTCATTAGCTTATCTCTCGACATGTTATTGATTTTATTTTGCCTGCTTACAGTTAAAGTTATATTATGAAATAATTAAACTAAAAAAGATGTTGTTACTGTCAAAGAAATTACTGACTAATTGATTTTAAAAACAACAACTACTGCATTACCATTATTCGCGAAATTTTACACAATATGATCATAATTGAAAGATTCAGTGCAGACCTGTGCCACAAAATGTCAAAACAATAAAATTCTTATTAATTCTTACATCTCTTGGTAAGTCTAATTATTATGCCTTGACTTAAATAAAATTCAAATTCAAATTACTGCAATACTAGTTGCCATAAAAGTCTTAACATCTCACAGTGTTACAACGGTAGCATAAATCTTTTTTGCACTGAATCCCTCGATCAATTATCTTTTACGTGACGTTATTGAACGAAACAGGGAAGAAATTCGTATAATCAATCTTTTCTCTTTATCGTGACACACGAAGCTGGAGAAAAATCGATGGAACAGGCGATGTTTCTTTCGCGTTCGTCGTAACATCTTCGCGCGTAATGGCACTCTGATTTTCTTCATAAAAATTGTTCGTTAAAGCATTCGTTCGCCGCCAGCACTCCCCAGTCTGTAATTAGTGTCCATTTTATAAAATGCAGAAGTACCACAAAATAGGCCAGGGGAAGATGGAGCCGGGAAGAGACGACGACTTTTACAGGCTTTCTAGAGGCATTTAAAGAGGCGCTACGTGAATGTAATCGCGGCCGCGGACAGAAAACGAACAACCGCATCCTTCATTCAATCCTCAAGCCGGTATATATATTCATTTTTCGGTATTCCAGCACGGAAATGAATGGATCGAAGTGGACGACCAGATGTGAGGGATGCGCGTTTAGCAGAGGGTTGACGGCGAGAATGTGCGTGAACGGCAAGTGGAATGCAACTTCGTGACCCTTGAATACGCCACTCGAGGAATTTCTCTTGGAAATATGACCGAACGAATATTCCTCGCCTCGATAGTGTTGGATGAAGTTACCGTCAGTTTGCACTTCTCGAAAATGTAATAATTCTCCGGCAGGAAGACGCGCAGTTACTTCAAAAGAAATGGGCTTGCAGACTTTGCGTTGCCGAAATGACTCGTTTGGTTTAAATGAATATTCGCAAATTATTACTTCATGTGCCAAACGGTGTAAATAATACACCTCAAAATACAATACAATACTCGTGAATGTCAAATATCAAGATTCACTCTATTGAATAAAAGGAATATGGTATACAAATTATTGGTAAATTTGTGAAAAACAACCGTGATTTTCCACGAAAAGAACGTGACGAATGTTAACGTTCATTCACAAACAAAAGTCAATAACGTGCATAGAAATCGTTCTACCGATTTTTAAAGTATCAGAATCTTCTCAGTCGTTAGATCTCTCTCGCGATCGCCGAGTATATTAATTCTTAACGAGGGTAAAAACGAAATAGCCGATGGTAGTAGAAAATTGTACAAAAAGCATTTGCAACGTGGTAGCGTGGAGGCTCTGTCGCGCAGAAAATCTGTTTCCTAAGCGAGCGTTGTTCACGATGGTCGATCAAACGTAAAAACCGCTCCTCGGACTGTCGAGATTGTGACCGGACGAAGACTGATGACGGCATAGAAGTCGAAGGGAACGGCGGAGAAAAGATCGAGCGGACACGAAACGAGCGAAGAGGTCGGAAGAGAGATGAAACCAGGGAATTAAGTGAGTGGAGAAAAGTCGAGAAGAGGGAGCGGAGAACGCAGCTTACATGTCACTTTAACACGTCTTTGGTCATCCTTCTGCTCGCATGAAATATCATTTAGTTACAAATCGTGTCTACTCCTCGTTTCCTTTGCCACTTATCCGCTCGCCCAATATATTAATCGTTTCTTTCACGACGTATAGCTTTTGGACTTCCAACTATTTTTACAATGGTATCGGTAACATCTTAGGATTTGAAGAGGATTTAATTACAAGTGAACGTTGATGACAGATACAAGATATAGCGTTTTCAAAATCTGAGTCTTTAAAAGTACCGTCGTTGAAAGAAAAAATTGAAAAGAGAGAAATACGACAAAGCAATGTATGATAGAAATTATCAACGTACACGTATGAAATACTCTGTGCATTTTGCATTTATTAGTACATATGTACACGTATGTACGAAGTCTAACAGTTAATCAAATTTATTAAACTGCGATCAGACCCCTCAATTTCAGTAAAAATTTGTTGAATATTCTGAGTGATTCAATAGTTAGAAGCTGCAGGAGATTTTAGTCTTTGGAACATTTTATAAAAATTCTTTCTCCACGAATAAACATGTCAAATTGATTTTAATTGAAATGGTAAAAATAATAGAACTCGCGCGTACAGCTCACGCATAGAATTCACGAGTTCACATGGAACGAATGTTTCGTACAAAATACGTGCATGAATGGAAGCACTAAACGTTGCATCGACGTGAAGCTGGATAAACGTGTTGACATTTAGTTAGGCAGTTGAAAGAAAACGCGATCGCTGATCGAAAGAGGAAAATTGAATGCAAACATGGCATATCTCCAGGGTGTCAACGAGTGCTGTAATTAATGTTGCACGCGTTTAAACACAGGCAATTGACTTGACCGTTAAACATTCGAAATAACGATCAATCGATAACCATTCTTGGTCCTCGGACGGAAAATTCGCTTTAACTAAATTCCCTTTTCACGTGTTTGTCGATGTTTCGTTTCGAGTAGCGTGTACAGTAGGATCCCCAATAACGTAGCAGAGATACGTACCGCTACGTTATAGGGATTCAGAGTTATACGAAACCAAGAGCGCAAAAACAGAATTAAATAAACAGCTTATTTTTTTTTCTTTAGACAAACGAGACATAATAAAAATGATATAAATCTTCTTTCCAACTCGTCTTTTGCGAAAATCGCGGCTGAAAGGTATTTTTTTGAAAACGAAGTAAACTCCTTTTCTGCAGAAAAATAACTATTCCACAATGTGTACTTTAAACACGCCTTTTCCTTGTCGCACAATTAATGTAAAACTATGTTTCTCAAGTCAGTGGAAAATTATGACGAGTTTTTTCCAGCAACTTTCTAATCGCGTTTTAAACCTTTCGAATAAGAAATGCTTATCTTGTCTAACGATCATAGTGTTCAGGTAATGCGAAAGGATCTTGATTGAAACTGAAAAAAAAAAATATTCCCGTTCGCGTGCCACGTTTATGTATTTATATTCCTCGTGTGGAATTTGTACGTTAATGGATCTGACGACGTTTATGCGAAACGGGAACAGAAATCGGGGGTGTAATTGCGAGTTCAGTTAATACGGTTACCGTGTGCACACGGGAAATTTTGACGAAGGACCAGGGGGGTTTGGGGACCTTGTTTCCCGTCACCCTGCCGTCCATCGAGGCGAAGCAACGACCGATCGCTTTTTAATCAATTTTAAAAAGCAATTACACGCTCGTTAAGGACGAGGAGAAATGGACTGAAACCATGTGAAATGTCTCTGCTACTGTTTTTCGCACCCCCCCTCCCCCCCTCCCTCCATCACGTAACGATATTTGAAGAACGCATTATTTTGAATAATATACGGGTCCTTTTGAGTAATATATGTTATCAGTTTGACTAATTTATGTTATTTAACAAATAATTACTGAAGTACCAGGTTCCAGTAGGGGAAACCAGGTTGATTATTGAATGCCAGGAAAAATAAGATCGGTAAATATATCTACACCTAATTCTCTATATCTATATATCCGTAGTGCTGGAGAAAATGCTATTTTAAATAATTCTATTTATTCTAACGTACAACCTTCGAAAATGAGATATTTTTTTTGATACAGTAAGTTTTTAAAACGGTATCTGAAAATAGTGTTTGAAAATAGTATCTTTGACAAATATTGGAAACATTTGGATTTCGATTTAAAATGTTTCATTTATTTTAATTTATTCGCCATATTTCAAATATTTTGCTAAAAGATAATGATTAATATTCAGTATATTTGCGAGTACCTTGTACATTGCGTACCAAAGATTATGCTACATGAAGAGGTAAATTACTTTCCATACCTCGACGATAGAACCTCTTAGGTTTTAGGTTAAAGAGTAAATCGAAGAAACCTTTTTACTACTCGTAGAATGACCCAATACTTCAAGCACGATTGAAATATTTCATTTCGTGCTTCATATTATTGAAATAAATTGAAATAAATGTTATTGTTATAATATTTGTGTAATTCATCAAACATGAAATTTTTAGGATCCTGATTATCTCACAATATCATCGCAACACGCAAGTTGAATGAAGAAAATAATTAAATACTGGGTGAATTTGATGAATAAGCTTATTAAAATCTTTCTTCTTGGAATGGAAAAAAGAAAAAGAAAAAAAAAAAAAAGAAAATGAAAGCTAAGGTCTAACAAACACACGTGTTTTCACGATAGCGTTTCCCGACGAATCGAAGCAGAAGCTTAACAAGCGCCTCGTCCTCGAGATTTTAATTTCCGACCGACATCCGACTTCATTTGTCTCGGTCTTAATCGAAACGAGCAGAAACGTGCACTGCAGCAAGGCCTTTTCGTTTTATTTGTGGATCGGGCCTGGACTTCAGCTTTTTCCCTCCAATAATAACGTGCCTACTGTTTCGAGGCTTTTCATAAAAACGAACCACTCGGTGGATCGCGTG
This sequence comes from Tetragonisca angustula, assembly GCA_036937485.2. Classification (NCBI taxonomy): domain Eukaryota; kingdom Metazoa; phylum Arthropoda; class Insecta; order Hymenoptera; family Apidae; genus Tetragonisca; species Tetragonisca angustula. Next base: position 1,619,958 of record JAWNGG020000001.1, read on the forward strand.
TTTCCGCTTTTCGACAAGGAATCGCGCGTGACTCCGCGAAACGGAAATGAGACGGGAATTAAATCCGGCGAACAACGCCGATTACCGAAGAGAGAGAATGGAAATAAAGTCTCGTTGCGCGGAACATCGAGGGAACAATTAGACTTCCAGAGGAAAGGCTTCGAAGGAAATGAGCCAGTTCGATCGGTTTAGGAAATCGGATTTCGTCCTTAGAGAAACCGACGACCCGGCTATTTTCTTTGGAAGAAGAAAACCCATGGCGGGACCATCCAATCTAGAATCTTGATACCTCGATTAAACTCGAACGTTCACCATAATCGAACGATTCTGGCCGGAATTCGGCGCAGATCGATGAACGGTGGCAAAGCGCACGTATCGCACGACAGCCGAGAAGAACCCCGTTCACCTCTACATCCTCTAACCGCGCCACGAATTCCTCCGACACGATTCGTTCTGAACACGCCGCGTTTCCTCGTCCAACACTTCGCTCTCTCCAGAAATTTCATCGACGTCCTCGAAATAGTTGCACGGTCCAACATCGAACCAACTCCGCCTAACGTATAACGTTTCGTCAACCCACGGCAGGAATACCATCGTCGGCAAACGTAAGTTCCCCGGATAAATCGGCCGGTCCGTACGCTCGAACACGCCATCGACAAGTGTGATATTACTTGCGAAACTTTCTTTCCCCTTTCGTGGTGTCCACACGCGACTGTGGATCCCGTGGGATGATGATCCGGCGAGGGTCGACAGTTGGCTAACGATCGCGATACTAACACCGTGATAGGAAAAGTTTCTCGGCCATTTCGGCGGAAAATTCATTAAGCCGGTTTCACGAATCGCGTGAAGAAAGTGGTCAGCGTTTCCGTTATCAATTACTGCCACGTGTCGCCACGTTACCGGAACGAGAGAAGTTCCACTTCGAGCATGTGAAGTAAAAACCTTCGGGAAAATACAGGAGATGTGTAACGTTGTGAAATTTGATGAATTATTTAAATAACTCAATTGTGAGAAACACTGCTGTCGATATCTTGAAATTACTTACGATATTACACTTTCATCTTTGACGTTCTATTTTCTCGGTATATTTTCTTTTATTTTTCTTTCCTCTCAATCAAGAAACTACGACAACCATTCCCAGATTAAACAAGAGAGCTGTGTAATAATTATTTCACACTCGATGTCGCGTTGTACTTTGACGAAATTCACGTGAAGAATAATGAAATAATGAAAGAGAAGTTTCCGCAAGTTGTATTGCGGCGATTTGGAAATTAAAACGGAACCTTCGGTAAAGAAAACGAATCGAAAAGAGCCATCGTTTCGAAAGCAAATTGTTCCAGTTCGAAAACGATTTCACATTACTGCTTCCTCCTGATCAGAATTAAAATATGTGTACGTGTGCACGCTAAATTCTCGATACTTTCTCGTTATATTTTATCTCACATTTCTACCATGGAGATAAACGTGAACGTACCGCTCTCCGTTTCTTTTATTTATCAATCGAGAAATTGGTGGTAATATTGATTCAGCTCTTGATCGACGTCGTGCGTTCAACATTAATATGTGTTATTGATTTTCATTAATATTCTACTATTGGCCGATTCCACCAATATTTGCTCCTGCAAAAATCTTCCATATAATAAATTACAATTTTTCGGCAGTAATTCCGTCCTTTATAAATATTGAAATAAAGGAGCAGAATTGAGCAGAACATAAATGCCAAAATTAGAAAATTTTGTTCCCTTTTTACTGAAAAATGTTGTATGTGACAATAAAATATGTTTACCGTAATATAAATATTTCTTTCTACGTAACACATATTATGCACACAAACTGTTTCTACAAATACCTTTTATTTGTCGATATTTCAAAGTGTCACAACTTTCTGCAAAAAAATCATATAACAATCTATTTGCTCTCACTTTAAAGGATCTTGTTCCTATTTTGACTAATTTGTTTTTTTCCACGATACTTTTACATCACGTAATGGGTGGCAAAGCAAAGATACATTTATTCACGAAAATTATAAAAATTCAAACGTCTCTAAAAAAAAAAATATTAAAAAAATTTTTTCACGACTGGTCCTGAAGATTAAAACTTTCTTTTTACGACGACCTCTTAAAACTTCCTGCACAATTTCTTTATCGCCGTTTTATCAAACATGGAACACCAAAGTTAAACGACGTACGAGAGATTCGAACATTTTTCGTTTGTCGTTTCATTAATAAAGAAAATGCAGCTGCCAGGAAATACAACCGGAATTTATTAGAGAACAGAAATTGGAAATGTCAGGAACGTCAGTTTTGGGGATGGGGTGAAGCTAATTCTGATGAAATAAGCATTAATCTGGATTGCAAACGAGAGAACAATCGACGCGCACCTCGAGCAAAATCCACCGATATTGTTGTCGTAGCTTATTCTCCCTCAACGTTTCTCCGCAGCGTTTGCAGCTGTGCGAAGAAATACACACGTTGCACTCTCCTGGAAAGCGTTCAAACTTGTAAATTCTAGAATTCCGTGAAAGGTACCTCGAATTGTGTCTCCATTCCGTGCCAGTAAAGTGTGATTTTAAGGAAGACAATGCGAAAGGAAATAAAAGAAGGGAGGGAGACTATTCTAACCGACGCATCGCGACGTTCGAAACTTCTCTTTCTATAGACATAGAGGGTATTATTCGCTTGAATTTCCAATTTTTCTGGCAAAAAGTCCTTGTTCTTCGTCGATATGTAATCATGCATTTGTCGAAACCATCAATCAATGGAACAGTTTATAATAATTGAAGGCCGAACGCTTCCATCAACAGGTATTCGCGTAACGTGAATTACTTTTAATGAAAAGTGACTTACACTGATTGGCGTACGTTTGTATGACATATATCGAATGTACACCACTTGTTCAGTTCGAATTCGACTGAGACGTATCCGAGCAAAACGATATAGATTTAAAGATTTCAGAAATTGACTCTCACGGATCACGAATTATTCGTAAAAAATCAAGAGAAGTGAAGAGGGGGAGACTTCTAAGGGATGATCTATTTCCAACTCTATTATGTTGAGTTCATCTTACAGCCTAGGTAGAGATATACCTTTGAAATTGAAACCCTCAAGCTCGTTTGTTAAAATTTCGTGATTAAATCTGTGTCGAACGCTCCAATATTAGCGTTAAATAGCATCCAACTCACTGTCAAATATTTTTCAAAACATAATTAAATATGTACAGATAAATTGGAGCAAGTGCAATGACCAAGTTGAAAATTGAGTTGATTAATCAGAAACAGATACCCTCAAATATCTTACTCGTTATGTCGAACAAGGATATTGATCTATAATTAGTAACATCGGTTCCGTTACCAGATATGGATACCGGAGTAACAATGCTTGCTTTACATCGCCTCGGAAAATCGCCCGAGGGCGAATTGAAAATAAGCCACGGAATCCTGGACGAAATAAGCTCACAGTTTTTGAAAAACATTGGAAATGCTATCTTTGTTCATTTTTCTATATTTGCCCGACACGTCTGATTATCATATTCAAAGTAATATTTAAACTATGACTCTTATTGGAAACTAAATAAACCAAGCAAAACTGTCACTAATGATATAATTTACTAATTTTTAAATACTGCTACTAGTACTATTACTCCAATCTTTATAAACTTCTCGGTGAACATAATTTCATATACCGTGGAAATTCTATATGGAAAAACGAGTTGCGAGGAAACAATGAAATTTTTCACTTAAGGGCTCGTTTCCGAGAAAATAAAGTTTGGAAAATTTATATTACAAGTATACTTGAATTTAACCAGTTCCCGGACTTTTCAAAGGACCTCGCGAACAACCTTTTTAACTTTCGTCAAACGAATTAGCTCTGGGGAGAATCAATTTGAAAATCCCGAAGCCAGCAGTGCACAAAGAGGTGTGTAATTATTAATTGAGTGCAAAATCTGATTATATAAAAATGAAACAGCTTCGTTCACAGGCAGATTATTCAGGGAAGTTCAATTAACCTCCTCGCAGCTCTGAACGAGACGTCTCGCGATCTGATATCCAACGTTCAACGCTTTTATCGAGATATCTGGCAATTTGATATCAACCGTTTAACTCTATAGACGAAATATTTTGCGTCTGGTTTCTTGTTTCCCATAACGCGTAAGTTCGTTACCATTTAAAAATATATAGACATCCTCTTCATTTTGAAGTTAGAATGAATATTGAAAGGAATCTTCAATAAATTTGAACAAATTTTCAACAAGAATATATGTTGTAGGACATATCCAGAGAATGTTTGAAATAAATTTGAAATAAAAAATGTTTGTTCTGTATCAAGGGGAATATCTTATGATAATTATCAGATTTGTTTAGGTGGAAGCTTTCTCGAAACCTCAAAGTTATTTTCATTTTTCTAAAGGTGAGAAGTGATTACTTCAGGAGATGTTTTAACATTAGTTTTGTAAAAGCTATCGTGTAAACTCTTGCAAAAAGTAAAAGCTGTAATAACTTCTCTAACTAAACTTATGCAAATATTCTTGTATTGTTAGAGCTGCCATCGACTCGGTAAAAAAAAGCACAAGTTTCTGTCTGTCCCAAGCCATTCTTAGTAAAAAATGACTTACAAAAAATGGCACCTAAACTGAGAAAAATTCAGACTCTCTGAGCGCAAGACACATTTAAAACAAAAGTTCCACAATAGACGATCGGTATTTTATTTTCAACAGGTTCAACATCAAGCATTTAGAAAGCTTCCTACTTCGTGTCTATCTAGAGAACATTTAAATATACGTATATACTTAGTAGCACATACAGGAACATCTCACTAGGCGGGTTCTTGCAGAGGACGAAAGAGAACGAATAATCTGCTGGATATTGGGTAAGTGATCGATGGCAGCTCCAAAGGGAATGTCTCTTCGTTTATCCGGTTCGCGAGTTTGCCTTATCGTGCCACGAACTGATAGTTTGCTAAGGAAATATTTTTACGAACTCTGGGGGACGATTAGCCGGGCGGTGCAATTAAGCGATTCAAATCGTCTGCATTTTAATGGAACTGTCCGTGATCGTCGCGATCCTCTGATAATAAATGTGCTCGCCGCGAACGTGTTTTTACATTCGTAGATTGAACGTGCTTGAAAACAATTGGAATCGCCTGATCTCGTGGACGCGCAGGGTTCAACCCCTGTTCCCTTGTCACGGCTCCCTCTGCGGGCATTCATAATTTTGGCCGCCCCTCCTGCAGGAGCTGACGTGATATCAGATTCGAAAACCAAGTACAGGAGTTATGGCTGGATGTCAAGTGTCACGGAAGTTAAACGACTTTTCTAAATCGATACACAGTACGATCAATCACGAAAGTATACGTATACTATATAGGCATTGATTTATTCATTAATTAAAACTTACATGAAGTTCGGAGAACTATATTCGTTTATTGGAAAATACATCATTGTATTAAATGTATTTTTGTTCCACGATATAACAAAATCTGTATATGGCAATATTGATTTTCGTAACGCGTTTGCGATTTATTTACATGTTCGTTGTTCCAATATTTTAGAAATAGTCCAATTTAAACGAGCGAATTAATTAAGATTCGTATTATGTTCAAGATATTCCCCTTCTTCCTTTTCAGATATTTTTACTATGTTTAAGATTTTCCCCTTTTTTCTTTCAGATGTTTGAAATTTGATAGATATATGTAAATTTTTGTGAGTGACGGAAACAGGGAATATCGTAATGAACCTCAAACAAAATAATGCTTATAAAAAAAGAGAGATTAGAAAGAGAAAATTTCTAATCGTACGAGTGGCACGTCGCTGTGAAGTGAAATCAGGTATGCATGTATTTCAGGAATTTATATTTATACTTATACGTCGTGCAACGAATCTTTGTTTATTTACTAATCAAACACTGAACAGTTCTAATTCGGCTGAAAGTCAATCGATAAAATTTGAAGGAAAATTTACTGGGAGCAAAGATTATTTTTACAACGTGACCTCAATCTTTAATAGAAGATTCTTCTACTGGACTAACTTAATGAATATAATTATTATTTTAATTCAAGATTAGAATTGCTTTTAAGAAATGCCATTACTAAAAAGTAGAAGAGACTGGGTCTGCGAGATATTTCACATCCTGATCGATACACGGTGTTCAAATCTTGAGAACTTGCCCCCGATTCACCCTATCTTTTCTTAGAACTGCATTCCACGGTCGTCTCGGAACTTCTACAAACTACAGTCGTGAAAAACGACGTTGTCGTACGTAGGTGCGTAGCTGTCGGAGATATTAGACACCGAAGTGCAACAGTAATTCATCGTGTTGCAGAACGTCGCGTGGGTTTCAGGGCTCGAACTCTAACCAAAACAATCATATTTGAGAGCGCAGCTGCCTCTGATCACAGGATACGGGGAAAAGCTTCTCGTTATTATTTCCCAAGAGCACGCCGGAAGGCTCGCGACCGCGCGGCCTCATCCACGATACGTTCGAAGCGGAGTTCCCGCGGCGAACGTATCTATTTCGCGGGGCCATCGCGGCGATATTTCATCGGCGGCCCACTTCCGCAAGAAATCGAGCAGAGCGTACCTCGGGCCAGCCTGCATTTGTTTCGTCGCAGCTCGCCTCGCCCTTTTTCCATCGCCCTGCTGCTGTCTGCTGGGAGAGCAACAGTTCACCGGGAGACCCGTGTTCTCCACGCCCTTCTTCACCCCTTCTTCGAGCTTTGTTCGCTCAGCCGAGTCGATTTTTCCTCGACGCGAAACGTCTCCCGACGAAACGTTGCCCGACCGTGAGAATTTAAGGGCGACGTCGTCCCGTCTGGCCTTAACTCACTCTCGTTACTCGCTGATGATATTCCAACGGTGAAAAACATTCCCGGTGTGACAGCTTTTGTAGTTTTGATCTACAATCGCCTGCGATTATGGCTGAGAATATTGTTCTTTTTGAGGCGAGCGAAAATTGTTCTGTACCGTAATGCGGAAGCGGAATTGTTGCGCAGCAATGATCAATCTTTTTCGTTAGAATTTTGACAGTTCTGTCGTGTGTCAAAAATATTCGACTGCTTATAATTATTCTTAAAAATCGTCTCCTTCGTTTAAATTAAAAATCGTGCGTTTGATCGTAATAACTTAACGTAAAGTTTGACTTCAAATATGAGGTATAAATAAAGATAAATACTAGAGTTTCTCATGCATAATTTTCTGCTAGTATTTACGTGAAAATTCAGTAAATAGTATACTGTTTCTAATAAATATTTTATCCTTTACGGATATGGAACCTAGTATTTGCTTGAAAAATCACTAGCAAAAGCTTTGACTTGCCTCATATGCATGTACGATCAAGAAACGCGATTTTTTCGTGTGCAAACACACGAAATGTGCCGTGTACTGACATCGATCAATTTATTGGTTTCAGTCAAAGATTTTCAAATATTTCTGCTAACGTGTATAAATTTGAAGTTTATCCTGCGTTCAACCAATTCTATTTATCCGGAAGGTACAATAAATCAAAAGCCATACCATAGTTTATTATGCGTATAAATCAAGTTCCATCGGCGACACCACGTTATTGTTCTAAGGTTAAAAATACACGGTGTACACGTCCGTGTTTTAATTCGTGTGATTTTATATGAAGACATTGGTAAAATGTACGTTTTATTTTTTTATGATTATTAATGTAGGTATAAGAAGATACCCGAATACGTAAATATATTTATGCGCGTAATTTTTGAAACAAATGTATGATATTCTAAATTGTAATAAAGTAAAAGCGATATAATCGCCATCCATTTTGATATATAAAAACTAATAAATTTTCCAGCAGTTAGTGGATCCCTTTTATTATTACAATATTTTCGACATTTGAAAAGTATGATACAACCAATGTTGCTGGCATTGTCAAATATTCTTCAGCAATATCATGTATTTAAGCTGCAAACTTTTATGCGTTTATCAAATATTTCTATATTTTTTATTTTTAAATTGCACAGAATACGCATAATACAAAAGATTATTTTTTAAATTTTATTTTAAAAAATATAAATCTGCTTGAATATCCACAATCTACATATACGTATTCCGGAAATTATGTGCGTAAATATATCATATTTTACTACATTAATAATCATATAAAATCAAATATTTAAATTATTTAAATACACGTGCAACGAACACCTCTAACGAACACTTTCTTCGACAAAATAGTGATTTCACTTCTCACTTGTTACTCATTACGCCATAGGTCCGAGCAAATTCTGTTTGCCACAATTGTCCACAATTTTCTCATTTTTCCCAAATCTTCGTCTTACGTAATTTCAGTCAGCAGAGCAAAATTATTTCGATCTATCATTACCCTTCGAGCACTTAAAATTATCAAGAGTTCAATACTGAATGAAGAACATATACCAAATTAATAATGCATTCACGCTTAAATACAGTCCTTTCGATATATTCAATCAATATATTTACTGTAACATGTTATTCTCTTTGAATCTTTAATAATTAACCATTTCATTACTTTATTATTGATTATAGGATTATCTGTACTCTAGCACTAAACACTCAAAGGGCTGACTGTATAATTTGGTGTACAAATTGTTGTTAAGTATTTAATATTGGAAGACAGATTGTTGAAATGTCAGCTTCTTCCAAATAGTAAATTGAATTAAAATAAATATTAGAAACCAGAATATTCTAGTTAAATGAATCATAATGGGTTGGGTCTTCGATCATGCCCGAAATAGTTGGGATTTTATTCTCTGCGGATGAAGTTTGATTTCCTCTGGACTTTTATCTTCCGAGCTACATGCAGCGATGATGAATCGGTAGAAGTAAAATTTAATTAACAACGAAGAGTAATAAATAGCGTAGAAAATCCTCTCACCGAGAGTTGCCCGACAGCGAATGGGATTTTTAACAGTATAATAAAAATTTTGCAATAATAGATATCTGATGCAGTGCGCTGAGAGCAATAAAAACGAAGAAGAGCGTTCTTCTTAAAAAAAAAAAAAAAATGTTTCAATAGAAAGAAAAACAAACGAAACTGAAAACATAAATTTTCAGACGGCTAGAGGGAAAGAGAGTAGAAACAAAATCTGGGTGATCGAAGCCACGCGTGCATTGGCCATCATTGCAAATCCTCAGAGAGGAAGTAAAGCTAAAAAATTCAAAGGATTCCTTGGAAAGTTCTCTCTTCAGTTGTGCGTGAGTGAAGCGGTGAACGTGTGTGTCGCCGGAGTCCATCTAAATTTTCAGCGAAACGAGCAACGAAATTCCTTGAAATCTGAGCGAAAACTTGCCTAATGAACCGCGAAATTAATGATCGAGAAACGAGACAAGCGACACGAGAGTCGGTAGTAAAAAGAAGAATGATATAATCTTCCAGATTTAAATTTCTTTTTATGATTTGGTTTGCAATAATCCTTTCGTAAACTGACGAGACTGTGTGTTCAGCTGAATTTAATATATATTATGAAAACAAGTTATTTCAGAAACTTGAACAAAAGCGATCAATAGTGAATGAAAAGCGAATCAATAGATTCTGTTCTTTACAAATAAGAATTTGCTGTTTTTCACAAGATGCACAATTATTATTGTCTATAGAATAAGTTATTTAATCTATGTTTTGTTAGTTTGTGAAATAACGTCTGTTGCAAAATATTTATATTATGAGCTCTATAAGAAATCTCAGTATCTAAAATTGATGTAAGAAAATGAGATGTAAGAATTTGAAACTATTTCTGACCCATGTCTTTAATTTCCGGGAGCCATATTATCCTTATTACGAGAAGTCGATATGTCGACATAGTCTTGGAAGTTCATACATCGACATAGCCTTCAAGTTCACATTTAAAAATATCAAAGATTTATCAAATCTCTTAACAAGCACACCACAGTACACAACTCTTCAAATTTCAGAACTTTCAGGAAATACTTCTCTCTAAAAGTAGGACAGAGAATTTTCCTTTTGCGGGTTTAGTTATTTATGCTTATTACTGTGCGTGTAATTAGTCAACATTTGATCCTGGATATTTTCGTTAGATATACGAAAATCACGAATGAAATTACTGTAACAGGAAACCGTAGTAGCTACCATCTGCCCTAATATTTTTCATTCCATTTCGGATTTCGGTTTCGAAACGTCGCTGTGATGTTCGTAGTCGAGAGCAGCCCCGGGTTAACCGCACAATGCACGCGAATGCGCTAAATAATGCAAGTTTCCCGCATTAAGGGAACTCTATAAATATATCACACGTCCAAACGGCGCGTAAGTAGACGCCATGACGAGGATTACACATTCTCGCTGTAATACGCGGTAATAAGTAATAGTCGGCTAGTTTCGCCAAACGACGGTCCGCGGAATAAGGACGAAACTAGTTAGCTGGTGGGAACCGATTGAAAGCTAAAACGAAGAAACGAGAGAGCATCGAAGAAACGAGGGTAGAGAGGAATTTAGAGAAGGACGGTGAATATGTTCTATGTTTCCAAAGACCGGTTTCAATGTTCGATGCATCGATGCGCGCGGGATGCGCATCGACGCGTGCGAATCGCAACGTGTATACTCTTGCGAGCCGCAGTAATAACGCGGGATGACGAATAACGCGCCACCGATGCATTATGCAATAGACTAAAATATTCATGATCGCTGTTTCCTGACCAGCTATTGAACCGTGGTTGGCCGTGATTTGCTGCGCGGGCATCGATGAACGCGCCGATTCCCCACATTCGAAAAATCACGGCTAACATTATACCGCGAATAACGTCGACTTTTCCTCCATCACGAAAACGAAAATTCGAACAGAAAATGAAACTTTCTGACCATACGACCAACTGCTCGCGTTCCTACATTTATTTCTTCTTTTTAAAAGAATCACTGATAAACAGTGTCTGTACAAACTGCTTTGTGGCAGTGCACGTTGCTTGCGTTTCGATGTCAAACGTTTATAAATAATATATCGGCGAAATTTTAAAGCGGTTTGCAAATACCTGGTGAAGTACGAACGTTCATTGTTCCCCGGCGACAATCTTTTTACTCTTACCTGAAACAAAAGAGAAAAGCAGCAATATTAGTTGAAACATCCCGCTGTTACGTTGAATACTGGAACGCGACATAGAAAATGCCAATAATGGCTTGGTTGACAAAGAACGAGGCAACAGTGATTATTGCTGCACGAAAAATGACTTGTATTTCTGTCGTTCACCGCGAGGAATGTCGTGTGTAGACGCAGAAAGAAGAGATTGGAAGAGATCCGCGAATTTCGATCGTACACACAGTTTCTGTCCAGAGCAATGAATTAGGACCACTCAGGATTTTCAACATAGTTTTTAATACGGCTAAACAATACGAACGAAATTTAATTACAAATTTTATTAGTGATAATATGGTATACAAGCGATTCACAGAAGTAAAAATACGTTATTTACTTTTTCTACTGCGAAAAGAAAAATTGAGGAGAAAGCAAACGTGATAAATTACTCACACGCGTACTTTACACTTACACGCAGTGTGTCTACTTTAATAGTTTATAAAATTTATTATTAAACTTCGTTCGTGTCTTTCGCTGAAATCACGTAAAATAATGAAAATTGAAAGTGGTCTTATCCCACTGGTAAGCAAGGCGAATCAGTAATTTATATCATGGTATAATAAATACTTCAATTTCTTGAAATTTTATGATATTGTGGAATTTAGGTAGAAGACATTGCGATGACAAAATATTAAGCGAGTTCTTGGAATTTCCTTTCATAACTCCGATATTAAAAAATGGAATTTGATAACGCGGATTTATTGAAAAGAATTGCGAATGAAACTTTACTTTAACGGAACGTCCTCAACGAATTAATTGAGCGTTCAGTTTCATTGGAAACGAAATTATCATTTAACGCTCGTTTAATAAATATTTATTTCTCCATCGACGACGAAATTATTAATTACTAATCGCAACATCGACGCTTTATTTAGAAGAATTCAAATTTTCACGCTAGCTGATCAGCTTCGAAATGAAATTATTAAGTGTGTAAGTTAATTAATATTCAATGTGATTTCCATGTTTATTGTTTCAATGTTTATGTTTTCCAAACAGTTTTCCCTGGCCAAAAAGTTTCGTGTTCCTAGGAAATTTTAATTTATCAATCAAACAAAATTTAATTTATACGGAATAGCAATTAATAATTTTATCGAACTATTACGCGTACATATTAATAATTTATATACCGTTATACATAATATTTCATTCCATTGTGTCATTACACGAGGTTGAGAACCGAATATACTTTTATGCTAGAATAGTCACGAATAATAAACAATTAAACATGCCATTACAAATGTACCATTCACAACAGATTCAGATCATTAAAAAATAAAGATGATGATAAAACGGTACATATATCCCAAAAGATGTATTTTGTAATCAAAGGAACGAAAGCAAAAATTATCAATTATATTAATATTATTCCTCCATGTAATATATTTAAACGTAACATTCAAATATACAAATTACCTCCGGAACTTCGATATTCTCCCAGAAATACAAAAGACATTGAAAATTCTAAGTGACTCTAATTTTTTGGCCAAGGGCTGTACATCCACTTCAACCGAGTGGTTTCATTCTTGCACGAGACAGTAATGAACGTCTACTTTCCTTTGATAGAAGGCAAATAAATTACTTTACCTCGCCTTTTATATTCGTTGCGAAGAGCACCTTACTAAACACTTGAATTTCAGAAACCGAATAATTAAATCGCGTCAGAGCAGACGTCACAATGGACTAAATGCGAGAGCCACGAATTAATTTGCACAAGAAGACAAGTGTTGTATTTGGATTTCACAAGGTGTAACGTTTCGTCTTTGATACCTGGCGAAAACCTGAGCGCATTAAGAGGGATAACTTGGAAGTTTAAAACGACGTCAACAGACTCGCAGCTCTTATTTTTAATGCCTTTCTCCGGCTGTCCCGCGACCGAGATTAGCCTGTTTCTTCTCTTGGGATAGTTATATTCCCTTTCCTGTCTCCCCTGCCACGACGTAAAACACACCAAGTCGGACAGGAATGTTCTTCGCGCGAGAAAGAGGTCGCGCTTTGCTTTTTCTGCAAGAATTTTACTTGGTCGCGGTGGCAAGACCAACGGCACGACTGTCCGGGTAAGTTCCTGAAGGAACGGCCCTCTTCCACGGATATTTCTTTTGATCCTCGGGCGGTCGGTTCGCGCGAGTTCCATTTTTATTTTCTCCTGTACCAAGTTAGTGTCGAAAAACATGTGAATAATGCAATAAATACGTCGGTCGAGCAACGTGGAGAAAATAAAATGGTTGCTTCCGCGCGGAACTAGTAAAAGTTTGCGTTTTTTTTTCGAAAAGCACAAACGTCCGTAATGACAACTTTTTTTTTTCTTTTTTATATCATGTTATTTCGCAGCATGAAAGTTCAGGTGGCGAAGAAACTCTCCGAATGTACATTTTTGACATTTTTCATACAACAAAATATATTTCTCAAGTTCTTCGTCTTTCAACCACACTATAATTTATATATTTAATGTGTTCTATAAGTTTTCGAAGTTGTCGTCTAGAAACGACCGACAGAACGCATATTTTCGGCAACGATAAATCAATAAAATCGGCTACTTCTCGTGGTCGGCGTGAATTCGTGTTTTTCCGAAAGATTAGATACCAACTGTTTTTCGCAATAAACGAAACGAGCAAACTTCCACGGGTGAAATCCGGCTGTCAATCAGACAGCTCGTCAAATATAGATTTTATAAATAATGAAATCGACCGACACGAGCAATCACACGGTGTGTTTTTTTTTTTTTTTTTTGAAAATTACGAGACCGAACGGCGAGCGTCGACAACAACAGAAAAAAAAACCAGAAGAGTTTCGAGACAAGCCGCGATTAATCATTCCGATAACCGAGCGAATGTAACGACTCGAGCGTTCTTTGTTCTTCCATTCTCTTTTTCCCCTTCGCCCGTTTTCCCGCCGTATATTCGCGTATACGTGAGCGTATAGAAAGAACCGGCGAACGCCGGGGCGAAAAGAAATTCGCGTAGGTCGGTGGCTCTCCGCTGGGGGATGAAAGCGCGTCGGTGAAAAAAAAAAGAAAAAAAAAAGATAAAGTCCAAAGCGAACGGAGGAAGGAGAGGAGAGGGAAAAAAATAGAAACGAAGAAGAAAAGCGCGAAGAAAAAAAGAGAAGGCGTTGGCAATGAACGTCACGGCGGGGCGAGAACCCGTTTGAAGTGTGGCCGGCATAATTTAACGGCGACAGGGGAAATTTTCAACCGACGAGCGCGACGAACCTACCCCAACGAACCTCTGTTTGTTTTTCGCGCGCGGACGCGGCTGTTTTCCGGCGCGACCGTTGAATGTCGACGGAAATATTTCCGGAGCGGGACGCCGCAGTTTATTACGAAGAACGGACGTCCGGCGTTCGCCCTTTACGCGAATTTATTCCCACGTTCCCGCGGCGGAAAAACGTCGTCAGCCGCGGCGATGTGAACGACGCCGTTGACGAGCTTCAGAGACATTTTAAAACGCGCTAATGGCCGCTTGCTGCTCGACACTCCCTCCCCCACTCAGCTCGTCCTCGCCGTTTTTTTTTTCCCATTGTTCGAGAAATTAAGTGGAGGCGATCCCACGCCGCCTTCAACTTCCGAAATGATTGTCTGAATCATCTTTTCCCCGTGGAAGGTCCTCCCCGTGTTATTTACCACGTTCCTGATTGCTTCCGGATAACGACCAAAGTAATTTAGAGTCGTGTCTAAAAGTGTCTCACCCCGAGGCTCACCGTCGCGCAATCAACCAACTCCGTAACACCCGGGGAACCCGAGAACCGAGTTCACCCGCACGTTCCACTATTTTCTAACTGTATCAAAGGATTTCTCCTCGTTATATCCGGCGGCGGATTAATCTTCGAAGATCTAGCGCGCCAAGTAGCTACCAGCTTAGTTATCTTAGTTGCGCGAATCGTCGTCGCGGAGGAACAATCACAATTACATAGCCGGCGTCCGGTTATTTCCACGGGTGAAAATTGGAAGGAATACTCGTTACTCGAAACTTACATCGCTCGTTCGACGAGAATTTATTACACGTTCTTGTTACCGAACTTGATCAAAGGAAATGTTTAACTTTATTTCACGTTCAATCTGACAATTTTATAAACTGACGTAACATCAAGTAATTCGACGATACATGGTTACATCATTATTATTGTTTTCGAGCGATCCTTTTGCCTTTGATCGTCAAAGAGCACGCGTGTCTACCGTATTATATTTATTATGTAATGCAGTCGGAGATATTCACAGAGGAGATATCAAAAGGAACAAACGCAATAAGTTTACATGACATTTTTGACAGTTCATTATATTCATATTACAGAGCTTATATCTTGTTCGTTGTAGCAAGGCTCCTTTTATTGAGTGCAGTCTCCGCTCTGCTCGACGAAGCTTTATGCTTGATAACAAATTGAATTTATTGCCTCGTTTCTTATTGCAACTGAGAATGGCTGCTGCGATAAATGAACAGCACCGTGTTCAGATAATTTCAGTGCATTAACAAGGAAGCAATTAAAAATTACTGAAAGTTTACGATAATCAGTTCCAAAATTTATACACCGTATTTATAATTAGAAGTTAACTCCACTCTACGTCGCGTAAAAGATCACATTTTGTTTCAACGAAATAGGATATATCATAAAAAATGTTCTTACTGCAAACTCATCAACGACAGGTTACACAGTGTATAATAAAGTAATTACACTGGTCTACAAAATTTTACTTTCTTTTTTAATCACAAAAGTTTCATGGTACTTTTTTATGCCGAATTCGAACGTCTATCGTTTGAAGGAAAATTCCGATTTTCAACTTCTACACATCTTTCTCGTGTTTTGAGCGTAAAAATTACACGTGAAAGAAGCACGTTCGTTACAGGAAATTACAAATGTGTTCTCAAACAGTTATCAAATAACGATGATCAATATTCCAACAATATCCCTGTAGAATCAGAGCTTTCTAAAAATATCGTCACAATTCGAACGTCTTTCGTTTCTGACGCGACGATAAGGGAAATACATTACAGCAGCTCTGTCTGATATTCGCGTGGGTTGCCATCGCAATTACTTCATCTCGACGACCAAGAGAATATAGTCCGCCTTCCGGAAAGAGCAGACTCGAGACGGGAACGTTGGGGAAAACGTCCTTTGTATCCTGTCGCTTACCACACTCCTACGAAAGTCTGACTGAGTTCGATCGAGTTCCTCGTCTCTTTATCCTCACGTACGGTCTCCCCTTTTCTCCTCTCGATTTACACGCAACCCCTCTGTCTGCGTTTCGCGACTACTCGCGTTCGCCTCTCTCCCGTCTTTACGCTTCACGGTATTGTTTTGACGGATCAATGGCGAGAGAAGTGCGTATCGCGGATCCCACGACGCGGCTCTCACGCGATCATCGTCACCGAGCCAGCAACGATTTAATTAGGATCGTCGAGTTCAGGCAGCAGCCACGTACGTGATTTGTGGTAAAATTTGACGTGCGTCTTCGACGTTCCTGACGACGGCGAACGGTAATCGACCAGCTCTCCCATTGTTCGGAAAATCATGGAGTGGAGCGAGTCACACATTTTTTTTTTTTTTAAATATCTTTTTATATCTTTTATATTTCATGTGAAACCATTGACTAATTAGACCTGACATACAGTGGCTTTTCGTATCCCATGTTTTTATTTGGGTGCCATTTTCGTGCCACAGTCTACCATATCGATTCAGGCTTGATTTTGCACCATATCGCTACTAATAATATAGGAATTAAGATCAAACAATACAAATAATGTTGTCACATCTGCACTGAAAATTATTTATCGAATTGAACGCGAACGCTTTCTTGCAAACTATACTTGAGAGACGACCAATTTAACTTTTGAGTGTAATATTATTAGTCCCTATATGAATTAACATTATGGGTTACACACTTAAAAATTAGCATTTAGTTTACGTGAACAGAATTGTAAGGTAAAAATTAACAGTGCAGAACAACAAATGTAGTTTCAGCTTGTGAAACATGTAGTACAGTATTTATTGTTATTTTAAATTAATGAGGGCTGTAAAACAGCAAAAATTTAAATATTATTAAATTATTAATTATTGTAATAGGAAAGCTGTATTTCGAAGGATTGACGATTTCCAAGAATCAATTTCCGTATCATTGACGACCGAGAGATTAAGCGATGACTTTGATCAATATCGAGACAAAAACTCGTTAACTAATTAAACGTTGATCGCGTGCACATCAATCAAACTTTCGAACTGAATTTGTAAATAATATCTCTCAATATTCTAATTGTTTAAACATTATAATTATTTCTAACAATTTAATTTGTAACGAGCAAACAATTAATTTTCTTCTACAACATCTCCAAGTACCATTTCAAACTTTTGATTAATCATTTGTAGCAATCCATTAATCCCCTTCTATAATATTTCCAAGAACTATTTAAAACTTTTAATTCATCATTTGTAGCAATCGAGTCAACGCAGTATAATATATTTCCAGGAGATTTTAATCAACAGTTTCGCGTCGATCAGAAATGCAGAAAAGTACGCATTCCATTTAAAACACTTGAGATTACCTTGATATTTCGAAATATTAAAAAAAATCGTTTTTTAGCGTCAGATTTCCTCTTAAATAGTGCAATTTTTAAATAAAACACTTTCTCAATAAAACGCGTAATTTTGATGTTGTCTGTGGTAAACAAGTCATGTAACTCAACTTATGTAATAATAACTGTATGGCGTTTCACGAATAATTGTATATTGCTAGTTACACGGATGTGAAGCATAACTATCATGTTGATGTTTAATGTTTTGTAATTAGTGCGGTTTACTTGGTCCGCTAAGATAATATTAGCGTAATATAATTACAATTGTCACGTAATTTTGTAATCAGTTGTGACGATTTGCAATTGTAATTGACGACGAAGAACGGTAATCATTCAGATTTCCCATTGTTTGGAAAACTATCGATGTTGCACACACAATAGTTGCATTCTGTGAATTTCACGAAATTGTTAGTCGTATGCTAAAAGCAAACTGCCATCGCGCACATGTTTAATATTTCACGTGATCGTCTAATTTATAATTTCACACTCGTTTCTAATTAGCGCTCCGTTGACGCCAGCAAAAAAAAAAAAAAAAAAAGATATAATGAAAATCAAAAACGATCTTTACGGAATTCGAATTATACGGACTCGACGACAATTCGCAACGAAATGCTCTCGTATCGATCACGATGCTCCACATTTGACTCCCACGGACGCATCACCTTCGCGAAAGAGGTTTCCATATCCGCGTCAACCTAATTATCGTCGATTTCCCGCTCCTGCCTCGCTTCTAGCTTGCACGGTCCCACTTGGTTCCAAATGAATTCCACAATCCGGTAAACTACAAGCGTTCATCAATCTCATCGCATACAACAGGCGAGAGACACGTTGTAACTTCTCCGTCAGCAACTCCGAATGCTTGTACTCGGTGGGAGCGCGACTCCAGTATCGCGACAAACCGACCCAAGTTTCAATCTGTCTCTTCCTCTCACCACCGACGGCAGAGAGAGAGAGAGAG
Organism: Tetragonisca angustula; assembly: GCA_036937485.2. NCBI lineage: Eukaryota > Metazoa > Arthropoda > Insecta > Hymenoptera > Apidae > Tetragonisca > Tetragonisca angustula. The sequence goes on from JAWNGG020000001.1 coordinate 1,638,548, forward strand.
AGAGAGAGAGAGAGAGAGAGGATTCGATCGCGCGAAACACCATGGCACAAAGTCGAAGTAATCTACACCGAAACGCGACTCGTCATTATCGCCCGCCCGGAGCGTATCGCGCTCGTCATCGAAGCGTCACTGGTTGTCAAAAAGAGGAAGGTTTCACGCGCGCGCCCTAAGGAGAGTCGCAAACGCGATGCACAAAGACAAATGTTTACGTAGTCCTGCGTCCTACAAGCGGAATTACACGGGGGGCTGGGAGGGGGGGGGCGCGTCGACACGATGTATCAGGCGAATTAAATTTAATGAATCCCCATAACACCGAGCCAACTGCATTATCCGTTGCGCACCACCTCGGCGTACTTTATCCAGCTTATACGACCGCCAAGGCGAAAGCTTCTGTAATTTGATTTGCCAAATGCACCTGCATCGCTGTGTCGCCGCCACCCCTTCGGCTAATCCGGACTTTTTGCCATTCGACCGAGCTGAAAGCACGGTCCGTGCGTATGGGGGATTGGCCGGCACCGGGGGGAAAAGGCGCTTTTGTCCGCTACGTTGGATTATTGTCCTTCGGAATTACCCTCCCTCCCCTACGTTCCCGGATTAACAGACAACTTTTCCGCGAACTTCCACCCGCTAATTACCGCCTGTGATCCTTTCACCGGCTATCAGGCACGGCTCGCTGTTAGGCTCCGCGATCTGTGATTTCTCGCGACGATTTTTCGCGATTACGGGTTCGTTCGCGGCGTATCGCGGCTGTACGCAACATCGCGCTGACATTTAACGCCGGAAGCCAGGGGGCGGCGAGAAGTTTCGAACAAGGAAAAATACTTAGCGCTGGAACGCGAAATCGTCGAAAACACGAATCCACAATTTGCACGGGCGCGTGTTGTTCCCGACAACTTTCTTCGCCCCCGAGAACTCGCCGAGACCTAACCCGAGGAAGCGGGCCATCGCCATCGCTCAGTAAATACGCGAGGAAGTTTCTATAAATGAACGATGAACGAACTTCCCACCGCTCTATCGTTTCACCGGCGTATTGAATAATTAACTGCAGCAGCGATATGCTCTTCCTAGTTTCTTACACTCGTCGCTGCACGATCCGTCGAACCTTGTTTCTCCGACTCCCACCCCAAATTCGGGCCACGTTAGGCTTCCACACGACAGCGAACGTTCCCTGGAATCGACCGTCACGGTTAACGAGCCGCGATCGCGATCTGTTAACAGCCATTTCAACAGGGACACCGAACTCGTTTCCAAGTGTACTCTCTCGTAGCTGGAGGAATCTTCACTTTAACCGGAAAACTTCCACCGCGACTTCTCTCTTCGAGATTTCTCTCTTGGCGAAGAGCTGCGGGGTTAACGATTGACCTATTGTAAACAGACGCGAATCGAAGACCCAAAGTCGGGCTAACGACCGACCCTCCGGATACGAAAGATCAGCTTTCCTTCGAGTTACTTCCTCGGGAACAGTAAACCCCTTGCGGCACGACAACGGGTGCATTAAGCAACGGCGCGCAATTTAGAAGGTATTATGCGGAATTTTTCTGATACAACGATCTCGGAATTTGCATTCTCGAAGTAGAATTCACCGAAATTCGCAGCAGTAACGAACACAACGACAGTGCTCCTTCGGCTGTCTGATTTCCCTTAAGAAGATTTACTTCAACCAACAGCCAACCAGTCTCTACCTAGCGGAACATCGCACGACCGTATCGTTATGTCTGTTCTAGCTACATTGTTTAACGTACGCTGCAGCCGATTCCGTTTGTACGTGTACTCAAACGGAGTGCTCAATCGTGCTCTGAGCATAATTATGTATATCTCACGAACTACGTAAGAAGATTAGAGAAAGAGATCGGAGAATGATCAGAGAAGGAAAGAATGAACTGTAATTTTATAGTTACCTATCTCGTATCCCAAAAATATCTGTCTGTCGAAATATGTCAAGATCAACTTAATTGCAAATTATTTTAAAATAATTTCAGGAACACTCGTATATCAAGCAAGACGAGCGGCATTAATATTGCATTGGAACATTGATTGAATAATAACATCTTGTTCACGAATGATATTCCTAAATAGATAAATAAATATTTCAAGAAACTGTCCAACAGACAATGTGATTACTTATTTTCTAACGTTTCAAACGCGTGAGAGAACAAGGCCACGATCGTAAGGCTCGGCAATACGAAGAATAAACGCGTGCAAACATTGACTGTAACTATTGACGTTGATAACGTATTATGCAGAAATTCAAGTATTTCTTTTGTTCTTAGCAACGTGGAAGCTTTGTAAATATGTTTCACTCTGCATCCTCATCTCAGCTTACTGTCCGCATTTCTACTTTTTCAGCTGGCCCGTTGAAACGCGAACCTTTCGCACAATACCGAGTCAATCGTTATCTCCTGGTCGACATTCCACAATGGAACAAATCGTTTACCACTATGATCGATATCGGTGTCATTAAATCGTTGGCCGAGATAAATCCATCTTAATTAGCAACACCGCGACGACGAGCATCAATGACACGATTAAATATTCATCGGACGATCGGCCGGAAATCGCGGCCGTGTTTGTAGGCAACGCGAATTTTCCACGTAATTATATCGCGCGTTAACGAATACGCCAGTTCGCAAATAGCGACAACGCGTCGACGCTCGTTTATTAACGCGTTCCTCTATCGCGCTAACGATCCCTGCTTCACAAAACCATCTCGTCTCGCGTTACAACTGACATCTTCTGGCTCACTCAAGAAAATTAGTTAATCAGTTGACATACTCCGTGGCATTGCTGCTACCAACGTGACTGACACTGTCACGTCATTTGCATGTAAATCGCCAGAAAAAGTACAACGTAAATTCCTGCGTATTTGCCGCTCATAAAGACGACTAATAGCATCAATGGTCACAACTATGATGGTATTTTGAAGAATATAATATTTGATATAACATCAAATTTTATTATATTATATAAAACTCTGTTCTTTTATTTAACTCTCCACAGAGAATCTAGGTCGTTTATGCCCTGGGCAAAATTATATTCGTGAACTTTTTCGGAGTAAATTTTTTATCTTTTTTTAATTTGATTTATTAAATAACTCGAGGTTTATTAAAAATCTAGTAATAGTAAGAGTCAATGCGAAAGAACGATTCACGATTCGTATTTTGCCGACGAATGGTTAGAGCAATTTAACATAAATACTCCTTCCGAGGTGTATTAAAAAGTTTCGTATTTCTAAATGCAATCATTCCTCAACTTCCCAGTAAGCGCAAACGCACGCTCAAGGTGCTCAAAAAAAAAGAAATCCCCCGTTTCCTCCCTCTGAATCATTTGTCTTATTGTAGCTAATCTCGAACCTCGTCTGAACGACAACACACTTAACCTACTTCGTCGGCTGCCAGAACTTGTCCGCTGCACTCCCGTAGTCGTTCGCTCGTAGTCCCTGTACCTTTCGAAGCGCGACGCGATCGATGAGCGATGAAATTAAAAGAAAAAGAAAGAAAGAAAAAAACAGAGCGATAAACACTCCGGGGATTGGTCCCGTTTCCAATAATATCCGCCACGGGGCGACGCGTCGCCCGCTCTTCGCCAGCAATAAGGTACGGCCTGACCGAGTTTTACGATCGGAGAACTTGAAGGGAGGTAGCCACCCCCTTTCGACCGGAGCGTTATCGGGCTCGATTCGCGATTGCTCGACGGCTTACGATGAAGGCTGCTCGTCCAAGTGTCGCGGATCTCGGTGACAAATCGTCTGTAGCGAGCAACGTTATGCCTATGAGCGCGTGAACGATTAACACGGCGCTCGATTTGACCGAGATATACGATCGGGACAGTCAGCTGTGCCGATTCGTGGATATCGTCTTCCATCCGTGCATTAGTTTGATTAAAAGACCAGAATGCCAGCGATTATTCAATGGAAACGTTTACACGCTCGACTGAAAAAATTGTCTTTCCCTTTCTTTTCTTTTTTTGGTTTGACGTCACACGTAAAAGTTGCAAAAATTTCTATGGTGGTAAGTGCGATGTCCAGCAAAATCGCCTCAAATCCGGCGATTTATCGCCGCGCTGACTCGAATGGGGTTGCCATAACAGCCAGCCTGTGTACGCCGCCGTAAAATTTCCGTGACCACCCTCGTAAAAGTCACTTAGGCCGCGGCGTGAACCGTAGTCGCTGTTTCGCTGATGACACGGAACACCGTCGAGTGTAAACCACAACGTTTTCGAGGTAATAATAATTGACGATAGTCGACACGACGGGGTCGTTGCATCGGCCACGCGAAGCGATCTTTCGCTTTTCACCGAACCTTTCCTTCTTTCAAGAAACGCCCTCTCCAAATGCTCGTTCGTTTGCTCTCTGTGGTTTATCTTCGTCGGCGAACTTATCCTCAGTTTCGGCTGGACAACGAAACGGAAATTATTTAAACAAACGTCGATTATCGCGGGGATAACTGTCGACCTTTCGATCAGCTTCCGCCCACTCTCCCCTCCTCCCGTTGCTTCAACGAGCTATAAAGTTCAAACTTTCAGCAGCAAGGGGGTTGAGAGCCAGAACTTTGTTCGACTCTCGCCAGTAGCCAGTGCACGGCGTCTATTACAACACGCTGTAAGTTGGCGCCGGAAACAAGTTCTACGTAACGTTTCTTCATTAGATTTTACCGTGTTTTCCTTTGCAAACAACCGCGACGCGAACAAAATCAAACGATCCTCCCAGCAGCCGAAATCTGCTTGATAAATGAAACGCTCCGCCGCTGGAATCTCGTTGGTGCGATGAGTGAATGAATCACGCGCCTCGAACTAACGTCCGTACACGTAGAAATGTTTGTCAACGTGTCTGCTCGGTTGGAAAGCAAGTTGACGTCCCGGCAACGTAGAATGCTGCAGACATTAACACTGTCTGCAACTGCGAGACACGGAGTGGGAAATCGATATCCAAGCAGTCGGCCGTGCGAGTTGCTAAACAGTTGCCAGTCAGCTGGCAGTCAGCCAACGGTACAATCAAGTGGCTATCAGCTGGTAATCAGTTGGTAATTAGTTTTCATTCAATCTTTCATTGATCTGTCTGTCTGTCTTTGCGGTTGCTGCCGTCATTGCTCGGGTCACAAGCCGAGAAGATGAAGCCCCGCTTTCATCGCGTGAAACTTCAACCCCCTAGAGAATAATTCCAGTGAATTGGACGAAACTTAACGACGGTCTCGCGCAACGTGTTAATTTCGTTTGCCGCGGAAGAATCTTGAATCATCTCGGAAAGAACGCCGGATTACGAGAGATCTCGCTCCGAAAGAGGATGCGTTTACTGAGAGACTCGAGCGGTAAATTTCGTGGAGAGAGATGGATACACGTAGAAGCGTACATTCGCCTGCCGCTCCGTCATTTCTTTCTCCTTCGCTTCATCTTCGCCAAGAGGTTGCAATTGGAAATGGAAAATTTTATTCCATAATTTCTCTCGACTTCCGCAAGAATTCTCGCGTCTCGATAATTATTCGTCTCTCGTTTTTTTCAAAATTTTTCAATTGCCTCTCTGTGAAATTGATACAATGGTAAAGAACCGAATAATTCTTTGATTAATAATTGTAAGATTCTTACGAATCCTATCCTCACAGATGTTTCACCACTCCTCCGTTAAACGTTATAGGAAATACTTTAGTTTTGATATTTTGTACATTTTGCGATACTATGTGCTCTGTACAAAAATCGACAGCCTAGTAATAATGTTTCATTTTAAACATCTCACACACCTTTAATATACCCTCTTTAACACACATAATTTTATAGTTTAACTTTTATAGTTTACCTAGATTTTGAAGCTTGTGATTAGATTAAAGATTCCAAGGAGAAAATCAAAACTGAGAGAACCGTGTCTCCAAAATTTCCTGCGAGCTCTTTTACACCTGAACTCCGGTTTCCTCGCAAAAAACGCCAGACTGTTGATGAAAAATCGAGAAGTCTGGCGAGAAAACAGAGATCGTTTCGCGAACATGAGCACAGGGCTTGACGTCGATTCACGGATGTTAATCGAAAGAGAATCGCGGGATCAAGCGATGACATGAAAAAAGCCGAGCGGAAATTGTTTCAATTACCGAACCGTCGGCGAAATGTCGGATCCGACATTTCTTCGGCGTGGTATTACAATTTCCTTAGCCGCGAAAGAAAAAGTTCCAATCGATAAATGAGTATTAAATAATTAACCGTGTTCCCCAAGGTGGTCAAGGGAATTAATTGAAACTCTTATGAAACGAGACCGACGATAATTAAAATGGGAATGTTCGTATCGAATTTCGCTGTCTCTTTCTCCCTCGCGTATCTACTTCACTCGTGGAAATCACACGGAAAATTAAGAGCCTTCTCTGAAAGAGAGAACTGGAGAGAATTAATCTATCAGCGCGAGAAAAGAAATACTCGAGGAATTTCTGAGGGAAATCGGATCGGTCTACGGTCCATTAACTTTCCGCGAGTAAATGTCCGCGAATATCTGTAGATGCGCGAGATCCGAGAGAGCATTACATTTAATCCAACTATTACAATTCACTAATTATAATTCACAGATCAGTATTTAATGCAATTCGATCACGTTGCTGTTAACAACACGTGACTGCTTCTCCTTGATTTTCAGAGTATTTGATTTTCATATAAAAAAATATCGGTCGAAATTTCGGATACACTTCTACCGGCATCTGTATTTTATACTTATAGTTTAACACGCTGACTGTCACGTGAGATTTATACGTTCTACTTGCGGGACGGGATATTTTATTTTTATAAAATATCACGTTACAATAGAAGTGCAATGAAAGCGCATTTGTCATTTTGCAATACTGTCCACTGTCGAGTTATTTATGTTATTCGAAATCTTCTGAAATCGTTCTAAAATATTTGTTAATGTATGTAAGGTATGATTATTTGACCGATGACCACAATCGCAGCTTGTGTTAATATTTCGCTGTGTACTAATTTTTGTACATCTTTTGGCTACATGTGTATATTATAGCGCAACGGCAGACATGATCATTTCAATAGAATATTGTAGGCACAGAAATCGTTATTGACATTAAAAATGTGTACTGATATTAAAAAATTATACGCATCACGTTCACATATATAAATATCACTTATTCACACTGCAATTATTCCATACACCCTATTTTATACCCTATTTAGCGTTCATCGTAGGCTTCGCGAAATAGTGAGACAAAATTTTCATCAAGTATTAACGTTTAATGTATCTCGTGGAATCTTGATGGATTTTCAGTTTCCAATAATAGAAAATGTAATATACATTGTCGCGTGGCGTTCGATGTTCCACGGAAGGAATCGAAACTATGATTACGAACCACGAAATAATTAAAGAATCACGTTACAAATACTCGTACGAAATTTTCATCGAAATGGCTTCCTTCCACCGGAGTCCGAACGAAACCAATTACTCCGGCAGGCGATAATTACTAACTCGATGCGCCCATTGCGGAGCCGTTACATGCGACAGAAATTGTCGTGTTAATTATTATTATTTCTGCAACGGGCGACCGTATACGCGGGAGAGCGTATCGCGATTGTAATGGCAATTCGCGTATCGAAAAACCGTGTTAAATTCACTGAGGCAAAAGAGTGCGCGCGCGCGCTCGTCCTTTTCGCCGTGTTGGAGGACTAGAAAATTTCGTTCCAGAGAAAATTCCCGGATCTAGGGGGCGTTGTGTCATCATAATCCCGCAGGATAGGGGAACACTCGGCCGTGGAAGAAGTTTCGGGCTCTCCGTCAAATCCGTCGGCGAATTTAGATGCGACACCCGCCGTGGAAAACTGTAAGCCGTAGCTGTCTCGTCACGTTCCACCTGTCTCTCGGAATTTCTCGTTATTTTCCGAGCCCGCAGTCGTCGGATCCACTGGCTATCGGTTCGTCGGGCTCTTCTCGTTTCCTTGGCTGGGCTGGCGCTCGATCAAACGATTCGAACGATTCACGCTGCTACGTATTGATCGGGAGAAAGCGGGGTGAACGAGCGTTTCAGCTAAAATTATTGTTCGCAAATCCGAGTGTTTAATCCCACGATTATTTAACCATGCATTCAGGAACGTAATTCTAGCAATGCTCGATAGTCATGGTCTGGCACAGGATCAAGTGAAAAATTGGTGAAATAATTAATGAGCGGATATAAATTACTAACGAATGAAATTCTTGGGAATCCATTATCTCAGACAGTGTTTTCCAAAGGTCGAATTTATCAGAGGACCGTTAAACGTACCTTAAAATATAAATCGTGGACGTCAAGTAACAAGATTTATCTTGAACCGTCGAGTAAGGAGAATGTAGCATCGTATAAATTATTGGCAAGAACGCTTTCCCGTGTCTGTAGATTTCCGCTGTGGAACTCTCAACGCAAAAAGAGCGTTAATACGTACGATACGAGCAACGTTCATTCACTCAGGACAGGTCATCATCCCACATAGTTTAACGGAGAATTTCGTTTCTCGATCGACCGGCACATGCTGGACAATCGGGTGAATCAGGCTAATGAAGTAGCTAGCTAGTAAATAGCTACTCGAGGCGACAAACGAATCATTGTTTCCGCAAATGACAGCGAAGAAACAAATGCTCTCGGCTCAAAATGGCGTTGAAACGGCGACAATAGACGAACGGGCGAAAGGACCGCGGGAAGAAGGCTATTATGACAGCAACGAGGTAGACAAGTTACTATCGCGGGAACGAGCAATCCCTTCTCTAGTCAGCCACGCTGAAACATCGATAATAGTCTTAGGTGGGATTGCGATGACATCAGACTGCAAGGTGAATCGGCAATCCTCGGCAAAACGCTGTGAATCAGACTATAGTTCAGAAATTTCCATCAACGGGCTCTGAACACTTGAACTCTGGCAAGAGACTTCATCCGTCTCGATCGATCGTTCGCTGTGTTAACCGCGACAAAAATCACCGTGAACATGAACGCAAAGATTTAACAGAGTGAAAAATACGGGAGTTTTGTTGCAAAATTGTGCGCCTCCGGGCGAACATGAAACAGAATACTTATGAGGGATGCAGAGGTTGGTAAGCTCCGTTGAATAGAGTGCAACCCCGTCCCCGGACCAGGCCTTATCAATGCCGACAGCCACGAGGAGATACACACAGACGTTGGCAACCACTTTTCACGAACGGCCACCCGGATTGTGTGTCCTGCTCGACAAATGCTTTCTGAAAGCCATCGCGATCCCGAAGGTGAGCCCCTATTGAAATATCCGCCGGTGTACAAACTGCACCCTCGCGGTAACGAGACAGCGGTTGCTCTTTTTTTCTCTCCCTTTCTCTCTCTAGAGTAATAGTGGCTCGTTAGAGAGGATCATTGCAGTTTAAATTTCATAATACGTCCCACTAGCTTTCGTTTCGTCGAGATTTGACAGATCTCATCTGGGAGAATCATCCATTGTTATTTCGCGGTATGCTTTGCGCGGATGCTCGCCGTCGAAGAAATTAGGAAACTCGGAAGAGTTGAGGAACAGAATAGATTTACGGCGGTCAAATGGAGGGCGAAACGAAAAGAAGGAAACGAGATTGTTGAGAAAGCATTTTACGAGACAATGTGATAATGTGAGAAGGGCATAGAAGAAAATCAATATCACAGTAAGTTTTGTTCAACGGGTGGTAGCCCCGAGGACGATTCCACCCTTATTTCTCTAATAACGAGCACGTCCCTCGTCAGGGACACAAATTTAAAAATACTCGCGGAGCCCAGGACGACGAATAATTCGTCGCGGCGAGACTGGGAATAAATAACTAGGTCGCGGACCAGCGCGTTATATAATTCACGTTGGATACGAAATTCGCGTGAGAAAAAGTTAATTTCGTTCGGAGAAACACATGCCGGAAACATTTGACCGTGGGCGGAACAATGCATCATTTGCGATTTAAATAAAGCTCAAGCCTGCGTGACACAGACTGTCGATATTATGAGTCTTGGCTGTGTGTGTTGTTCTGCTGTTTGCTGTTCTCTCTCCTTTTTAAAAACCATACATTTCGATTTTCGGTCTCGAAACGATCGAAAGATTGATCTTCTACATGCCAAGTTTAGACGAATAAGGATAAGGTGGTTACGACGAATACGATTCCATTTGAGAACATTTCTGCGACTTCTGTATACATTTTCAAATTCCTTCCAAATTTTGCCAGTACAATCGCAATGATTGTCTCTCGTTACAGTACTAACGAAATTCCAAAACAGTTGCTACATTGCAACACGTGTGATGTATACACGCGAATGTTCTTTTGACGAGTGCTATCGCGTTGGTTAAAAAAGCAGTCTTCATTAAAATTTACTGTCTACCGCTTGTTACGATAGATTTTCATATTAACGAAAAAGGACGACGAGGTAATCAAATATAAAAAAAAAAAAAAAAAAAAAAAAAAAAGAAAAAAATGAAAAAGAAACCCGTTTCTCTTTGATATAATATTTAATATCTTGTATTTTTCACGTTTAGGGCGAAGCTGATTTCTCCGCATCGTCCCACTCTTTTCTCGCGAATGTCGTTATTTCCGTCCATCCAAAGCTGAAGTGGCTCGCGAGTGCAATTAGGCTCGTTGAATATTGCATGAGGTCCAAATTTATTAAAATGATCTTCAGTCCCGCGAAATTGCGACCGCACACCCGAAACGCGTCACCGCTTACGTAAATGATACATCGCGTTGCACCTGCGATTTTATTAGTTTATTTATCGGCAAAGCGAGGGAGAGGGAGACCGCCTGCGCCGTTTATTAATCACTGCGAATTCAGGCGACCAATCCACATTCATGCTGAATCCGTACGTAGGTATATAAAATCCAGGATACCGTCGTTTCAACAGACTGTGATTGATGATTATTGCCGTTTAAAATTTAATTTTTTTTCTTTCTTTTTTCAGGCAATCCATGATTGCTCGCGGATTATGGATTATTTCTTCTGTACCCTACTCTGTTTTAATTATGCATTCGTAGAACAGCTCTCGTTTAATTCCTGAAAATTGAACAACACGATTGACTTGCTGAGATTCTGTGTTACTCAACCGATGCAAGAAGTTGTGTTCACGAAATGTTGAGAAATCAGATTTCTGTTAAGTCCTGGAATTTCTCGATCCATTAATTTCCAAATTTCCAACAAAATTTCAAAAAATAATTACACCGCCGATTTTTACGTGTCCATCGTAAACATACAACAGACGTAAAATCCCATCGAGGTACGCATGGGATCAACGCCGCACTTGCTGCCACAGCTCAGGAACTATCAAATAGCTCGGAGTGCAAGAACATTGCTCCTTTGGCGAAGACCGACACCCGAGCTGTGCACTGCAGCTCACTCGTTCAGTATAAACTTTTGCCCGCGACCCCCAAGAGTTCAACCGACGATTCGATTGACGACAAGGGACGAACACCTCGTGGGCCTCGTGAGTCAACCCCCTCGGTACCAGTGATCAAAGCAATACTAGTTGTACCTGTCGCAGACAAGTCTGCTTCCCAATGAGGTCCTCGCATACCTCGACCTGAGTAGGATCAACTCGGGTACGTGGGGTCGTCACTCCCCAAAGGCCTGGGATAAACACCAATAGCCCCCCTGCGGCACAATTTTTACGCATTTATAGGAAAATCGTTTAGTTGATCAAAAAATAGACGATTCCATTTAAAATGGAATGGAGGTGACAATAAAACTTCTGAAATCACTTCAGTTACATTATGTCCCCCTATGTACCGAATCATAAAGTTCTTTCGTTTCTCCAAAAACAACGGAGGTATTAAGCCACTATATAATAATCTGCTATATCTAATGCTAAACACTTGTTGTCTCTATTGAACGTATTATCAACAGATGTATCTGATCCGATTGCTAAACATCAGCAAGTTGATGATTTAGTTCATAGTCGTCATCTTCAATGATGAAACAAAGTAATATAAAGAGAAAGAATTTCCACGTCAGAAAGTCCATAAAAATCGTCGGGACCTGATTTGCGAACGACGCACAATTTAGGAAAAACTTTATGGAACGAAAGGGAACACGTGTTTGCGTTCAAACACGTGTGATCGATATATGTATATATACTTCACCGAGCCGAGTCTAATTGTGAGTGTTTGAAGTCGTTTAGTCCGAAACAGGATACAGTTTATCTGCGGCGAATTTGATGTATTTGCAAACGAACCTGCGGTTCGAGGGAGGGTGAATTTGTTTTCCAACAAGATCTACGTCCGCGGGACGAATAGTGCTCGCTTTTCAATGGAAGAGGAAGAGGAAGACGAAAAGGTAGCTCAAGCAACGAATACGTGATTAAGTATTTATAGAAAATGTTAATAAATTACGAGCGCGAAGAACTTCCACTGCGGAAGTGATATCGAGAATTTTTGATCAACAACTTTGTCAGACGTAATCCGAAAGAAAGTCGACGTTTGGCGACATTTGGCGTATTGCGAATAGGAATAATTTCGAGAATTTCACGAAAATATATCGAAACGATGTTCCTGCACTTATAATTATGTATTAAACGGAGTCAGAATCCAGCTACTGATCGATATTGATTAATAGAATGACGCGATCTATAAGTAATTTAGGTTGAGCGCAATAACAGCTGAAATTTTGAATAGCTCGCTAATCGCATCGTTAGTGGCTATTGTGAACTCGACTTTCTATATCATTTCTGTGCAATGCTACAGTTTGCAAAATTCCTCTTGATAATTTATCCACGATATATCGACGGTGTAACGTCAAACATGCAGGAATTAAAGTGAGCTGTCCAACTACCGCCAACTAACACTACTCTCCTCCACCTTTCAGCGAATGAACGCTGCCTGCATTGTATGAAAAGTAACATCTACCATGCTGTCTTCGCATCTGCATTTACATAGTAGCTTCAGGTTTCTCGCAGAAGAGTTCACTTTGTCAATAATAACTTGTAAACGATACTACGATGTTCAACGAGTTCGAGATAAATGTTACTGCTAATATATTAAAATTTAATCGTTCTATAATTAATTTGTTTTTATAATTACACTGTTCAAATGTTCTTTCAACGAGTGTGAATTTATTACAGTATGAATATACAGTAAATATATTCAGAATTTTACAAAATATACGTTGACTTTTTTCTACTGATTGCAACAATTGTCGAAATTGAACGTCTCCTTCAGAAATATTATCTGTTCATTCATTGGAGCATCTCTGTTCGTTCATCGGAAATTTACATATTTATTCATTAGTCATTAGACTCTGAAAAATGTAATATAGATGGAATTGCAATCTTACTAGCATGCTTACAGTAGTAGTAACGTTCAAGAGATGAAATAACAATTTCTAAGTCGTAATTTCAACAGAGACGCAGCCCAAGTGTTCGTTCGCTCGACAGATCACCCCATGTTCCTGAACGAATCGAAGGAATCGAAAGAAGTTTTCCAGCCATCGACTCGCAGATGAATTCGTTAGTCACGCCACGACGGGGGACATTAACTGTTTAGAATTCAAGTAGCCAAGTCGACAGTTCCGCATACTTACTCGAGCAACTATCCGAGGCGTGAACGAAGAGGCCACGGAAGCTTAAGCGGTATAGCCCGGTACTTTCTCAATCTGTACGACCACAACCTTTCCCCAACACTATTACTATTTTCTCGAACTAAGTGATTCCCCAGAATCAAAACTTTCTACCGCCCTCGGAAAGGTATCGTCCGCCAGAGTACGGGGGATTCACGCGGGGATTTATTAAGGGAAAACTTCTGAGCCGTTTAGCACACGCGGACCACCCCTTTCCACCCCACCAGTTGGCTGCTAACGCGAAAATCGATTATCAACCGAGCGTGAGATTCGTTTCGGCCGAAACAGCGGGCCCCAGCGTCGTTTCCGCTTCGATTTTCGCGAGCCCTCAAGCAGAATGGACCGTTTACCAAGCGACGACGACGTATTTAACGCAGCCTCGGTGGAAAAGGGATTAGGTAGACCAAGAGAAGGGAACGTGTTGAACATCCCAGCCGGCCAATTTTTTTCCTCTTAATCGGTCCCCCTTTCCGCGAGGGATTTCAAAGGGAGAACCATCCACTCCTCCGTCGGGCAAATGAGTGGTAATTGTCTCGAATAACTGTTTACCTCGTTAACCTGTTTAGTTGTGAAATTCTGGATCGCGAGCTTTTATTCTCAGTTTGGGATTCGCTCGGAAACAAGCGGTGCACTTTGAATCTATTCAAAACACCTTTTCACCTCTTCTTTGCGCGCAATTGTGAAAAATTCTTAATTTGCAATTATTTCTTGTTTCTCCACCCCCCTTTTTTCTTTCTTTCTTTCTCTTTTTCCTTATCTACGAAAAAGAGAGAGGCAGCTAAGAGTTTGAATATAAACCTCTTACGAAGCTTTCAAACCAACCCATCTTTGAATGTCCGTGCGCGAGACAAGAACAGACAATGAAATCCAAGAGGAGGAAAGAAAATGGGAAAGAGCGAGGGGTCGTCTGTTTCTCGGTCGCGTGGTTCTCGCGTATTCTTGACACGTGTCACGCGTCCTCTCTCCGGCTTTCAGATTCGCAATACCCTCGGCGCCGAAGGATTTCCAATCTTTCCCCCTTTCATAGGGCTGCGTGAGTGGCTACCAGTGACTATAGAATACGGCACGAAACAGAAGAATTCCGATGTAATCCGGCCACGGAGACGGCAGGTCTACGTGCTTCAGAAACTTTTCAACGACGATGCATCGAGCATCTTCGAAAATCAGGAGGACGTGTTCGAAAAAATGCGAATTAAGAGTGAAATCGTTCCGCCGCAATTAATCTATATTTTTTTAACTGTCGTTTATCTAGTTTTCTCATCTCGGAATGTCTACCGTTCTACCAAGAAAAATGACTGCGAGATAATTTTATTTTGTGATTCATAGAGCTCGAAATGACAAAGTGAATACATTGATGTACAATTGGTCGAACGGGAGAGCGGAGCAGTGATTTCACTGCACAGTTAAAAACAAGTGAAAAAGAAGGAAACAATGTTTTCGCGAAATGCTAGTTGTTTTAGAGAAAATTGAGGTTGAAAGTTTCTCGACTACGTTTGATTTGAATTCAATTTTTGATTGGACAGGAATGAATAATTAACAGAAGGTCATTCTACGCGCGAGAATAAGTAAAAAATATGGAACACAATTTTTTCATACGTAGCACTGTTTCCGAGGAAATTAAATTTGAAAATTGATCAAGTACGTACACGTGTGCCAAGACAATTTATTAGTCAAACATGTTCGAACTATAGTTTCTTGGAAACGAGGCATTCAATTGAAAAATTTCATTTTTGCACGGTCGTCAAAACAGATGTATCTTGTTTCCATCAAAAACAATTTTTTTTTTTTTTTTTGGTGATATATGAAACATATTTTCTCCTTGGAAATTGTTTTCTCGAAATTAGAAGCATTTGAAAAAGTGAAAAAAAAAAAAATTAAACCCCAAACAGTGAAAAAATTATATTATTTAAGAGAAACGTATCCGAGTTAATTCAAACTTTGGCGTTCGTTCGCATTAATGCGCCTGATAACATGTCCGAAATTCTGTTCATTCGATTCGCTGTTGTACCATTTGTTTATTTCTGCCTCAAGTAATTTCGCCATTAATTTCCCAGCGCAGACCGGCGAGAAACTTTCTAATCGACGAATCGGTGTGAATTCGAACGCGAATGCATCACGAGCAAAGAAACAATTCTCCGAACGTCTTCGAAATCGATCGCCGTTTCTACCGGAATCACGAAATTATTCTACAAACTGAATACGTTTCGGCGCAGGCTTCTCTTTCGGAGTCGCGAACGTGACGTACATTCGCCTTTATTTGGTAAAAATCCAACCGCGTTGGTAGATCCGCGCGGGAGAAAATCGACATTTTCGGTCGTGCACTTATTCCTGCTGGAATTCGCCCCCGCTGATATTCCCCTTGTATCGCGCGAGATAACGGCAAGACGCTTCGAACAACTCCACCTTTCTGCTCCTATCGTAATACAATCCGTCCTGTGAATACAATTCCTCTTTACCCGTGAATCTGACGTCGTGGTACATCTTTCCGTTGAAGAAAGATCGATACACGGTATCTCTCGATTTCTCATTTTTATTGCGAGTAAGTTTATCGATGTTGCGATATATATTAGACGAGCGAACGTCTCCGTTCGAGGACTCCGTTTAATTTTCGAAGAACAGACGGCCGAGTCGAGGGGATTCAATGAAACTGTCCTTCCATTCAATTTCACCTCTTTCTTCGCCGAGAGATCTCATAGTTTTGAAAAAGATATAAAAAAAGAAAAAAAAGTCAAACGACGACACGAGGCATTAACGGGGAAACTCCGTTGCGAGCAATTAATTTTCCGAGCTGGACACGCGTGTTCCGCGATATATGTATACGTATATATGTGGCTGTAAACCACGAACACGGGGCCACGCTCTTGTCCCGGTTGATCGTTGAAAGAAACGCGCACACGCACGCACACATACACACACACACGAATGCTCGCGCGCGCGCGAGAAAGAGAGAGAGAGACTACACCGGTGAAACCGACCGTCGAAAAAAAGAAACACCGTGAAATGTTAATGGAGCAACGGAGCGAGGAGGAAAGAAGCCAGAGAGGAAGACACAGAGGACAGACCGAGAAAGGGAATATAACGAACGAACCGGAAGAACGAGGCAGCGCAGAGGACAGAGAGCAGTGGGAAAGGGGAGCAGACAGAGAAACATTTTAGCTGGTTATATGCAGTACGAGCTGTTGCCAAAAAATATCAAAAATCTTCTGGCCGGGGGCCAATGGAGGTTGAACACAAACCACGGACCACGCGCACGGCGAATAGCCAGCCGAATAATAGGACTTTATTGTTGTACGTACGAGCTCGTGTACGCCGGCTACGTTTCGTACATTTTTCGACTTAGATATTGTTATTCGACTTTCGAGTGGTTTGATTGATGGATAGACTCAGTTTCATTCAGCTAGCCATTTCCGATCGAGCAGATTTCCTTTTCCTTTGATATCGCGGAGGGAAGTAAAAACCGAATTTGAATAAAGCGAACGTCGCGGCGAGAAGGACTGCCGGATTAATTGAAATTCTGATGGGTTTCGAGAGCCGCTGGACGATCGGGAAAATTAATCCGTCCGATTAACTATGTAACAGTCGGGCAACTTGAATGGAATTCATAATACGAGGTTATCGGGGAATTTTCCATTCTCCTCCCTCCCCCCCCCCTCACCCCCCGATAATGGCACAAAGGAAGTAATGATGCAACAAACTGCAGTTGCATAGAGGGAAACGGGGAAAAGATGGACGACCTGGATAGAATTCAGAGGGGAAGAAAGTTCACCTATAGCGTCCCGCGGAAAGGAAGAAATTATTCAAGAGCATCGCTCTATTTAGAATTCCAGGTCGAACTGTACACACAGACGACGGCATCAAAAGACGAAATGAACAGGCAATCCAATAACTTCCTGTCCATCGAGTTAACCAACTTTCTTCGCTTCTCCGCCTCCTTTCTCTCGGCTTCCACCCCCTCCCAACCCCTCACCGCACCCCCGGTCACCGCCCCCACTCTCCCCTATCCACGTAGCCTTCGTACCCACCTCGTCGACTATAATCGCGATTCACGCTGATAGAAACTTTTCTAGTCACCGGGATAAGCGTAATTAACGATCCAAGTTACATCGGGGGCCACGGTCGCGCTCCGCGCGCTGCCCTGCGCCTAGTATTATCATCAATTTCGTGTAATTGCATAACATCCCCATCGTCGCGATAGCGAATAAATTGACGTCCTGTGTCATCTAATTTGCGCGCTCGCATACTTCGGATTATTTGGCCGCGTAATTATCGCGGAGTTTCTCGGCCGGCAGTCGGTAATTAACGATAAAACGTTATCACGCCGCGTGATCTCGTCGTAGGTAAGCTGTGCGTCTCCATTCGAAAATTACACGTCGCATCGGTAAACGACGAGCTAGATATACCCTGGCGATCGCCATCTTGGATCGCCGGTTTACCAAACAAGGTATTTATGCGACAAAAGGCTCGATCCACGAACTTGGCCCGTGCTTGGTACCCGTCCAACTCGATAAAAATGAATTTCGTTAATGGCGACGATACGAGCGTAGATATTCGCTTTCAGATCGTTCTTCGTGCCTCTCGCGACAACCTCGCGAGTGCTTTGTAGTTCTCTGTATTCCCGTATCCTCTGTATCCCAATTCTTCGAGACTCCCACGAGAGCCGACACGGATTTTCCGTCTCGAATCGATACGAGTTTCACCCCGAGTTGAGCTTCTAATCTCGTCCCCGTCGATAGGGATAGGTCTAGGTTAGGTTAACGAACTCTGACCCTGGAATTGGGACTTTGGACTTTAGAGCCTGATACAGCGACGTCTGCGCACGAGATTTCACGTTTTCTGTTCCTCGAGATACGGATATGGATAAAAATGAGCTTAATCACGGATCACGCTGACCTGAGAGATTTCAGTGCGATTGCCAAGCTACCGCCAGATGAAATACAATTTTCTCTAATCAATATTTTACTTGCCCATGAAATTCTTCCAATATATATATTGCACCGGAGCTATAAGCGAATCATCGGTACAGTAATTAAATTGCTATTCACGATGCGAGTTAACAGAGATTAAAAAACTACGTCGAATCAATGTTATAGATATTCGTTTAGGCAACAAATGCAATTGTATCTTCCGGATGCACAAGAACGTATTAATCTATCAGATCATTATATTTAATTCCGATTCATAACATTTTCGAAAGTTATACAATGAAATTAAGTTCGAGTAACGATGCGAAACAAAAAAGTTACTTTAATTTCAGCTATCAGCTGAAGTCTCCATTGGAGCATTGCTCCCGTATTATATTCCGTAACTTCGCGAATTTCAACGAAATTTCCCCCGATTCAGAAGTTCATCCGTTGTTTCAAGGGACAAATTGGAAAACAGGGAAACTCGTGCTTCGAGCCAGGAATTTCCCGGGATTTGCTGTACGACGCTTGGTAATATTTTTTTTTTCTTTTTTTCCTTTTTTTTTTTTTTTTTTTTTTTTTTTTTGCTCGAACGCAATCACCGCAATTTAACGTTCGAACAGAGACAGGAAGCAACGAACGGCTTTGGACGTGTGCAACGCGAAAGACGGTTTCTCGATAAATCGATTCATTTATAGATGCACTTTGGTGCGCGGGGTTTTTCCGCGACAGGAACAGTCCAAAAGGAGAATAATAAGGGTTAATGGTTTCCATGCTGAGAATCCATTTAGCGAGCAAGTTAAGAGTACTACGAAGGTTTATAACGTTCTTTCTTCGCTGCGGAAAGAATGAAGTGTTACGCATTCGTCTCGCTTAAACGCGGGCGATTTACCGTGAACTAGATAATTGCCGCAGGAGGAACTTTCAGAGAAATGAAATTTCCATCTTAATGCATTTTCTCTGAAAATGTCTTCTTGTCTTTTCTAATTGCGACGCCTAAGCGTGCATTTAATCCCAATAATTGTTCTTTCAAATTTATTCGCGCTCGTTAATTCAATGATCAAGTCATTTGAATTTGGTGACGTACTGTGTGTATTATATGTAATGTCTATATTTATTGAGAGGAAGAATTTGTTTGTCGTTATGAATTGGCATTTGCAGAAAACATTGTGCAAAATTCCTATCAGAGAAAATATAAAATACAGAACAAAATTATGCATCTGAAAATTTTGAGGAATAGAAATTACAACAGTGTATCTGTAATCCCACGATACCACTCGAGCATCAAAAAGAGATGCATACCTATTATTTTCGAGATAATAAAAATTTTAATTTTAATGTAATTTACGAGGTGACCTTTTGATACCAAGTTACAAAAGTAGTATCAGTAAATTGAACTCAATATAAAAAGCTAAGAGCAAAAATTCAGTTAACAAATTGGATTAGTTTAGTAGTTCAAGCTATTTTTGAAGGACGTAGGATAAGTCCTAGTCAAGTTGATTAGACTGACGAGGAGAGTTGTACTCAGTACAAATTCTAGAGAAAGAAAATTTTAACACGTATAACGAAGACTTAAAAAAATGTGAGCTGTCAAAGACGAAAATAATAATATAATAATGTAATGAATGACCACGACTACCATCAAGACATCGAAATATATCGACTTTTCTTTCTTTCAACTGAAAATCAATTTCAAACGAGTTGAACCATTTTCGATCGAGCAACAATAATCTTTGATGCAACAAGTACTCTCGCAGATTTGTCTATTCTTCGAAATGGTGGAACTTTGCGCTTTCGAGGTACAGATGTTCCCAGCGGGTCGCTTTTATTCCGGTTAGTTTGTAAGGAAATCGTCACAAAGGAAGTTCAAACGTCACGATTACAGCGTCAAAATTTATCGCTGGACAGGCTGGTGTGGTTCTCTTTACGTGGCGCACCGGCGTCCGACGTAATTGCGACATTTTTCCGTCGTTGCCGGAACTAATTAGCGTCGCGACGTCACTTCCGCGATACCACTAACTACGATTACCGGCGACATCTGAGATTTTTCAAGCCGTCGCGGAAACCAGCTGCAACGTTTGTCGTGCGACCAACTCAAGGGAAATCTTAATTGATCGACGACGAAAAGAAGAATCGAGTATCCCTTTGTCAAGTCCAACGTCACTGTAAAGCGCGCTTAAATCCACATTTTTGTAAGAAGTGTAACGATGAAGTGAATTTTGATTCCCTGTTAAAATAGTATGATCGAATGACCTAGTGAATGAATACTTAAACCGCGTGTCTGCTGAAATTACTACTTGATCTCCTAAATTTTATTACTGTCAGTGAGTTATTTCACGACTAAAGACATACACAATCTCAGCAATGTTTCGCAGTCGCAATTTTCATTTTAATAATAAACTTGTTGGAACTTGATGACTGAATTTCCTTAGGATCAAAAGGATTCATTGCAAATCTAATGCAAAACCATCCAACAAAATCGACAAATTCATAAAAATTTTATTCTCCGTTACAGGATCTACACAATATTTATCACACTGAACGTAAAAATGGAAATTGTAGATGTCGAGATTCATCTTGAACTTGTGATAGACGAGCGCAACTGTTGAATAAATATTACAAGTAAGAAGGAGAACACTTTCGCGAGAAATCTGTGGATTCGATGTAATTTAACGTGCAACTTAACATTGAAAGATGTTCATTTACAACAGGTTACCCTGCGCTTGTTCCAGCGGCGATTGAAACGAATTACGTTTCTATAAAAGTATTCTACTTGACTTTCCACGCTAGTAAAGTTCTACTATCTAATCTCGATATCCACTTGTCAGGTGACTCTGCAGAAAATTTGCGTTTCATCTAGAATCCACGTTCGACTTTACCCAGGCGAACCGATCCCTTATTCCATTCAACGCGAACACGATATAGATCGCACGGTACACCGGTAGGATTCTTCGCTTCCGTCCCCCCCCCCCCGACTCGCGAAAGAAGGGAAAGCTAATAATTTTTTGCCCTCGCCGCAAGACATCCGAGCGGAATTTTAAGCGAAACGTCAGGAACGGCGAGGCGATAGGCCCTCGAGATAATTCTAGCGGCGGATCGATAGCTCCTACGTCTGGCGCGAATTATCGAGAAATACGTGTGACGACGATACGGCTTGGAAACGGTGGTTTCCCTACTTCTCCCCTTTTCTCTCGATCATCCCTCCCACATTTACACTCTCGGGTAATTTAAATTCAAAAGGTGGCGCAATTAAGAAGACCACTCGAACCAATCGTCGCGCTCATGCGAACTCTTCTATTTCCGTTCTTATGTAATTCACGTGGCTTACCCGGCCGTCGGCGATAAGCGACTGACAAAACGGTAAAATTATCGGCGAACGCGACCATGCTTCCACTGATCATGACGTCGCTGATTGATCCCGTCGAGAATTGTTTGCACGTTACAATAAGCGGTTTCGTTCGAACGGAACGACATTGATCAATTATAATCCAGCCATGATTTGACAGGCCGCGGTTGAAATGAATTTTATTGCGACTATTCCGAACAATTCATACTCCCTCCACCGTTCGTGATCATTACGAATCCGAAATTGTCAAACGTTGTTAAACCAGTCGTTCGACTCGCGAATCGTACATTTATTTATCGTTCTTCCAATTATTTTATCGCCATCGAAATTTCATCTTCGACAGAAATATCGAGTGGTAATTTCCCCGAATGCCGAATAAGTCAAATTATCCCTATCTTTACCACCCTTTCCCCTCGCATGCCCTTCGTTCCCGACCAGCCATTCGTTCCTTTATTCGGGGGTAAACGATCGTCAGCTTCTCGGGATTTGCGCGTGGCCCATTGATTTCCCTCAAGTTTCGCCGAGAGGACGATTAATCAGCCGCCTGTTCCGTCCTCCGTGCGAGCTGTGAGCAGACAGGCGGCGAGGGGGAGAAGCAATGTTTCAGGCGAAGATCAGTCGTGGCGGCAGGCTTTCTTCGTCGACGGCCATTAACTCGAATTACGGCCGCTTCAACGAGAGATGAACTTCGGGGGCAACGAGCACGACCGCGAACAGCCGAGAGGGAGGCTTCCCGGCAACGTCTTTACGAGTTTTCGCGATGGGTTTGGACGGATTTCGTCCTTCAGGAGGACGAAGAGACCCCTCGTCCCTTGAACCCTCGTAAAAGAAGGCATGCGAAGCAACGTGACTCGAGATTTACGTCCCAGCCCCAGAGGATCTATTTGGCAGCAGCGTAATTGGAGGTATCGAACCGTACTTTATATCTTGTCCTCGATGCCCCGTGTGTTTCACGGTTGTAGACGTGAGAATTCCTTTCGGCACGTCCGCTGTCCGCACATCGTGATCTCCCACCCCTGTACTGCGAGTCTTATGATTTGCGGAGATCCTAACTACTCGGACTCAAAAGTCCAAGGAGAAAGTCGTGAGGCAACAATTATTGTTTCGATTGAAATGTGTTATTTCGATCATAACTATATTTACGTAAACTATATTTCAGTGCGGATATTCAGGCGTTTATGGGAAATTTTTGCAAGAAATTTCGAAGTTGCTGATTTTTTGAAAAACTTTCTCTACATTTTCAGAGTTCATGCTCTTAATTCAATTAATAAACAAATTCCTCGTTCCTCTCACAAAAATACTGTTATTCCCGATCCCGATATAATTTGTAATAAACAAATACGATTTTATAAATTGCATCAGTTTCGTTCAGCAATACCTGTCAAATAAAATTCATTCAACAGCGATCGTGCGTGTGCATCAAAAGATCAACACCATGCGTCACATATCATACGCAGAACGTAGGCAGTAAAGAATACCGTCCATCAGGCGCGATGCACGGGACAGTGAACGCGTCAGTAATGGAATCCCATCAGGACTCGATATTTCCTCGGAAATAAAATTACACTTGAATTGTTTTCCCCCGAGCGAGTCTGCAACTCGCATATTCCGCGTACTCGATAATTCCAAAGAACCATTCGCTGTAATCCGGGATGGAAGTACCGAGCTTTACGAAATTTGAGAGAGAACGACGCTCGCGATTCTTACGACGTCTACGTTCCGTGTTTACTTCTGCAGCATTGAATCCGAAGGTAGCGCGAAACCATTGCACAAATGTCTGACGGAATTGGTCGCAGCGACGATTCGATCGAACAATGGGCCCATCACTCGTGTCCCAGCCTACATTTCACACACGCGGCGATCGTTTTCGAGTTTTCACTGGTAGCGCAATGGCTTGCAAAAAAAAAAAAAAAAATATTGCGACGGACTCGTCTCTCGAAATCGCCTGGTTTTCCTCCGCGGATCTCTATTTACTCTTCTAGAATAGAAGGGATAGGGACTAGGCGTTAATCGACGCTTTATTATCGTCTGGTCGACGCGATTCTTTTCGAAGCCTGCCGCTCCGATGTTCTATCACGAGTGAAAGAGCCTTGAGAAATTGAAAGAACCGATAGACCGTCGGTTAAGAACCTTTTCCCTTTGACCTGACGAAAATTACTTCGCACTCGCCGTCTAGTTGACTAATCCGAAGAGCACCTCCGAAGGACTTCTTCCGTCTGAGCCTTGATTCCACGACAGATTCCTCGGCGAAAATTTCACTCGAAAATTCTTCAAATTCCTGGGATATCGTTTCGGTAACAAATTGATAGCAAGTCCAACGATTTTTTAACGTATCGGAGTTCTTCATCTCGACGAGCAGAGTACTGTTCTGAATAATTTTCACCATGTGAAAGAATTTGAAAGCTACCTCTCTTTGGTAGTAAATTTTCCAAAACAGAGAATGGAGGATAATCGGCTGCTACGTCGAGGAACGATATCGAAATCATTATCGTGTTCGAACGAATTATCTGGAGTTACTCCCCACCAATTTCCCCGGCCGCTTGCGTGTACCCGCTCAAAGTTGCGCTCCCGGTAGCGAATAAATTTTCTAGAAGGCATGGGGTTATGCAAGAGGGAAGGAAGAAAAAGGACTTGAAACGCAATTAGACAGTTTGTATAATAGAGGGAGTAGTGGGTCGTTTCGCATTCGTTCCGATACGACTTATGCATCGATGCGGGCGAGCGGAAACGTGTCGATCGCCGAGTAAGAGCGTGGAGGTTTGCACGAAGAGGGACTGACCGTATAAATTTCTCGCTGGCCATGAGACGAGGCCGCGTTACACATTTACGAGGAGCATAAAAGAATACGAGATATTATGAATGAAAGTGGCGGGTGGTTGCTAGCAGCGGCAGGACGCGAGGGAAATAAGGCGGACGCGGCTGTTATCTGAAATTTTCATCGCGCACGATACCAGTCGGCTACATTTGTTAACTGTTTATGGGGGAAATTCTCCAAAGAAGGGAGAATTCATGTCTCAGAATTTTCTGCCTGATGATAATGTATTGCTCTGGCACAGCCTCGAAGCAGACTCGCTCACGTGGGTACATCACTATAACGGTAACAAATTTTTCTGAAGGAAAGTGCAGTGGAGCCTCCTTCGACCATTATTTACCGGCCATCTTGTATTATCGGAACAGAACGTCATCTATAGTAACTAGGAAAACGTTCGTTAATTCTGAGAACATGACAGCAAATGTAAATAAAATATTTGAGAAATACGATGGTTTTAAAAATTTCGAGCACTCTGTCAATTTTGGATAAAAAAATATGCCGATATTTATTTATAAATTTTTACTAGTCGTATTTACGATTAAAGCCACACAGGATTATGTATGAAATTGAAATTGGAACTGAAATCGTCAATTTTTGGACGATGGCGCGCTCGATCGAGCTTTCAAATTCCGCACAAAGTCTCTTCGGTGTTAAATTTTTTCAAGGAAAATATCAAATTTAACTAAATATCTAACTAAATAGTTAACTGTATATGAAGAAAAGAAATATTTTAATATAAAACAATAGAAAAGAAGTGAATTGCCAGCGGCTTTTGAAGATACGTGATTAACCCACAATGTAACGTTGGTTCAATGATTATGTCAATTTCATTTGATTAATATTAACATTACTAACAGTTTCAAGTATGTATTAAAATAAAAAAGTTGTAGTATAATAAGTTATAATAAATATAATATAATATAAATCTTTCGAGGAATCAAATGTTAAATAAAATTTCAAAATCGCTCCGCCATAAAAAAGAAGATCATTGTCATGTTTCGCCTATTCAACTCATATACGAGTTATTTATCTATGAGTTCGTTGACCCTAAGAACTTGAAAGGAAAATTCAATCTCTTTTTCGTTCTAAAGAGAAAAATTCACTTCTGAAGCCTAGTTAAATCTTTGATAAAACTAGTACCACCAAAGGTAATAAATATGTGAAACAGTAGTGCGTCGAGTACAATAGATTCGAGGAACTTTAGCAGCGAACTTTGTTTGCTTGTTTGGTTGATAATCGAATTAGAAACGAGAAGTAACTCTAAAATCCTAAATATCCGCGGTTTAAAACATCAATCCCACTGTTCATAATTGATTTCGTAAAACAACTACAACGATACTCAATATACCACGTTTGATATAACAAAAATCGTCGATCACGTTGCCACAGTTGGTTGGAATTTCTATAGGTTTTTGTGACATCTGTCTCGTATCGATGTTCTCTATTCTTTATGATTGTCGACCATTCGTGAATTCAAATAAAATACAGTTGGGATTTTTCATAAGCTCAAATCTATCGGACGGTCTTTCATTGAAAAAATAATAACACGCGGATTGGTATAACGTGTAATAGAATCTTGATTGGAAATCGTTAAAATAACAACAGCATTCGTAAAAAGACAATGGAAGTTTCGCGGCTGACTGAATTATTGATCAAGTAGTACAGGTCAATAATTCAGTCTTTTTTTAAATACTTTTTTAATTTTTAATACTTTCGTTAATAAACTGTAGAATAAAAGTATTGTCGCCAGATAGCTGTTATAATATCTTTCTTCTTTTTCCTTTCTGTTTCATTCTTATTGTACTTTCTTCCCTTTCTCTTCATTTTGTACTTGTGCCTGTCTAATAATAATCATTACGACGACACAATTTTTTATCTCGACAACGAAAACACGGCCGTTAGAGCACAAGTTACAATAATTTACGCTAATTGGCTTCCGAGCTTCCCAAACAAAAATATCGAAATTTATTCAAGATGTCTGCACACCTGTCTCGTCAACAATTTCCCCTGGTATACAAAAAATTCGCTTGCCTTGGGCCATGCAGCCACGCTTGATATCCCAGTCATCGACAATATCTCCAATTTGCCAAATTCTCGCCGTAATTACGGGCAACGATCTCACGCACGTTGATTGGAGTTTCACCAGGATACCGGCAGCATGATCAACATCGCGACGTTTTCCAAGGGAACGGTCCCGAAACGAACAGCTTCGAATACCGGCGGACGCGCAAGCTGCCAGGATACCATGGCGTTACGACGTTGCCGAAGGTTTTACGATTTATTCGGGTGTCGACTTCCGACGTGGGACCTTGCAATAGACGGTATCGCAGCGCACGGAGTCCGTGGTCATACGTTCGAGCAGAAACGACCAAGTCCAACAATTTCCGACGAGGCTCCCTCCGGAGCCAACCAGCTCGATCACGAAGAGACCGTGAAAGAAAATTCGCGCAACGACGAGGGATTTTGATAAGGGAGGGATCTCGAGCTTTCGTTCCGTTTAGCTTGGGATACGCTCGTTCGCAGCTCGATAACATCTCCTAGCTAGGCGTGTAAATAGAAGTTTCTCGTTATTCGAGCACTCGCGGAAATTATTTGATAATTAAGCGAAAGGATATCTCCTTGGAAAGGGGGTGTGCTAGCGAGCAAATTATCGAGGCGAGAGCGAACCGTAGTAAATCTTCTTTGCTCGAGATTGCTGGTTTGACTTGGCGGTAATTGATGTTTAGCGCATCGACGAGTGAAACAAGTAAATACTGATATTTTATCAGTGAGAATGCCAATATGGAATGTCAATTGGTATATATCAATTGCATGAAAGTGATTCAATAATAAACCGCGATTTAGTTTAAGCAATTTTTTAGAATAACGATAGAATTTTGCATTGCTATTTTTCAGTACGGTCTTCAGTACAGATATTATTCAATGTATCTGGCTTATTTTTCTAAAATTTCAACTTTTTCCATTCGCAGAAAAAAATAATTTTTAAACTCGTATATACATATATACACGTGTTCATATTTCCGTAACATTTTCTTTCCTCCAACTTGTTTTATTAATACATAGTATAATATGAAAAATAAAACTTCCAGTCAACGACAGACTATTACAATTAAATTTTCGAAGAGTTAAAAATTATATGCGGACATTCGATATTTTCGACACGCTCCACGTTCCGAATTCCCACGTTGACGAAAGTCAACTGTAACTGAATCAACTCCCGCACTTGGAAAATTGGAAATTTATAGTTTTCTACCGCAGTGTCTCGAATGCCAAAGATTTTCGTACCAGTCGTTGGACAGTGACAGCAGATAAGTTCAATCGATCCACAAAACTTATCAGGCGCATATATTTTAATTAGTCGGTCATCGATTACTAAAGAAATTAATTATGGATACTGACACGAACGTCACGCGCATTGCCTCGAGGGCTGTTGATTGATGCGCAAATTACTCCCAGGATATTCGTATAATTATTTTCTGCCGGAGCTGGGAACGCCCTCCGTCCGTCGATTAAGGATGCAGCGATATAAAGGCGTTGCATTTAAAATGGCTGTGCGGCATAATTCCTGTGCACTAAACCGCGCGTACGTACACGCGTGTGCACACACGAACGTAAACAACCGCTGGCAGATACAACGTTGGTTGTTTCGCCAGCGAGTCCGAATACATTAACAGAGGAAAGGGGGAGGCTAAAAAATATTTTTTCCTGCCGTCCGGGAAGCAGTGAATTTCCCAGCCGACTCAGATCCCGTATGTCTCTTTATCAAAGCGTTTCTGTATCCGAAACGTGACCAAAAATTCCACGTGTTTTACGACGTGGCACCGCCGGCCTCTCCGCTTGTATTTCACGATTCTCGATAACCGTGTTTCACTTGGACTCGGCGGTAATCGCGCGAAATCCACGAACAAAGGGGCACCAGGCAGCCCCGGGGGCTCTTCGTCGTTCCGCCACGGAAAAATCCCGAAGGCGTGGCGAGGAGTAGTCGACGATCCAAACTCGGGAATGATTTATCGCGACGAGCCGCGACGGAATAATGCGACGAAATTTCACGAGGGGACGCGCTAACGACACCCTTCGCCATCGTGACGCCCCTAAAATCGAGGGGGAACATTAGTTGCCCCGTGAGAGGAAAAAAGGATGGAATTTCTCCCTCGGTCGACTCGGCTCAAGCTTGCCCGAGCTCAGCCCGGACTTAAATGGAAAAAATTGTCGGGAATAAATTGCGTTCCGAGAGCTGCTCCGATGCGTAAAGAACAAGTGTCATTTCCCCGAATACACATGCTGTCCTGAATCCTACAGAGAAACGTGGGGTAACAAACCGAAGATTTTCAAATACGAATATTCTTTGCGAAATTGAGAAGGTCTTCGATGTTTCCGTTATTAATCGATCGGAGGAACTGAAACTGCCGACTGTGGTAAAAATTCCGTTTATACATGGAATGTCCGTCAATGAACAC
Organism: Tetragonisca angustula; assembly: GCA_036937485.2. Classification (NCBI taxonomy): domain Eukaryota; kingdom Metazoa; phylum Arthropoda; class Insecta; order Hymenoptera; family Apidae; genus Tetragonisca; species Tetragonisca angustula. The sequence continues at coordinate 1,667,581 of JAWNGG020000001.1, forward strand.
GATTTGAACCTCAACATCTATTGTACGAACAAAGAATCATTAGCAATTAGAGAGAAGAATCAGTGAATTTGTGCGACAATCGAAAAGGGAGTAATTTTATACGAAAGAATAAAGAAAGAGCCTCCGTTTTCAAGAGAACTCAATTCTCTAACTTACAAAGTTAAAGTTCGATCCATTAACGAGATATTTCTAACGAAGTCTCGAATATTGTCTATTTCACAAGTAAAGAAATAATCTACTATCGAATTACAAATTCGAGCACAAATTTTCTTAAGCAGAAGCCTTAAACTCCTTCTTTGATTACACTATCGGATTGGAAATGGTAGTTTGTAGGAACTATTTGTTGCACAAGTTTGCTATAAATTCTGCCGCTACGAGTTCTAAATATTTTGGAAAGTCGTCGGGATTAAACTGCTGGACTGAAAATGCTCGAACACGTCGTACTTCGGGGGTAAAATACAACCTTCCGTTTATCGATATCGATACGATTGAAATTGCGGTTGCACATCTCGTGATCGCGAGAAGTGAGTTCCTTGCGCCGTTTAAGGCCGTCATAAAGTGTTTCTGGGTTTCGTAACCCGTCAGAATCCCGACAGGCTTGCGTTCCGTCTCGGCTGGGTTGCCACGCGGAAGAAAAACTTTCTTCCTGCTGCGCGCTCGGATATATGTATTAACCGGTGAACACGGAGGAAGCTCTGACAGACGTGTCTGCAATCTGCCTCTCGCAGGATTTGTCTTTGTCCGCTTCGAGTCATACTCTCCGGAGTATTCGGGGCCTTCCCGATGCTTTTTCCCCGCGGTGATTGACAGTGAAAAATGTTGAATTATTTGCCAGGAACGGGGCACGTCACGATGATTAATAAAATTGTTAATCTTTCTCGACCATGCCTACGTGGGTTACTCGATAAATAACTTACGCCCCTCCTCTAATTCTTGTTTCGAAAGAGGTACATTTCGTCCGATCGATGGCCATACATGGTGTGCAGTTTTCTAGCAAATGGTCGCCGATATATTTCATACGTTAAAATAAGAAAACAAGAAACATTTACATCTAACGGTACTATAATATTTCGACAGTTTCAATTGTGACTTTATTTTAAATATTCATCGTTTCTGACAATATCAACAGAGGTAAAAGATTGAATTATTTTTTCAAGTTTATTCTGATTTGGTTTCAACTCGATAAAATTTAAAATAATTAACATTGTAATACTCGTTGATTTAATTTAAAGTCTCTAAATAGTGTCGTCAAATTATGCAAAGCGTTCGACAATGACCGTAAGAATATTACTGACGTCGTAACAACTTTAAAGCGGTGTTGGAAATATTTTTTCAGATGCAATTCACGAGTTGATCCTTACGTAAAACGCGCGCATTAAAACGTATTACCCAAACGTAAGTAAAATGTTTCATTGGTCGATGATCAATCTCATTTACTTGTGTAACTTTGCTCGCGGATGTATGTACTTGTTAACTTAATAAGTGGTGGTTTTCATTTCGCTTGTTTATTTTAAAATGATTTTTCACCGAATAAACGATCAGAAACAATACGAAGCCGAGCAATGTGAATTGGGACGAAATAAAATTGAACCAATTACCGTTAATAGACACTTATACCGAGGCAAATGTTTGAACAAGTGCCAGTCGGAAATGCGAGTAACAATTTCCTCGAAGCTCGCGAATCGATAACGCGCGATAAATATTGGTATTGCCGCGCTCGGTTCAGGTCGGCGAAAAAAAGAACAGCGGCGAAAGGCCCGTGGAAATAAATAGAAGAAAGGGAAGAAAGGTGAAAAGCAGCAATATATTATTAATTCTGCGACACAGGGCACACGCTCGCGAGTTCGTTTTCTCATTAACTAAACCGTCAACAGATCGGGATTTATCGTCGCCAGAATTATAAGCAATCCACCGAAAGTGATTTAAAGAGGGAATAGATGCGAGGGAATTTCTGCTACGTTCGCTACCTCCATCCCTTTTCGTTGGCAGTCAGGAAATGGCAAACTTGAATCCCGCCATTAGTTTCTGGACCATCGGTGAAAGGAACTTTTTGAAGCGAAATAAATTCCTGTCGCAGCTGTCACCGGAAACACGGAACGCCGATACTGATTTCTCACGTTTCCTTTTCCTTCGTTCGCATAGAGTTATTTACCAAACCGAAGGTTTTCACATTCTCACACGCTCTACTTAATTCAACTCTCGATGCTGCATCAGAAATCACTAGTTGTACAACCCTTTCGATTTTTGGTTGATAAACGCAACCGAATATATACGAAAAGTTCTACAATAAAAAAGAAAAAAAAAAAAAGAAAAACGTAGAGAACATTTTCGGTGATTTGAAGACTCTGTACGGAGAATTTTGAACAGCATCGAATTAAAACTGAAAACAAAATACCACTCTCACGTGTACTTTAGAATAATGCATTTCACAGAAACAATTTTATACAATTCCATGGGATCTGTATACTGTGGAAGACTGAAAGAGTTAATTAATTTAAACAATCGTAGCAAAAACACGCTCGGTAAGAATTAGGAAAAAGCCACGATGTTTTCTTCCTTCGCCTAACTAATTGTTTTCAGATCCCTACGTGCGCTGTTTAGCTTGAAAAACCATTCATTTTTTTTTTTTATTTGGAGAATTTAGAAATTCGTGTGGAAACTTAAACAGGAGTGGAATGTATTAACACAGTCGTAGCGGAAACGGTAGCCGCGGCGTTTGAGCATAGACAGTCCGCTACTACTTGCTTCTCATTCTTTTATAAACCCACTTTAACCGCTTGTTTTTCAGACTGGTAATGCCGCTGCGTCGCAGTGTTTCACAATCGTCGCGTACGACGTCGTCGAGAGAATTATTCCAGAGGAAAATTACTCGGGTAAATGGAAAAACAGAAAAAGAAATATATATATATATATATATATATATATATATATATATATATATATTTAAAACAATGTACCGGTAAGTTCATTAAAAAGTCAGACGGTTTCCACGACGAGCTTAAAACAGTTTCGTGACAACAATTTTTCTTCGGCCGTTTGCATTCTAAATTCCGCGGTTTATCTCTTGCCATCGTAAACACGCAATCGCGGACGACGCGACGAATCCTTGAATTTTCGTGTCCGTCTGATCATCCAGGAATCACTCTCGGCGCGTGTCGCCTCGAGTCTCGTTTGCATTTCGTTCGCTCTATTTGCTATTTAAATATACATATGTATGTAAAAAAAAAAGAGAAAAGAACGAGAAAAAAGAAAAACTTCTCGCCTGACGACCAAAGCAAAGGAGCGTCGCCCATTTGTAAAGAGCAAGTCCCGCTCGAAACGTCCTGCCCTATTCCACTTGTTACCGTCCTCCTCGCCATCGAGAAAAAGTAAGTTTCGCAGTTTTTCAAGAAACTTTCTTATCCGAGTGCGCGGCGGCTTCGCGGGAACGAGATAAAACACGTCGATCGTCCTAACGAGGTGGTCGTACGGGAACATTTTTGCCCGCGACCGCCTATCTAATTGCGGCTAATCGACCCCATAATCCATGAATTTCCTTAATATCCGTGCTTGGTTCCGTCCTTATCTCCGGCGGTAGTGTCGCGGTTCTTATTCTCCAAGAAGATCCTTAAACGGAGACCGCGATTCGAATTGGAATTTTCAGCGCGTCGCGAATATACGCGGAATGCAAATCGCGGAGGTAATTGTGCGTTTTCGATTAAAAATTACACGTTCCTCGTCGAGATAAAGACCCGACGGGAGGATGGATTTGACGTTTCTCGAGCGAAATGAAACATTCGTATCGTGTCACGCGCAGCAACGGGAACACTGAAATGGAATCGTATCGCGAAACAGTTGCTGCAGGCTGAATCGAATATTTCATAAGCGGCGGCAGTGCTAGCTTCTTCTAGAACCCTGGCCCGAAAACGCGATGCATGTTTCAAATGCGTAACGGTACACCGTTTCAATCTCAAGCTACGGCCCGCCCTTTTCGTTTCTGATTATATCGGAATTCTGTACGAGCAGTCGGGATAAATTGTACCCCGTACTTTGAGCCACGGAAAAATTCGTTCGCGTTTGAATAACACGCGTGTAGGAGAAAGTAGCAAAGACGCGTTTGAATTTAACATGGAGCGGATTATCAAAGGAACTTCGAGACACGCTGGAACTTTCATGCCGCGGATTTACATCTTACGGAATTTTATTAAATTTTTGGACGACGTTTTCTCTGATTATTTTTCTAAGATCGGTCAAGATTCGTCGATACAATGAAGTGTTTATGACGATAAAGCGTGCAATAATTTTCGAAGCAAAATTGGTATTGCAAATAGTTCCATTTCTTAAAATTTCATATAGCACCCATCTGTACTTTTTTTACCTACAGCACCTACATATAATGATAAAAAAAACGTTTCACAGTCTCAACGTCAAAAATTAGGGTGCGATATTGTTTGCTAGGAATTGCAAATGCAATTGTCCCGTTAACAGAGCACGGTACATCCTTAGTGGGTTAATCGAATCTAATATATTTCTTGGTTCTAGCGCAGATCGCTGCTAACGGTGGCTCTGGAGACTACTACATTACGAGCTGTTCGCGCGGCAACGACAAGTCAAACACGCGAACGAATAGAGAAATTCACGACGAAGGAACGTGACGTTCTCCAAGCAGCGTCGGCGGTCTTCAAAGTCAATAGCGCGCTAAGAAGAGAATCCCCGGACCAGTGGGCAACTGCCGACTAACTCTATAAATTCAAAACTTAAACCCGGACCGACGTTTATCGTGGTTGGTGCGCTGCTGCTCGCCACGGAGCCAATGTTTGCGCCCTAAATTTCGCCCCGGTGCGGCGATTCGAAAGTTCGACAAGGACCGTTAACGCGCGGCAAAACTATCCGGGAACGGTTGGATTTAATCGAAGGGTGGAATCGATCGGAAACGTCATGCCTCGACGAGCAGCCTCTCTCTCTCTCTCGACGGGGTGCACCGACGTTCTCGGCGACTTCCGCGCGCACCTCTTCAGTTACAACGTAACAAACTAGTTTCCGACTTCTTTGAGGACCCTGGCGGAGACTTGAATGATCATTGGGAAAGGAATTTTTAATTACCAGGAGCTACTTCTCTTTGATCTGCGCCTTGATGATACATAAAAGTACCTATTACGCTGATATTACTTGAATTCCGCGTAGAAAATGAACATTTACTCGTCGTTGGAAGATGGCACGAAAATACTTTGAACGTGTTACACGTAACAGCACTTTTAGTTTCCGAATATATTAATATTCGAACGTACGCACAGACATTTCCAATTAAAGACATTATTATCGCACGAGTGTGCGATATTACTATTACGATGCGAAAAGGTTACATTTTATATTGTATGGGTGAGTGAAAATGATCTTCTTTTTTAATTTATCTTGAAATTCACGACCATTTATACTGTAATAAACAAATCCGTGAAAATGAATCCTTTGTGAATTGCGATCAACCGTGAATATTGAATCATAAAGTGGATATAAAGGTCCTACTGGAGTTTATGAATTGGAAATAAAAACCGATAAATATTACATATTTATGTGATACAGTGTGAACTATACCTACCTTCCTTAACAATTCATTGACAAGAGAATAAAAAAAACGTAACTAAAATTCATTGATAGAAAAACGACAATATTTACAATAAACGTATCAGTGTCAAAAATTTAATAATTGGCAAAATTTATCAAATGCACGAAAAAGCAATTATAACTAAAAGAGCAACCGTTACTATGTCGCAAAGTAGATATTTAGTTTCTCTCAATTTTACACAATCACAGATTCTGGCTGAAAGAAAGATACTAAAAATGAATTCTTCAAGTCCCATTTCATAACTGCAATTAAAAAGTAGATCCGAAAATGTAAAATAATTGAAAAAGAATTGCGAATGAAACGTTGGCCCTTGATGGATTGATATAAATTGCCTTGCAATCAGTTACCAGACACGATCGATCGTACGAGGATTCATTCCACGACAAAAGAAATTCGCGTCCCCGTTCTTATTTGATATCGCGACTTCCGCAATAATTACACCCGTTTGCTTTCTATCCCTATCGTGCCTCCGATTATTTCCCACCCATTTCAGTTTGGAAAATGTTTTCGGCCAGTCGTCACGTAACGCACACATCATTTCGAACCAAGCCTCGCATTTCTACGCTCTCTTTTCATCGGCAGAAAATGTACGCGGAGCCAAATTAATTCTCGCTTTCGAAAAACGGAGACACGAGATCGCGATGGAGAACAAAAAAGGAAAAAAGAGAGAGAAAAAAAAAGAGAACGAAAAGCCCGAATTTTGTGAATCGTGCGAGCGTCACGGTTATTCACGTTATCCTTCCGGCCGTGTGCAGGCCAAAGTAAATTTCAGAATTGTTCCAACGCCTGTTGCGACATTTTGAAATACTGAACTCCGCGAGGAACGTGACACGGGGATTTTATTCAAATCCCGTGATCGTCGCAGTTTCGTTCCGGCTTTCTATGAAGTCGGATTCCTAACAAACTTCACCGTGAAAATTTAATGTCCCCGAAACTTGGAAATTGGAACAAACTGCCATCAAGTTTTCGTAAATCCAGCGAAATTCATAAGATATTGACAAGATTATGAAACGAACTGAACTTCGGGGTATAAATAGTTTATATAATAGAAATCCACTCATTCTCCCCTCTATTACCGACTTCTCGTTCATACAATGGAAGTTCAGGTTCGAGCAATTCAACTACCAAGAGTTCATTTAATCGGGCATTAACTAAAATCTTCAAATGACTGTGTTTCAAATGACTCATGTTCATATAAACCGTAAAGCGGAAAAGAGGCAAAAGATATTGCAATTTTTGTGGCAAAGCAGAATTTAAAGTAATCACGCACGATCGCGGTAACTACAGTATTCAGAGAGTATAACATGCGCATCTACGGTGCACAGAGCGTTTCCTCATTACGGAAACAACGGCCACGACACCGTATTTCAACTCTAATCTGACCAGCCATTACTTTCGTGAATTAAAAATCTCGAAACAATTTATTCGGTTGGCCGCATCTCGATGATCTACGCGGCGATATAAAAGAAAGAAAGAAAGAGAGAGAGAGAAAGAGAGATACAAAGGAGAGTGTCTGCTCTCGGTAGAAAATGAAGATAATTAACTCGTAGTTTGGCTTAAAAAAGCTTCATCTCTTTCACCGTTTCTTTCGTCCCGCCGTGGACAATACAAACTGCTATCTTTTCACAGCATGAAACACATGTAGCGTGTAACGAGTGACTCCGTGGTTTCAAGTACGTAAAAGTGTGCACGTGGATAATGTAAAATCGATAAATTAAACGTAGCGGTTTATAAAAATTCTATATTGAGCAGACATTAGATCATCTGTGCTTGAATTCTGGCAACAGCGGGATCTAATAAGGCTTCTTTTTTTCTTTTTCACCCTTTCCTAGCCCTATCGCTTCCCTCTTTACTCTATCTTCCGTCCCTTTTTTTCATTACTTTCTTTCCTTCGTACTATCTCTATTTTTTTAACTTGCTTTCTTTCCTCCTTTCATCCTCTTATCCTCTTTCCTTTCTCACTCTTCCGCATTTCCATTCAGTTTCTCTCATTCTTCGCAATTATATCGCCATTAAAGGTACGAGTGGGAAAAGAGCAAATCGAAATCATAATCCCGCGCTGGTAGCTCGTTTCAATTCTTATAACCGTTTCGAATAATCTCGCTGTTTGTTCGATTCGGAACCTAGGCAAGATGATTTCGCTGAGTTATAATGAGAGGTAATTATTACGACCAGAAAAAATTCATCCGATAAAAACCTGGTCCAGCCTGGTACGCGCGGAGAGAAACCGAGGTTTTCCTCGATTTTCTCTGCGGACGAAAGTTTGTTTGCCCGTTATCGATCGGGGATTATCTTCTATCTTTATCCAGGCAAGAATCCAATTTTTCCGGCAATTCTTGGCTGCGACTGTACAGAAGACAACCGAAGCTACTTTGGACGAGTCATTCGACGCAGAGAAACGTCTTGCTAATGATCTTTTGATTATTTAAAAATCTCAGAACATCATACAGGTCAATGATTCTTAACCTGCTTTACCATCAAAGTATCATTCCCCGTCGAAGAATTTTTTCCAATACAAAATCTACGTCTTTCAGATAAATAAATCTAATTTGACGAAATAAAAATTAAATTCCGATGAGAGCAAGATCACATTCCTTCATTTTTCAACCTATTACGACACTTTTTTCAGTGTTTATAACAAAGTTGAATACGTATGTTCTTTTGTACATTGATCAGTTCTTAGCTGCAGGAATTTGTCAGAAATTTCATCAATCGAGAATTTAAATGGACTTTTCATCGGATTCGAGTGATCGTCACTCTGATTGTGAGTTTAGAAAAGTGTCGACCAAATTCTATAATTGCGCAGTCGCACGCTGCTAATTTTCATCTTTTAGTCGCAAGTTTCCCCTTAAAACGATGAGATTCCTCTCTGATTGGAAACCTTTGTTCCAAATGGTTATTGTCACTTGCAGATTGCAGATGAGTTCTCAACGTCAAACGCGAAACGCAAGGAGCACGGATAGATCGTAGACGACAGCAGCGACAAGAAATTGATTGAAATTTGCCTGTGTTAAATCCGAGTATGCCGATGCCTCGCGCTGGCAATAAAATGCACCGACACAGAGCTTCGTGTATCGTCTTTTTGTCGGAGCACCGTGTCTCCAGGACGATCGCGTTATTGGCGTGCGAAATTCAACTATGACCAGCGTAGTTTCCGATTGTACCCTCCTATCGGTCCGGACATTAACCGGAGGATCGACATTCACGAGCATGTACAACGAGCACGGTTGTTTGTTCGTTTCGAAAGATGGGTCGTTGGCGTGGTAAACATCGGCGGGGCGAAGCAGCCGATTTCATCCGGGGCTGCTGCCGCAGTCCCGTTGTTTTTCACACCTCCGATGTTATTTTACGAAAGCCATTCTCCACCGGCAAACAGCGAGAGTTTAATTTAAATATTATTGCTACGAGTGACACAGTCATGAGTGACGTGTCCATTTTTTCGCCACTCTTGCCAGACCAATATTTTTAGAAGCGCACGTACCCGACTCCCCTCTTTATATTTTTCTCTTTTATTTTTTCCACGAACTCGCGACCGCCGAAATCGATAAAATTACTAGAAAAATCCTCTTGGCCAATATGAAACGCTCTATACGCTTTAAATTTCCTCGTTTCGTTTTCTTCTCTCTTCTTTTTCTTTTTTCTTTTTTTTCAATTTCTTTGCACGCCCGTTCCCGTTCGAAGACGAAGCCTAAAATCGCGGCGCGTAAGCTCGCTTGTTGTCGCGTTATTTCGAACGAACGTCTGGCTCGTTAACGACGTCGGCGCAGGCCACGCGGTGCGTTTACATTAATTGCTTGTCAGATAGCGCGAAACGCGAACTAGTAGATACAATTTATGGGATGAATAAAACTGGAATACGGTCGACAAGACACGGCTGATAAACAACGTTATAAACAATCGGCACTCATTACACACTCGAGTTTCCATTCCTGATCGATCCGGCGAATTTCCAACGTATCTGTATTAATAAACGAGCACGTGCTCCGACATATACATATACATATATATTGAAAGCCGGCTTTCAAATCGAATTCGTACAACTTCGAATTGTAATTACTTAAGGTGCTGCCCGACTCAATTAAAAAGTAATTTACTACGTTCCCCATAGCTTCCTGTTTAGGGTTAATGAAACTTGTCTGACAGGAACGCAATTCGGAGAAACTGCGAACGCGTTTGTTATCGACTTTTAATAAATTAACAATCACGGAACGTTTTTCGGTCGGCGTTTCGAAACGAAATTTCCGATCGACGGCAACGAATTGAAATTTCGTCTTGGAAGATAATGCTATCGAGTTACGCGAAGTTAATTTAAGCGTCGTAATTCTTCCGACCGTGGTATCGGCTTTATTACCTGGAATTATAGTCGCACCTCTGGCCATTATTAAACATTAACGGACTGTCTGTACCAGCTCTTAAGCCGGTTTAAGGACTGCATTTACAGCGCGCGATAAGGTGTGCGATACGCGCTCGGAATAACAGATATATTTCATAGAGGAGCTTTGACCAGGCTGGTAACGAAGCTTCGTGTATGTTAAAAGCTGATATATCTCTTTTTCGTCCGCGTCACTTTTACGAACTCGCGTATTCGATATACGCTGCGCCACGTGGTCGATATACAGCGCAATAACTGGCGTGTAGCCGAAGTTAAAGGCAGGCTTTGGAAGTTCCTGCAACGGGTACGCTCTAGCGTCTGATCATAGGCGGATCGTATCTACTTGCGCGTTCGTTCTCCTTTCGGGTCACCCGTGCAATTACTTATTCGTTTTCTTGTTTCTTCATTTTTTCGTTTTCACTGTTTGATACGAAAAATTTTCTCGTCAAACACTGGTGGAACTCGTCGACGACGTAAAGCCAATAAATAACGCAGAAAAATAGCTAACGGCAACGAAATTGTTATTCTTTCCACGGCCGGCAGCAATCGCATTCAAAAGGACCATCTAAGTTTGTGCAGATTTTCGTGTGGTTTGTGATTCTGCGACGAAACAAAGGCGTAACGCGAAGGAAAACGCGAAATTGCGTCACACGGGAAAATGTTGTAACACGCTCGAGATCTAGGGCACGAGGTTGAAAGGCGGGCTTTAACATTTCGTCGTTTGGATGCCAACTCGAACAGTTATGCACGAAGATAATCGATCATCTCTCGTCTGCGCCACAACAAACGATAGTGATCGGGCCGGTGTCGCGAAAAGCGGCCAACGTCGAGGGCGCGAACCGATTGGTTGACCGTTTATAGATTATCGATTCGGCCAGGGTGACGAACAAAAGCCACTTGCCGATGAATAGCCGAAACTTCGCCCGTTAAAACGCTTATTCGTGGTGGCCATCGCGGCAAGACCGCGGTACCAACGGTGAAATCCAATTTCGAACGAGCCGTGAACGCCCAATTAAGATTCTTCAGCGATTGATCCAAGAGGAATCTCGTAAATGTAAGTGATCATCCAAGAAGCCACTCTTGCTTGGGACGCTGAACACTTGGCGTCCAGCTTGAACAGATCATGTTTCGTTTCTGTTGGAACATCGGAACATTCCCGACAGTGAATCACTTAATAACACTTGCGACTATGATTTACACTAGATGTTACCTGCATTGTGAAATAAACGTCGTACGTCGTTTTCAATTTTTGTAATATAACAAACGAATTATATCGCGATGATCGTATCGCTTGAATAACATTGAGAATAATGTTTAGAATTATCACGATAGTTGGGTGTTACGATGTTAATAAAATCTTGAAATATCTCAAGGAGCATAAAAATACTTTCGTAAGTCACTCGTGTTACGACAATGTTTTACAGTAACTACGTAGTATATCGAGCCAACAATAAGAGGGTTAAGCTATCGAATCTATTGAGCTCTGAATTCCACGCTTCGGCAAACATTGAAATCGCAATTCAACCAGTAGAATCCGTGCATACCTGATTTCCCAGTTATCTATAAACTCGTCGACGACCTAACCTAGTGAACCATCGGATACCTTCCTTTCTATCTTTTCCGTTTTCTTCTTTTTTCCCCCTTTTTTTTTTCCTTTTGTCTCGTCTTCCGGGCGTTTACATTAGCGCGTTATTGCGCGGATATCACGTAAGGTAGATCACAGGAACGAACGAACAAATGATTCTGTCGGTACGACAAGCTACGGTTGTGCAGCTCGTTGAAAATCGAGGTAACGAGTCGCGTACACACTGTCTCTCTCTCTCTCTCTCTCTCTCTCTCTCTCTCTCTCTCTCTCTCCCACCATTCGTCTCCGTACACGCTCTGTTCCTCACTCGCTTCCATTCCGACCTCGTTTCTTGCTGCAACGTTGGCTGCTGTAACGCTTTTGGCTTAGTCGTCGTCGGCCGGAAATGTGCAGACCAGTTCGACCCATCTAAGTATTACACCGTTGCGCTATTAGAGGCTAGCCTGTATTGGAAGCATTGTGCGCCGCGAGACACGGGAAACTGGGCCATTGTGTACATACAATAATTGTACGTACGTTCTGTTCCTGAGCGATAATTTTTTCTTCCCACTCACCCATCCACCTTCCTTTCCTGCGAGACTTCTTTCGAGAAGCGTTGCACGGAAGACTCTAATTGGAAAATTTCCGCGGAATTGTTATCAATAATGGTGTTTACCGAAGTTGTGAAAGACAGGATATGGATTGGTTGGTAATAAAACGAAGGAGGGGAGAAGCAGGGGATAAAAAGGAGGAAGTTTAACGCGGTGAAAATAATTAACGAAGTTATAAAAGATACGACAGGATATGGATTGACTTGCGATAAAAAAAAAAAGAGAGAAGAAGAAGCAAAACAAAAGAGACGAAAGAGTGGAAGCTTAACGTAATTAAAAATAATCACGAAAGTTATGAAAGATACGACATAGGATATGGACTGACTTGCAACGAGGAAAGAAGAAACAAAAAAGATGAAAAAGTGAAGGTTTAATGTATCGAAAGAGTATCCAAAATAATTCTAGGCTCGACGGTAATTTTTGAAATGGATGCAATCAAAGACCGTAATTTACACGGTATCTAATTTTCCCTGGCAACCGGTGGAAGCGAGGCGCGTTAGCGACTGCGAAATTGGTCAAAGTTGAATTTAAATTACTTCCCGACTAAATCATTTTCCAGGTTGAAAGCTACGAAATCAAAAAAAATAAAAAAGTAAAAAAATAAAAAAAGAAAGAAACAAAAGAAAGAAAATACCTCGGAACATATGCGAACGCAACTAAATCGACGAGTTAAATCTCAAAATCCTCGTTTATCATTGCATCGATTGAACTTCGACGACTTGTCGTCCCAGACGAAATTGTTCGCAACAATCGTCCAGATTTTCGACCGCTGTTCATTCCCACCCTCGAATCACTCGAAACTTACTTCGTTGTTCGCGAGGTTCTGTCAATTCACCGTGTACTTCAAAAACATTGTCGTTAAATTCAAAGTAATCGCGCGGTTAAACTCCGCGTTTAATTGCAACTTGAACCGAGACGGTAACTGGAAAGAAGGGAGTATATCGAGCAGAAGGTGGCAAAAAGGAAGGAACAGAGAAAAGAAGAGCGAGGCAGGAAAGAGGAGCATTATACGCAATAAAGGGGAAACAAGAGGGCAGCGTCAGACACACTTAACGTCGGAACTTTTTGCCAACGGTGGAGCCCATCCTTCTTCTTACTGGCACGGAGACGAGAAGAATGAAAGGGCAAGAAGGGGCAGCGATAAATCCACAAGCGGGGTTTAAAATGTTCGCGGGACGCCTGTAAAACAGTCACGACGCCGTGACCCCGCAGCAAAACGGACCTGGACCGGGCAAGAATTATTTCTACCTCTTGGTTAAATTATTCCATACATCCTTCATCCTCCAAATGGAAACGAAAACCTTCTAAACGAAGGATTCTCTCTCTCTCTCTCTTTCTGACGTGAAAGAGCAAGAATAACAACAGGTACAACGCTCTTACGTGTACATCATTTTCACGAAAAATTCATCGTTATCACGATTTATTTGGTGGTTCGCGTACATTCACGGAGAAGCAAACCGACTAGATCGAAAGAATAAAGCGCGATCCGTGTCGTTGTTGATAAGTGTAATTTCGCGTCGGGAGTAGATAACGCGTCGTTGTAACGTTTAACGATCTTTTACGCACGTCAGAATTATCCAGCACGAGCTTGATTGAAAAATCAACGCCGTGAGTCGCTTTTGCGCGAATAATTTCGCGTTTGCTCACGCACTGGACTGCCTCTTGTCCCTGCGGAGGCCATTCGAGCACGCCGTTAATTCGCGGAACAACGACCGCGCACCGCAAACAAAACAGTTGCCCGCTAATGTATCACGCTCGATTCGCGACGTCCGGTACTTTGTAATTCCTGCGTTTGTTTTTCCCCCGGACTCTGCTCTCGAATAGAGGATTCGATTTACGGCAAATTAACGGCTGTTCATTGTGCACGCGGGATCGGCCAACACTGTAGAAATTTATTCAATTCTGCAAGCTTGCTTCGATAATAGTTATTTCGACGAAGCGGAGAATTTTTGAAGGAGAAAAAAAAAAAAAAAGAAAAAATGAAAAGAAAAAAAGAAAATGGGAAAGAAAGCCGCGAGTTGAAGCGGAATTTCCGCCGTTACAGAGGAGAGGAGTTTGCAGACCGGCGAGATGCCTTTCGGAACTTGCGCGACGTTCAGTTTCGAAGCGAGGCAAAGGACGAACCAACAAAGAACGCTGCAGGGCTACGACTATCTACAGAGTTTTTCAGCGAGTTTCGCCGACCGCCTGTGAATTTCTGCAACACGCGAGAACCACCATGACCGAGTGATCGATTCCGATGGAAGAGAAAAATCGATCGAACGTAACGGATGGGTAACGATATTAACAAATATGGGAGGGTAGGTAAAAGCACGATCGAGAATCAGGGTATCGGATAATGGAACAGCGATGTAATACCGTTGGAAAAACTGTTTGCCTTTTAAGAAGTTTAATTAGTTAAGGTGATCGATAGCCTGGCTTCAAAGCTCCGCGCTCCAATATGAATTTCCTTTCGATTACACCAAGATTTCGCCCGTGGCTGGCCCGCGAGGAAAAAAAAAGCCGATTATTTAAATCGATGCTGCTCGACGACTGAGACAGGGGGAGCAACAACAAAGACAAGACTTCGAATCCGCCGGAGGCGTCGCGAAAGTGGAAGCTCAGACTCTCTAATCGCCTTTCAAGGTACAGAGATGAAATCTCGATCGATGGATTAAGTGGAATCGACGCCTCGGGCGTTGACCGGCAAAGAGAAGTCGGGAACGAAGGGAGGAAGCATTTTTTAACGTGAATGAAATGCGAAATATTCGACGAATTATATTCCACCATTGTCGGCGACGGGAGCCACTGGCCTCCATTCGTAATAAAAGTCCGTTCGATATGAAATCTGACGTTACTTGGCGCACTTAACGAATCATATTTTCGCAAGTGCCGTACAACGAAAGCCCGAAGATGAACAGCCACGATTCTTTTGTCCTCGAGGTACGGCCATTACTGGCCTAAGAGGGCTAAATTTTCATTGAAAAGATGTCGACATTTAAACTATGTTTGAATATTAAACTCGTTGTTATTGCTAGACTGCAGACATCTGTATATTTGTGGAAAATGCAAAATATACAAAATATCCATAATAGAATATTCACTGTAACATTTCATGTTTATAGAAATTATAAAATACACAAAAATTATAATTCATAACTTCGTAAAGAAAAATCAGTCGAATTGTTTTAGTGCGTAAAACTTCCATTTTCAGAATCAAAATAGATTTTTATTGAAAGTTTTTGTTTAATGTGTGTCACGAGCGGGCAAATACAGATGCCCTGGAAATATAGAATTTTGAAAATTCCAAAACGTTTCTGTCGGACGAAATTGTTTTCGGAATTAAAATTACGATTGAATAGGATTCAAAATTGTATCTTGAATATATGATCGTTGCACAGTTTGACTTGTACCTCGTGTGTCTATATCAGTTAAGATCGTTTGTTCATTTTTTTACGAAACAACAACAGTTTAAATATCGGAAAACTTAGTGAACTTTCTATTTTACATACTAATGTATGTATACGTTACGTGCTGTGCGTACTATAGTGCGGGTCTAGTTTGGGAAATTTTCAAAAAATTAAAGGATTTTGCAAACACGTCGGAAACAATTTATATACAACGTACGAGGAAACATCGTGTTTAACTTTCCATCGTTCGTACGGGCGTATCAATTTTTATCCCAACGAGGGATAATCCTTTGTTGAATAATAAGAGGAAGATGAGGAATAGCCAAAGGGGGATATGCAGATGAAGCAAAAAGAAAAGAGTTTCGGAACGAGTTGCCGTCACCACGAGCTAGTTACGAAAGCTGCGGCAGCTACTTAACGTTACAGCTACTCTCGGCTTAGTGTTGTGTTCCAAGCAAAATAGCTTTTTGCAAAGTTTCCTTACGATAGTCATGGCACCACTGGTTGGGATGCGTCCAAGCTCGCTACAACGATCATCGCCGTGCGCTTCGTCGAACATCAAACACACGATGCAATCCTGCGAAGTTCCTTCGGCAATTTAGGTTAAATAATGTAATAAAACTGGCAAACCCGGCCACGAAGCACGACACGTTGATAGATCCTTGATGTCGCGTCAATAAATAACGACGCATTGAAAAATTAAGTGGAAGACTTTCGCGTAAGCGATACACGGGCCAGTCTCTGCTGTCTCTTTACATTTCTTTCGCCGGTTTATTGGCGCAACGATAAGAACAAAAGGAAAGAAATTGGAAAAAGAATATCACGCGATTTCTTTTCTATCTCACGACTGCCCCCAGGAGGGGAAACCTCGGCAATTTCCTCGGTCAAATCGAAAATTTGATGAACAATTTCCAGGGGACTTCTCTGTTGTTCGTTGATCGAACGTCAGCGGGGCGTGACAACGAGAAATCATCTTCCGAGCGGAGCTTTCTTCCAGCAATTAAGAGGGATTACGAGAGGGTAAACAGGAGAGGCGGTAATAAAGTAGCTTTCCCAAGAATCCGGTAGCCTGGGACGGTGGTCACGTCCCCTTGGCGAGTCCGTGGATAAAGGACGAGTCTGAATGCGGTGCAACGGGTTGCACCAGTCCCGTGAGATCGGGCATTAAGCAGCTACAGCTACCGAGCGAATGGTCTGCGGCCTTGTCGCCTTGTTTTCCTGTCCCTCGACGGGGCCCATGCAAGATTAATCGGTGGTCGTTTAAGCTAATTCGTGGCAAACCAGCTCCCACGCGCTTTTTCGTCTATTTCTGTTAGCTTCCGGCGTCGTCCGAAGGAATTAACAAACGGACCGTATAGTCTACAGCACTTGGAGGAATCGCCACGAGGAAGTCTGCTGCTTACAAGACATCGGGCATTTTAACATGCACGAATCGCAACGATCGTGAGACTCTGCGATTGCACGACTCGAGCACAGAGCGAATCAGGTCGATCACGAAGCTATCGATTTCTTACGGACGAGTCGTCCTTCCCAGGCGACGAGAACGAGACGGTAGTAATAAGAGACGATAATAGTCATTGTTATTTCATTACCGAGGAGAGAGTAACGAGTACGGCGAACGGGTTTTATTGCCTTCCTTTTAAGCCGCGGCACGTTTTACGGGATTAACGAGAAAGAGCATCATACCCGCTAGTAGTACGAGCTATTGTTGAATCACGCCGCAGCTATGACCTCACGCGTACTGCCAATTATCGCGTCGTTAAACCCTTTGTTAACGTTTCGAATCCCTCTTGTCCTTCAGCCGTTTGTACCGTCGGAATTTTGGCAATCGAGCAGAGTTGGGTCGTCCACCTCTCGGGTGAACGATTCATAGAGTTTGCGTTTTCTTCAACATTTCTTCAACAGAAGAACGACTCTCGTTAAGAGTAACTGCTGAATTCAAGTGGAATTCAGTGTTGAATATTAAATAAGAGCTTTCAGCATTCAACCCTGTAATGAATGTGGCAATTTAAAAATAATATAATTTAGAATATTTTGTATTTTGTGATTCTTGAGCAATTGATGAACAGCATGCTCTTTAGAGCGATCTGATCTAACAGCGATTGATTATTTTATTTAAATATACATTTAGATTTTCTTAGTGCGCTGTAGAATGCTTCTTGGAGTCATTTTTTGTTCTTTTTTCTTTTTTTACAATATGCCAGTATACTTATCCAAAATGGTCCAAGTTGAGAAACTAGCTTCCCAGATTGACGCAATTTTGAATATTTTGCAACTAGTCGCGTAATGCCTCAGTTTGTTTTATTAGATTTACGTGTTAATTACAATAAAAAATTTTTATACTCAAAACTTAAGACACGGTATTTTTTTTTTTTTTTTAAGCGGTGGATGTTAAGAGACATTCCTGTAACGTTAGATCGTAAATTGCTATGGTCCTTAATGACACTATAAATACAAAACTTCTATTTGTTATCAAATATTACGTATCCACCAAATATATGTTCAACGTTACCAGACAAGCTTGATTTATTTGTTAAATATCATTCACACGCAGCGTGAGCAAGGTGACAATCCCAATACCGAGCATTTTTACTTCTTCCCCCATTACGCAGCGCGTGCCGTGTGACCGCGGGACTCGTAAAACCGACGAACGCGCCGGAGTCGAAATCGCGACACAGTCGGGAACCGCGTTAATCGAAACAGCCAGGATACGGAGTTTCCCCGAGGAAGCATTTCGCGGCGCGCAATTATTTTCGCCGTGGTCGCGGTAAACCTGCGTATAAACCGTCAGCTGCAGCATTCGCCGGGGATCAAGGCCGAAATAGAGGGAGGACCGAACACAGAGAGCGGCGAGAAAGGACGAGGACAGGAACAGGAAGAAGCCGAAGCGGCGTAGAGGGGCAAAAAGGCCGGCGCAAAGAATTCCATCGTGACCTTTTTTTCCCCCGCATTGCAACGTCCACAGTTTCCGGCTTGTGCCGCGGCGGTTTCATTCGACCAGTCCACCTGGCCCGCTGGAAAAGTCTCTTTTAATGACTGTTCCCGGTTCGAGGGAACTCCTAAGACTCGAAGCGACTCGAAGCGAACCATTACCGGCAGGAATATGACCTTCCTTTCTCAGCGAGGAGAAGTTCTCTCTCTTCGTTCGCGCGCCGTATGCCCTCCCCCTTCCTCCTTCTTCCATCCCTTTCTACGGCGACCTGGCCGTAATTCAAAAAGTTTGGTCGGATTAAAAATGTGACCGAACTCGAGCAGCACTCGAGGTTTTTGTCTCTTCCTCCTGCACTTTGCTTTTCACACAGTGTGACACAACAGTGACGCAACCCCGAGTTCGAAACGATAAAGTATCGACTATAAGGGAGGGTGAGAAAACTCTGGTGGTGTGTAGGGTTCCCTTAGCACTGAAAATAAACACACTACGCGTCGCGAGTAGTCGACTAATTTTATCATCCTCGAAAGAGAAACAAATGACAGAAACAAGATTGACTAAAAACGAGCGCATCAATCAACCATTCGCGACTCTGCATTGGCGTGGTGATCTACTTTTTTTCGGTGTACATACAATCGGCTGGAAAAAGCGGAGAACAACGACGTAATAAATCGACGAGTGGTTGCTTCGAAGAGGAGCTTCCAACAAAGAGATTGCGCGCCCGAGGCGTAGGGATATCGCGATGAGCTTGGTGTAATCATAAAACTGGTCGAAGACAGCCCTGGACGACGCGCCGCGATACGTCGTAACGCGAAAGGACGCTTCGTTAACGAGGAACAGATTAAATTCGTGGAAGCTGCGAAAAGTGCACGCTTTGAAAAAGACAAGCTTAATCCACGATACATGCCGTATTGCGAGGACAGAGGACCGCTCTTTGTCACTGACAAATTTTTTTAATTTATCCAGCTTCACCGTGTTTGGAGTGCAATTACTCTCGAGGATTTTCCATTTCGACAATGAAACGAATCGCCAGTTTTACGCGCGAACGTAATGACTATATTCGTCTTTGCTGTTGCGACCTTCGCGAAATCAATAAGTCGGTATCGTTGGTCGGGTGTTCGGGCTTTATTCTATTTAAAAGGATAGTTACATACGACAGCTCGACGAAGTCTGAGCATTTAAAAAGGAAACGTTATTAATAGATACCAATTCCAAGCGGTAGGCTTGACATTTAAGATCTTGAACTTGAACAACTGCCGTGTGAATCAATTTTCTGCTTTTATAAAAATATTCAACGATCGTCACGTGTGAAAAAGTCACGAATAGATGTTCGATTCTTTCTCAAAGGAGCACCCACCCGAAAGGTTCACAGGCCGTATTAGTCACGGTTCAGCCGCGAAAATTAACTGCTATTAGTAACGGAGGATGGGTAGCCGAATCGATTCCACAAGAACTTCAGAATGTATAGTTCTTGAGCCAAGAATGCTAGCCAACTATAAATTTCGATCTGATATTAATTCTCTTTTGGAGCAGACTTCTGGTGCGCCAATTTGTTCGAAGAAAATTCTATAGAGAACATCGTGAATGTGGTTAAAGAAAGCATTAATGCTAGTGGCAGTATGACAATTGAACATATAATACTTCGTTTTTTTCTTTTTCTTCTTTTTTTTTCTACAAAAATTATAAATGAAGAAAGAAAAACGTAAATTAATCCTTCCTTAAGATTGCTAGGATAATAACTTTAACTTTCACTGGGATATATTGTTTTTATTAATGGAATTTAGAGCATACTTCGCTGTTATATAATCTATGAAAATTTATTTAAATACGCAAGAACAAAATAAAAATTCCATATGGAAACACATATGGAAGACCATAAAATAGAAAACATTCCTACCGAACTCGAGGACCAAAGAAAGAACGTGTTGAACCTCAATATATTCAGCAAATAAATTTTCCCTTATATTATACAATATAATTTTTAATGTCGCCACTGAAGTCTGTTGAGATGTGATCCCACCGTGAAAGATCGATGAGGCTATATATCATTCTTTCAAAAATATTCTAAATATAATTCCTTTTCGCATACATTACGACAGGAATTACTACGTTGTTCGCAATTTTCGAAAAGAAATTCGTCTCGAATGGGTTCAATGGAAACAGACAAGCTATACATCAAGACACTCCTTTTCGAGCGCGTGCGAATTTTAATTAAACACTCACACGAGTTCCAGCTACGCAGCAAACGCAGAGAAACACATGATTCACCGTCAAACTGTCGATAAATCAGTTTTCGAGAGAAGTAACGCGAGCAATCCTTGCGTCAACTCGTTAATCTTTCGGTCGTGATAAATCGTCGTGCACCTCCATGCTGCTTACGCTCAAGTTGCGCTTATTATTTTCCAGTTAGCTCGTGTAACGTGCCCCAGAAACGACAACAACTTCTTCGTCATGATCAAGCCGCCACTTTCGCATAAGCTGGTCCTTCTGCAATATAAGACCCTTGTAGGTCGTGTAATCCCCTTAGCATGCGCGCCGTTTCACTTTGTCGACACGATAACTGCGCGTTCGCAGTCTAGCTTTTTTTTCATATACATACGCTCGCGTTTCGTTTATCGCGAACAAGTGAAATCAACGTGATTAATTTCGTTGCAATAATTCCCAATAAGAGTAGGAAAAACGATTGCTCGGTCAAATCCGTAAAAATTTCGACGAGGATTCGCAGATTTGTCAAGATTAATGCCCGGTAAAACACAATCCCCTCCCCGGGTGTGTGAAAAATGTAAAACGCAAGATGAAAAACTAATCGCGCTTAATGATTCGCGCCGTGAGACCGTGTATTCTTCAAAGGAGGTTCGATGGAGGCTCAACGTGTAAGCTGACTTCCAAAGCGCTTTGCCGACGGAAAGACAACAACGTCGACGTCCCAGGATACCTTAATCTGTCGATAATTCCGTGTCAAACCGAATATCGTTGGCCAAAGAAGTTTGTCCAGCAGTGACGCGTCCACTCTTTCCCCTCGTGGATTTACAAGGCTGAATCCTTCAAGCGCGTTATTCCTCGAGCTTTTTGCCTCGATCGTGATTAATAGTCAATCGGGTTCTCCTCTCGAGCGAGCTCCTTCTGCAGCTTGCGTAATCTGATTGTACATACTCGAGCTACGTTAATCAACTAGAGTAAACGTGACGTTTGAAGAAACTTCGCGGTTTCGACTTTAAATGTCGGTCTCTTTAAATAATTTCCACGAACAAACCCTGGACCGCGGGCATTTGAAAAGTAAGGGTAGTGTTCCCGGCATTTGCCGGTTCGCGCGGTTAGGCGTTCGACCAATTTAAATATTTATCTGTCCGATACTCTTTTCGCGCTTTCAGCCACGGCCGATTCCCCGAGTGAAACCCATTACAGACTATTCACCTCCGATTCTGCAGCTGACAGCTCCATCAAGCCTCGTTGGATGATTGGACCATGGAGAGTCTTGCTCGGTAAGAGAAGCATCTCAAATGCAATTCACACGGTTCACAAATGCCTTTCAATTATTCCTTACAGATTTGTATCCATAGTCGACGTTTCCCCGCGTGCTTCGTTGTTTCAAACTGCAATTTATTTCCAAGAAAATCTTTCCGCGACATCAATATCGATGTCTTTTCTTATTCGTTTTGCCTCTTCTTCGTTATTCCCATGTAAAATTCCAATATCAGTGAAATATATTCCTAAATCGTAGTGCCGGTAGTACAGGGGATCGGGGTGAGAGTTTACCGCGAAATGTCATCGGTTAGTATCGTAACGGACGGTGGAGGAATTAGACAAGGTGCCCGGGAAGACTCCCGGCTGCAGACGATAATAACCTTCCTGAATTTTCCACCCATTGTCGGGAAACGTTGCAACTTGTTCGATAACTATTCCGACTTTCGCAATAAACGCGAAACCCAAGCTCTTTAACGGCATCTCCTCGAGCTCCCAATCGCGTTACTATGCACAAACGAGAAGCTGCCTCTGATATCAGACCGTGAAATACTCTAAATAAGCAACACTTTAGTGCAATTTTTTTTTTCTTCAATCCACGAAGAAGTTGTTCGCGATCTGGTCGTCAGAATTTCGTCGATCGCGAGCGTTGGAAGATCAAGCGAGTGTCTGCCTCCAATGCAGATACGAATCGAGAATCTGTCGCTATTTCACTTTCAGGCGAGAGATAATGCTAACAAGGAACGAGACACGGTTAAAGAACGGAACGTTTGCCGCATTGACATTCATAAATCGTCGCGCTGGCATGTTTAATGCATGTTTTTCAATTGTTTCGGGGATCACGTATCCGCGCGGCTATTCCTTGGGCGCGATCGATTCACAGTTGCCACTGTATTGTTCGAATTGCGGGCATCGTTATCGGGTTTGATGCTTTTCCTGCGTCCTTTTGATCTGCGAACGAGGAAGCACGCGAGCATTCAAAAAAAAAAAAAAAATGGCGCACGAACGGCGAACGAAATTTACGATACCGCGGATGAATATCCTCTGTTCTATATCACAATCTAGAAGGCCGATCGTCGGATCCATCGATCAACAGCTACCTTCCGTTTATCACTCGGAAAGCCGAGTTAAAAGCTCTCGAACTGATGAAGGTTAAAATACCGAAAGTAAACGCCCGATCGCGTTCAAGTCCACTAATACAAAGGAAAAGTTTGCTTTACACATTTCCTTGCCCTTTTTTTTTCTTTTTTTTTTCGTATTTGCACCCACATTCGAGGAAAACGCGAGAAATTACAACGTGTGTAAACTTTGGGACGTTTCATAATTCACAAGTGGATTTTCCTCAGCTTACAAATATATTACCGGCACATTCGTTAACCGCGCGTCCGACCAACATCGATCCAATTCTATTTACAGCGCTCGGCATTTTAATATCGTATCACTTGGTCACATTAGTCTCTGCTCTGTTTATTTAAACACGCTTTGCGAGATAAATTCACTCGCGGTATAAAAATACCCCTAACGCCAGTTCTAATCTTCCCCCTAAACTCAAGGTTTTAACAAGCTGATTGCCCCGATTTACGAAGCGTTAACGTAGCAAACTTCAACCGAAATAATAATTTTCATTGGGGAAATTTATATATTCCGGACGAACCGATAAGAAACGCTAGTACCTGCAACCACCACCTGGTTGCTTTCTTTAAATTTCCCAGCTGCATCGCATCGGCAAGAACGAGAGACAAAAATTCCGCGAAGTTTACCCTCGGCAAATCTATTATCCGGATGATCCGATATATAGCAGCGCGCAACAGGATTCCCGCCTAACCCCAACACTCTGCCCAGCAACGTCAAAAGAAGCAACGTTATTCCTTCGAAACGAGTTCTTCCGAAATTGAAAAGTCCTACCGCAGCTTTGACTCGCGAAGGCACATGTTTTCTTTGCCTCTCCTCCTCCTCCTCCTCCTCCTCCTCCTCCCGTGAATTCCATCTGATCGTGATCTCTAAAATACCGTCACGTTTCCTCTCTATTTCTGACCGCGGCGTCAACACCGGATACGTGTTATCATATCTTCAGAATACGAAATAGGAAGGATAATATTTTCATTGAGCTTTTCAATCGTAAAACAAATGCTATAAATGTCACAAATATAGGAAGAGTTCTGAATATCGATATATAATACGCAGTAGAAACATGTAGTATAAATATAACATAAATATAAATATAGTATAAATATAATAGTACAGTGTAAATATGGAGAGGAGTCTCAATATAGTATATCTATCCGCTACTACTGCAAGTAGTACAACCGCATGAAAAGTCAGACGGGCCAATTTGTTAGGACAAGTGTTTAACCATGTCCTCTTTCAAAAATTAAGCAATTGTATTTTATGAATTATATTCCGAAAATTACAGTTTCATTAGCTTTCTTCTTTGTCGTAGTTTCTTTCCGAAATCTTGAAACGAAATGTGTGCCTGCTATGTTGATCAATCACTAACGTAGTGCTCCCCATATTAGGAACAAGCATTCAATTAAATTAAACTAGATTAAATTAGATATTTTCGAAGAGGAAACAATGGAATCCCGATTACCTATTGAGAGTATTTACTTCCCCCATATTAGAGATAACCTGTCCTCATTATAGAGAGATTTCGTGTTTCTGTTAATTTCATGGTATACTGATGGCAAATATGAATGGTAATGCATCAAAATATCACCTAATTACGTTCAAAAGAAACAGACGCAAAATTTCGAAATATTTCTCTATTTTTGTTGAATTTGCATACCAGTAAAGAAAAAAAATTGCATATTGGGAAATTTTTAAAGATGCAGAAGATAAAAGAAAAAGATGCCAATTACTGCTTTCGGTGGTAGTGCCGCTCACGTTGAGATTACGTTCGAAAAATATTCTTTCATTCCTTTTTTCTAAGCTCGCTGGATCCCAATTTTTCTGGCCCGCTCAGCATTTACGCGATGCAGGGTCAAGTGGATCTGTTTTTCTTAGGTCAGCGCAACGTGTGGTGTGCACGCGGTGTGTAACGTGCCAAAAAATGCAAAGCTCAACGATGCTACGCGGTTAGAGCGCAAAGTGGTTAAGACGTCGTCTGCCACTGTTGGTGTTCTCTCTCTCTCTCTCTCTCTAATTCCCTACACTAGCAGATAAATGAAGGCTGAATTAGTGCTCTGCTAAATAGTAGCGTTGGCTCGCGCACCTTCAAAAGCCGCGCACGTACAGGGACCAGCGCTTTAATTAAATTTCATAATTAGTCGCGGCGTGTAAGACCGTTTACGAGGTTGACCGCGCCTTGATCTCGCCACTCATCAGCCGTCATGCACCCGTATTGCGTCTATAAATCAGACTCGCGCACTGACCGAACTCATCTCTGGACTCGTTCTCTCTGTGAAAAAGATACTGTACGAATCACGGTCGATTAACAAATTAAAATTATAAAACGTTACTGCCGATCAATTAATTAAAATTATGAAACGTTGCATGAAATTACACGTTTCATTAAATTGAAAGTCTGGAGTTTCTAAACAAACGACAACGTTGAATTTAAACAGTCTTTGATATTTGCAATCCCTGGCCACCGGATTGGGATTATTCTCAATTTTCAACATTTTAAATGTTTTCAGTAAAACACGTTGTAAAGTAAATACAGTATTTCATACATGATAGTTAATGTTTCACGTGTTGCTTATTTAATTAAACAAGATTCGAATTGTCACTGTGAAAAATTTGCATAAATATTCGTCGACGAATCATGAAAATTTCATTCATTTGCCAACGGAAGAATTATATCAATTTTTTATATTGTCTGTCATTATGAGCAAACAAGATGTGTCATTGCGTACACTGTGACCAAGTGTACTTTAAATCGCTTCGTTTTTCTGATTCACTTGTAACTGGTATTCCAACAGAATCATCCAGTTCAACCGTAACAATAAATACTGAAACTAGTAATAAGATATCATGTATTAATATTAATTACTAACATGCGTGCATCATTGCAATAATTAACAAAACTATTTTACTAATTTTACTAAAAACACGTAAAGCGTTGGAAATTCCCCAGCGATTCCATTTCAATGGCCAGGGTCGGCAAAGTTCCAATATACCAAAGTATCCTGTACTCCGGAGAATTCCCACAATTTTCTACTGTACATGGGCGAACAATCGATCGAACAGCCGTAGAATCCTTAGCAGGAATCGAGCAATCGTTTTCCAAGCGAGCGCCAGCAGGAAACGCGAAACGTTGCCGTGAATTAGCATAACAAGATTCCGCGGTGTACGTAATGCGGCAACGCCACAGACTTGCCACAGATTTGCATGGTCCATTTAAATACAATTTCTTTTCCTCGATCAAGAAATTACGTGAATACGCGAGCGCAACCTCTCCCTACCACCCACCTACCTACCCACAGTTTGAATGTGTTGCGCGCCGCAACATCGAGGCGGATTAAAGGGGCCTGCATTAAAGCCGCCCTCCAAGGAAAAACACCGACGAATCTCCATCGTGCCTTCCACTTTACGCGCCTCCTCCCTTTCCGCGCTTGTCCCGTATCTCGCGTGCCATGCTAATTAATTCTGCTTGTATATTAATCGCGCTGCCTTTCATGTTGCCCGTTCGGACATGACGAATATTACCTCGCCCAGTCAACCCGTTTCCTTTCCCGTTTTCATAACAGAATCAATTTACACGAGATAAAGAATTGCTCGAACAGGCCTTTTAATGGGTTTTTAAATTTATAACGAAATCACCTTTTGTGAAATTCAACCGTATCCATCGATAGCTGCAGAAGGAATATTTTATGTATTACGCGACCCGGATAGTGCTGAAAAATTGCTTCATAAATTATATCGTGAAACATAGACGCGGAAGCAAGTATGGAGAAATGTTTGAATAAAATGTTTGAAAAATGGTCGTTTAAGTAATACATACATCCTATTCGATGGATGATGTCATCTTGAAATAATCTTTCGTTAGTTTATTGGAACAAGCGAGTGATTCTTTTGGATATCAGTTTATTATTTGTCGACTATGATTCTTCGTCTTTAAGACAGAACAGATTCGTACATACTCAGACGTCCTAGCTGAAAATTCCTCAGGTAATTTCACATTACGCGTCTCCACGCGCGTTTCACCTCTACTTCCATATCGATTACCGAACCTTCGAGGCCTCTTAGAATCAAGAGAGAAAGAACCACCGAATCCGTGAAATTCTCAATCCCGTGGTGTTGATCGTTGCGATAAGTAAACGGCATTGTTTCCCTCGTAAAGGATCCAACGTCAGGACGGCGGAGCTACTTCACCGTGAGAGGTTCGCGTCGTTTTTCACTCTGCTAGCCGGTAAGCGATAAGCGAAGCCGGGTGAAACGCCGCGGAAGATAGAAACCGCCCAGCGAATCCTTCGAAACAAATGCCTGGAACGTGTTGGCTTCCACGTGTGTGTATACAGACACACGGCAGAGACCAGCGCGTATTCGGCCGGTTGAAGCGATCTGCAAACACGTATCGTACCGAGGATTACGTGTAAGTATCGCGAACGGTGAAAAAGGAAAAGAAAAAAAAAGAAAAAGAAAAAATAAGCGAGTAAAAAACAGAATTGAACGGAATGGCTCCGGCAAGGCGCAACCTCGAAGGATGAACGTTTGCGCATACGCGCGCGCGCGCGCGCACTCGCACTCATGAATCGACTAACCGACGAGATTGTCGGTCCACCATTTCAACGGAGATGCAAATGCACTCCTGCATTTGTTTCTCCATCTGTTCAGAGACGCTTAGTTAGCGATTTACTGAGGGTACCGGAGAGTAGATACACGGTTGCAGATAATAAAAAAGAAACCGTACCTACTTTTACAATACTCGATGTACTCCTTTCTCTAGGATTTGCTTAATGAGACTTGATTGAAATCATACTTTGACGTTAGAATTACCAGTCCATCGGTATCGCGAATTTCTCAGATCTCTTCGTTTTAGTTGCTATCATTTGAATCGTGATGATTTATATACAAAATATATCAGCACGTGTTAGAGACTGAGAGTTTTAGCGTGAAACTGAAATTGACGGGGAATAGAGGGTGCAGGGAAGTTGCAACGAGACTTGTGTTACATCCAATTGAGATGATGCGACCGAAAACAGCGTTCTGTACATTTCTGTACATTTTCATCGAACATTCTGTTGGTCCTTTCTCTACGATGATGGTACCACCGTAACGTAATGAAAAAACGTGTTCACTTCCATTTCATCACACGGCAAATAACAGAATAGACGAACAAACAAACGAAGAGTGTATGCGTGAGAAGTAGATTTTCAGTGAAGATGCAAAATTCTGCGAGCGCTGTTTTCGATACCAATTCAAAAAAAATTATCGCATCAATATCAATAGACTGCTTCATCCTAACTGTCTGTTTAAATCTATGAAAAATTATGTCAAACATTGCTTTCGAAAGGGAAGCTGTTTGATAATTCTGTGACAATTTTGCTACACCAGTAATTCGGTATTCGTGAAATACAAAAAATCGAGCACGAACACGAGCAAGATAAAAGGTTGGATTGCAATGACGGAGGAGTGGGGAGGAGAGGGGGGAGGGACGGGGTGATCAGGTGAATTCCACGGGTGCAAAACGATTTATGAGAAGCGAACACCCGGCTGTAAAATAACACTTCCCATTCAAATCGACAAATTAATGGTCGTTTTCATGGATTCTTTGTTTGCACCGACCCGACAATGGCTCGCTGCTGGGTTATTATTCTGAAATACTACTATGTCCACCGAGTTGGAGCAGAATCTGTGGAACGTGCGCGACCAGCTCCAGTTGAAAACTTCCTTTTTTTTCCCCCCGGCCAACACCAACCACGGAAGCCGAATTAGAAACAGAAGATTTGCTCATGAATTCCGATGATTCTTCCCTGATCAAAAGTCACTGCGCGATTTTACCCGAAACGTCCAATATTTTACAATCTCGAACAATTGAAAGGTTGGTATTCCGTTTCAATAAGCCAAAGGTTAGATTTGTTAGGTCAGTTTTAAGTTAGAAGTTTCCGAGTTCCGACTGAATTCCATTGCTTTTGCTATTTTATTCATCGATTATCTAGCACGAAGTTCAATCTCACAGGTGCTTTATAAAAGGTTCGTCGGGATCGATGCAAACTCAACGTTTCTCTAGCTTTCATTGACATTTTCCCTCGTTCGTCTTGATACTTACTTCAACTTACTCTTTCCGTCGATCGAGAACCGTGGAATGATCAAAATTGGAGAAAAGTTGAAGAAAGTTGACGAAAGGAGTTACCGATCCATCATCCCCGATAACGTAAATATCGAACCGTAATGATGTTCATTTACATGCAATGAAACAAACGCACGTTCGTTTCCAAGTCGAGCACTAATATTCTCGTGAAGGCAAAGAACTCCTCTCTGCTGTTCGCGTCTCTCCTTTTTTTTCGTTTTTTACCCCGTCCTGTCTTTTCTGTATCGAAATTAATCCGTGTCACTCAGCTAGACGCATGGAAATCCTTTGACAACGGCGGGGCATCGATGAAAGGCCGTTGAAGAATCGGCGCATATTTCTGCCGTTCGAAAAGGTCCCGTCGCAGTCGCCGAGCACAAAGAGCCGTTGGAAATGAAAACGTGAAAAATAGGAGAGAAGGAAACGCGAGTTCAGAATCTGAACTCTCTTGGCTAGCCTAGAGTCCTCGATTTTCCCGTGATAACGATCTACCGACGTCGTCGAAATTTCAACAATTCTAGACGAACGTGTCCGAATCGAATTTCATTCGAATAATAAATCCTATCGATGTTCGACCCTCGAACTATCTCGCGGAATCACCGCTGGCGAAAAAGGAAGAGAGCGAGAGACGATTCTCGTGCGAGTTTCCACGAAAAGTAAACACGTGGACCATTCATTTGTGTCGGAGCAGCTACGTCCGCACGGCGGCCATTCATTTTATATGGAGTTCCGTGACTCGATGAAATAAAGGCACACTACCGCGCAGCGCGAAGAAATTCCTAAATCTTAACCGGAGATCGGCACTCGGGCAAAATGAACATTCCTCGATCCATCTTGGATCAACGAGAAACGGCTCGAAGTTGATGTAAAATCAATACGTTTCATAATAAAAAAATGACATAATAAAACAGGTTTTACATTTTTAACACGCATATATAGATATAATGTCTCAATGCAAAATTCGGAATTTCTAGATAGAAGGAATGATAATATTTCCTTTAGAGAAGTGTCTCTGATAACACTTTTATGATCGCGCTACATATTCGCACGACTGTGCTCAACGCCCGATACTAATATAATAATATAGGTAAAAGATACGGTATTTCGTATCATATAATACAATCTAATATAACACTGTGCGTAATGGTAAAGTTACGTAATATAAACGTAGTATAAATGTAAAGTTACGTGAATAGCTAAGCAGTTCGCGGAAAAATGTTAATATTAAATTTTGTGTTAACGCTACAACGATCGGTTACTTTCGGAGAGTAACTTTTATCAGGGGCCGACGTGTTTCATTAAAAATTCATAAAACGCGAAATTTGTTACGTACAAAAGAGTTTCTGAAAAATAACAGAGCAGATATTCTAAATACACGGGTAAATGAATACAAACATCGCCTTGTTAACTAGCGTGGCCACGATACAACTATATCTGATTAGGTTCTTTTACACTCGAACCTTATCATTCAAATTCAATAAGTAATAATACAATTACTAGAAAATGGAACGAATGTAGCAAGATATGTGTATTGCGATTCTAAACCAAAATTTTCATCTTTTGCTCGACTTCCTCTAGTTTACACTGCGAAACAAATATTCTACCGTTTTTACTGTACCTGTGCAACGTCTGTACGTCTCTCTGTATCGTTTACGTTCCGTGCTCCGCGTTAACATAAAATCTTCCCCGATAAATAAACAAAGACGTGTATCAAAATTTCACGGAACGACACACTTCTCGGAAAACAAAGTTTACCGAGAATCACAGGACGCCGCGATAACATTTGCCGGTCGTCGTAGCGTTGACAATGAAAAAAAAAGAAAATGTGAAGATAGATGGTGCGTCTAACCTTGTACCGGTGCGTAAATGTTTAGATAGAGGCAATCCTCGCTCTGGTTCCTCAGATAGGGTAGCAATCTCCTCAAGTACTCGACCCTGCCTTTCGGCATTTTGTCACTGAGCTCCGGCAACCTCTGCGGGCAGACGGGCCCGAATTTGTCGGCCACCTTAACACCGTGCCAAAGCGCACCGCTGACAGGAGGCATGAAACGTAACGAGCCGACCGGCGGCGACGCGTACGGAACACCGCGGAACACCTCGACGCCCTCGAGGTGCCGATCGAGAGTCACGATAACGCCCGACAGTTCTCCGTACTTTGTCCTGACGATCCTCGAGCTGAGCTCGGCGCTGGCAGTCGCCAGGATTAGGCCGAGCAGCGCCAGGATCGACGACGTCATCTTCGTTCGCGCCCTTGAAACCCCGTCTCCACGCCTGCTCCCTTTCGCGATCACTCGAGCTCGACCGACGATATCATTTCCCCCTTGGAATCTCTACCCGCCTCCGGAGGCCGGAACGCGCACGATCGTGGCCATCTCGTCGCCACGAGGATCCGGCGCGCGTTCAGGATTCATCAGTGGGCGATCCGTGTCGAGACGTACAACCCGAATTCGTTCGTTTCGTTTAAACTTCACCGCGGTTAAATGCTTTCATCCAAGTATATCATCCACGTTCATATCATCGTTGGGCTTCTCGGAGAGAGACAGTGAGAGAGAAAGAGAGAGAAAGGGAGAACTTGCACGTTATTACGAGCGAGAGTTGCGAGCAAGCGAGTTTATTATCAAAACCCGAGTCCCTTTTCGCGTTCAACGTTGTTTGTCCATCCCTTCCTGGAGAACCTCCTCCGACGAATCTTCCGCGAACAGTCAACACGCGATCCCGACAGACATCCCCGAGTCACCGTTATGAAAGGTAAACACGGTGAGCACGCTGTTTTATTATCCGTTACGCCTGACACGGTTTCCCTCGACGGCTACGTATTTCGAGAATGGTGTCCTGATTGCGTCGACACGGGAACGCGACTGGATCAAACCTCGAGCGAGGTAGTTCGTCGTTTCGGAGCAATGGTCCGGATCATTTTGAAAATCGTGCACGAGTCTGAGTTACAAAAAGACGATCTCGTTTCTGATAGCGTGCTTGATATGGCGGTACAAGTAAAAAGCGCCTGCCCTAATGATGCCGAAGAGAAAGCCACGGCTCCGATGTTTACCGGTTCGCTTCATCCTTACGCCCAGCTCGCCAGAGCGGATAGAGGAAGGAAGGCACCGGATGCCGTCGAATTACGTCCACCGTTTCACCGCTGCCCTTTTCTTTTTCTCTTTCTCTTTCTCTTCCTTTGGACGGACCGAAGCTTCGGAAATTCCCTTCTTCCGCTCTTACACGGACATCACCCCCGCTGTTCCTTCCGTATATTTGCCTTTCACGGAATTGTGCGAAAGCCGTTTGGCAAGAACTTGACGCGGACCAGCAGCATGCTACTGTCCCGGAGGATCACCGTCTAACACGGGCATTTCGTAATCGGAGCAACTTGAGCATCCAAAGACACACGAGACCTAATGATCGATCACTAACGACGACGAAAAATCCACACCGAATCACACTGTCACACCGTGTGTTGCTCCATTCTCTGTCCTAACCAACAAACTGTATCTACGTCCGCGTACGCTGTTGAAACCCCGTGCCCGCTCGGTTCACATACCCCTGACAAGTTCGAGGGTAGCTCGCGAACGATCAGTGGTAGCAAAACGCGTTCGTCGTTCTCGGTGAGCAACTATAAGGGAATGAAGGTGTACGGACGCACGCAGCCCCCTCGATCCGGCCGGAATTTGCCACGGAACGACACACGCCACGACACTGGACCGGAAACACTCTTTTCACGCACTTCACACTTCCCGGAGTCATGTGGCGATCCCTCTGTCACGTGGTGGCCGCGTAACGCGATCCAATCCACAGATAGATCATGAGGATCACGCATTAGAAGGAAAGGGATGCGAGACGCGAACGCGGACCCCGCTGGACCAGAGGAGAGCCGAACTTTCCGTCACTTGAACCTCGGACAGACTGGCGTCAAGCGACGTTGCTCGCGCGAAGCTGCGCATGCCCCGCGCATACGTTACCCACACCGCTCGCGACATGGGCGGAAGTCCGCGGACGCGTCGATACAGCAGGTGGCGTCGACATCGACCGGAGGAATTTGGTTTGCGTCTCGATTTCACCGGTTCGCCTCACCATAAACTGACTTCATCTACTTATTATTACGCGATCGTGTTCGAAATTGCATCGCACGTCTGATAAACACGACGCAGCTGCAATGACTGTGGGATTGTTTTAATTCAGAGCCAAAAATTTAATTTTTGTTTGTCACGTTTCGAGGTAACAAGGTGCAATTGTGCACAGTCATCTTTATCCATTATGTCTTTTGCAGTACGTCACAGTTATGTTGTCGCATTCGTCCGAAAGGAAAAAGGACAAAGATGAGCTTTTCACCTGAAAGTGATCATCTTGTAAACTAAAATTATACCAGCATCGACGATTGCCTGAGGGAGTTACAAGTTTGATGAACTTCTATTTCACATAACTGTCGATTCGTTCGTTCGTTCATGTTCGCTTCATTCTAATTCATAAAATGATATTTCTTCTCACGTGAATACGACGATCGTGCAAAAACTTGAAACACATAGAAAATTTCAGCGTAGTATATAAAATTTCAAAATCTTCAATCTATACTCGTCTAACTATTTTTATCCAGTAAATCATCTAAAAATTCGAACAAATCCGAATGAAAATATCTTTCTAGTTGAATGGTTGTGCAGAACAACACAGAAAGAACGCGATTTAAAGCGTTGTATTGTACAATTTTATGAATAAATTACACACATTTATTTTTTGTATTAATATTACCGATGAATGAGAATTGCCCGTTAAAATCCATGTTAACATAAATACATCGGTCTTGTGTATGACTTTAAGTAAGATTGAGCAAATACACATTGCATCGGAGTTAAAATTACGGTCCAATTGAAGCACTCTTTTTGATAAGCCGAAGCAAGATAACTGGATCCACCAATAACTTGCAAACAAAACCTGGTATCCCGTATATACTCTCGTTGATCATATTGTAAATAGGAACTTACAATGTTCGAACTATTTTGATTGCACTCTATTTCTTTTTCGATGAGAGAAACTATTGCAATTTTTCTTGCACTTTCTTTTCCCTGTTGAAAAGATATATTGGTTTAAAATACCATATTTAAATTTTCCGTAAAAACTGAGTTATGTTTAGTTTAGTGGAATCCATTTAAAAATAACTGTCTTATTGACTGACACACGATTCCGTCCGATTCCACGAGTTCATTCTCCTAGTTCGAAAAAAGAATGAAGAAATATTTTGATCGAATACGAATGTCACTATGGTGTGAACCAAAATAAAATAAAAATTTTGAATGAAAAAAATGCTCGTACTTTTCATCTGGAGTATTGATTTCTCAAATATTTTGTATTTATTTGTTGTGTATATTAATATGTTCAAAAAAATATTAAAAAAAACAGTCGGATTCTAAAAGTTTTAATTCGTGTGATAACAATACGTGTGCTAAAGATAACAAAATTTTATGTTAATCGTTCAACTGGGACTTTAAACATCACTACTTCAAAAAATATAGTTAGGTTTCAAACATCTGAAATTAGTTTAATTCTGCACAATCAAATGAACTCTTCTGCGAGTACATGATTGCAAACACACGTGTTTTAGGAAAATGTAAAAAAAAAAAAATTGATTTTTCTCAAATTTGTAAACCAGAATATCCCTTTAACTAGGCTATAGGGACGATCTTCGATTTCTCGCTTACGCGTGAAATTGTCGAATATCGTGCAGTTTGAAACGAAAGAAAGATCGATTGCCATGCAGTTAGGTAGACGTTTAATGCAACGGAACAATGGCTATCTCTCGTTAACGAGGTAACGTCGAACGTGTATCGACAACAGGCCGCTTTAGTGCTTTCAATCTCTCTGTCTATGCCTAATAATAGATCCACGCACGAACGTTCCCAAAATGCTGCATTCGATATCGGTGCAAACGAGACAATATGAATTTCTATCAAAATTGTCACACTTGACAGTTACTTTCGAAGCTCGAAGTCGAAATCTTTATCGAGAGCAAGGTATCGAATGGTGACAAAAAAAAAAAGGTTCGCAACAATTTTCATCGTGTCGCTCAAGGGTCTACGTTTATTTTTGTAGTTCCACCTCCAGTACTTCGTCGTGTCAAACATTCGCGAGTCAACTTCTGGAGATCGTTTTCAAAGTTGATCGTACACAGATTCCTGTAAATCACGCTGTTTCGTGAATCATCTCGAAGAAATGAGAGTGAGAAAAGAAGGAGCCTGGATGGGCGGAACGAAATTGGAATATCAGCCTGCCTAGCTAGCAGGTGGAAAACTTTTTAACGAGAATTTCAGAGAAGAATGACTAAAAGCGCGGTTGGTTTCTTCGCAAAGTTTCGCGATGTACAACACCGTCTCGTCTTTATGGTTCAGTCTGTGTAGTTATACTCGTTAACAAACTTCGATGTACTCTAAGCTCCTCTTAAAACAGAATATCCCCGGCTTTTTGACCCGGATGCGTGTCGAATGGGCCACCGACGACACGCAGAACGACGTCGGCACGTTCTAGATAAGCCTCGACCTGTGGACTCGACTCGCGAACCCAACCGGTGTAACTCTGCAAAAACTTTGATACTAGAAGGGTAATTACGTCCCAATGTAACATGTTCCAATTTTAATTTAAAGTCTTCGCCGTACAAAATGAGTATAAAACGAGCCTTGGTAAAGGTATCATGAGACTGATCGAGAACTAATTCATCGTTTTAAAACTACCAGGATCCCAAAGTGCGTATATACATATTCATTGGAAGTATTTTGCTTATCAAGAATACCTGTACTTTAATCGAACTGCCATAACTTTTTTTTTATTTAATGCCTCCTAACTTTAATTACATATTACGATAGTTGTATAACATTAATGTAAGCGAATGAGTTGCTAAAAATTATTTTCCAACAGAAAAAAAAGAAAAGAAGGAACAAACGGTGTTTTATCGTATCAGAAAAACTCCAATAACGCTTCTTCATGCTTGCAGAAATCGAGGAATTTATTATTGACTGGTTATAAAAAGCTGGAATGCGTGTTGGTGAATGAAAGTTAGAGTGGTTAGTACATAATTCCACGGGTCTATTGTTGCTCGAAGGTGTTATCGCGAGAAGCGTAGGCAGCCCCGTACGATGCAGTTTACTTAACGTCAAGATAACGAAGCCGTGAGTGGCTGTTGGACGAGCCTTCATGAATTACCGACTTAATTCTTCCGGGCATGAAGGCGCGAAATGCATTTAACATCGCTCCCCAACGCGCGGCGTTCTGGTGCGTCAACTTTGCCAATGCTATTAACTCGTATCCTAAGGCTAACGTCAGCCTTTCCCACTTGCTTCCCCTAATCATTGGGGGGTTGCGAGTCTGCGTGTCGTTGCTTGTCGAAAGCAGTGCGTAATTCAATTAAGCTTCCACTCGTAAGACGTTGCCTCGAGGGGCCGGTTTTCTCGAAATCGCCGCCAACTACACCGATAGCGATTTAACTATACGCAAGCATAACATTCAGGCTTAATATGTTACTCGACAACTTCTTTCATTATAAATGATAATTATTATAGATAAGATAGATAATCTATTTGTCATTTTACGAAAATTTTTCATTCTCAACTGAGGATCAACTTCGATCAATTCGTATTACCAAATTCTATTCTTTATCATTGGCGCTGTGAGAGCAGATTCTAAGAATTAAAGCGAATACTTCTTCACCATTACGTTTTCTATTAGGAATCTATAGTTTTACGAACATTCAAAAAATTAAGATGAACTGTAAGATAATTTAGCCTTCTTAGCAATAGTTTAGCGTAATTTACGCGGCTTCTGTTAGCCATATGTCTGAAATTGTTCGATTTCACTTTAATGATAAATGATTAGTTTGAGCTGCATGTGAGGTCAGAGAGGAGAAGGTAAAATGTTCTCCAAGCGTCTCTACTAAGATATATTTCACCCCTTTATTCCCACGTTTCTGTAATAAATTTTATATTGTACATTGGACCTGCTGAATGCGGGGCGTACAGGTCTCGTGCCGCTAAAAATTATGGCCTCTGTAAAAATAAACCCCTAACCGTAGTTTACCATGTTCAGAGAGTATCGGATCTTTCTCTATACGGCTTTTGTCTATAAAACTTCGTTATTAATAAATCTAGTCAGTTTTAGTTCTGAAATATTTTAAATGAATTCTGTCTCACGACGCGTGAAAAAAAAAATCGGAAAGTTTGCGTGTCTGACAGAGCCCTTTTACATCGATTAGCGAGCAACCTTGTCACGGAGCTGCTCAAAGCCGGAAATACGTTTTTTTTTACGGACGTCGTGCGAACGAATGTCGCATAAAAGGCGTGCAGCCGACAGGAACGCGCACCATTTCCGAGATTGCAATCCATAACGACACATCAGTCGACCCGGATCAACGAAACTTGCAACGGAACGATGGTCCGCGGAGTCTCGTTTCACGCTTTGCGCCGGATTTATTAGCTGATTATGATGAGAATCCGATCGACGTTATCTGGTGACCCGTTGCGCGAAACTCATTGGAGAAGCGAAATTACCTGGGCCAGAGCTCGTGAAATTTTTTATTAAGAATCAATACCAAGGCGATGTTAAGCCGAACGACGAAGAGAATAAAAAAATACGGGAGAAGCGAAAGAATATAAAAAAAGGCTCGTTCAACCGCGAGAAAGCCGAGTGTAAGTTTGGCGAAGTGTAAGGAATAAAAAGTGACGTAAACGAAGTAGCGTTGTCAATGACGTAACCGCAGTGTGTGCAATATACGCGTCGTCAGGCATTCCGATGAATTCACGAAACGTTATGATTTATTCATTTCTATTAAAGTGGCCTGGAAGATGAACGTCGCGTGGGATAGAAAGAATAGAGAAAACGGGGGGATTTATCTCGGCGAGGTTCATTCTAGGATAGCGATGCCCTTCCGCAAGGATAAAGGATCCGTGCCAGAAACGGACAGTGTTTTACGACGCTTTCTTCGTTCAAGCATTTCGCACGTTCTCCGATAGATTTAAGACGGGCAACTACATTCTTCTTCTTCAAATCTGTCCACTGTCGTCGCAACTTTCTTAACGATTAAGAAAATCTGCGAGAACTCGACAGACTTTCGATTGATCAACTTTGCAACAGCGTAGAGAATTGTAAAAAAAAATGCTCTCTTTACTTTGATTCGTAGCATTGATTTTCACTCGCTTTCGGCTTCGGTAACATCGAAGTTTCAAGGCGATTGATCGACTTCTTGGGAAAGATAGATCACGTCTATTATCCCAGTGTGCAACTATTCTGTCGCCCAATTTTATCACGCTCGTCCATCACCAATTTTTCTGTCGGCAACCGTGTGCCCTTTATGCGACGTGCATAAATTAATTTCGTCGCGTGCGCTCAATCGGACCGCGTCTCACGGCTGTCTCATAAATTTGTCAAAATTCAGCGAGCGACGCGGAGGAAACACGTCCACGAATCTAGTCCCTCCTTCCGAAGCTAATTTATCTACGTAACCGCGCCAGTTAGAACGAAAACAGCGATTCGAGTGAAACAGCAAATCCTCGTACCTCTCAGAATAATTCGTTGCCCATATAGAAATGTGACTGTGATATACAAATTCTTTCACGTATTCTTTCGCAATACATGATCGAAAAACTAAAGCACTCGCAGTTCAACTAAATGAAAGAAGGTCGAACGGTTCCGCCAGCAAAAAGAAATTTCCTTTTGCTGGATTCAATTGCGAAATCGCTGACGCGTTCATGATTTGCCGTTCACTTGAAATTTCTTCGATTTGGTAACACGTAAGTCGGGCTCGAAATCTTTTCGAGCAGAAAATTAATTGCATCGAAGAGATTTAAAAGTGCAATTTTCTTCGAAATATATGAGACGACGAAATGATCTCTTATGATCGTGATGCATCATGAATTGAACAAGATTGAATGCTCAAACCACGGAGACAAAGCTCTCTAAAGGTTTAAAGGATAGGGTGCCGAAGGGGAAAGAAAGGTTCGACAAGTTGGAAAACGTAGCTCCCATGACTGCTATCGACAGGAGCTTCGTAATGATCGAAGGAACAAACTTTCATGCATCCCTAGATAATATTCGCGTAATCCATCAAAATGTTACGAGACAGTTGATGTTTCCGTGGTCGTTTCGTCTAGCGTCAAAATTTGTCTTCGTTCTGCCAGTAAGATGGATTAAATTCGGCATGATGCAACGGCAGTCTAGGTTCT
Organism: Tetragonisca angustula; assembly: GCA_036937485.2. Classification (NCBI taxonomy): domain Eukaryota; kingdom Metazoa; phylum Arthropoda; class Insecta; order Hymenoptera; family Apidae; genus Tetragonisca; species Tetragonisca angustula. The sequence continues at coordinate 1,706,931 of JAWNGG020000001.1, forward strand.
AGAGCTTTGTTCGTCCTTAATGTCTTGTTTTTTTTTTTTTTTTTTTTAAAGAAAGCAGTAAAATAACCATGACAAAGGGATAAAGACCAAAGGTGTATTTTCAAAACTTGCTCGTCTCATCTCGATCGTTCGCCATCGAGGGAAGCGATATTCTTGTTCTTTACGACGTTTCCCTTAAAACGATTACCCCTCTAGCTATTTTTAAGTTATGAAAACAGATTCGGAAATTTCCCTGAGCTGCACCAACGTATAATCGTAAATGAAATTTCTTCCCTACGGTCGTTGCTCCTTTCAACGATATTTTTACCTACGCAACGTTTTCGCAAAGCAGTCGAGTGTCAGTTAATTTCTGTCTTCGAATGAGTTTCTTCGCTAATAAAAATTACTCTCGATTCATCTTAGATGGTTTTCCAGTATTTCTACGTTGAGCTTCATTCGTCGAACGCAAAGGGAGAAAACGCAAAGAATGGAAAACGAAGAAACTGTTAACGGGAGCAGTCTACCGGATAGTTGTACGACGAATAATACGACGAGATCCAGCTAATCCCGGAAAAATCCGCCGTGCATGAAAGCCTTTCTTCTTCCTTTCATTCGCCGTTCAATACTACCTGTTACGTATACTGGTTTTCACTATTTTTGTCCGGTTATCGCATCTGGACTTGTTCGTACACTGCTCGCCGCTCGTGATGGAAGGTTAACCCGATACAAATCGATTACTGAAACTCTTTTTGAATTCACGATATTCGATAGATATCGATGAACTTTCAACGCGAGGCAAACGTTCCGTTTTCTATTTAAGACGCGTCAGAAATCACATGCTCGTTCTACATTCCGTTGTTCTGTTGGATGCTGTTCGACATTTTGCGACCAATTCTGGAAAATTTTCAACCAGAACAGGGAAAAACGTAAGCACCAGAAATAGAAGAAAGAAATATTTAAAGAATGAACAATCGTCGGTCGCAGAGAGAACCTACTTCGCCCGAGCGACAGAAAATAATGTAACACCTGTAAAATGCCCTGGGGATTATCTACGACGTGGCGACGCAAATATAGAATAAGGATAACTGGTTCCCGGTGTACCTGCAACTGTGTATGTGTATCCAGCATACTGAAGCGATAGCTGTTACATGAGAACGTGGTCGTGGCAGAAAACTACGGGATACGGCTAATCCACGAAATCCTTCAAATGACAAATCCCTCTCTTGCTTCGTTCCGCTTTCTTTTCGGCATGGGGAGGAAACGTGCTTCAGAGAGAAAACGTCGGTTCTTTGTCGACAAAATAATTTAAAGCAAAAGTACTTCGTACGGGTATTATTTATACAGTCACTTTTTACAATTTTCATTTCTTGTGCCGCACGTTTTAAACGTTCTCGTGTGTAATTAGAGAAGTATGTAGGATTAAATGTAGCATTTAATTCTTTCATGGTGGACGTCATACATTAAAGATGATTGTTAAAATAACGAAAAAAATAATACGATTATTGTGTCGTAATGATAGTAACAGCTTTCTACTCTTATATACGATAGTCACTATCATCTTGAGAATTGTAAAACGCGCTTGTAAATAGAAGAATCTTTGCTCGAAAGTGTTAAGAATAGGCAAATGCCTACCTAATAATCGAAAATGTCAATCTTAATCAGCATCAAAATTTAACTATCATGACTCTTTGTCCACTTGTTGGTTTACCATCGATTGACCAAATGAAATACGATTACTTGATCGCTTAGGTACACCTCCAATCGCAAAGACCTTGAAATCCTATCAATTGCGGGTTTTTGCCTGATTCGCTTATCGAATCGAAATTGCTTTAATGGCTGGGTAGTGTTTGTATCTCAAACTTGGAATGTAATTTATCGTAAATTGATAGAATCGAGTCCAACCTCCTTAACAGTAAGAAATTCAAGATACTAATTATTAATATAAAATTATAATACATTTACATACATTTAATAATTAATATAACGTTATAACATTATAAAATAATATCATAAAATTTTTAGTTTAATAATAATAAGAGATTTTCCTGTACGTTACTAAGACTATCTGCCGTTCGAAATAAACGATAACATAATAAGTCAGAAAAAGATTAATTGAATAGAGCATTATGTCATTGCGTAAAAATTTAGTTTACAGAGATTTGTCGAGAGGGATGAGTATTATAAGAAAAATCCAAATCAGTAAAAATCTAATTTCACGTGTACGTTTCTATCAAAGGAGAAGAATTCGTTTGTCGATAGTCTACAACACAGTATGACTTTTACAAGGGTACAGTGGCTGCTGCATAATTCACTTTCTCTCAAAAGGAGGATATTAAATGTCAGACGATCTGTGTAACTTTCGGTATTACAGACAGATTACATTCTTTATCTCGAACGTGAAATGTTGAATTTGAATGAAATTTAAATGAAATTCTGCTGCCACGTATGCCAATCCTCCTGACGAAATTTCATATCGTCTGCTCTACTGTATCAAGGTCGCCTAAGGATTAAGAACGAAGTATCTACTGTACTCTGTTGCTTCAACATATATTAAACTGAATCTTTTAACGTAGAATGATAATACGTTTGAGAGGATGTAATAGAAATAATTGTGTTCTCTTGTGATTAATTATCAATTCTCGTGAAGTTACACTTTTAACAAAAACTAATCATTTATTATTAATTAAATTGAGACTGACTACAGTATATCATCCATAATTAATTCTTAGGTTACGATTCAAGATCAACATCTCACTTATTGTGAGTGAGAGGGCTGACTCATTCGTGAAACGCGGACCTTAACCACTTAAAATCTTCCTATATGTATAATAGAAGTTCTTTTCGGAAAAAATAGTATCTCATACAAATTAATTAACTCCCGTTTAAGAGTTCAAAACTAAAGGACTTTTCTGTGTTTCGCAGGTACACGAAGTCTAATTTGATTCGTTAAACCAGAAAGATTCACATTTTCGTTCACAATCTAATAATACAAGAATATAACAAATCGATTATTATTTTCCTACGATTTTTCAGTGGATCCTATTCTCATTCCAAGTCGTTAAAATGTGAAATTATAATTATGATCATATAACGCGACAAAATTTTCTTCCATTGTCCTTGAAACAAAACTCAGCACGAATGAAATGGAGAAAGAATTCAGCGAAGTCTGAAGGAAAATAGACCACTCTCGAACCCGATTCCACAAAGAACTGATGGTTTGAGCTACAGACGAGCCAGAGGAACGTCGAGACGGTGGTTATCGATGCGCGAAATCTTGCAAAGTGGGTAAAGTATCACGCTAGAAGCTTGGGCACGATAGGACAGTACGAGGTTCCCTTTTTGCTCTTGGTCCGATTCCATCCCTTACTATGGCCTAAAAACCAGACGGTCCTTGTCAAGATCGTACACCGATTCGTCGGATTTGAATGTCCTATAGTTTGATCACGTATTACCACGTCACAATACGACGGCCTTCTTCCAGCGAATATCCTTCACCCATCTTCGATCATCTCGAAAGTCCACCCACCCACGAAAACGCTTCTTCTGTTTCCCTTCTACGATCGTATCTGCGATATATATCTATCGATAGGTCAACAAGGGTCTTCCCTGGACTTTTCATTCGTGATTAATTCGTCCCTGGATATCAATGAGAAAAGAAAAAAAGAAAATCGATATCGGCATTGGTTGAAGAAACGGAACAGGAGCAACGAACTTGGGCAGCCAGCTCTCGGTTGTGGAAGTTGTTAGTTTTCCTTCTAAGTTTGAGCTTTTTTCTGTCTCTGTTGAAGTTTGGAATATTCGAGGAGGGGATAGGGGGTGGGCTGAACTCACGGTTCGTGGCTCGTAGATACCGCGGAGGATGTTGTTTAGCTGTTTGGTAATTTTTCTCTGGAACGAGATTAACATTGCCTGGAATCTTGTTCGACGGTTTCTTTCTTCGATCCTCGTGATTAGAAGTCTATCGGATTCTTGTGACTTGAGTGTAAAATCGCTGGATTATTGAGTCAGCTTTCGCTGTTCTTCTGGTAATTCTTCGCGCAAACAAAATTTAAATTAGCGTCACGTTCCCACGGTGACATTGCCTTCGCAGGGAATCTGCTTGGAAAAATTGGAAAACACGCTTTCCTCTTTTTAAAAGCGCGTTAGCTATTACCTCAAGAATCCAGAATTAAAAAATAATTCAGATCAAAATCATGAATGCTGTGAATAAATTTGGCGACTAGACTCCGGATTTGCACAGAAATTTACAGTTTTGTGAAAACAAAGAAAATGGTAGAGTCTGGACGGAGATTTGCTTCATTATCAATTTACTAAATATTATGATGTGCAGGTTTTAAAAAGCTAGCTTAGTTTCTTCTGCTTATCACGACTAATAACAGTGACCGAACCATTTTGCATCAAAGGGATAAGATAATTATCGTATCATCCTCGTATTTCCGTGCACTGTCCATCCTTGCATCCTTAAAATTTCTTATAAATGCGTATAAAAATTCTATCAATGATAAAATAAATATTATCATTTTGCGAATCTATCATGTTTAGTTTCTCGTTTCATTTCTTCATGGAGATATCAGGAAGTTACGACAACTTTCTAACCACCTTTTACTTGCGTTTCATCTCTTCGAGACGCAGACAAACTCATGAGCTTCGACGGTGCAAACGAGACTCATTTAACTTCATCCCCTTCTACTTTACTGCTTTGCTCTTGGCTGACAGTAAACAAGCTCAAAGATTGCTGCCAGGCAAAGAAGCGGAACACACACGACGATGGTAATTTTGCTTTGAAGGGGGTGCGAAATATTTATTCGCGCTGCGCTAAATCTGTCTGTTTCAACGACGTAGTGGACAACAGATTCTTTCTGGATTATCCGCGAGAACGTAGAAACTGTCCAACACTCTGGGAAACGTACGCCCTGATCTTCCACTCAGGACGCGGCAATTTGAATTATCGACTGTTCGAAAGAACTTCAGCTTTCTCGGCAAACTTTTAAACTTGATCGAAACAACGGGGAAAACTTGCCTAATGAATGATTAATTAAAGTTTGAACGCGATATAATACCAGTTCGTTAAATGCTTTCGATAAGACAAAAATCAGATAAATTTCAAATAAATACAATCAATTCGCCGTTGAACAATGAACCTCTGGTGTCTGGCAGAGAAAATCGTTTGCTCTATACAGTCCGCAGATAAGTCCAAAGAGAACGGGGCAGAAATATTTTCGAGAAATGACTCGACTCTCCTGGGATTAGAACGTATTGTTAGTGGACTGTTTATACGCTACAAGTTATTTATCTTCGTATTTTACTAGTTCGTTTTCTTTTCTTTTATCGGGAAACAATGCGTCCTGTCCTCCTGTACATAGAATCGGATAAATCAGCTGGAAAGTATTGAAAGTCGTAGAGATTGCTTCGATTTAACCTCCGACCTGAATACGGTGTACAATACCTTGACAAACAATCTAACCATAAAGCTTGCATTTATTAGCAAATGCTAGTAACTCTAGATTAAAATAATGTCGCTGAAAATATAGGACACTCGTTATTTTTCGCTTTTATTAATTTGAAAATGCCAATCGAGCGTTTCATTGCAACGAGGAAAAAGACTTATCACTTTCAGATACGTGGACAGTTTTATGAGAAAAGAATTTCGCGAAATACGCCATATAGTATTTGCGTACTTTACATGTGCAATTAACATGTATTATTAATTATAAATCGCTATGACTGGCCGTTAATATTTCAACCATTCGATACGTCGAGATGAGCTTGTAAAATGGAAATAGCATAGTGCAACAGCAATTAACCTAAGCCTAACCTACCTAATTAATTATAATTAATTAACAGGTAGACATAAATTCAATTCAACAGTGACAGTAAAAATTTATTGATGAATTTAGTGGTGCAGATGATAGAACAGTGGGCCGGTTAACTTCAATAAATGAGTTCAGTAATGTTAGAAAGTAGAGAGGAACTTGCGTGTTTAAAGAATCATAGAGTTTCACATAGCGGTGTTTGACTCTCCATGTGTTCGACTTTTTGTCGTACTATGCGTGTGCATTGATACGAATCTTGGAACTTTTGTCCACATGGAGAAGTCACACACTTTCGTCGGTCTTGCACTTGTTCCCTAGCTCACGAAGTAAGTTCATTAACGTGAATGAGGTGTTCCAGGAGAGGAGCCACTCATCGAGGAACGCCTCATGCCTCGAGGACGGCTCTCAGAACCTTCTTATCGTTGCTTTAACACGTCGTTACATGCGAGGAACAGTGGCTCGGCTTGTGTACGTACGTGCAAAGTAATTCAGCGACGAAGTTTTCTAATCTGCTTGCGCAGAGCAGCATCACGTTTCGAACAATATTTGTCGAATCATCGACATCGAAGTGTTTGAAAGTTGTTCTACGTAATTGCTACAATCTTGGATAAGTAATCACTGACTTTCCAGTGGAAGTGCAGGTCCAATTTCAATCAAAGCAACGTAGATCGTCGTTGCTTGAAAGCATTTTAAAGTACAGTGAGACGAAAATCTAGCAAAATCTAATTTACATTGCAATTTGAATTCAAATGTTAAAAATACTTGTTTGCAAAACTCGCGATTCTAACTTACACTCCAGTGAATTTAGACATTGTTTTCATTTGAATCGAGTTATGCAGAAAGCTATTAATCATGTAACATATCTTCAATTATGTAACATTGAGTATAAATTTAATTTGAAGGTTTTGATTAGAAAACAAAGCTTTATCTTTATTGGATACATTCTATTTTTTGTTTCTCTGTCTAATTTGATTGGTATAATTTAAGTACTATTTTAAATTTTGCGTAGTACATATGGATTCGTAGTATGAAGTTTCATCAAAGTTAAGCTTGAAATAGGATTACAGCAGTTTTAATAATTGCATAATTGTAAGAGCTATTCCATGAGTTAGTAAGTTTTTGTAAAATAAAGATCATAAAATTATGGAATCGTGAAAGTAGAACAAAATGAATGGAATCGTGAAATTGTGGAAATTGCACTTAACTAATTTTTTGCTCTTTCTGCGTAACTTAGTCCATTTACTATGATTGTGAATATCGTTATCTAACAAGCGGTTTAATTTCGTGACGATTAATCCAACTTTGAAGTTAATTTAATTAGCTTAATCTCGATAAGCAGATAGTTTCAGATACAAGTTGTTTCATTTGACGTGTACATGCTAATTCTGTTAAAGACAAGACAATTAACTTGATCCTTGCAATTCAAGAGAGAAAATGAAGTCAAGTTGAATGAAATCGCTCTCGATCGCAGAACGATTACCGACAAAATCTGTCTTCCAGATCGTGACAAGATACAGACATTCGACGCGTGGAGAGCCATGGAGAATTCGAAAGACTATGGAAGCTTCTCACGCGGAAAGTTTTCCTTCAAACGAGATTTCAAGATGGGAAGTTTGCTAAACGATCACGAAACGTTTTCCCAAAAATAAAAGTTTCAGCTTGTAAAGCGGCCGCCCGGCGGCGCTTCCTTCTCAACGTGTTCTCGATTTAATTTTAGCACTTACGATTCAGTCCACTCGCGAGTTCCATCGAGGCAAAATCTACTACACGTACACGCAAAATCTATGTCGCAGCGTACGCTTCCGGCTGATAATTCGAAGACAATAAAATATTCCAAACCGAATGTTCCGTCTCTCATCTCTTCTCAAAGTGTTTCTCTCACTTCGTCACAAGTGTTTCTTTTACATTTTTGCAATGGCTTGGGTAAACAGTGATAGTAACCATTTGTATTCACGTGCTTTATAACGTATGTATATAATATATATGTGTCTTATAACGCATATATGTACATACTTTGTAGTTTTAAGGTCGAAACGTGGGTGAATGTTGCAACGGTTGTTAAATTTTTACCTTCCGCGACTCATCGAGAATTCATCGCTTCCGATGTTCATTTCACGTAAGAAATTATTATAAACATTCGGAGACGCAATTCGCGTGGGTCAACGTGATTTCCTTCGCCGTGCCATTGCTCAAGAAACGTCCACAGGCTCGGGTACAGTGTGGTCCAAGAATATCCACGTTGCTCGAGGCACGCAAGGCCAGCCAAAAGTTCAACATCCTCGACGAGAGCAACGTTTGCTTTCTCCTAAGTACCTCTAATCACACTACAAACATCAAACACGTAATACCTAATACACTCACGTCATTACGATTTCCCCAAAACTGCAAAAAACCTCGAACAGTTTGAAAATAAAAAAAAAAAAAAAAAAAAAAAGAGAGTACTTCATGCTCGTCCACATTGACTCCAATGGCGGCAGAAATCGCGCTGCCTCATCTCCGATGGAAAACTTTCGCGGCAGATTCGAATTCAACTCGAGAGATCGACTGTCCCCTTGAATCGTGAATTGCGTTAGGAAAACGCGTCACGTAGTTTCGAAACTTGGTGGTTCGATTAAAAAAGAGAAAAGAAAAGAAAAAAATAAAGAGCGGGAAAAACAAAATGAGCGGCGGGAAAGGCTGAAAGGAAGGAAAAAATGGTTGCGCTATACAGTCGACAATCAGCCACGATGCAAATTACGGGTATTCATAACTTAACGTGCGCGCTACCGGGCTTTTAAGCGGACGTTAAAGCCGCCCCCGGTTTTATTTCACGTCGCGTAATCCGGTTTCCTCGCTCGCACATGACGTTCTTTTTCTCGTAAATTTCGCTAAATGATTTTCGCGCCACGGAAATCATTCGCGCTGTTTTCATTGCTTCACGAGTTCGATAAAGGTGGTAAACTGAAACCTTCCACGAGCCTCACTTCCTCCCCTCGTCCCTCAGGACACTGTTCTTTCTCACTTTCCTGTAATTGATTAGTCGCATTAATCGCTGCTAATAGAAACGTCGACGACTCCTACATACTATTCAATTAATAACAGCTTCGATTCGTGTTGTTTCGAGCCGTTTTGTATTCCACTGCATTCCCCGTAAATCAACGATTTATACGGCTGAAAGTTGAAAACATTTAGACAGGATCCGCCCGATTGATATGTAAAAAGGGACGCGAGGTTATTCTTTTCGAACGAATAAAGGAAAAAATGTAATTCGGAAATTACATTTCGTAGCTAAACAATAGGATTTAGCGAACACACAGCCTTATTTCTTCATTTCATTATCCCGTTTATGATTTGAATCCACGAATACAACAACACATCTCTGTTTCCAAGGAGCATCGTTCCAGAAAGTGTGCATCGTTTCGGCATTTTTGTTTAAAACGGCAACGCCATAAATCACCCGTGGAAGAATATCTCTGATAGAAACTGAAGGGAATCGCGAGTTTCGATGTGAACGTGCGTAAAGTTTACCAACAGCAGAACCGTTCTATTTGGAGCGAAAATAGAACGCTCTCCCCAACCGTCTCTTTCTCTCTTGGCGCACACGAGCATTCACCCTCGTTCGACCCAAGAATATCCCGCTGGAGAACAGCGTCGAGCGAAGAACCTTTCCTTGCCTTGTAATCGGCATCAAGCAGTGCGACGAAACCGAAACCGCGTCTGTTTCGTAGCTTGTCAAATATACTTGAAGAGCTTATACACCGCGACCCAAAGACAGAGCCGTCACGAGCTGGTGAAACTGAAGAGCCTGCATTCTCTATTTTGTTTCGTCTATTTAGAATATTCGTCGCACAAGTGCAAAGCTACGGAATCTTAAGCGAACACTTAAGTGTCTTCACGTCAAGCGAAAGTTTCGAACGCAAATATCCTCGTACTGACTCTTCTCTTTCATCGTTCTACGAATATCACATATAACCGTAACACCAAAATATCCTTCTTCATCGAGAAAAATAATAACTCCTCGTTCTACGTCATTTAGACAATTAAAATGTTAGTGAAAATACGATATGAACGAATGACATCAAAACACAGCTGATTTCAAATCTTCTTCCAACCAACGCTAAACGTTCGAGTTCCGAGGCGAAAGTCGAAATCTTCGGCAATCAGGCGAGAGTCTCCCCATCGCATCCGGCGCAAGAACGGAAGCAATTGCAACGGTGAAAAATTATTTTTACTCCGGCAAAACGGTTTCGGGCCCGCGTGACTCGGTCGAAAGAGAGTCGAGTCCGAAGGTGGAACGGTGAAAATCCATTGCTACGGTTTCCGGCTGTCCACCAATCGAACAAATGTCGAGGATGCTGCGACTGGAATTGTTCGGACTTGTGTTGCTGGCCTGCACCCAGATCCTCACGGAACACCGCAGTTTTTACGACACCGTACCGCAGTACGGCTACTCCAGGCTTCCCGATGTTCCGGAACGTACCAGGGAGGTACGCGTCAAACAGGGCCGTTTACGCGGAATCGTGGTGCAACCGAGGACCGCCTACGATCTGCAGCTGGTCGATGTTTTTCGAGGTGAGCATTACAATCGAAAATAATTTTCGTGCGCGCGCAAATGCGGTACGGATTGTACAACACAATCTGTAAATTAATTTTGTAAATTAAACACATGCCACGTTCCATTTAACGATATTCATTGCTAAACAACAGTGATAATTATCTATATTCATTCGCTGCTACGTACGTACAGAATAAAAATGAAACAAAAATACACTAGTCATTGCCAAATAACAGTGGTAAATGTCTACTACACTCGTTGAAGTGAAAATGAAATGAAGATAACGCATCTTGCTAATAATTTCACATTGCTTGCTAATAATTTTATATGGCAACGACATTGATTGTCGTAGAATTCGAAATAACACGTGATCCTTGTGTGTCTATTTTTAATCGATGTCTGAATGATTTAAAGAAGAGAAACGATTCGCGCGCGGCAAAACATTGATTTGAGCTAATGAAATCAGTTTAGAATTACTGTTTACTATAGTGTGTAGGAAATTTTAAAATTTCAAGATTAATCACTACAAGATGAGTGGTAACGATCACGACGGAGACCGAATTGATAAATTGTCAAACTGTGTTATTCAAATGTTTCATCGCAATACGATACTTTTTTTCAATGCAACACGTAATTAGTGCTTGAAACAATTCGGAACAATATTGTAATAAAAATATTCGTTATTGAGCAATAAATATATTTTTGAGAGAATTTTCAGTAATAAACGCGATGATAAGGACGCAGAAAATGAAAGCACATGAATAGCCAGAAGGGCTATCAAAACATTGTTATTACCGTTATTCATTCAATGTATGTACATCTGTACATCATGACAAACTGCAACTGAAATTACATGTCGAGTACGAAATTCTCAAAATAAACCGCGAAGAGTGCTTTTCGCGTATGTTAACAATAGTTCAAAACTCAGTAGTTTAATAAATAAATATTGAAAAAAGAGATTAAAGGCTTATTTTGATAATATAAATATAAATTGTTAAGGAGAAATGTACGTCAATTGTACGAAGGTAACAGTAGAATACGTGTGGATACGAATTTGGAAAAAAGTACTTTCTTTCTCTTTCTCTCTAGATTAGGCTCTTAGGTTAGGTTCAGATTAGGCGCTGGTTTCCAGATTCTTAGGCACTGGTTTCTAGATTCTTAAACACTCTGTGTGTGTCTAACTTTTTTCTTCACTTCTCTAACATCCTACAATATTAGTTCGAATATCGAGGATACTAATACTTCAGTAGTATCAAAATGGGAAGCGCGCAGGTTATTTCGGTAGTAGGCACTCCCTATGGTTCTTGATCGCTTGAGCACATGCACATTCACCGGCAAAGCGGAATCGAGCAGAGTTTGTACTTTCGCGAGTTCCCTGAGATCCTCTGACATTCCTTGGCATCGACTACTCAGAGTTCGCTAGCGTTTCCGCGCGTACAAACGGTTCCGTTCGAGCAAGGAATGGTGCCGAGGGAGTATAGGATAAATTAAGGATGGATTCAGATTTTCCTAACCATCAAATTAGCTCGGGGATTTAAAATAGATGGTAAGGGAAACGTATTCGTTTTCAGAATAATTAACAAAAATTCGATTTCATTCGGTTTAATGAAGAATTAGGAATGTTAACAAGCATGTCTACATTCCTTCAGATACAATGAAATATTTTTGATACTTTAGAGAAGAAACTGTGGGACCGAAGATTTAAAAAATGAACGTGCAAATACAATATAAAAGATTATTTCATATTATTTCAGAATACATTGAAGCCAACGTAAGAGAATGTAAATTTAAATACAAGTTATTTTTAAATTAAAATAAGATTTAAAGAATGAACGTGCAGATGCGGAAGATTATTTTACAATATAATTTTCTGTAATATAAATATATTGAAACTAATGAAGAACGTGTAAGTCCAAACAGATTATTTAAATTTCTCCTGCTTTCAATTTTAAACAAATTTCGACTACTGGTAGATCGTTGAAGAACGTTCAATCGCTGCGATCGCACATTTCAGACTGGAGGTGTTTGCAATCAAATTTCCGATTTCTACTTGCTTAGCCGGACGATTTAGTATTTTACGTCGAAAAGCTACTGACCTGAGAATCCAATTTACACGGAAATAGGATAAAATAGATCAACCGTGATCCTTGCCACCAAGCTGGAGAGTGTTAACACATTGAACGCGAGTCGAACGCGATCAATTTAATCGATCCACTCGCGGCGCAATAAAACTTTACGGTGATTACCTCGTCGCTGACGATTCGCTCTGGCTACAACTCTGCTTCTTCGCCCAACAATAAGACCATCGCAAATCTTTCGACGTGCAATTTCCTGCTCCTCGGAAAAACCTTTTTAATTTAACACCTAATTGGTATCATCGAATAGTAGGAGTCGTAAAAATTTAATGCTGAAATTTTTAATTTGATTCAATTTTATTCCCAGTCACTGAGAGAGAGAGAGAGAGAGAGAGAGAGAGAGAGAGAGAGATAAAATGCAAAATAAAAATAACTTAATTAAAATTTTTGTAACATAATATTGACTGTGGATTTTTGTGCATCTTTAAGTTTTAGTAGACATTTATATTTGCTACATGCTTATGTATTCTGTATATCATTATATGCACTATTTGCATCATCCAATTTCCCATAAATGCAAAAATCCACAATGTAATAATACAAGTTACTACAGTCAATTGACTATAGTCATAACTACACAATATTAGTCGAGGATTAAACGTTCAATTCGTAAACAACTGTCCAAATTTAAAATTTTTCAAATTTCTGATTCAGATCAATCGTTCGGCGATTTATATTCAATTTATATCCAACTTATTTCGAAACGAATTTGTCGTGAACACGATATCAGTTATTGAAAACAACTTGCACTTCTCTAATCAATCAACAATGACCCAATGTTTCAGGAGTTCCATACGCAGAGCCACCAATCGAGTCCTTGAGATTCTCTCCTCCAAGATCACCGGAACCATGGCGTGGTTCACGACAATTTCAAGAATTCGCGCCTGTTTGCCCTCAATTGTTGCCGAACTTGCAAGACGAAGTGAAACCAGTTAGATACGAGTACCTAAAGAAGCTTTTGCCATACCTAGTGAATCAGAGCGAAGACTGCCTTTACCTCAACATCTATACACCCCATCAACCTGAAGGTAAGCGAACTGAAATTAATTGTTTCGGAGATCGATGATAGTCGAATATCGAGCGTTCATTCGGCTAGAAAGTAGATGGCGAATTGAAAACTATTCGTTCCATTATCCACAATACTAGAAAATGTTCTTTTTTTCTTCGATCGTCTGGAGAATTAATAGAGAAGCAGTAGCGATTTGAAATCGAATGTACGGTGTGGTCCAATAACTTTGTCCACCTTGAATATTTTGTATTTATCGATAGTAATTGGTAGTAAAAATAAAACAAACTCTTTGTGGTGGACATTTCAGGCAATTTGCCTTTTTTTTTTTTTACCGAAATGCTGTAGGTTTTTTTTTTTTTTCTTTAGTTTTGGGACGAGTCCAACGTGATCATTTAAAATCAAATGCGGTTATAAAATGATCTTCATATCCTTCCTTGCCCCATAAAAAAAAATTCGCATATAAAATTCTTTCATATTACTACGAACAATGAAAATATCCAAGGTGGACAAAGGGATTATTGGACTGTACAAGAGAGAATATAAAGAAGTTAACAAAATTTCTTCATTCCCCTCTATATTAATCAAGTATTTAGATATTAGTTTTATGGATCACTTTCGGATTTACGATGCCGAAGGGTATATTTTTTGCTTTAGCGCGGTTTATGATCGTAGGTTATGGCTGTTAGACGACGCTAAAGGAAGATTCGCGGCCGATAATACCGTGAGTTGTGTGGATATTTAGAATGTAAAAAGAGGGAGGAATAACGGGGTAAAGAGTGATTCAGAGTCTCTTTACTCCTGACGCTTTGCCAAGAAAATAAGAGGGCCCGAATGTTCTGCACAGCGAAAGTATTTATCTAAAAGACAATTAGAGAATAAGATACTTTTAGCCACGTTTCATCTACTTTCGGAATAGATCCGAATTTCGAATCCGTGTTTAACTTTCTCCGCGATAAAATTCCGCGAATCTACTTACATCCTGTTTTATCTATCACTTCCGATTTATCGCTGATAATTAACCTAGTTGAGCAACAAATTTGCATGCAATCCCGAATACTTCACACAGATAAAGGAATAAAATCGTCACGATTTTATCAATCTTCGGCGCTCTTTGATCTATGAGTTTTATTCAGTTTTCGTGTCGTTAGGCAACTTTATTGTGAATATAGGAAAACGAAAAATGAATTTTATAATAATTTAATGTATTGTATTTCAATTCTGACGTGCTTGCAACAGTGACCGGAAAGAGTAAAACGTAGCACTATACAAAGAAACTTCTGGCAATTCACGAATATTCATTTTGAGCAACATTATAAAAAAATATTGTCACATAAGTGACATAAATGTTTATATGAAGCAGTATTTTCAAATCAGAATACGAAGGATTCTTTAAATAACATGTATTAATGTTTAAGTAATGATTAAGATAAACCAATGGAACCGCCATGGAGTCCCATTTAATTAATAATTTTACCATGCATGATACAATTTTCATCATTATTTATGTGATTCTTTAGTATCTCATTGCGTTTTTTATGCTTCGATAAACTATTCATTCATCAATTCGATATAAATTAAACACAAACTCCAACTACTGAACGAAAATTGAAAATCTACTTAAAGGTTGGATATCATCGAAAAGCTGAAATATCTTTTCATCCATTCTGGAAAATTTCGTTCCGAAGTAGCGTTTGTTGCGCACAGCTATGAATATCCTTCAGCATTTTTCGAGCACAATCTCTCCTTTTGTTATCGAATATTTCCAAAATTCCTAGATATTCCAAATCTATCGGAGCTTGAATTCTTTCCATTCCAACATATTAAAAAAAAAAAAAAAAAGAAAGTTACGGTTCGAATATTGTTATAATATCTATCTTGATTGTAGTAGATGTTTTTCGGTTTATTAAAAAAAAAGAGAGAGAGAGAAGCTACGATCACGCGACGTTTTCACGGTAGTTTCTGGGATTGTTCAGTGAGCTGGTTACGCGAAACACGTACATTCAACGATACCTTTCGTCGACAATTTCGTCACATTCAGAGACGCAGCAGATGCATCAAATGCACGCATTGTTTTCGCTGCAACGAATCGAACCGTTTTGCGAGACGGTGCTATCTTCACTAGATTACACATTACCAGAATGCAACAGCCGTTTTCTTAAAATCGTCTTCTTTCGATAAATAAGAAGTACCGTTCAATTCTCCAGTAGAAATCCAAATTCCGTTAGAAATGCGATATTAAAATTCACGATAAAGGAAGTAGCTGTCGTTCCGCTTTGGGCTTCATATTGGATTTCCTGTTTTCTTGGAGTTGAATGTTCTTTGCTCGTAGTATCACGGATAAGCATTGAAGGGCACATTGTTGATGCAACAATCTTAGAAGCTCTGCGCAAAATGAATCCTGATTTGACTGTGAATCCTGATTGTTGTTGTCAATGTATTTGTGCAATTGAAGAAACGGGGGAAAAATAATTCTTTTGAGAAGTATATACGATAATAATATTTCTTTTCCCGATTCTCTTCAACAACGTGAATTATTCCAAGTCGCGAGAAATTCCGTAGGTCAAAGGTCGCATTATGTTGAACTTGGTCACTTCTATCTTATCATTTGAAAGTCCTGGGAATTTTTACAAAATATAATTTTCTTTACAAGAGACAGAGTATTAATGAAGAAAAACACAAAAAAATCAATCACAATGGACTTTCATCGTGTTCTACAAGATGTCGAAGATTACAAGTGACATTATCAGATTGCAGATTTTCATACAAATTCGTATAGAAATTAACAAATGTAGAAAAAATTGCTCTCCGTACCAAGTATTACAAGAGACAGTATACTTTAGATATTTCACACAATATTTCATGCTATGTGTATTCTGTGGAACTTAAATCTCTGAAAAATGCATGAAAATTCAAAATGCAGTCTGAACAGGCAAACAAAAAAAGAAAAAAAGAAACATTTTCATGCGTGGAAGAGCATAAAAAAAACTGTCCATTGTACTTTTCGTCGTATCTCTGTTTCTCTGGCGTTCAAAATGAAAATCATTCGCCAATTAATGGTCAAAAGAAAATGGTGTCGTTTGTACAAAGAATGAGGGCAAACACCTTTGATCAAAGGGCAATCAAAAAATGATTAAAAAGGATGATTGGCGGTACAATTACGTTGACGCGCGTACGATGAATTCATCCGTTTCCCATACTTCTCCCTCGGCCGGTTCGAGAAGTTAATTAAAAGTAATCTCTCGCGTTTGCGACGAGCCGTTAATTATGGAGGGGAGGAAGCGCGGAGCGCGACACCAATTATCCCCTCGGGGATTACTAGAGATTTTCTTCCTCTTGTTCCTCGTCGGC
Source organism: Tetragonisca angustula (assembly GCA_036937485.2). Taxonomy (NCBI): domain Eukaryota; kingdom Metazoa; phylum Arthropoda; class Insecta; order Hymenoptera; family Apidae; genus Tetragonisca; species Tetragonisca angustula. The sequence goes on from JAWNGG020000001.1 coordinate 1,723,749, forward strand.
GTCGCTGCAGGTTTCCGTCTTTTTCTCTCTAAATTCGGTCTGTCCGTTTCGCAGATAACCGTAAAAATTAACCGAGGAAAGATGTATTTCGCCCGTATCATTGCCTGTTTGCGCTGAACCTCTCCCTCTGGCGAGAGTCGAATAATGATGAACGTAGTTATCGTTATTTTAATACCTTCTCCATCTACTTCAGAATTTTCCAATTTTCTTTACGTTGGGAATATTACGCGCAAAGTTGCGGCGAGTCAACGCGAATAGATGAGAAAGATACACGTTCCCGATTGGCTGGAAATAAATTAACCTGCGGCATAATGGACGAATTGAAAGGGAAGTTGTTTGAGATCTGCCGCTAAGTAATTTCCAGCCGGAGCCAAACATGTTTATCAACCGTTCCGGAAGAAAGGTTCGTTCGTTGCGGCGAGTTTCGTAATAAGGGATCATAAATTATACCCGTTATCTGTCGCAGCCAGCGGCTAATGAACGCGAGATCGGACTCCTCGTGATTTTAAAGAGCCCCGAATTTGACTTGGAAATTATTCTTCCCCATATTTGTTTCCCCCCTGGAAAATCACGGAACACGGTGATAGATCGTAGACGAAATTCTTCAATAGTTTGCTCTGCGTAATTCCAGCGATTAAACGTTCAAACATTCACACGATGCCTCGGACAGAAATATATTCCACTGGAAATCACCTCGAACGTGAACCGTCCGATTTCAAGATTTCCCCTTCGCTTTCATGTCTCGAGACGGTTTCGCGAAAGATGCAAAGCAACGAAGAACTTGCTGAATCTGCTGGAGAAAATACGAAAAGACTGATGAAAGATGCACCGCCGTTGCAAATAAATTGGAACCGTCCGGCCACGGGTTAGAGGGGCTGTTCTCGGGAAGATATATACGCTCTCTTAAATACTGGAACCGCCGCGACACTGGAAACAATGGCGGAGAAAGCTACTTTGAAAGAACGGACTCGCGATAGGACGAAGGTCCCCCACAGCCTTTGAAAACATCGGGAAATTCATCAACGCCCGATCCGCGGAATTCGATCGAATAAATTTCATTTGCCGGATAAAATTTACAGTGACACGCGATACTGTGAAAATGAAAACCGTCACTAGCCTGCTGCTGCTGCTGCTGCTTTTCGACGATTCCCTCGTGTTACCAAGATGTTGCCGGTCTTTGTTCTGGCTCTGGCAATTCGTTTAAAAGCATGAAATGTATAAGAATGGCTTTTTTTCTATTACATTTATTCTTATTTCTCAGAAAGGTCTCTTCTAATACGTCTTGGTATTATATTTCTACTTGCTTTGTAGAACAAACACGCTGTTCATTATGGGTCATATTGCTGAGTAATTAACCAAGAGGGAAAGACGTAGGTTGAAAATGGTCTCCACACAATGATTTCAAGGGAGATATAATTTCAGTTTTTTCTCGAATATTCTAGCATTCTGAGATTTGCAACCACAAATTTAAATAGTTTTCGTGTACATAAATATTCACGCTCGAGTGTATACGGCAGACGAATGGCTCGAAATTTTTACAAGTTCTTACTGAAAATTTTTGATCGCAACGAAACTTCCTGCAGAGAGTTTTGGAAATTTCGAACAGCCGGACATCGCATGGCCGAAAAAGAGGCAAAGGATCCGAAAATAAATTTCCAACGAAATTTCCCTTCTATATCAGAAACTAGTCGCATTTCAGAAACTAAACGAACCATGCGAATCACGTTTGGGCGCGCACGCACACACACAGATCATGTAGCACCGATACCTCTCCCTTTTTTCCTCCATTCCGTATTTCACTTCGCCGACTCTTATAATGACTCGCGACGATTTCCGAGGCAGCGCAGTCGTTCGAGGCAGCAGGTTTTTCCACGATTCTCGTCACTTTTTGCCGCTGCTCACGTTCTCGCTTTAACCAGCAACGAAAGACACTAATTTTTACGTGTAACTACATTCCGAGCTGACGAATGACGCGGAGTTGATCCCCAAGCCACGTATCTGCCCTCGAGCCGCGCCAGAAACAGAATTCCGAGTTTCTTTTGAATATGGAAACGCATTATCCACCTCCAAACAGACCGCCACGTAGGGATCACGCCGTCGGAATAACAAAAACTCCGCTCGATTCGGCATCACGTCATCGGGAATTAGTGGCCTCCTTTCTTTCTGTGTTTGTTCCTCAATTCAAGCAGTCAAATTCACGCGTTTCATCAAAATCCTTTTTCAATCCTTTGCACTCGGACTTTTCTCGTTACTTTTATCGATAATTTCAGATAAAATGAAATGGTACAACGTTGGAGATCGGTACATCGTCTTATTTAAATGATATTTCATACGAAACTTATATTTTTCTTATGTTTGGTAACGTTTGAGGCAATCGTCAATGTGCATCGCGAATTTGCTAAGTACATATTATATAGTATATGGGAATAACTGTGATGTAAATCTATAGGTATATGTAACTTTTTATTTTAAATATTTGTTCAGATACCACAGATATTCTATTATATCGTGCGACACGAAACGAATGCCCAAGTTCATCTAGTACAATCACCTATCACTAGACTGCGGACTTTTGTGTAAAATCAGATTCTCGAAAATATAATTAAAAAGAGAGAATCTTTTAAATTAATTTCTTCAAAGGGATGCTACCATATCAAGTGCAAACGTCTAAAACATAACAAATACTGTATAATTTTTCACCCCCGATATTTCCGTGTGTTTTCATGACTGCGTTTACATAGTAAATAATTCTAATAATTGATATATTATATTAATCCTTAAGAAACAAAACTACACGTGTGTCACTGAACATAACATATTGACGCAACATTAAAGGCAACATTTCGCTATTGGTCCCAACATCGTTCGAGGGTTAAAGGAGATTAAGATATGCTTCGGATGCTCTCAATACCCCTTTGCAATAACAACCGAAGCTTTCAGAATGGACGTCGCGGCGGAAATATCCAAGGATAAAGAAGCACGGTTCTCCATTCCCTGTTGATACGATTCCGTTTCCTAACACCTAACGAAAAAGAGGCCGAGACTGACCGTAGGAGTTTCGAAGAATAGTGTCAGGTGCGCGGCCGGAAGCACGTCGATCCGGTCGATTCTCTCCACGTTTACGGATTTCCGACGAATTCAATTTCTTCGTTGGCCTTAATCCTTGCCGTTCGTTGATCCCCTTTGTCCGGCGTCGCAGTATCGGAGTCCCGTAATCCCGTAATCGTAGTCGGGGACAAATTTAAGGTGCCGCCAATGCTCTGACAAATTTCGTTTCCCTGCTACACCTACATGTAGCTTTTTGATCTCTATATCCGCTTGGAAACCACGCCCATTGCCTTTCCGAATCTCGTTTCCTTCTTACCATTAACGCGCGAATCTCAACACTCGGATACGCTCAGTGTATCTGTACGTATCTCTCTCTGTTAATTCAGCAATATGGACACGAGTCGACACTAATTGGGTAATTGGGTAATGTACAAATCACAGCACAGTAGATTAAGAACTGATGGGATACTTGAATAACGAACGAGAAATTTAATCAAACCGTTTGTAATGTAGATATGTATGTATATGTCAAATTTTTATCTCTATTTCATTTGAACCTTTGCACTGATCATTGTTCCAAAGAATAGAACTTATTTTGTTTTGAAGAGGACATTTTACGATCATCACGAATTCAATTCCATTTCATTCGAGTGCCTCTTAGATTTCCTCTCGAGAAAGTAGCCTCTGTTCTTCTTTAGCTGAATGTTTTTGTTTAGCCAGATGTAGTAGTCAATTTCGAGATGAATTGAAGATCATTTAAGATTATTTATTACAATAAATACATTGATCATTCTGTCTCTAAACGATAATTCAACTCTTCCGAATGTTACACGACTAATTTATATTTGGGTAGATATTTCTAATTATAAATTCCTAGTCCTTTTTCCCGATAAACTTGATCTTTTATAGAATCCCACAGAGAAGAAAAAGTCCAGAGAAATTAGATCCAGAGACTTTGGTGAGAAAGGTATTTTATTTCTTCTTCCTATCCAACAACTGGGAAACGTTTCTTTAACTCGACAGTCATTAGGAGCCGAGGTATCCTAATAACATAAAAAACTGAATTAGAGACATTTGCCAACAAATTGATCGTGCAATATTTGAGAAACAGAAACTATCGTTTCGAGATAGAATCAATCTAGAGTTGTCCTTGCGAATACAGAAGATGAGAACGCGCTCAAGGCGAAAGTACGTTTTAAAAAGTAAAAAGTAATGTATTGCGTTAAATATCAATACGAATATTGTTTTCGAATTGTTGATTAAAAATGGCGCATATCGTGTATATTAATCACAGGACCTAGGACGATCGTTTGTCCACGGATGGATCGGAGTTTTGAGGTCGAGGATGATCCGGGAGGGAAACGCGTGCTCAAGTAGCACTCAGCTGTCTCGAAGCTTTTGTGCAGCTTCGTTCCCGCGAACTACTAGCACATGAAAAAAGTTCAATTTCTTTTGTACGACATTTAATCCGACACCGAAAGAACTTGCTGAAACGCGCCCTTTCTGTCTCCTTCTCCGAAAGTTTTCTTCTCTTTCTTGCATCGTCTACTGAAACATCTTTGACCAATCTGTTTGCAAGAATTCTTTCTCATTTGAAATTCTCCTCGATTCCTCTTGATTTAAAAAATTTCCATTTTCTCGTTTGTTGCTGAAACCGTGGTCGGGCAATAGCGAAAGAAATTTAAAGTACGACGTACAATTTCGAAGAGCAGGGGAATTAATTAAGTGCACATCGTCGCGTTCAATTTTGTTAATTATAAATCCATGACTTGAAAGAAGTTGTGCATTTAAGATAATTACTGACACCCCGTTCCTCCTGAAAAACAAGCGATTCGCCCTCCCAATTTCGCGCAGCCATTCGCATTCTCCCAAAACCGTGACGCCGAATTATCGAGTTAATCTGTGATACAACATCAGTGTCGCTTCACACTTCGACTAATTGACCATCCGTGTGAAATCAGTAGCATTTGCCAATTAATTCAGCGTGCAGCAAAGAAGGGACGCCAGCCCAGCGACGCGACGTAACGAATGAAATTTCACGGCTGTCTTTCCGCCGTCGATACTAACTAATTAATAGTAAATCAGTCCGGGTGGATAATGGATGGCGTTTTACCAGGTTGCATCGGCGCGCGCGTTCTCGTATCGCGAATAACATGGTGTGCTCCACGTCGGGCCGATAACGTCGTTATCAGTGCATATGGGTTTCAGGGCCCACGTGCGTTTGTCATATCTGCAGTCGCGACGTTGACGGGGGTTGGGGGTTTGGAAGAGGGTCGGACGACAGAAGAGGAGAATAGTGGCCGTTCAAGCATCCACCAACCCCTATTTTCCAGCCATCTCCGTTTATTCCCTATGCACGGCTATTTCCACGCGTGATTTTCCAGCGTGCAACGAAACGTCAATATTAAATTTACAAGGGACTGGAGAGATCTTTCACGGTGTTGCGTGTCCATCATGTCGGAAGCGTTTCGAACGAGTCGTTCTGTTTGACAAAATCGCGTGCCTGAAACGGGGAAATCTCGTGGAAATTCAAAGCTTCTGTTTCCTATCGTTTGAACGGCAAGATAAGTTTGCACACGTGAACTAGCCGTTGCGTGGTCTGGCTGTATTTCCCGACTGATTAAATTAGTTTGAACTCGCCGGTTTTAAACGTTCTTTCCGATACCACGCTTCCGTTACTCTTCAGTCGTAACACGTTAACGTGTCTATCCCTTCTGCAGAAACTAAGCGAATCAAACGTTTCAGCAGCTTTTTTTCTGTTTCAGAGACCATCGCGTCGTAATCATATTTAGTTTCGCGGTAAAAAAAAATAAAGAATACAAAAAGAAGAAAAAGAAATGGAAAAATGTTTCTATCGAATGATTTTATTTTTTGCTGCTGCATCAGAATCGGATTCACCGTGCTTGAAAATTTCCGCAATGTTCTCCAACGATTGGTCTCAAGAAAAGATAGAGGAGATCCTGTTCAAATAGATCAAAAACCTGAAGTTCTTCAAGCGGGAATTGAAAATCCACAGTACGACAGTCGTTCATATATCACTTGGATGCGGACGAAATGAAACTTGCCACGGTAGATAAAGCGCTCGACCAGGAGAAAGTATTTTTCAATTCGTCCAATAATACTCGCATGCTTCTATAATACACCCGTTCATCATCTTCTAGCATAAATAAATTCGCGTAGTATTTTATCCTGTTGGAGATAGGGACCGGTTAGGTATTAAAAGATTGTCACACGTCCTGCTACCCGCAAGTGATTTATTTATCATTTATAAATTATATGAGCACGCTGTTGTAATGTGTTTTTCCGTTCATTCCCAAATTTATGTTCATTTATTATAAGATTGCAGACTTTTGTACCTTTCAAAATGCAAAATTGCGGGGAATACACATAATACAAAAAAAAAAACTGTGTGAAATATTCAAAGTATTGCTTTAATAAGTAATATTTCGTATCTGAAACAATTTTTCTTGCTGATGTTCTATCTTTTTAATTGTATTCTCAAAAATATGAATTTGCACGAAAAACCGCAGTCTGTTTATTACGTCGTAACAAGTGACATAAATTCGAGTATCGACTGTTTGAAATTGAACTGAAAATGATTTACGATGTAATAAGAAAGGAATGCTATCGATCTCAACAACTGACGAAACGAAAAAAAGTGATCGTACCGGCACTGCCGCCCGTGGCTGATCGGGAACAATCTCACTCCACTTGTCGTCCAAGGTAACGCGATATCGAAGAGTATATAAGGAAAAAATTACGAGGGGCGCAATGTTCACGAAGAATTTCAGATCGTCATGAAGTTAGTCCCGTTAGTGGCGTTATGGGACAGGGGCGGAAATTGGCTTCGTTAAGCGAAAGAGCCGTGCGTCTCGTCGCGTCGTCGAGCGTTGCAAGATGCCAGCACGCGTCCCTTAAAAGTCTAATGGTTTGTGTCGTGAAAGTTGTTTTCGTTACGGCATCCTTTCTTGTTACAACGTGCTGTTCCCTCCACATCGCGAGTAACGCGCGCGTATTTACAGGCGGCCATTTTTGCCGCGCTTACGTGTCGCGAATTTCGACGCTTCGGGAGAAAAAAAAAAACGCTGTTATCTTCAAGCTTCGCGTTTTCCCCCGCGAAACTGGGCAAACTGAACATCACCGGGGAAGAAATAGGGTTGGTGAAGTTGAGAATTTCCAAATCTCGCGCAGTTTGAGCCAAAAAGGCAGACATTTTCTTTCTACCCTTTTTTTCTTTTTTTTTTTTTTTTGTGAAATGCCCGAGATGAAAGACATTGATTTTTTCACGCTCGAACAACGAGGCCGCGGAAAAGCGCGAAACGATCGATAATAACGACGGGATAGTTACCAATAGTCGATAACGATGCGCAGAAAAAACGAATGAGCTTTCAGCCGCTATATATAAAATTTGTCTAATGGTTCGGAGAGCTGGGCCGGTCTTCTCCCTTTCTCCTTCCGTTCTTTCTTTGCTCTATTTCCAGCACGATACCTCCGCTCTCTCGCCCGGTGGCTGACCTTTCTTTCCTTTTCCCCCTTTTTCTCTTCCTTTGTACCACCACCTCCGCACTCCGCCTCTCGCTCAACCAAACTCCCTACGTCTCCCCGTTTCTTCGCCACTGACGCCTTCTTCCTTTCTCGGCGAGTGCGCCGGAGAGTTTGAAAGAACTTAAAATAAACGACGCGCCCCGGCCAGCGTTTCTCTCGCTGGCTGACAATACTTTCTACCCGCCCTTTTCTTTCTCTCGTCATTGTTACTTCTTGCGAGCCGAAACTTTCCTCCTCGACCACGCGCCCCTGTGATTTCGATGTCGATGTTTTCATATGATCCGCGCAATTTCCTATGAATATTCGAACGAGTTCGTAAGAACACAGCTTCGCATACGAGCATTTCGCGAGCAATGGATATTCGTTCTCTCGAATAACTTTCTCGATATTGCACTACCGTAGTATAGCGGTTTCTATGATGCTTGATTAGAAGTATTATACGTATTGTACAGTGGGTCGCCAAAGTGTTTAAACATTTATCACGGAGAATTGTTGTGCACATTATGTACATCATATTACATACAAAACAATTTGAAATTTGAAAATTGATACTATAACGAAATCCGATTAACGCGATTGCATTGGTAAAATTTAAAATCAATTTCAAAGTGTGCAGATATCTTTTGCAAACGTGCGTTTAGCGAAATTCCAATTAGTAATTAAAATAAAATATATATAACGAGTATTAAAGACAGTTTTTAGATTCCCGTTGCATCAATAGTATTATTATTAGCAAAATGGGCACAAGTTAAACTGATAAATTTATATTTCCAAATAAACTCATGCTTTTCTAATTCGAGGCACGCCTAATTGAGAGGCAAATGTTGAAACACTTTCGCGAGCGTGTGTACGTAGTTTCAACTTCGAAGAGCGTCTCCCTTGATCGAAAGAAATCAGGTTCCCTTGAAACGTTCGTTAATGAAATTAGCCGGTACAGCTCATTAACCGACAATAGTAATTTCTCAGAGTGCCGTTCAGGATTTCCGTCGCGGTGGCGTCTTGGAGGGCGGAACACACGACGAACCCGACGACATCCACGGGCCAGCCGGTGAAACCAAACGCCCGCCGGGATTCGCGGCTATTTGCATTCCCTATCTCTGTAGTTAATCGTTACTCGGTAAACAAGCATGTCCGTGCTCTGGCTGGCGCAGTCCATCGAGATTAACGCGCACTATACACAGCGACCGATTTTCAGCTATCCTGCATCGTCGTGTAATCAGTTCCGGCATTATGCGTGGCGCGTGTATCCAAATTGTTTTCCATCATAGTATCGTGGAATCCCTCGCCGAGAGGTATCGCGCGGTATAGCGCGGCATCACGCTCGTTTCATCATCTTCGATCGGCGGAAATGCATTCGCGTATTTTTCAACGAAACACCCTGTACTTCACGTTCATGAATAAACAGATGATCCGCCGTTTCGAGACGATTCATGCCAGCAGCAGCTGAGTCGCAAAATCGATAGACACACAGACACTCCGACGACTCCGAATTGCAGTTGTACATTTAATCAAAGTTTTCACGCACTTCGGTTCGAACGTATAATCAAAGTGTTGGGCAGATGAATCTCCTCGCGTTCGGTGCGCGAGCTTTCTTATCGTTGTTCTTCTTCGACTTTTTCGTTTGCACGCGGGATCGAAGCGAACGAGCAGCCTGGTTTTTCAAGGTCGAGACGGATCGCAAACCACGACGGAGCGCGCGGGCCGCATTAATCAGAGGTGTGTTTCACGTTGATTAAAATCCCGGCGGTTTTCGTAGATTGAATTGTAGCGCCGTTGCACGCGTATTCGTTCGCGCTCGTATTAAAAACCTGCATCGCCATTGCGAAATCACGGGACGTGGAATTATTAAACAGTCGATTAAAAGCATCGAGCATGGTAATGCATCGCGGTATCCGTTCGCGTTCGCGAACACGGCCACCGTAATTACCTCAAATGGTTTTTCCAATGGAACGCGTAATTACGTTAACGGATCGCAGACAAGCTGGAAAGTTAAAAGTCGTATTAACCTCGAGCGCGTGGCCTCGTCGAACGGCCATTAACCCCGATTCGAACTGAAACTCGACCGGACGGATTGCATACAACTTCCGCGTCCTTTCTCGTCATCATCTCCCTACATTCAATTTCGAGCCGAAGGATCTAACAATCTCGAGTATCTTTCGATTTTCATCGAAGCAAATCGCCGCGGCGAAAGAGCAACGGCGCACCGCGTTCGTCGCGAGTTGGCCACTTAATATGGAGAGGAACAGCGGCGGAGCGTGCAACTGCTGCTCACAGCCTATTTACGGGCGAACAGACGCCGTGATGGCGGCCAGTAACATATCGGTCGTGCATGCTACGGATTTCGGTTCATCATTATGGAAGTCTCGAAACGTTCGCCGCGTCGAAGAAGCTCCTGGCCCCGATAACGCTGCTCGCTATGAATATCCGTCTATTCAGTTGGCCGTGTTTACCCGCGGTAAGACCATCCACGAGGATCACGTAAGGAATCGTAAGGGACGTGAGCATCCTGATAATTGTGCCCTACGTGCCCCCCTGTCGATTGATTCTCGCATTAAACGCCAGCTTATCATTCCCTTCCTTCTAATGGATCTCCTTTCCGCGTCTTCCGCTTTCTTAAAAGCTCGCGTTCCGGCAATTCCTTTAGAATATTCATCGCCTTCGAACGACCGCGATGTTTATTCGATCTGATAAACTGTACGTGCGTGGAACGGACGTGCTCATCGGAATCGACGAACGAACGGTGACAGTTATTCGCGCTGGAACAATCTCGAGCCAGCCGGGACAGTTTTTAAGAGGATTCGACGAGCGTTTAGCGTCTCGTTGATTGCCTCGGGGACCGTTGGCCTTCTATCGATTCCTTCAAGACTCGAACTGATTCGCCCGCTTCTCGATGTTTGCTTGACCGTTCTATCTCGGCCGGAAATCGGATAGGCAATTGCGCGCGATGGACACGTTAATAATGGAATCAGTCGCGATCCCCGTTTGATAAATTCTACTCGCCGGCGAGATTCGAACGATCCAGAATTTCCGTGCAAACACGGTTCTTTATATTTTCATTGAGTCGGTGTTGCGGACTATCGAATAATTAAACGTGCTCGTCGAATATTAAACGAGTCGCAAAACAAATAAATATTTCCGTGTAATAACGTTAATCTCGATTCGCGATCAATTATTAATCGCACGAAGCGTTTAAATTATTCACCGTTCGACTTCGAACTCCTCGAGAGCCGTGACGTTTGTCTTTTTAAAATAGACGTGATACCTTCTTCTCGTTCGCCTCGTCTAAATTAAACAATGCCGTTTCAGATCCGGAATATACGCGAGATCACGTACACCAGACGATCTGGGTGTCTCGTTCCCAAGGCTAGTATCGAAAGAAGACAACGTCTCCAACGCGAAATTCGTTTCTCTTCGATAAGAATCACTCTTCCCCGCAACATCCATAGGACAATTCGTCGGCAGTGGAAAGTATCGTTCCCCGGGAGAATCTCTTATCGTTTACAAATCGCGGCAATTCGACGAAGATCGGTTGTAAGGCGATGTTTCGCGAAGCGATCGAGTCGTTTCAGAACCCGCTGTAAATTCATGAGATATCGATTCAGGACGAAACGCGGTGGTTTTGCATGCGACGTGGATCGTGTCATTGTCGTCGGACGATCGATAGATCGACGTTGTTTCGCGACGCGAATCGTTTGTCGGAATAAACGGCGGGAGAGATAATCTCGTTCGCGTCTGAAAAACTTTCGAGTCATTTTCTATCTTGATTCTTTCTGGTTCTTCTCGATAATCATAGGAAACGTTCAGTATATAAATATTCGACATAATGATGCCTCAATGTATTCGAGAAGGGCGGATTTTCGAAATGCTGTCCTCGATATGAAATGTGAAATGACGTTGATCCACTTAAGTTGTTAAACTTAATTTCTGTTTTAAAAAAATGTCACGATCGCTTGCGTGCGATCGTGTAAGTAAAGTAGCAATTTTGATGAAAGATTTATTAGAAAGAGAATTATTAAAAGAAAATAAAACGACTCTTTCGATTGAACTCCAAAAACTGAACAATGACGTTAGTCTCGACCAATGATACAGTTACTCGTCTAGTGAAAATATTAAATAATCGGTTTTCTCAATTTTCTTATCACGTACAAATTCAATTCCGAAGCAAATTCTCTAGATTATTTGCCGTTATTGGAAAATTCACTTTGTGAATCACTGCAGGTAAAAGTGCTCAATAACGTCGATTAACGAGAAGTTGACGTTGAGAAAAAAGTTCGGCTGGTTACAATAACGATGATAATAACAGCGCGTCGAGGAGCAACCCATTAAAAAGTCCGTGTCTGGTTTCTCATTAGGTCGCGAAACTTGTGGAAAACTTCCACCGTAGTTTACTGAAACAATTTCTCAGACGGAAGATTCAATTTCCCAGCGAAAAAACAGAGGCTGTGAATTTCACCGGGAAGTTAATCCGTCCGAAAGCAGGAGAAACACCTTTCCGAAGTTTCTCCCATTTAGAGATTCGTTATATTTACAATTACATTTGGAAATTAGTATTCTTGAGTTCAGGATTACGCGCTATCCTCTTTTCATTCACTCGTGATATCACTGCAAGTTCGCAAGTATCTGCGACTACTTGGCTGATACGGATTTGCCTAATAAGAAAGTTATCGGAATCCCTGGGGCGAAATTGTCACTTATTGTTGCTCAGACTGTGCGCAACGAAATGGCGGCTTAACTTTGAATCATTGCTTGTTGCTTGATTAGCTTCTGATTTGAATATCGAGCGAGTGTTTCTCCGTAGTGATTTTGCTGGGGGAACGTTCGCGTAGTATCAGATTGTTAAATATGAAATGGCGGATTTCACGAGCGTGTAAAATCATTCGGAATTTCATGACCGAAGCATGCTCTTAAAAAATATTCATTTTTCTACGTTTTGAAACTTGTCAAATTCAATGCTATCGCTGTTTCGTTGTAGATTTAAAATTGTTGTTTTATTCTGAAAAGACAGATTATGTATAGAAAAAAAAAAAGAAACATGAATGAACATCGAGTAAATTTTTTATAAAACTTGAAACTTTGACCTAACGAAGTAAAAGTGATGCAGCAGTAGCATCCCGAGAAACTGCATTAACAAAATATTTGAGAATAGAGAAGAAATATTTTGCCATTCGTGCGACAAATTTAGATTAGATAATATAAACATGAACAATGTGTCACAAAATTATTAATAATGATCGACTAAAGATTATAAAATTTAAGACGCTTCCAGGGAAAGGGACGTACAGATTCTATTTTTGTTAAATCGCCTCAAATTAACTGTTATACGTTAAATTTCGCCTCAATATTCCACGTAATTAATTTAGCAGTATTAGCAATGTAACATCGTGTTCGTAAAACGTTTTCAATTGTCTTATAATGGATGAAGAAGTGAACAGAGGCTCCTAAAATGGTTCGCAAATTCATTTTGATGGATTGCGAAATATTTCAAAACGTAAAAGTGCTTCGTGTATTTATTGAAACGTGTGCGTCAAATCGCCGCAAGTAATGCAGTTACGTCGAGTAAAGCAACATTTTTTATTTAATACCTTCCACCATTAAAAAAAAATTGTCTGTTCACAAAAGTAGATCACTGAAATAGATAAAGATAGCTGCTACACATAATATGTACACAAAAATAGATATAGATAAATCTACAATAGACAAAGATAGATATATTATAAATTTCACAATTTCACCTGCAACAATCTAAATACAATTCACATGCAGTGAACGAATAATAATAATAGTAAGACCAGCTGCGTTGTCGAACTTTCACGAAGAACGTCAATTTAACGAGTATATCTTAACGAGTAGCCTAGGCGGAAATAAAACGTTTCGCAACGTGAACGCAACAAATTCGAGCGAGTAAACCCTTTGTTGGAATTTTGTTGCCGCCCGGCAGCAACGAAATGTATGTAAAGAGAAATTTGATTGGCGGGGAGTTGGGAAAAAAGCGAAGAGAGCAGAGGGAAAAACAAGGAATGTTAATCGATGTCCCGTTGACGGCTACGGGAAAACCATTAGCCTCGCGTTTTCGTCGAGCGTCGTCCTCTTGCCTCCCTGTCCCTCGCCACGTTTCTCTTTCACCTTCGGTTCTCGTTCGTGGGAAAATCGTAATGTACGACGACGAAACGAAAGTTTTCAATCTCGCTAATCGATGTCTCGGAACTTCTACCACGGATCAAGGGACTTGGAACTTCTTGCCCGGTCGTTTCAGGGAATCGAAGGATCTGGGGGATGATTCATGAACGAAAGAACCCCGATACTTTCGTTCCCGATTACAATTTCAAAGTGAAACACCGATTCGATCATCGATTGACATACACGTTGTCGTTGGACGATTCAAAATTATTGCAAATGTAGGTGAAATACACAATTCGAATGAATGTTGTAAATTTAATTGTAATGTAATGACTAGTAAATATTAATTGGCTGAATATTAATTTTGCATCTTGGTATCTTCAAGTGTGCTGAAATGTTTGAAGAGTGTATGCTTTTAATGCATGCTTCTAATGTCTAATTAGTTATGCGTGATAATATATGTAAACTATAGTAACATATAACTTAAATGTTATGAAGTGAACTAATTTATTTCAACAAATATACATATACATGGTTGCAATTCTATATTAATGACTTGGGATGAAAATCGCCAGAGAATAATGTTTCCATTTCTTTGCACCAAACATATCTAATGAAAATTTGAGCCATAACAATAACAATAAACAAATAAACTCTTCTAGAACGTAACGTTATACGTCAAATATATTAAAAACAATGCGGAGTAGAAGCAAAGAAAAATCATTTAAAAAGAATCGTTCGCTAGAGAAAGTCCAACAAGTAAGCGCCACGATGGAAAATTATAGAAATACTAGAAACTGATCGAAAACGAGGACAGACGGCCAACGACGTAGATGGCCGACTGACGGTGAAACGCCGCGGGTGTAAACCCCCATTAAGCTGCAACTGCACCCCAGACTGACTTCTTACTTTCTAATGAATATAAATATCTATCCGCTTTCTTTCCACGTCCTTGTTTCCCCCTCTCCTCTCTTTCTCTCTGGCCGCGTTTCTCTCCTACCACCTTCGTACCACCCTCTGGCCCGCTACTTCCCTCCTATTTCACTTCCGCTTGCTTTCCCGGTAACCTTACTTCTGGCCTTGCCCCCTCCCCCAACCTCCCATATAATTGTTTCCGAGCGAACTCGCAGACTTCCAGATAAAGTTCCTATTATTTTACTAACAGCGCGCCCTCTCCTTGTCACTCGTTTGCAAGTCCGCTCTCTCCACGTGCTCCGTTTCACCAAGCCGCTCGTTTCTCTCTCTTCGTCGCGCGCCAACTTCCCGCTACTCCGTTTCGCCTTCTATTCCCTGAACCAGCTTCTGGGAAACGCGTCTTCCCGACGAGCGTTTTCTCGTTCGCTCGATAACATTTTACGCGAGTTCCGGAGCAGCATTTGTTTCACCCCTTTCGCGAAACATATTCCCTAGCCGATGGTGTTTACACGGGATAAGGAAAGAGATCGAGAAGGATGATCGCTTAATAAGTAGCAGCAAAACGCTGTTCGCCACTGGATTGAACAAAGCAAGAATTTGTGGTCGGCAGCTCGCAATCGCGAGCGATGCCGCTTTGAACGGTACGCGCAATCGCGCTCGATTTCCCCCTGAATTTATCCAGGGAAATTACAACCACCCGAGCATCCACGATACTAGTAAACATAACGGGCTAGTTCTCGGTACTTGAAAGTGTTCATTATTGATTTCACGGAACTAATTGGACTAATCGATTTATTTCGCGTCAAAAATTCGCAAATTGCCAGTTCCTTCCTATATTCGTTTCTGTTCTGAAGACCAAGTACATTCGCTGTGCCGATAGCGATCATCGAAGCACCAACATTAAAAGAATCACGAGCAAACGTTATATACCGAAAGAATGTCACATAAACTGTCCGAAACATCGGATAATTTTCTTAAAACCATTCGTTACTTCGACTCGAACGACGATTTCAAATTTTTTTCATTCGACGAAGAATGCATCGAAACATTATTAATAAAATAAGAGAAGGACGCGTAGATCATTGATTGGTATCAGGATCTATATCGGAACTGTCACTCGCTACCATCCATTCTATTAGGAGGATACACTAAAAATGTCAACGAGCGTAGAACCAGGGTTGGTAGGGGTTGTGAAAATGTTGTGCATTGACGGTTAGGGAAAACAAAAGATGAACGAGATGAGATAGAACGAATAGTATAACGTGTGCGTCCAAGGCGTGCAAAAAACATAAACGAGATATAAACGAGGCACGGGTATACGTGTATACGAGGTATAGACGAGGCACGGGTATACGTGTATACGAGATATAGACGAGGCACGAGTATACGTGTATACAAGGTATAGACGAGGCACGGGTATACGTGTATACGAGGTATAGACGAGGCTCGGGTATACGTGTATACGAGGTATAGACGAGGCACGAGTATACGTGTATACGAGGTATAGACGAGGCTCGGGTATACGTGTATACGAGGTATAGACGTGGCACGGGTATACGTGTATACGAGGTATAGACGTGGCACGGGTATACGTGTATACGAGGTATAGACGAGGCACGGGTGTACGTGTATACGAGGTATAGACGAGGCACGGGTGTACGTGTATACGAGGTATAGACGAGGCACGGGTATATGTGTATACGAGGTATAGACGAGGCACGGATATACGTGTATACGAGGTATAGACGTGGCACGGGTATACGTGTATACGAGGTATAGACGAGGCACGGGTATACGTGTATACGAGGTATAGACGTGGTACGGGTATACGTGTATACGAGGTATAGACGTGGCACGGGTATACGTGTATACGAGATATAGACGTGGCACGGGTATACGTGTATACGAGGTATAGACGAGGCACGGGTATACGTGTATACGAGGTATAGACGTGGCACGGGTATACGTGTATACGAGGTATAGACGAGACACATGTATACGTATGAAATATAAATGAAATACCTGTATACATATGCGTGTATATATATATATATATATATATATATATATGTATATATAAAATTAGTTTACTAGAATACCATTATTCTAAATACTATTCTATGAGATATTACTATTTGATGAAATATTATTTTCTTATATTTTAATGAAATGCTTATTGCACAATACTATTTTCATATGTATTTACACACATGAGAAAATAGAAATATTCACATTGTAGTTTCTATTTCATATTTACTATTATATACTTCATATATACTATTATATATTTCATATATACTATTATATATGTTTCATATGTACTGTTTTTTCCCAGCCCCGGTTATCAGGCAGGCAGTTTGGGCGGTAATTTTCCAGGTTAGCCATGGAATCCGTTTTAATCGATAAAATTCATTTCGAACGTCTGCAACATGACAATTTTTGTTTTGAACAGAGAACTGTTGCGACTGCCGAATCAATTGCATTTTCGGTCTCGTTGTTTCAACGATAGGAAAAATTTGAAAAAATGACGGTAATACTGCTTGTAATAATACTTAACTGCGGTGTAATATACGTATGTTTAAAAGTTATCACTTTATTTAAACAGCTTTCGTTAGGAAAGTAACAAAATATTTCCTCTGATACTGAATTATCTGAAATACAGGCTCCGTGAAACTACTCAATTCCTCTATTGTTCTACTTTATTGAACGAACCGTACTATCGGGGCAAGTATCCATGAATTACTGATTCTTGGAAGGCTATATATAGAGATATTTGTTTGCTGTATTTTATATTGTAAGAATTATCTTAACAGAGTTTAATGGTTGAAGTCTTTCAGTGTATCTGTCAAATTATAGTCAATCAGTGGTGAACAATCCAGAAAGACTCTGATTGTCGATGAAAAATTTAGAAACTATTATAGCTTGATTGAAAAAACAATCGAATTATGTTTGTTTTAAAACGTGAAGCTTCTATTTTCATAATATCAAGTTCCTTTCAAAGATTTTTTTGCATCATTTTGAAAGAAAAATTATTTTGCAAATTCAATTATCTTTACGGACATTCAAAGAATTTTGTCCATAACTAATCCGCCATGATCTTAGGGATGAAAGTCTCTCTTCTATAACGACTCCTTAAAATTTATTGTAAGATTCTTTTTCGCGAAATTAATAAGAGTTTGAAACATCAACAATTTTTTCATCGAATATACGAAACTTCCTGAATTTTATATGAACTTTCGGTGTTGAGAACTAGTATGTGCATAAGATAGGAGCTATGTAAATTCGATGACTAAAGTTCTTATAGACTATCTTATTTGTGATTGTGTTTCTCTCCTAATAATAAGTATATTGTTATTATTATATATGTTTAATAAGGCATCAAACTTCCTTCAAATCCATAATTTGATTTCCAGTTGAACTTTATAAGCAATATGAATTGCAACTTTCTAATTCAGAAACGAAAGAATATTGAAGAGAGTTCGAGACAAACAACGCCACGAAAATGGACTAATCGCGTGCCAGGCTGCCTTATATTGTTCCTTATTCGAAAAACGTGAACGGTTCGAAGAATAGCGATCTTTTTGCCTTTATATCAAGCACAGATAAGGGTTGGCCACTTATTGCCGAGAAATATATGGCGACCCATTAAGAAGCCAGGTGCCCTCACGATGATTTACCGAGCTGCCAAGTGAAAAATACAACGTTCGAACTGATTATACGCGTTACACGCACTTCAGGTGAAAATTTTTCTTTTTCATTTCTATCCCTCTCTTTCTCTCTCTCTCTCTCTCTCTTTCTCTCACTTCATTTCTGTCTTGTATTTCCCTTATCGTTCTTTTTTTTTTCCTTTCTCTGGGTAAGTCTCAAGAGAATACGTGTATTTTTGGTAAACAAAGATTTCCAGCTTATCTGGAAACACAAAGAAACTCGAATAGACTGGAGAAACAGTCGCAATTTTTTATGTAGGGATTTTATGTAATTTGATTGTTAGAATTTTTGGAATATCTGTTATTTTCGAATTTTTAAAATAAATCGTGACAATGTATGAGATGAGTTTTGATGTAAGGTTTGTTTTAAAATAATCGTCACTTGAAAACGAAATAGCAATTATTTTACAGATACAATTCTTCCAGATAGAATTTAAGTATATAAAGTTAAAAGGAAGTTTTACGATAAACTGCTGCTTGACCCTTAATAAATTAAAGCCCTATATTCTCTCAAGTTACTTTGTTTTTTAAAGAGATCTGAAAATTACGAAACTATAGTGACGTATATGTGTATGTAAAAATTCAATCAAGAAAGGAAATTTTATTATATTATATTTTTGAATTTTAAGTAAAAGTTATTTCTTTTAAGTAAAAATATTAAATTAAATTATTAAATTATTAAAATGATGTGGCAAGATTTACCAATTATTTACGTACCAATTAGGAAAAAATTGCAAATAAAAATTCATCATTTCGGAAATATTATTTCTAAAGTGAAATGATGATAATAAAGTAAAATAATGATGTTTGTTTCGAGAGGTGCGAATATCCATTCCCCGAGGTAGAACGATGTATACAGTAATGGCAAATGATTTGGCCATTAAAAAGAGTTTCATTTTTAACGCGAAAATTCATGTGAATCGTCGATTTACAATTGAGAATTAATTTAGAATATTTCAATATTATCGAATTGTTTTAATGTACAATAATACGATGGCAAATATAATTATGAAAAATTGTGTGTAAGATGGAAAATCGGAAATATTAACTAATACTCAGAAGCGTCTGATTTTAGCTCAAATATTAATGCAACATTATCGAAATGGACGAGGTGAATTATTCAACTACGTACTTTGCACTAAACATGGTTCTCCCTCTGATGGCGAATTTGTTTGACAATAGAATTAATAAAATTAATAACAAAATATCAAGAACGAAAAATAACACAAACACGTAAATATTCTTCTGGCTAAAACAAATAATCTGTATCTTCTTGACTTTTCTCTTATTTATAAATAAAGGTTACATTAAAACGCTCCTCGCGAGTCAAAATATATTCTTTCGCGAAACTCAACAGCATCGAATTTACTTTTGTTCCATTATTCTGAATTTTGGACAATTCACAACGTATAATGTATGGAACTGTTATTAATAGACGTCGTCCAACATATTTGTCAGTGTCATTTCTCGTCTCCCACGGCGCGCATCACGTTTAATGACGAACGAAACTATTGCGGCAAACAGTGGAACCAGCCGCTACTGGTCAGCCGCTCCGAGCCTCTTTCTATCCAACAATTCGATTTGTCGTGATTAACGACTGCCTTCGATCCCTCGGATCTATCTACCCGAATATTTATTGCGCCCGGGATCCTGGCTACAATTAATTGATCGTTTATAATAGATAATTAATTATCCGGCGGCATAACGCGTGCTGTTTTTTTCGGGCTTTGCCCCCGCGAACCCATCGCACTCATGGATAATCAGTTCTCTCCGATCTGAATGTAATTAGAATATCGCGATGGATAAAGAAGAGCATGATACAATGGCTACCTGCTGGTAACTTGGTCCCCTCGTGATTGCTGCGTTAAATAGTTTTTTCTTTCGTTGTTTTCTCCCTTCCTTTCTTTCTAAATTTTTTTTATAAATTCGCACATGTGTAGAATTTGAATGTAATAAATTAAGTTTATAGTACGTATATCTGTATGTTCTTGTTTCGTATATTTCGTAACAAAAATCTACGCACCGTTTTCAAATACATATGTGTATGTATAACGACAGAGTATACATATTCTGCAATAAACGTTTTCCCATATATTAACGCGCTGACACATGTTACTTTCACTTTTATTCGTGTTCTTAAAATGACTTCTGCCACATATATTAAATTCAATTAAATTATTTTTCTT
This sequence comes from Tetragonisca angustula, assembly GCA_036937485.2. Lineage (NCBI taxonomy): Eukaryota > Metazoa > Arthropoda > Insecta > Hymenoptera > Apidae > Tetragonisca > Tetragonisca angustula. The sequence goes on from JAWNGG020000001.1 coordinate 1,744,267, forward strand.
TTGCTTCCGTAATAATTTTTTAGTGCGTAGAATTTTATTAATTTCTTTACAATTTAAGCAAAAATACAGAACAAGTTAGATGTTAAGAAAAGATTTTGAGCCATCACCCTCTTCTCCATCGAAGCACGCAGACAAAGTTGAAGGAAAGGACCACTCCTAAAATAGCAAAATGATGGAAAACAAGGAAGTAAGAACGACCACGTTAGAAATCGATTGCCAAGTAGCAAGAAAGGGGGACCAGGTGCGCTGACGGAAGGATTACTGAGTAAAATATAGAAAGAGAAGGAAAAAGGACGCGCGCAAAGATGCATGGTGGCAGACATCCGCCAATGAAAAATTTCCATAGCAAAGACTAGCAAGAAACTGGCAACGAAAGTACGGAAAAACCTTCAGTTTTATGTAGCAAAGATGTCTTAAGCGTACGTAGGAAAAATTGCGATTCTCGAAACTGCGAGAAACGGTGGATCGCGAATAGTTTATGATCAGTTTAAAATACGATCGACGCAGCACGAGTTTCGTTACTTTATCATCGTAGCTTTTACTATTATTTCCTTGATCGTATCGTTCACTAGCCGACGGTGTCCGCGTTCCTCGGCGCCAAGAAACGAAACGATTTGCCACGCCAATATCAGAGTTACATCGGCATCTACAAACACGGCGGATTATGGCGGCCACAGAATAACACTTACATCCCCGCCGCCAATTTTATCCTCGTTATATAAATTCTCCGCACGCTTTGGTAATTTTCGCGCTCCACGTGGAAACTTTTCGAGGCTTAATCAAATTTTTTACTCCTTCCTGCGGCTATTCCTGTCGAGGAGGCGAGAACAATATCGCGTTGCGCGAATTCTTCCGACACTTTCCCCGCTCTTTAATTTTATCCAAGGGGTAAACACTCGGGATTTCATCTCCTTGGATACTTGGTTCTCTCCTTTTACGCGTGAAAAGGACTAAGAAAATAGAACTCGAGAACGACGTCTCCGCGTCAAGTAAAAGCCGAACGAAATAAAACCTGCGTGACTTTCCACCTGAATTCTTTTTTTCTTCACTTTCGCAAACGTACTGCCGAGTTTAAAAAAAGAGAGAGACGGAGTTCTCGGAATTTCGCGCAAACAGCTAAACAATAAATGTGAAAGAAGCTCCTGGGAATGTAACAAACAATCCGGAAATGTAGATAAATAGAGGGAAATGTAAATAAAAAATGATCGAGCTACGTGTAGGATTATCGTATTCCAGTGTACACTGGCGCGTTCAGCCAGCGAGTTTTTGCAGCCGTGGGTATTTCTGCCATGTAGCAATGTCGAGATCCCCGAGAGCAAGCGATCGTGAAAGATTAATAGCAATCGTTGATATTCAGTCACCGATATTGCCGAAACGTTTTCACGGTTGACTCCGAATTTCTAAACGGCTGCGTCCCGCGTTACTTGGCCAGCTGGCAGAAATGCCTTGCGCGGAAGGAGATACAATGGATTCAACGAGTCGTGCAACGGGCGTCGAATTCTCGTTGCACACCGGCCGAGCTTAATTATCGCGCAGTGAAAGCTTGCGGCTCGCTTCCAGCTGGAAACCCTAATTTATAACGCAGCACGCTTTCTGCGCGCCCCCTCCCGACGAATCTCCGATTGCTGAGGGTCTGCATTTTCGTTGATGAGCAATACGCTAACAAGCTTGCATAAAGCTCTCTCGCGATGTATACGTACGAAAACATAAACGAAGCTACGAATTGTATAAGTATTTATGTGACTTTAATTCTGATGTATAAAACACGTGTTATACGATTTCTCAATGAAACCGGTAAGTATAAGTGTGGAAAAATACTTTAATTTTATTTCTTAACTTACAACCCTTTGTTCCCTTCTTTCTTCTTTCTTAATTAAGTTAATACCAATAATTACCAATAAACAATAAAAACGCGTAGTGATAGTAATAGTGAAAGCTCGGCCGCATTCCCCGACGCATTCCCGGCAGCGTGAACCGCAGGAACACCGCACAAAGCGGCGAAATCGGCGCGAAGGCGGTAAAGAAATCAGCGTGGATATTCGAACGCTCATGGCTACGACTAATTGCCGTACTTGCGGTAGACTTGGCGTCGCGTAATGCAGCCCCGTAAGTTCTCTCGACGCGACGCTCTATGGTACATGCATGGAGTTTCCGTGATACCACGCTGTCAGTGAAATGAGACTCGTGTGTTCCGGCGCGCACGTTCTGGGGTGGGCACTACCTACTCAGCAGCTTGCAGCAAACAGCCAAAGTCCCCGCGGTTTCAAGAGGTGTCGTTCTTGAATGGCGTCGATGATGCTGACAGGCGTCATTGAAAATTCGAGCCGTTTCCCTCCCTACGTATTTCGAACAATGGCCAGCTTAATGAGTCCTTAATTATTCCATCGACGCGGGAACTCGTCTCGAGATGTTTATCGACTCTATCGCGGCTCCTCGATAGCTTAATATTATCCTATGCTTATTAGAGCCTAGATACCACAGACGTCATATAAATGATGCCTACATCCCTACCGGAGAATTAGCATGGAAAGACGATAAAGTTAAGCAGAGATTAGATCCTTTAATATGACCCAGAGATGGTTAAAAAGAGACTAAGAGTGAAACTGGAAAAAACGCTGTAATTTTACGAAATCAAATAGTTGTGATTGATTGTAAAAATAAACGTGCAATGTAACTGTATAATTTTATTTATATGTGTACACTATCATTCATATGTATTGGGACAGTTGGTGTAATTCTATTAAAAGATTAATATTTTTGTTACATCTTCAACCTTTATAATAGAAGAATGTAACTCGTGTCTCATGAATATCCTATTCATATTACTCACGAATATGTCCCTCAGTTCTTGCAATAATTGAACAAATGATCTGCTCTTTTGGAATTTACAACTGATATACTTCTGTTTCTATATACATAATTAATATTGCACACGATTTTTTATGGTAAGATCAGAGACGAAAATTAGATTAAAAAGTGCAAATTTCAATTTCAAAGCGTCGATAAAATATGATTAAATTCCCCGTGTACGCTTTCTTTCGAACATTGCAATATTCGCAAGCGACAACCACAAGCGTCGCGTTGCAACGACTGTACCTTCCTCAAAATTGCGGCAGCGAGTAACCATAGGTTTGAGACTCTTACGCCGAGATGTAATTTAGTGTACAAAGACCTGCACTTATCTCCGCAACCTCGGTTGTACCAGCCGCCATAGTGTGAGTGTTTCGCCGTCGCAGGCTGACGGTTTCGTGAATGCCACTCGTTGAAATCGTTATTAACATGACCTCTTCGTACGAGTGTCATTACCAAACCCGAAATATGCTCGATACTCGTACTCTTTGTTCTATTCGGGACGATGATCATCCTCGAGATCATCCTGCTTGTTGGAAGAAAAAAAGAAGAAGTCATTAACGAACACACGGTCTACTGTCTACTGTACAGAGCAAACGAAGAACGTCGACCATTAGAAGAACGACACGTTAGGCAAAACGCTCGACAAATACTCGCGGTACGCTCATCGAGTTCCGTCTGAGGCCTGAAGAGCGAGTCTGAGCACGGGTCAGACCTCGATTCCGGATCTCTGTGCAAAGATAACGAAGAGTAATCAAGAGCGGCAGGACAAGTGGGCGTACGCGTCTCCCCGACGGCGATACCCATTCCTTGAAAGGTATTTCCATTCGTCGAGTGGCTGCTTTCCATTTAATTATTCCCTCTTAGCCCGATATCTCACTGTTCGTTGAATCCGTCGGTAAATTAAGTTACCCGCTGTAGAAGGAAGCTTTGCGAACGAACGAAAAGGAATGAAAGAGGGGCGGACAGCGAAAGTTGTTCAAACGATACGCCCAATTCGCGCTGAAACGACGGAAATTCCTTTGTTTCAAATATTTCTGCGTTTCTACTTAACGGAGTATTGTCACGTGATCCACGCACCACTCGTTGGTGAAATTTCATTTGGACAATATCGATATTTAAACTGGAAGGATGTTTGACAACAAAAAGCGCATATATCGTAGGAAAAATTCAACCGCTCGGTGCCTCAACAGCAGGAAATAGCTTCATTAGACCTATCAGGCGTTTCTTTTCACTTCCATTTCCAATATTACAGACATTGCGAATCGTGGAATTTCCACAGCGCGCGTGCGAGAGAGAGAGAGAGAGAGGGAGAGGGAGAGAGAGAGAGAGTGTCTACCAAACTTTAGGAGAGATCGATTCGAAACGCGGCAAATAAATGAATTCGCGAGTTCGTCGCTCGAATAGAAAAGTTTCGGGTTCTCGAGCATCGAGACCGGTTGCTTACCGGATCGATGGTAATTTTCTTTCGAAGGAGAAACTTCCGAAAGCTTTCTCTTCTTCACGGTGTAACCGCGCGAATAATGGCTCGAATGATAGCGTCGATTTTTCGCGAGATCAATCGTTTTCCACATGGCCTAACTAGGTAAAATACACAGGCAGCTTCGTTGACTTTGCTTCAGTCAGCCATCAAGTAACGTGTTATTTCGAGTGCAATGCCTCGTCTATATGTATATACGTTTGCGTAGGCGCCAATACGGTTATCTATATGAACATACGTGAAGCACATAAACGCGGAATTAATTTTAGGAGATGGCTATTTACATTTTCACTCTCTCTACTCGACAGTAGTTCTCAGAGGCGTTATCATTGGTTACGTTGCACGTGTCTTTGAGTAACATGCCGGTTTTCCGAGTCGATTTCCTTACGAGCGATTTCAGATTCAACGATCCGTTTTACCAGATATACTATATTTATGCATATACGCTAATGGTATCTAAAATTTTGTTTTAATCTTATTTAATGATTGAGAAAATGATTTAATTCTGTTATTTTCAGGGGTCGAAATAAACAGCTATCTTTTACTTTTAAAACAATTCCGTTCGAACTTGCATATTTCAACAGTGGGTTCTCATTCACCAAATGAATACTCGTTCGACCAAATTTGTACTTGTATTCCTACTGTTGTGTTTATTAAAGTGTCAGTATAATAAATGAACACGAATTTATCGGAATAGATATGGGAGCGAACAAACATTCGTTCGTTTGGTGGAGGTACACAATAGAAAAATATTTATTCCCGTGCACTTTATATAGAAAGAAAAAGCATTTTCATGGAACAGATATTTCATAATATGTATAATAAAAATTTCATAAAAACAAGTTATTCTGAAACGTTTATTAAAAGAGATTCCAGAAGATGAATAAAAGTACCAAACTATTCAGTTTCATTGAATAATACAATATTATATCATTGAAAATCCAAATTGAACTGTATCGTAACGCAATAACAGATCAATCAACGATCATGGTCAAAATGCTGGTATTACATTACTTTATAAATATCATACTTGTATTCAATACTGCCCTTAGCTTCGTTATTTTCGATTCCAAAGAGAAACACAAACAAGCTTTGAATAGTAAATTATCTAGGTATATTACAAGTAAATATACATACACATTCGGGATATGAATTTAACAATAACAATTATATATAATATTCTTGTATTAATTGAATAATATTCGCTATTCATTGAATGCAGTATTTATTTATTTGCATTGGAAACTTTTTTAATATTGATGAACAGATATTTTTTATTGTAGAAAAATTTTAATTTGTATATCATAAAAAATATCTATTTAAACTGAAACATCCACTTTTAAGAACGTTCTATAACTGTTTCTATGAAATTTATAGAAAAATTATACCGCCCACGTTTTGAATTAGAACTTGTTAAAAATTTTTCTAACTTTTTCGATACCCAATTATTTTCCTTCTTCATTGTGTATGAATTTCTGTTAATGAATAAATAAATGAATAAATATTCTGAAACGGCTGTTAAAATCATTAAATGGACTTTGATCAATTAGGTGTTGTTACTCCCAAAACTTTTCAACGCTTCCGTAGTATCGGATTTCAATTTCGTTTTTCTCGTGGGATTTTAGATTATCCGGAATAATTGCGGCTCAATTATAAAATAAAACACCGTACCATTAAATATTCCCCCTAGTTTCCTTCGTTATGTATCCAATTCCCTGTTCCACCGCGGTGCCGTAAAAACCGGAGCAACAGGAATGCAAATCGTGATGGAGAGTAAAACGCGTAAAAATCCTCGTGCGCCAAGATTCGTGCATTTGGGGAAAACGTTGCTTTGAATCCGAATCCGAATCCGGCCAGAGTCACGGCAACATATCGAAATTCTGGCTGTGGAAAATAGAGGAAAGAAACCGAAAAAAAGGGAGAAAGGAGTTCGGAGGCCGCAGACTTTACAATCCCCGCGCATTCTTTAAGTCCCTGTCGCAAAATGAAAAATTGGGTCGCCACTCCCCTTCGTCCACCGCCTCACCTCCCCGTGTTTTGCTGACGTCATCGTTTCTTGTATGTATTCGTCGCCAACACCAGGTACCGTGTAACTGACATTTCCACGCCAACACGTTGAATCTTGATATAGCTGTATACATACGGTGTCAAGAGAATTAAATATGTACGATTACTTTAAAATTATCCGCAACCAATTGACGTTACTTCCTTTATTTCTATTTCCGTTACACAACGAAAGAACGTACAGGATGTTCAGCGAATGAACGTTTCCGTGATTGTAAGGCAGAAACATCGAAATATCGCTGTTTTTAAAAATTTGCGTTTATGCATCAATCGAATTGTAGAGTATAGGATTCATGTATACACGAAAAAATGCATGAAATCGAATATCAAAGATTCAAAAAAATAATACAATTTAACCGAGAATAGAAGAGCTGGTGACAGTACGAATTTTCGATGATAATATCTCGAAAGTAAAGCACGCGGACATGCGGCGTATTTTTCGTAAAACTACAGATTTAAGCTGCACGTCTGTTGAAATTTAATTCCCTAAATGCTATTACTGCTAATGGTCTATTTTATTATTAAAGTCATACATCCCAGGCACAATTTTAACAACGTTCGAGTTGGTCAAGAGTTTGATAGGAGATTAAGCCAAAAGTAAATCAAATGACCAATGACTGAACGTAAATTTATAATGAACGAGCATAATATTTTCGAAGAAAACATGATTTTCAATCCATTTATTTTTTGTTCTTCGTTTAATTAGCAACTAGTAAAATTAGCAAAGAAAAGGTCATATTTCGAATATAATTGTATTAATTCAATATAATTGAATATAATTATAGTAATTGAATTCTGAATGTAATTGTATAAGATACGATAGAAGCTGGAAATTTTACAAAGCAGCTTACTTCAACTTTAACAAGACACCCTTTCCATAAATAGCAAATTTGTTTTCAGAATTTCGACGTCGTACAACTGGTTACTTGGCCGCTTATGATGCTAATTCTACTGTTGCATTTCTGTCGCTATATTTCTTTTCTTCCCTGAAATATTATCAAAGTCCGCGCGTAATTTATTACAGTTATATTTTCCCCACTTTCAAACTCTTTCGAGAGGAATTTAAATCTCTGCGGATAAACAATTTCCCAGTGACTCGTAATTATCGCGGCGCGCTAAGTCCAACGATAGCACTGCATTCCCGTTGGATGTGTTTCGCGGGGATTTCCACGAAATACAGCCGCCGAATCTGCAAAATTATTGGATGTTGCCGTGAAATGGTCGCATTAGGAACTTTTATTCGAGCTTCCGCGAATTCCGACAATTATGATCGGCGAATAGTCGAAACGTGTTGGGAACGAGATCAATGGACGAAAGGCTATGCGATTTATCAGCCGTGTTAAAGATAGTCCGGCCACGATTTCGAATTTCTGTTCAGCCATTAAGCGACCGATATGCGAATTTTTTCCTGCTATCATTCTTTCTTTCGACTTAATGAGCGACCGAATTTTTTCCTCCATCGTTCGTTTTTCAGTCCTTTTTGATAAATTCAGCGCGAACAACGTTAACGATCGTATCTATTTCACGGAAAAATGATATGGAAAATCCTTTAATTTGTCAATCGACCGCGAATAGAGTCAGTCGCTCTTTTTAAGCAGCTTCCACGTACGCGTTCGTGTTTTATTTTTCTCCCTTTTTTTTTTGTATTTCAATAAATCGAGTTTCTGACAAAGCTTGTTAAACGGACACTTTTTTCTATTCTCTCTTTTTTTTTTGGTTTCTCTTTTTCACTTTTTTATCGTCCACTTTACAGTGATCAAAAACAAAAATATCCATTTGGAAGTCAATCGTTTATTTTCTCTCTCTCTCTCTCTTTTTTACAGTCTGCAAAATTGATAACGCTTTCCGAACCGGATGAACCAATCAAGTAGAAAGACCAAGGACCGGAATGGCTTACAATTAACAGAGAATTCCCAGTGCGACGAGCATTAATTCGACATTATACGGTGGATCCCGTGACGCATTGGGTGAAACCGATAACAGGATTTCATTGGCCAACGAGGCACGAGAAATGATCGGTTGGGAAGAAAGGAAAGATTTTAGCGCAGAACAGGCCAGCGCTGGCAAAGTAAATACCGTCGGAGCTCATTAATACGTCGATCTATCGAAATGTCATTATATGCGTCGCGGACCGTTTCGGTTTACCCTCTCGTGGCTGGTATTAACACGCGATCGCGAACGCCGTCAGAGGCAGAGGGCTTGTCCACTCGTTCGAGTTCGCTGGAACGCTGTAACATTGCACGCTCATTATTCGAAGCGTTTGATTAATTGCACCGTTAATTCATTCGCGGCGATGCGCAATAACCGGCGGAGGGTGAAGCGAGAGAGGCTGAACGCAATCATTATCCAGGTACCAAATCTAACTATCGAATATTTGCAGCTGGAATTATCGCGTTCGTCCCGTGTTTTACGATATTCGATACGTTCCCAAATTTCGTTCGTCCGTTGACATTTAACCCCTTCCGACTAAGAGGTTTCATTCCGAAACAACGTTCTTAAGTTTTCTCACACGATCCGATGGCCTCCATTCAAAACCAACGCGTGGCATCGATCAACGGAGACTCTTATCATTGATATCATTGACATTTAGGCAACAGATTAAGATATTTAGCACTGTTGTAATTATTTACATTTGTCGTACAAATTATGTACATACATGACGATAACGATGAAATTAAATTTTGAGGAACTTTTTTTGTATAATTTATATATAATAAATTATTATATATTATATACGTATAATATATTACACCTATGTAATATACATTATATATATATATGTATATTAAGAACAGACAATTTTTAATTCGCTAGTACACATTGGATGGAATCCGCGTACACTTGTCCTTTCAGTACACGTCCAAAACTACAAACTCTAGCATTTACAGTCGTCTGGAAAAATTGAACAAAATTCACACCGTATCAATCTTGGTCTAATTTCAATAGAAACTAACAAAATTTCCCGGCACTTCGTCCCTTTTTATATACCTATCTAGATACTCTTTGTTTCACAAGTGTACAATAATTCGTGGAGGTAATCGTCATCACCGCGCGATAGATGCAGAAACAAAGCTCCTATAGTTGGAACAACAGCCCGCATGCAAATCGCAGAGTGGATTGTAACGAGTACGAGAATTCCGTGGCGTTCGGTCCCATGGCGATTTTCTACCTGTGTTGATCATTCGTTGGCGGTTTTTCAAGAGTGGACACACGCGCGGTCGCAGCGGAGATGTAGGGCGCAACGTCCGAGCGTGACAAGTAGCTCGACAAATTACAGCGGTGCTGATGAAATTACACGGGGCGGCAAAGTGTGTCTACGTTGGTAGCTTGTAGTTTACGGGGAAGAATGGCTTCGTAATCTCGCGCAGGAGTACCAGCAAATCCCCGTGGCACGTAGAGAAAAATGGGGGAAAATTGCGAAATAGCGTGTTCTCTATCGGTTTTTAGATGAAGACGAAGTTCCATGAAATATTTATCAAACACCGGGGTTAGAAACCTCGAACGTCAATTTCACGATCCAACGTCTTTAACCTCGCCTTTCCCGAAGCCGAAAAATACCAACAAGTTCCATGGGCTCTCGGCCGAAGGAAAATAGCCTTCTGTATAGGAGACCGGAAGAGAAGCCAGGGGAGAAAGGGAAGGAATCAAAGGGGAAATGGTTAGAGCGCATTGGGGTGAGCAAGCGGCGGTTCAGAGAGGATGAGCCGACAATTTCGAACGGGCGAACCGTGTACCGGTGTCCCGGTTGTTTGTATTAGTAGCGACGACGCTGCCTAGAGCGTCGTTTTCCGAAATTACGAGCCGATACCGTTACAATCGGTTGAGCGATGCAGCCGCCGCGTCACGTCAATCGCTGTATATATGTATTTTCTGCTAATCGATCGCCGCTACTTCCGACGAAATAGATCACACGTCTAGGCGTCGGGCTACCAATTGGAAATAACGCCAAATAAATTCGTCGATACGCGATTTTCGATAAGCCGGGTTCTAACAAGCTTTCGTCGTCCTAGTTGATCGAGTATCAATCCGATTAATCGACCCGGATCTATCCCCGCTCAACTGTTACCACTTTTTGCTCGACTTGCATAATTGACACTTGCAAGAGGATCGGCTAATTTCGACGCGGAATTAAGTCGAGAGTTCAACAGAATTAGCGCGCACGATCGTGTATGTATATGCCGATTATCGAATTCCCTCTTATTCCCGTATAACAGAAAAACGCTGGCTTTTCATAAATTAATCGCTCAAAAATTTAGCAACAAGAGCAATGAATTGTTCAATAATGTTACCTTCTCATGGCACTGAAACTTTTTAATTGTACTTAAAAATTGATGTCATAATCGTAATATCTTTACTACTAAAAAAAATATTTCGTCGTTTAATTTCAATGTTCAAAATTCAACAGAAGGACGACAAAAACTTTTTGTCTTCGTAATTACGGTAAATCTAGTCACGAAAACATTTCTCAATGTTTTTTTTTTTTTGAGATATTTGAATTTTTACAATTTTTGAGAAAGACGTACTGTTTCATCCATGATAGGATAATAAAATTATCTTTGGGCAAAACGAATTCGAACTTGTAAAAGTAGAGCTCTTGAGCTTTAAAATGAGACCAAGTGGATTGTTATAAGATTTTTTTTTTTACGAAGTTATAAAATTATCGACGATTTCTCATCGTTATTGGTTCAATTATGCTCTTCACTGTGTAATTTTCTCAACATCTCGTTCGTTATTTTCACGCTCCATTTTAAGGGAACTAATCGGCGTTTGTATTGTCCCTGTCCAAGTTATTAATTCGCGAATTAAGATTATAAGCAACTGTGAAATTCCGCGTGTAATTTTTTCTTCGCGAAGAGAAGCGAAGCGGGAGAAGCGATTCGGGCGATAAATTTTTGTGTGTCGCAGCAGAATTTCATAATGACCCCAGGATCAGGATAATTAATGGTCAGGGTGAACAACGTGGGATGACCATTTTATTTTTCGTTTAATTAGCTCCATTTATTAAGCGAAACGCGTGGCTCGTACAGCGCGAAGCGGCCGCCGTAATTTGTCAACTGCTTGGAACTTTCAATTATGACGATACTACTACAAGATGTATTTATTTCCAGTCCAGTTCCCAATGTTTTATTCAAGATAACGACCAATTTAAATAAAATGCTGTATATCTGTCTGCGGTTGTAAAGAAAAACGCCGTACATTATATGTTTCCATTTTCAAGATCATTTGAAATTCTCAATACCGACTTCTTATCAGCAATGTTTCCTCGGTCTCTTTTTATAAATGTCCTGTACTGTTTCTCTTTTCTTTCATGTACATAATACTTAGGTATATTTGAAAAATATTATTTTTGGTAAAATACAGATGTAAAATTAAGTGAAATAAGTGATATAATATGATAATTATAGTCAAAGCAGATTAATAAAAAGAAATGTTTTTCAAACTTTCTGCATATGAACGAAATATTGTAATTGAAACATTTAAATCACATGATCTTCTCAAACCTATGAAATTTCTCTTCTTGCATTTCCCTACGAGAATATATATTTTATATTTTATCCAATTCTAACTAACGCGTAAATTTAAATTTTTTGAAATTCCAACATACGACGTTTCCTTTTACAACGACATTTCAGCACTCTTCACGTAATCCCAATTTATTCTCCGAATGTTCTAAGCAATTAACGAAAGAGCGACCGTCATTTAAATTCCAAAAATTATTCGGCATTTTACGAGCTTCCGTTAACAATTTTCCGATTTTCAGATCGATCTAAAATTCCCCGTGCTTGATCGTCGAACAACACCTCCTCTATTCAGGAAAACCACACCCTGAGGACACCACTTCCGGCGTGACATCGATTCCGGAGTAAGGGGGAATTGGTGGTCGAGCCGCGAAGAAATTCCAACTAGGAGGCGGGTCGCGATGCACAGCGTCGGACATGGGATTCGGGCTGGCAGGAAGCTGGCAAGAATTTCACCGGTAGAACGGGTGGCATCAGTATTCGCCGAAAGTCGTGGTCACCTCATAGCGTTTACGACTGTGGAAGCTTTTTTTTCCGGGCGCCGCGGTGGAAAAGCTTTTAAGCTTCTGCTTTAGGGAGGACAGTCCGGTTATTGTACCACTATCCGGTCGCTCGCGCGCGCGTAAATATATCCAGACACAGGGCAAAATCTTCCGCCACACCGTCGCAATATCGGATAACTTGGATGCGCGTGCGAGTCGCTCGCTTCATGCATTTAAACGGGCAATCTAAAAACGTTATTACGCTTAATAATGCCGCTCATTATTAGGTTTACCCGCACCGTTGCCATTTCACTGGCATTCCAACGGGCGTTAGGGGTTAGAACGTGTTGGAGTTCAGCCTCGATCGACGATTATCCACTTGTTCAACGCTCGCTACGGTTTCGATTGTGTTGCAAACTTAATTAAGGGAAAAGCTAACGAATATCGCTGAGAAAATGACTAGCAAACGATTAATAATTGCGTTATCTCTTAATAAACTTCCTCACTTTGATTCTTTATATTCTTTGACTTTTCCGGACAATTGGGCATGGTAGCCTTGAAGATTTTGTTTCTTCAATTACTGTCGAAGAATTAGATTAACTTTCAGTCTGGAGGGAACATACGTGTTTGCCTGACGAAAGTATAAAGTATAAGGCAACAAAAAGCACGAAGAGATAAATAAATAAATCGTGAACAGCCGAAACTTTAATGACATTACTACGTTCAACATATTCACCGAAAAATTTACATGAAAAGTGTATCAGCCATATAATTTTACTTGTTATGTTTAATTCTTTCTATGTCCCCGTAACATACAGAATTTTCTACAATCAAAGTCCCAATGTGGTGTTGAAATTTTGAGTAATATCCCTATTAAAAAATTTACGAGGAATTTTGTATAAAAAATATCTTTCATAACATCTTAGAGCTTTCAATACTGATACCAATGGGATATAATGTATTGTATACGTATATCTTAATCTCCATATACTCATTGAAATATACATATTCCAATCTTCCACTTCGTCTTTAGCATGTTGAAATTTATATGTTTTGCTTATAAAACAGAATATTTAGTTCCCATAAAATATTATACCATAATAAAAGTAGAATGAAAGTACATTTCATTATTTCTAACTATTTAGTATTATTTTGTTCAAGATATTCATTTTATTTTCATCGTTTTAAAATATTGATCAATGATCAACCTGTCAGGCGGATGCCTTTGAAACCGAAAATTTTCCCTTCTACATATTTTTCTTCAAAATAATTAATTAACTTAATTAAAACAGATCAAGAAATGTCGTCTTCTAAATTGTTTATAGTCCATTCCCTTTTTAGATATTCGATACGCAGAAATTCCTGAATCAACAAGTAGCTTCAGATAGTCTTTTGTAACCAGCAGATCCAATTAAATTGAATTTGAAATTGCATCTTCGTCTCTCAGCGTGACGCTGGATCGGAGACAAAGATGTTACATTGGAATGCAAATCAACCCGCATCCTAATAGGGCATCCATCTTTCTATTCTAGTCTTCAATTAATAATATCAAACCAAATTTGATAACAGTTTGCGAAAAGCCATTTCCCTACAATTTATCGTGGATGTCTATGCATCCGGTTATGATGAAACGATTCCAAAAACCGGAGTAACGTCTGGACCGTGACGCGTGTTTTTTCAGCGTGCAAAGGAAACTCGATGTTCGCACAAAAATTTAATCTGACAGCTCCGACTAGTTTTTCAACTGAAAAACCATGATATTCGGGAAATACCAATACGTACTGTACCCCTTTAAATATTTGACGTTCCAAAGGAACGTTTACGAATATCGGTAAAAATTTTTTACAGCTATGTTACAATAGCATTTTACTTCCTTTTAGCTACGAAACGTGTGATATAAAAAACGAGCTAAACTTCCTACTGTAAAATCGCTTACTTTTATGCGAAATTCATTAAAATCGAAAAAATAAGAGAAATTATAGTCATCGTATTTATTGTTTTTTGATAAATCCAACAACTGCTAACCAAATATTAAGCCAAAATGCTAACCAAATGTTAAAGTGCTACGTGTGCAAATTTATTCGTGACCGTCGCGATTAATCCACTGTAACTTTATTTTCAGTTCAATTTTAATCAATTTTTTGCGTCAACAAAGGACAAAAAATCACTATTATAAAGACAACAGACAAGATATATAAAGAGACACTGCGTCTTACGGGACTTCGTGCGCACTTCGTTTCATGCTCTCAAATACCGACATAATAAAAAAATCTGTGATTTTCATTAGCGCACTCTATGCACATGTAATGGTGAACAAAAGTTGCGATGAATTACCTCTGTCTCCATAGAACTCTTGTAGCTGCACCAAGTGATCCAGAGGCAGGAACAACCTTCCACGAATTCAGTAGAAGAATATGGACATCAAATGATCCAGAAGCAGGAACAACCTTCTACGAATCTAGTGGAAGAATTTCGGTATTAAGTGATCCAGGAGCAGGAACAAACTTCCACAAATTCAGTGGAAGAATTTGGGCATTTCGTAAACGCAACACTACTTCAAGAAACGCGATCACTCATTATCGCAACACTAATAATTAAAGGAAAACTAATTGGAAATCGCGAAGGAATCGCAACACTAAGAGTAAAAATCGCGATGAAATAATGTTGCAACACTAGCCCTAAAACTAAATTTAATGAAAATTATTGTATTGTATCAACAACACAAGAGCTACTATACGAACAAAAAATTACTTCAAATATTTTTCTACTCTAAAATCAATTAAAAGCAATGATTCTATAATCTAATTTAAAACAACAGAAAACAAGATAAATTGTATTATATAGAAAATTAAGACACAACCATGAAAATTAACAATCAAAATTGCAAAAGACAATCGCGGTATCATAATTCGCAACTCTAAAGCAAAATACGATTATCATTTCTTCGCAACTCTAATTTAAACCGTAATCAATTTCTCGCAACACTAATAAACAGGCGCGAAACTATTTCGCAACTTTAATTCAACCCGTAATCAATCTTTCGCAACACTAACAAGAAAAACTGCGATTTGCCCAAAACGATGATGAACGATGATGGAGGAAAAAAAATACAACTACAAATACTAAAAGAGCATAGTGACAAAGTAGTAACGAGAATGACATCCCATGCTCTGGAACCATTTAACTGACCCAGAGGATGAGAAATCATTTGTTGTGACCCTCTTCGTAGCAGTTTGCCGGGCCTCTTCGGCTTCAAGCCTCTTCTTTTCTTCGAGCACAATGCCCACTGAAACTTACGTCTAACTCGAGTCTTTCTAATCGCAAACTAAAAAATAACTTATAAAGGTGAAATAATAATATAAATCGCGAAAGCTGACTTTAATACACATGGACGACCATCGATCATAGTGATCGTTGTCCGTTCGCACGTGCGTGCTCGAGCAATACCTACAGAAACGTTCGTTTCGGGACCTACTCGCGACCTATCCGCGAACGCGACCGCGATACTAAATTCGAAAAATCGAAGAATAAAACCAGAAACAAAGCATGCTCCATTGTACCAACTTTACTGCCGATTTTTCAAATTAGATTTCCTGAAACAGGTTGGACACGCGAAAAGGGGACACGCGACCAAAGACTGTGCCAACCTGCCCGGCCCTACCTACTTACAATTAAACACATTCACACCAGAAAGTATGCTACCTATCCTAACAGTCGCCCTATATTTAAAAAATGACAAAACAGGCACACCAACACACTCACTCCGCGGTTCTCACACATACCACTCGGGCGCAGACCTAAACTAGAGAGGACGTCCCGGGACACCTCCGACACCCGAGTTTGACACACAACTTTCACACTCTAATTTACGTACCATTTTCCTGAAATCAACTGACAATGGCTAGCGAACATTGCGTAAAACGTGATTAAAACACGTTTATATTTACAATTCTCTTAATAACTCAGAAAAAAAATATATAATTTGTATAGAAATATGCAAGTTGAGTTGGAATTGTTATAATTGACTGTATAATTAATAATATAATTATAGTATTTTGTATTTAATAGATATTACTATAATAAATTCATACTTCAAATTAGTGTATAAATATTTTAAATGATTCAACTTATAATGAATGGAACGATAGAAACGACGCAATTCCACATCCTAATCACACACACATATGCGGAAAATACATCGTGCACGATACGCTAACACACTGTCAGTTGCTAAGAAATTTTTTATGAAACTACAAACTATGGTCATCGTGCCCAATGTCTTTCACCCACCCAAGTAGCACCTGAGCACGTGAGTGAGATTCTGACAATGAACACGGAAGGGGTTAAACCTGAAAATCCTGAACTAAAACAATAATTAGTTTATGTAGTTTATATTTAACGGACTATTGCATTATTTTATTTCAAACTGTAATAACTCGACTCTTTCAGAAATTATTAAAATTGTAAGAGATTGAAAAGACAAAGAATTGAATTTATTAAAAAAGACATAAAATTTAATAACTGACTCAAATAATAAAAATTAATTAACTCTAAATTAAATGTTAATGGAAACAATCTCAGGCGACTTCTTCATCAAAGCACATTTTCGAAAATGCGAAACCAGTATTAAAACTTGTTACCTTGATTCAAAAATCTACCTGTCGCGAAGTATCTTCTTGCACATAAAATTTCATATATTTTTCAACGGAAAGAATTCTAATCTATTATATAATTCAAATTGCATTGAAGTTCATAATTATAAAATTAAATTAATTAAATCATATGACATAAAAAGTTATATATTATAAAAGGGAGGATGAAGTTGGAAATTATTAATTATTACATCAATTATTAATTATTAATTACTATAACAAAATATATTACGAGTATATCAATAAGTAATAACTGCATCTTTCATAGCAACGAAGTCGGATGGTATCCGTCTTCTCTGCTACGAAATGCTAAACGAAATCATTTTAATAATAATCATTTATAATTTGTCTATTCATATGGATATTCATATGGATATTTTGTTTTTGCAAACATTTATACTGAATATATTTTGATTTTACAAGTAATTACTATAACTGTATATATTCAAACTAATTGTTAGAATCGCGATGTGCACGAAGTCCTATCCTGATCTAATACATGAAAAACCTAAAAAAATGTTACTACTCGCGGATATAAAAAATATCCGCGGTCACTATGCTCATCAAAAATTCTACGTATACAACCAGTCACCCGTGGCGATTAGGACCTTTCGTCCTACGACATGATTGAGTGACCGGAGGAACATAAATGCATGCGACTCACGGGATAGATGTTCTCGAGAAGAACGTTATCACTGATGCTGCACTGGAGCAGAAAAAGTAATCATGAAGACCTTCATCAAGTAGACACCACTGAGAATTCCATAGTGGAAGTGAACGCCGTGAAAAATTTCTTAAAAACATAAAATATTTTGTTTCTAAACACACAATATTATTTGCGAAAACTTAAATTTCAATAATGATAAGAATTGAGACTAATAATTTAAAGTGTCTTTATTTTATAATTACATTCGATTTCAGTAGAGAGAAAACTAAAGAGAATAAAATTTAAATACAACATGCCAAAGTATTTACATATTTAGCTTTTGAAGCATCATAATGGATTCTTGAAGGATTAGGGGAAGTGGAGACTGTAGAAAATCTGTAACAAAACATTAAACACTGGAGTTTATGTTTAAAAGCAAAATCTTAAGTTAGAGATAATGAAAGATTCTTACATTCTTGGCTTTAGAGCCACCGTTGGATTTTCCCCCAAAAATGCAACAAAATTGTGAAGCGTCTGTAACAAACATCAAATATTATTGTTAATTATTAAATTTGAAAAACTAAATAAATTGAGATACAGTATACAAAACTACTTACGATCTTCATCTCCTGAAGAAGCCTTATCCTCTTGAGCACTGATTTTAATACCGAAAACGAAACACTCAACAACAAAAAAAACCAAAAAAAAAGAGAAAATAAAAGACTATTAACACGTACGTAAGTAATCGGCGGACTCACTGATTCTAACTTCGCGAATTATAATTTAAATAAATTAATAATCTAATTTAACGAGAGCCAATTTGCTCAGAAAAAATATTAAAATACTGCGCAACAAACACTGATTCTACCGACCACATTGCGCGACGTCACAAAGATTTTCTGAAAATAAAGCTGATTAGTAGGAAGAGGGCAAAGGATACGTTTATTTAACAAATATTGGTATGATTCTAGAACATAATTATAAACAAATTTGAATATGTACTGAAGATATTAATTGTAAATTATAAAATATTTCTCACTACTGCAAATAAAAGACGACTATTATATTATAAAATTGTATTCTGAATGTTCGTTATTAGAATAGGAAAAATACACATTATCACGTCGCGTTTATATTCGAAATATAATATTCGAAAATGTTTACGTAAGATTCCACAGCTAAATATATATAAGAAATAATACTATGAAACACGCTCATGAACTCTTGCTTTGAATCATTTGACAATATTCGAAAAAAGCAAGGATAGTGTAGAAAAGTACAAAAATTTTAAATTTCTGAATTTAATACAAAAATCTATTTCAAAGTATATACCGATAAGCTACTACAACTTTGTATTCGAAAGAAAATATTAATTGATTCAATTTTTTCTACTGTTCTATGAGTATGCAATGAGGTGATGCAATAGGTGATGGTCTATTGTTTTTTTGTGACAAAGCAATGTTTCTAACCTGTCAGCTTTAATCGTATCTTAATCGTTGACACTTTAAAACGTTAGTTAAAAGAAAGCATATACCAAATCTTAACAAAAATAAATAAAATGTTACCAAATTTCTATACAAGTTCTTCAGATAGATCATTAATAATCGTCCACAAGTTCTATGCTGTCTCTGTAATTAGGAAATAACCTGGACAAAAAGAAATCAAAAGTTAAAACAAATGTGTTAAATGAAAGCAAATACATAAAAATGAAACGATAATCAACTTTAAATTCTATATCTTTAAAAAGCGTATGAGACAAGCAACTGGTAGCGACACGAGACAAGCTACCGGTAACCATATAAGTGAAATCGACGATTGAAAAAAAAGGAACACAAAAAGTTTCAAAGCACTACACTATGATTTTATTATCGCAATGCTGAATTAATTGTTAAACACACGCGTATTAATTAAATGATACAATTAACGAGGTAGAAATTAGTAAAAAAGTGTCGAAGAAGCGACGCTATCGAAGGGACGCTAAGATAGGTTAGAAAAAGTTACAAACCTAATGTGACGTAATGCACGTTGTTGTCACGAATGACTCTCCGTGGCACGTCTCGTCAAGCAATTGGGAAGTAGTATGGGATGGGACGATCCTGAACGAACAGGCGTAATAAATAAGACGAACATAAATATTGTGTTCGTGTTGCTGTTTTTTTATTTGAAATTTCAAGCATCACTATTAAATACGTACATTCTTAATAAATTATTGTTGAATTTAGTATTAAAATTGTTAGAATTACGCAGTATGAAGTTGAAGTATTAATAAAAGTAGAAAATGTTATAATAGAAATGTGTGTATAGAAGCATATAATAAAATACGTATATATAAAACAATAAATTCCTCAATTACAAAATTACAATATTTGTACTGATTGGAATTGAAATTAAATTTTAGAATTACATTATAAATAACTTTTAGCATAGTATGTTCTCTTTAAATGTTTATATGCCATTATTTCTTTGATTATTGAAAATTGATGTAATAATTATTTGGTTATTATTGCTTACCTTGAGTTGAAGCCAAAAATGCACGTTTTATATTATAAATTCACTATACAGACGCAAAGTTATTGACTTAAATTTTTACCTGAGAACTTCTGATACTTCTTTCCGAATAATTCTTCAGGATAAAACTTCCTTCTTTACAGATGAGACGTACTCCTTTCCGCCATGTTTCCCGTTTAAAAATCGATCGTGAGAAATATCGATGATTTGAGAATCGTAGGAAGTATATTACGTGGAAGTATATTTCACCGTTGGGGCGCTGTAATCGCACGTTTCACATGAACATATATAACATGGAATAAAAAATAAAAAACTCTAATCTAAATACACAAAATTTATGAGGTATTCTTAAAAAAGAACGAAAATATTTACACATTTCATGAAAAATTGTCAATTCTTTAAATTGGGACATGAAAAATTTTATTATATTACACAGTAGAATTATTATTTATATCATTAAATACGTACGTACATTCTCAATAAATTATTGTTGAATTTAGCATTGGAATTGTTAAGAATTACGCACTATATGAAGTTAAAGTATCAATAAATGAGTAGAAAATGTTACAATAAAAGTAAAATCATATTACATATATGATAATAAGTTAATCATATTTCAAGGTCACAATATTTGCATTGGTTGGAATTGAAATTAAATTTTGATATAAAAATTATCTCAAAAATTTATAACACAAATGCAAATTTAATAGCTATTAATTTAAATTTTTACCTGAGACCTTCTGAATGATACTTTTCTCTGGATGATACTTCTGGATAATATTTTCTTCTTTACAGAGATGAAATGTGCTTCCTTCCGCCATTGTCACCACTTAATAATCAGTCGTGAAATATATCGAAACGTTCGAGAATCGTAGGAAGTATATTCCGTAATTCATCACTAGAGGCGCTGTAGTCTTCAACTAATTTAAACCCAATACACGCGCGTTTTGCAACGTTAATTCGAAATGAAAAATAAACACTCTGGTCCACATCTAATACTAGAAGACAACAATTTATTAAGAATGTATGTATTTGATAGTTAAAATAATAATTTTTCTGCATAATGTAATGAAATTGTTCAGTTTTCAAGTAAAGTAAAGCGTAGAATGCCTTGACGCTTGAAATTTGAAGTAAAAGAAACAACAACACGAACACAATGTTTATGTTCGTCTTATTTATTGCGCTTGTCGTTCAGGGTCGCCTCATCCCCTACTACTTCCCAATTGCTGGACGGAACGTCCCGTGGAGAGTCATTCGGCTATTGAATTTTGAGACAACAGCATGCATTATGTCACATTAGGTTTGTAACTTTTTCTAACCTATCTTAGCGTCCCTTCGATAGCATCGCTTCTTCGACACTCCTTTACTTCAATTTATATCTCATTAATAGTATTATTTAATTAATGCGCGCGTGGTTAATAATTCATTAAGCATTGCGGTAATGTAATCATAGTGTAGTGCTTTGAAACATTTTATGCTCATTTTCTTTAATTATCGATTTCACTTGTATGGTTACCCGTAGCTTTTCTCATGTCGTTACCAGTTGCTCGTCTCATACGCTTTTTTAATAGAATTTAAAGTTGATTATCATTTAATTTTTATATATTTGCCTTCATTTAATACATTTTAATTTTTAATTTCTTTTGTCTCAGGTTATTTCTTAATTACAGTGACAGCATAGAACTTGTGGATGATTATTAATGATCTATCTGAAGAACTTGTATAGAAATTTGGTAACATTTTATTTATTTTTGTTAAGACTCGGTATATGTTTTCTTTTAACTAACGTTTTAAAATGTCAACGATTAATGCTAACAGGTTAGAAGCACTGCTCTATCACGGAAAAACAATAGACCTATCACCTATTGCATCACCTCATTACATACTTCTGGAACAGTGGGAAAGATTGAATCAATTAATATTTTATTTCGAATACAAAGTTGTAGTAGCTTATATACTAGTAAGTATATACTTTGAAGTAGATCTTTGTATTAGATTCAGAAATTCAAAATTTTTGTACTTTACTACACTATCCTTGCTTTTTTCGAATATTGTCAAATGATTCAAAGCAAGACTTCACGAGCGTTTTTCATTATTTCTTAAATATATTTAGTTGTGAAATCTTGACTTACGCAAACATTTTCGAATATTTATAACACGCGACGTGATATATTACTAATGTGCAGACTTCTAATAAAGAACATTCAGAATACAATTTTAGAATGTAATAGTCGTCTTTTATTTGCAGTAGTGAGAAATATTTTATAATTTACAATTAATATCTTCAGTACATATTCAAATTTGTTTATAATTATGTTCTAGAATCATACCAATATTTAACGTATTCTTTGCCCTCTTCCTACTAATCAGCTTTATTTTCAGAAAATTTTTGTGACCTCGCGCAATGTGGTCGGTAGAATCAGTGTTTGCTGCGCAGTATTTTAATATTTTTCTGAGCAAATTGGCTCTCGTTAAATTAGATTATTAATTCATTTAAATTATAATTCGTGAAGTTAGAATCAATGAGTCCGCCGATTACTTACGTACGTGTTGGTAGTTTTTTATTTTTCTTTTTGTATTTTTTCTTGTTCAATGTTCGTTTTCGGTATTAGAGTCAGTGCACAAGAGAATAAGGTCTCTTCAGGAAATTGAGGTAAGTAATTTTGTACAGTAGTTTTGTTCACGGATTTAGTCCCGCGTTTTCTCAAACGGTACATGCTTTGAAAAAATGAAAAATTCATAATATAATATTTAACAATTTATAACAATGAATGATCTCACATGCAAATCTCTGAATTTGTCTTAATGAGAAGTGATAATGTTGTATTGAAGGGCAGACTGTAATATTTTTCTAAACTATTTTTCAAACAATTTGTACCGTTCATTGATCTCCAATACTACATTATTTTTAACAAGACATGTAAATATACTTATACATACTTATCTATGAAGATTTGAACGAAATGGAATTTACTTAAAACTAGTAGCCTTTGAATTTTGTATCGATAATTAGCGTTTGAATGTTATACAATGTTCCAAACGAAGAATCATTTCAAAGCACATTATCTTACAAATTCATCGGCAGATAGCAACAGCAGTTAAAATATCGGTTGTACTTCTTTGAGTACAGCAGACGTTAATACATTTTTAATTTATACATTTAATAAATCATGCTTGTACGAAAACGACGGATTCATAAATTTTTCAGACTTCAAATCCTCGAAGACGGATCAGTCCGAAAATATTCAGTCAGGAATATCGTTTGGCAATCAAACGGAAATATTGTAGTAAATTTTCGAATTCTTCCAGAACGGTTTGAAGTCAATTCGAACGTCTGAAATTGAGAAATAATAAATAAAATATGAAAAGATTCTCACCGTTGGCAGAATATTCCAAGCCTCCATTCTTTCGTATTGTTCAGGAATATCGATAGAAAAAGAAGGATTGGACTTCTTTCGTGCGTCACTTTATTATGCATGCAATTCTCATTATTCGCGGAATAAACGTTAATCGTCCGCATCGTTAGAGAGGCGTCAGTGTCTTTTTGCTCTCGTGTCTGACTCCTTTCTCTCCCCTCTTCCTCTTTCAGCTCCGTGAAAAGAAAACGGCTACCTTGTTTGCTTGTTACTTTTCGCCTGTGACATTGACGTCGAGACGCTTGAAAACAATAAGTCTCCGTTCCGGAAATGGAAGATTGCGTCAAAACGAAGGGACGAAAGGGATGAAGCATCGCGCATGGATCACTTCCAATTTGTCGTAGTTTTTCAAAGTGGAGACGTCACCAGGTGTGACAACCAGGGGTTGAAACTGACATTTCGAGCATTATTGCCTAGCATCCTGTCATCTTCGCACCTTCACTTTCCTATAATAGCTGTAGCAGAAAGAAACGCCTGATATTTCAAGGATAAATCCCAATGTCTGGACTTGAAACTTTCCAGGATAATTTCGAAACCATCCCTTTGAACTTAAAACTCTCGATACTTTCCTCTACTTAAGCTCCTTTCCTTCGTGGTCCAAGAACGTTGTTCTCGTTTCTTAGTCTCTAATCTGTTCTAATAAAACAGAAATACGGAAATAAATAGTCTAAGATGGTGATGGATTTCTCTTCTCTTCTCTTCTCTGTCTGGAGAGCTTATCGCGGGGAAACTAATAAACGGATCTGCTGCTTATGGAGAAGCGAGCTACGCTAGAGGAACGACGCGTTGCTTTATCTAGCCGAGACGATCCGCGAAATACGTCAGGATACGTGTAGTATAGATTGAATAGCGTCGACCAGGATAATGGAAGGCTTTGCCGGACCATGTATCCACACCGCAACGTTCCTATCGAACATTCGGATCTCTCATGGTTCTGTTTCCTTACCGCCTGGCTCGGTGATAAGAAAGAACGGAGAGGAAAGGAAGTACATATTAGATGATTGAGTCAATTCTCAACTTTCCTCTCTCTTTCAACTGTAATAAGATCTTCCATGCGAATCGATCTATGATGGTGGTTTCAAATTTAACCTAAGTGCCTTGAAATTTGTTGAATGCCAATAAAGATTACTTCGTTATTTGTACTTTGCTTAATGTACTCACTACATAGTTAATGAAGGTGATAATAATTATAGATGGTTCGACGTTCGTATACTTTCTCAATAAATAAATATTTGTTACTAAACGGGCAAATCTAGCATGATACAATAATATATACGAGATGCAATATGTAAATAAATGTCACATTAATGTTACTCGATGTACAGCGTCTCCATTATAATTTAGCAATCTCTCTCTTGCATGTCAGGATGACGTGCAATGTGGATAATATTCATGGACAAGATATGATAATAAATACAAAAATGGAACAGGTTATACATTAATATTATATATTGATATATAGCATATTCCGTTTCTGTATTTCATTATTATTTAGTAACCTCTTTCTTTCACATCAGTATGATTAACAATCCTAAATGCGATTATGCAAGTGAAAAGTTAGGCCAAATTCTATGTGAGTGTATCCATATAATTCTCAAAGTTTTTATTAAATTTATTAAAATTTTACACAAATATAAAGTACAACTACCACTAAGTATAAATCTATTAACTATTAAACTTAATATTTTAGTGTGTCAATATATTTATATGTTCTTGAAAAAATAAAAAATCTTAGGATAAAGTTAATCAAATATTATGCATTCAAAAAATTAATTAACGTAGTAATTTTCTTAGTTGTTGCTTGACTACGGATTTGCAAAATCATATTTTTGTGAATGTAATAAAAGAAATAAAACTGATAATACATTCATACCTAAGAAAAATATTGTATTGTATATTATACTTTCGTTATATTTCATACTTGCTTATTACATATGTTTGCATTTCTGTAAACTTCGCCTGAATGCATAAAAATCTATAGTTTGTTGACGATAAAAATGTCGATTTCATCCTAATACATATGTGTATATATTTATTTATTTGATATGCCTTCTAAATTTCGACGATTTCTAATACGAGTACCAGTTAATCAAATTCTTTTGAACGTACGCGAAATCACGAGCGATTTCGTGTTGAAGTGAGCAGAAGCGCAGAGATTCTTTACGAAATCTCGTCTCGCGCAGCATATTTTCACAACGAAATGAATGCGTCGGTCAACCGGGGCATCTCTTTGCTCGGAACGAGGAAACGTCTCTTTCTGGCGTACAAGGCCACCAGGGCCCCACGGAATCGGTAGTTACTCGAAGGTGCACACGGCTCTGTATAAAAGATGCACAGCATCCGGTCGACTCGCATGCGAAGTCGAATAACGACGGATTTCCAGAGGCTCCAAAGTGAATGGTCGAGAAGCCTTCAAAGGGGCCATAATTCTTTGAGATGAAAATGCGGACGACGAATGTAATACGACGCTTGCGTTCGTACAGAGTCCATCTGTAGCATCCCTCTCTCTGCTTCGGCAGAAGGGTGCATGGGAGGAAAGAGAGAGAGAGAGAGAGAGAGAGAGAGAGAGGAAAGAATCGCATCTTGGAGAAAATTCTTTTTACCTCTGACGTTGCTCACCATCTGGACCGTGGAAAACGTAACCTTATTACACGTCCGGACTGTCTTTTGCAATTGAAACAACTCGCTTGTGTTTCATTTTGCGTCCACGATGCTCGAGTAGCGTCTAAAGGCATTTGTTTCCCCAACGAGAGGTTGACACAATGGAAAACACGCTTGGTTGTAGACGTGAAAGTCTTGTGTAGATCGAATCCCCTGTTGGCTTTGAACCTGTTTTTCATGTGGGAATGTAAATTTACCACCGTGCAGAGTGTATTCCGCGAATTCACAGACGAGATAAATAAAATGGAAAAAAATGACTGGGGACAAGAATTTTTAGCTGTATAGAGTGAAAAGAAGAGTTTTTTTGGAGGAGAAAGATAAAAAAAAGTCAGTAACGTAACGCAGTTAACACTCACTGTATTTCAAGTAGTGTAATCGCTCGATGGAGCAACAGCATATAACGATATAGGAATGATATTACAGCGGAGTGTGTATACTGGCATCCAACTTTACTCGGCATTACTACCCTTAAAACCCAGAAGTACCGCGGTGCCAGTGGAACTTTGTAGTCCCATAACCATAATATAACTCAAGCGCGTACTACTATGATACAGTTATATGTAGCGTTGAATCGTTTCATGCTCGATTAACGTTGCCCCGTTACGTCCGTGAACTTGCTTAGGTAACAAGCAACGAACCGCGAGAGTTTCT
This sequence comes from Tetragonisca angustula, assembly GCA_036937485.2. Classification (NCBI taxonomy): domain Eukaryota; kingdom Metazoa; phylum Arthropoda; class Insecta; order Hymenoptera; family Apidae; genus Tetragonisca; species Tetragonisca angustula. Next base: position 1,771,196 of record JAWNGG020000001.1, read on the forward strand.
CTATACGGGGGTGACTGCCACGGGGGTTTGGAACCTGGGTTTGGTTCCATTGTGTTACCCCATTTTCCAGAAATCGTTCGACCATAGTCCTCGGTTCTTCTGGATGTTCGCGGCATGGCCGTCCGTAAAAAGCGGCCGACATAGATTTGCACTTTGCCTACTTCAAACGATTGAATGGTCGTAGAAAATTCACGAAAGTAGCTGTTGCTTGGCAAAATATAGCGGCGATAAATTTATATCGAAACAGAATGTTCAAGGAACGTAGATTCAATTGGATTTCTTTTTTCGCTTTAATATCTTCGTTAAAAGTAGGAAGATTATTCGATTAATAAGATAGACGAAAAATTGGGTTTCTTTTTTCGCTTTAATATCTTCGTTAAAGGTAGGAAGGTTAATCGATTAATAGAATAGACGAAAAATTTTTGGAGGATTGTTGCGAAAGTAAATAACTCTTTGTTTCTTCTCGCTCGACTATTTTTTTCTTCTAGTTTTGATATTTCATCTTACAAGTGAAGAAATTGCTCGCTATTATTTAGAATTTAATGTTTCATTAATGAAACGATTGTTCGTATAATGCATAATGTCAAGATATAAATATGTAGTTTATTGTTATTTTCAACTTATTAGTACTGTAGCATAATCAGGATGAATGGAATAACTGCAAATTGTTATTCCAGTATATTTCATATTTATTTTTCTTCTTACTTCCCAGACAATATTACGGATTTTTAATTGTTGCGCTACCTAATTATACACAACTCAATTCTAGCAATAATTGAATTGCAAATAAATTGATCTCTCCAAACAATCTGGAATTATGCGAATACATTCGAATCAATACTGTTTGTTTCCAATGCTGAGAAATGTATATGCATTATCGTGCATAAGTATCTGGACAGTTCTAAATTATTGCAAATGCATAAAATGGAATTTAAATGAGTCTTTTTAATTTAACTGCAATATAATCAATTAGTGTAAATTAAAAAACAATAATTGAAGATTAATTTTGCAGAAATTTAATTTAAGTGTATCTGTGTTAAGTTATTAGAAGAATTGAAATTATGTGTTTTTAGTCGCATTTGAAAAGCTATTGAATATTGTGAAATCTCTGTTGTTTATTAAAAATGAATATATATGCAGTGATTTTAATGTATACAGATACATTTTGATATATAGAAGTAAATACTTCTTTCAGATTAAATTTAGCATTTGATCTTAGTTATAGAATGACGCAACTGCGGAAATGAAACAAAAACATTTGCCTCTTAATAGTGGAATTGCATTAGATGTTCAGTTATTTCTGCACAATAATGTACATACACACATACTTTCGAAGTAATTTTCTAATAAATAAAACTGTTTCCTCGTTTCAAAGAATGTTTAATAAATTGTTCAATAATTGCATTTAAAACTGATTTGTTTCATCAAACGACACATTGAAAACAACTTAAGAATTCTAGAAAAAAAGCAATATCTATTGTCATGCTAGAATTGGTTTCATAATGAAGAGGATTAAAACGTTGAACGCATCAAGGAAAGAATTGTAAAAAGTTTGTACAATAACAAAACCCGCGTAGTAACAAAATAGACGCATCTGCAATTTACTTGTACTACTTAAACACCAGGCTAGTAGTACGAGTCAATAATATATACGGCATGCTGCTCCAATCGATTTTGCACGCGAGTTTCTAACCCGCCGCAAAACCTCGAAATCGTTTTACATCGAAACAGGGGGATGCAAAAAAGCACGAGATCTCGCAAAAACGACAATGCTGTTTTTCAACTAAGTAGCCGCCACGAACTAATCCATGGTTAATCCGTGCTTTACAATTACCATTCATCGCATCTGTGTACCGCCGATCTAATTAGTTAATTAGTTGGTTTGCATATTTCAATACTCGCGTAATGGATACACGCGTGGCGAAGCGACCAATAAAACGCGCGCGTGAAAATAACCAAGCCTCGTCATATACCCTGCTCTCCCTTGGGTGTAAAGTTAATCCATTAACTGAACAGGCCTCTGTAACGAGATCTTTTGACCTGTCAAAATCGCGCGTTTTCCATGCAAATGAGCATCGCACCTACCTAGGGTGCCTTTAAGTAGAAATTTGTTACGCCAGAAGGTGTTTGCATGTACATGCATATTAAATCTGTTCGTTTCTTTCTCGCTCATTTTTGCCGTGTAACGTTGTAAATCGTTCTTTTGTAAGAAATTGTGATAGTTGCAAGACATTGTAACATCAATATTGTTGTTTGCACGTAGGAAATTACCCTATGAAAAATTTATTCACGATATAGTGAGGAAAGCATTATTTTAAATAAAGTTGTACATGTAATGTTGGAAATTGTACAATTAATTTTATTGATTATATTTTTCCAACGTGTGGTAGCATATGAAACATTCACGAACGTGTATTTATAAAATTTCTTCCTCCGGTATTTTATAAATTTTAATAAAAAGCAACAAGAAGTTTCAAGCAAATCGAACTACCCGTTTGATTCTTCAGTTACGACTGCTTCCGTCCTCTTCGTATATCTTTTAATTAATATCAGAGTATGATATTATATTATACATCGGCAAACCTGTTACTAAAGTATCAGAAATCTTCCCTTAGAAGGGGTATGTTCGAGTTGTCTCAAAAGACAGTCGAATGCACAGGTATAATTCTCAACCTTCTTTTTGCGTATCATAGTTGAAGCTAATCAAAAGAAAAAATGGTTGTCATAGTCAAAGAACTATCTACTGCGAGTTATAAATCATTTTAGGAACTATATCATTGAAAAAGAAGTTGATTCGGTAGTGTGGCACGTAGAAATAATCCTCGTGCAATATTCATAATTGAAAGTGAAATTGTTTCGTGGATTAATCTCCTTAATAATTCTCAAGCAAGCAATTTGCCAAATATATTTTTCTAAAATGTTTTCCTATACTATTGTATTTCCTTGTCTCAGTTACATCATTTCAGAACCATACGGTTTCCAATTATTTATCAGAATTACTATAACTATCGGTGCCTCGTAAACTTCATCGTACCTCCGTTCCTCTGATTCAAAGAATCGATATCCACCACTGGAAGAAATTCTTGCCTCTTGGAAGTGCAATTGAGGATAGCAGTCCCGTTCACTTTCCAATATGGTTGCCGGGTGAGGGGTGCGAACTCGCATTATTCATTCCCCGAACCAATTTGAAGGTATCGATGGAAGGATGTCCCTTAAACTGAACGAAAACACGATGCGTGCCGACATCTGTCCGAGGGTGAAGCAACCCCCGTCAAAGACGGTTTCGCGGCTCAACCACGAGGTGGCGGAAGCGTGCTCGTTTTCCAACCCCCTCCAGATTTTGTTCTGGCCTGTCAAAAGTAATCCCCGAATTGTCCCCGTCTGCACGGAACGTTCCGACGTTACTAGATGTCGTCGACCTCGAACCCGACGCGAGATTCGTCGCGTTTCGAGCCCGTCGGCAATTACAGAGCTGGATTAAAGCGGGGCGGTCCCCGTAAATTCAACGGAGTTGTAACTCGTCGCCTGGCGGCAGCCATAAAAAGAAATCGGCCGTACGGGGTTGAGTTACGAGGACATCGACACCCGAACGCTATACGGGACAGCCATAAATATTTATCCGACGCCAGTCAGAAACGACGGGGCTGCGGAACCGATAAAAATGATTACGTTGCAGTAAAAACCACCCCCCCCCACCCAACTCCCCATCCGGTCCGTTGATCCCATAAATGGGTTCTCTCGTAAATCGAATGTTGATTCCTTTTATGTATAAACGCCTTGTTCCAGTTACTCTGGTGATACGCAGTGGATTACGGGAGAAATTTAACCGACAGCCAACGACAGCAATGCGCGTTGCCATTCAATAAGAAGAATATAAATTCTAGTTTTACGAGGTGGAATGTCGTTGCGTTTGAGTACTTTGTAACTATTGCGTCGAACGTCCGTGCACTTCGGCTCGAAACAGAAAGTTTCCAGTGCCGTGAGAACATCCAAGAAATTCAGAGAGATATTCTTTCGAAATATCCCTGTCTCGTACACAGGAGTAAATACGATCGGTAAATATGATCGAACAGAGCCTAATTCTCCGATATTACCTATTTGCCTGTAGTAGGGAATTCAACAGCAATGCACACTGTTACAGTCATTCAATAACACAAATATAAATTCTAATTTTACGATCTCCACTGCCGTCGCTGCTATTGCACCGAACATTGCAACAATCGTGTACCTCGGCTCGAGAAAATCCGGCAGGAAATCAGAGATATTCCTCGGAAATGTTCCTGTTTCGCAGAAAATCAATAAGTACGATCGAGCAGAGCCTAATTCACCGGTATATCGCATTTGTCGTTTGCCTTACCAGGAAAGTCGAACGCTGTCGTCGCAAATATCGCGATATTACTCGTTCACTGGCCAACATATAGTACGTTCCGTGTAGCCGGTGCTGGTCGCACGATAACGTTGTAGCGCAAAGTGCACCGCATGATATCTTTTTGCTCGCCGTGCCATCGACCACGTTGCTCCTTTTATTAGGATATAGATTCGCGTCAATTGATTTATAGCGACCGGCTCGATTTCCTGGCGCGCACGTCCGCCGACCAAGATGAACATATCCCCAGGCGCGATCCGTTATACGTCAATTTCACGCACAGCCCAACGACTCACTTTTTTAATTTTTATGGAAATTTCCTAACAACGATTTCGTTCCGTGAGTGAAACTCACTCTACTTGATCAGCGGTTCGTTTCTTTCTTTTTCTTTTCTTTTTTTTCCACCCCCTACGATTCTTTGCAAGTGCATTGAAGTTTTAAGAGTAGGGTCGTTTAAAGCAGACCATGCCTTAATAGTAGCAATTTAATTCACGAAGATCCGCACGGTCGATGAGAAATTATCAATCGTAGATAAAAGGGTGGCGAGATCGTGCACAGGCCTTCGTTTAACATGGCTATCTGGAGGCAAACGCGACGGAAAATGGGTCGATACGATCTTGCGGAAGTGGCCATACAGCGCATTTATTATTGCACGAGTGGCTTTCGTACGATCGCATCGACCTATTTCCCCGTCGCGTTTTTACTATACCGTGAGATGATCCCTGATGAAAATACGCCCTACGCGCCGCGGCCCGCCGAATCAATGAATCCTTTTGCGGAAGTAACGTGCACTAACGCCGCCATAATTTCGGCGTTCGCATTGTTCGTGCTCTCTGCGCTCTTCCGCTCGTTTGCTTGACAATTCTACGCGGTGAACGATGCTGATGTATGCGTGTTGATGAGAAGCGAAGTTGGCCGAAAGAGTCTCGCCCAGGGTGGAACGTTCGAATTTTTTTTCGTGCCGCGCCCGCTCGCGAGAATTTTTTCGTAACGCGGTAACCTGCAGGGCCGGTGCTTACCGCCGGGCAAAAACAACGAAATTCTGGAATTTCGCTCAATTGGACGACGATGCGTTGAACGTACCGCGAACGGGAATGTAACGAAAATGCGACGGTTTTTATATTACGCTGGCTGACTCGGAGGTAACAATGGATTTGTACATTGTTTCTAACGTAGCCTCGAGTAACGCTGGGTTCTGCGTATTAATTATTTCTAACGAGATTAAACAAACGGGATATAGAAGTGATAAATATAGAAGTAATATTTATTCCATTCTTGCATCCATTATAATTTTGCATATTTATATTATATTCGCGGGAAAGAGGTACCATTCAGGGGAACGGTATTCCAAATTCTTTTCCTTGAAAGTTCAGTTATTGAATTCGTGCAACAGTGGAGAATAATGACGACGTGAACGGCGAAGTCACGAGGGAGAACGCTCGTATAGACGTGTCGTTGGAAACCCCCGATGTGATTCAATTTGTGGTCTCGGAAAATGCGATACCTTGCTGACAGTTCATAAACGTGTTAACAGCTCGTCAGCTTGTTGCTGATCCCCTTTCTGTTTCTTGTTATGTTCTTCTTCACTGACGGATGTACGGGATAGGGGGGTGCGAGAACAGAAAATATAGGGAACACGATGATCGGAACGAGTCGGGAAGAGATCGAGTCGGGTCGGGTTGGATTCCCGAAAATTTCGAGATTCCCGAAGGGATCGGGTTTCCCGAAAAAGGCGAGATTCCCGAAAATTTCGAGAACCCGGCTACAGTTTCTCGAACTACTCTACAATGCTGTATAGCAGCCTACAAAATATGTAAATACAGTTCAATTTCTTCTGCCAGTGAAGTTATTGGAAACACATTCTAAAAATCGTGACTGCGTGCTTAGGACTTGGACATTATGTACGCTGTTGAGTAGTATCGCTAAGAAATTCGGAAAGCTCTGACGTATATTTCAAATTCTGTGTAAATTTAATAAAAACTAAAAATCTTTGAAAAAAATGTCGATTGATAGTGAGAGTAAAGTTGTGATAGTAGGAAGTAGTGCAAAAGATATCGTGCAAAGGAAGAAGGTAAAGAGAAGTTCTGTTTGGGAACATTTTCAAGAAAAAGATGACACAAAGGCGGAATGGACGCATTGTCACCATGAATTTAAAACTAAGTATGCAAATACTACTGGTTTATTACGCCATTTGAAGCATATGCATCCAAACATAAGTACATGTACTAGAAAAGAAACTGAATCGATATAAAATTTTTCCCATGTACAAAATGATACGCGAAAGATTGTTAAACCAAAAGATATAACAGAAGGAATTGCTCGAATGATGGTTCTAGATCTGGGACCTTTCGATATAGTTGGCGTGGACTTTAACGAATTATTTATTCTTGTTACCAATCCTTTTCCGAATCTCTTCGGGAATCTCTTCGAACTCTTTCGGGAATCCCGATTCTTTCGAAAGTCTCAGCTCTTCGAGAATCTCGAAATTTTCGGGTACCCGTCCCGAAGATATTCTGTGTTCCCGATCCGATAATTCGGGTTCTTGCACATCTCTATGTAATTTCTATATTTTTCACAAAATCAAGCTACGTTTGCACGGTTAGTTTTTGACATAAAAGTCTGTTGACATATACTAAAATCTAATTTATAAGTCTATGACATATACTACTAATTTATGTAGAAAATAATTATAATACAGTCAAAAATTAAGTTGGTCGTCTCTTAAGAATAGTCATGTAAGTGAGAAAGCCTTCACGTTTAATTCAATAAATAATTTTCGGTAAAGATGTAATAACATTAGCATACTATTAACAACGTCGCGGTGCAAAACTTGCCTAAATCGACATGGTAGAATGTGACAAGGAAATGTTAGTCAGGTGATCTCCAAAGCATAGAACACGATAAAGCATTGGATATCGGATCTATCCTAGTTAGTCAATGCTCGTATTGCTTATTAGTACGTTAACATCTCGGCGAGGTCGAAAAGAAAGTCGCGGGAGAAATAAGGAAGAAGGGATGACCGCGAAAGGGGATAGCATAGATGTCAGAACCATAGTCATGCATCGACAGTTCACCGCACGAAGTCAAGAAACGCTCGTAGTACAGCTCTCTCGTAACCGAGTTATTTTATATCGGATTCTCGCGATGCGGTTCTTCTAAATCACCGGAGCCGAATTACAAAGGACGCTAGATTACAAGAACCGAACTTCGTCTTTTCGAACGAAGCTGCAGTACCCCGACTTGACACCCTGACATCGCGGTTTGTCAGTGTGCCAAATCGAAGTTCGAGCACTTAGGGACAAGTAGAGTAGCGCCAACGGCACAGTGGGGTTCCGAAGAACCACTGGAGCTGAATTACAAAGGACACTAGACAACAAGAACCTCGTCCTTTCGAACGAGGCTACACTTCCCCGACTTGACACACTAACAACGAAAGATGGAAAATCTACTTTAATGCAATGTCAGTAACAATAGTAACAACGAATGAAAGAAAAGCGGAGAGAAAATGTCCCTAATTTCGTTTCAAGTTAAATAAACGTGTCTTTGTACAGATTGCGCTTACAGTGAATTTACAAATACTAACTATCTTATAATTAACTAAAACTAAATTCACGCAACTTAAAGCTAAGACGCTCGCATCCCACAATGTTCCCGCTAGGGGCCCAATAATTTGCTTATCAACTAATTGTACCTACAGTTTAGATCGTGAAATAAAGAATGAGCAGAAATTTTCACGACCTAAACTGAACCGTAGGTTACGTAGTTCTTAGCTTGATATCGTTTTACAAGCACTGAAGTTCGTAAAACTCTAATGTTTGTAAAAAGATATCAATTACCAGGTCTCACCACGAGGAGGTGACTACGCAAGAGACCCGCCCGGACCCTAATCCCAACCACCCTCCATTACATTCAAATAACTCGGCATTCTTAAGCAATGCCGAGATTTTATACTTGGCCCGGGGTTACGAACAAAGGAGACAGACGTTCAATAGTACAATTTCAAACTTAAGTCTAAATCTTAACTCTAAAGCGCATATATGAGATTGAACTATGGAATTCTCTCTCCCGAAACAATCATACATTACGTACATTACGTACAATCATACATTACATACATTACATACAATCATACATTACATACATTACATACGGTTGAAAATCATACAATATGTCGCGATCACTTGCAGCCTTTCATACTAATCACACACTCGTCTAACATGAAAGTTACACAATAATTGTACAATAATTCGCAGCCCTATTAGCGCATTTCGTATCAGAGGCACGTTTATCGAACTTTCAACGAAATAAGGGTAACGTAACTATCGACACGCTTTAATATCGTGCTCAGCAAGGGATATAACGCGAAATGAATACCGCGGTTTGTTACTGTCATTGCAGTAAAGTAGAGTTCCAACTTTCGTTGTCTGTGCCAAATCGGGTTTCGAGCATTTAGAGGCAAGTAGTCTTGCGCTACCCCCAACGACACAGTGGGGTTCCGAAGAACCACTGAGCCGGATTACAAAGGACGCTGGACTACAAGAACCTACCTCGTCCTCTCGGACGAGGCTGCAGTCCCCCGATTTGACGAACTGACAACAAAAGTTGGAATCTCTACTCTAGTGAAATGACAGTAACAAAAGTAACTCTACTCTAGTGCAACAATAGTAATAGTAGTAACAACGAACGAAAAAAGAGAAGAGAGGAGGTGTCCCTAATTTCGTCTCAAGTTTAATAAACGTGTCTTTGTACAGAATGCTCTCACAGTGAATTTTAGTTAATCATAACAAATATTAACTATCTTATGATTAACTAAAACTGAACGCACGCAACTTAAAGCTAAGACGCACGCAACTTAAAATTAAGACACACGCCGTTCATCGGTGGCCCGCTGGGGGCTTAATAATTTACTTATAAACTAATTATCCTTACAATCATTCAATCATACAATACGCACAATTATACAATCATACAATACATAAAATACATACAATGCATACGATTATACAATACATACACTTATACAATACATAATTAAAACTAAACGCACGCAACTTAAAACTAAGACGCACGCATCCTACGATGTCCCTGCGAGATCCCTCGTCGTCCATCGGTGGCCTGCTGGGGGCCCAATAATTTACTTATCAACTAATTATACCTACGGTTCAGTTTAGACCGTGAAATAAAGAAAGGAAAGAAATTTATACGGCCAAAACTGAACAGTAGGTTGCGTAGTTCTTAGCTTGATATTATTTTACAAACAAAAGTTTAACTCTAATGTTTGTAAAACGATATCAATTACCAGGTCTCACCACGAGGAGGTGACTACGCGCAAGACCCGCCCGGGCCCTAATCCCAACCACCCTCCATTACATGCAAATAACTCGACATTCTTAAGGAATGCAGAGTTTTTATTCTATTTGACCCAGGCTTACGCAAAAAGGAGTCAGACGTTCCATAGTTCAATCTCAAACTTAAGTCTAATTTTTAACCCTAAAGCGCATATATGAGATTGAACTACGGAACTCTGTCTCCCGACAACGATTGCGTTAACAATCATACAATACATACAATCACACTATCATACAACCATACTATCGTACTGTCGTACAATCGTACAATACATAAATTCATACAATACAAAACTAGAACTAAACGCACGCAACTTAAACTTAAGACGCACGCATCCCACGATGTCCCTGCGAAATCCCTCGTCGTCCATCGGTGGCCCGCTGGGGGCTTAATAATTTACTTATAAACTAATTGTCCCTACAATCATTCAATCATACAAAACGCACAATCATACAATCATACAATACATAAAATACATACAATGCATACGATCATACAATACATACACTCATACAATACATAATTAAAACTAGACGCACGCAACTTAAAATTAAGACGCACGCATCCCACGATGTCCTTGCGAAATCCCTCGTCGTCCATCGGTGGCCCGCTGGGGGCCCAATAGTTAACTTATCAACTAATTTCTCCTACAGTTCAGTTTAGATCGTAAAATGAAGAAAGGAAAGAAATTTTATGATCTAAACTGAACTGTAGGTTGCGTAGTTCTTAGCTTGATATCGTTTTACAAGCATTGAAGTTCGTAAAACTCTAATGTTTGTAAAACGATATCAATTACCAAGACCCACCACGTGGAGGTGACTACGCACGGGTCTCATTATAATATATTGTAAATTAATACTGTTTTATATATTTATGACACGAGTCTCAACTTGTACTGAATTTAAGTAATTTGTTGAAAAAAGAAAGGATATTCATAAAATAAGGCATAATTATTTGACCAATCTAAGTATAAGTAAGTCTAAATTATTTTCTTAATTATAGATTCAAAGAGAAATACTCAAAGTATCTAATAATATTTAAATATCAATAGCATTATTAAACTAATATATCTATGTACATGCAGAAATATAATTTTATATTATGATAATGATTAAAGCATGGTTATTGTCAAAGTATATCTTGTGAGATTACGATACGAGTCGTGGCAACTGATCTCGTATTCAAGGACAAATAATCATGATGATAGTGAAAATAATTAAATAATAATAAAAGTAGTAAAAATAATTCGTTAATTATGCGAAACAGTTAATTAAAATTTCTTTGATATATATTAGTAGCTCGATTACTACAAATAATTAATTAAAAATTTTAAATAGCACTTAGAAATGTTATAGAAGAGAATTTATTGTTTAATTGTTACAAGTGAGTTATCACAAATATTAGATAATGTTTAAACAATTATAAAAGAGAGTTTATTATTTAATTGTTGCAAGTAAATTATTGGAAATATTAGATAACGTTTAAACCATTAGAATATTCAGAAATATTATTTGAAAATTTGCTTCTAAAATTTTCGTCGATGCGTACGCGACGAAACGTCGATTTATACTGAGCTCTTAGTTCCCTATCGACCGATATATACCTGCGTTAATCGATCGAGGAAATACAGTTTATTAAAATTTCGTAGAAACGTATTAGTGACTCGATCGCTACAAATGATCAACTGAAAATTTTAAATAGTTGTTGGAAATGTTATGAGGGAATTTATTGTTTAATTGCTACAAATAAATTGTTGGAAATATTAGATAATGTTTAAACAATTATAAAAGGGAATTTATTGTTTAATTGTTGCAAGTAAATTATTAGAAATATCAGATAACGTTTAAACAGTTAGAATATTCAGAAATATTATTTGAAAATTTCCTTCTAAAATTTGCGTCGATGCGTACGCGACGGAACGTCGATTTATACTGAGCTCTTAGTTCCGTATCGACCGAAATATACCCGCGTTAATCGATCGACGAAATACAGTTTATTAAAATTTCGTAGAAACGTATTAGTGACTCGATCGCTACAGATGATGAACTGAAAATTTTAAATAGTTGTTGAGAATGTTATAAAAGGGAATTTACTGTTTAATTGCTACAAATAAATTGTTGGAAATATTAGATAATGTTTAAACAATTATAAAAGGGAATTTATTGTTTAATTGTTGCAAGTAAATTATTAGAAATATTGAGTAAGGTTCAAACAATTAGAATATTCAGAAATATTATTTGAAAATTCACTTCGAATTTTTAATCGAGGTACACACGGTGAAGGTTCAACTTTTTTCGCTACTCAACCATCAGACAAAGATAAAGTCACTGATACACGACAGGTGGTAGTCTTTGTCAATATTTAAATACAAAAAACACTATTTCTATTACAGTAATCAATAGTTTTACAGTTTTTATGTTTTATTTAGTTAAAATTTTTCAATTTTTCAGTTTTATTGTTTTATAACCCCCATTTCTTAGGCAACAGTATATACTGTAATTTTAGGTGTGCGAGAATCGGAAAATATCGGAAATCCCGATTTTTTCGAGAATCCCGATAAGTTCGTCTCTATCCTGAAGAAATTTCGTGTTCCCAATCCGACTCGATATTTCGGGTTCTTGCACACCTCTAATGTACGAGTTTCTTTCCGAGGAAGATACATGGCGTTACATTAGCATAACAAATTCGCCCGGCACAGTGGCCCATTTGGTCGATTTTGTTGGTCAGAATTAAAGACACCTTCATATCGATTTTCTTTTAATATGATAATGTGATACAATAATATATGACAATTATTAATTAACGATAAATGCATAAATATACATTATACATAGAATTATATATAAATTTGTAGAATAAATTATCTGGAGGTTCATCGTTTAAACTTTATCGGTTCTGTAAATAAAAATAAGATTGAAAGTATTATTGCGTAGTAAAAAGTTAATGTTTCGTAAAGAAGTTGGAACATGTGTATGAAATGACAAATGAAATCAACTCGATTGATGGATTGGTCGAGAAGGACCAATTTCCTGGCCTCCTGGGCCAGCAGACCTTATATCTTGATTACTGTGGGAACTTAGGACAGAGAGAAGCGATGTTCACTCGTCACCGCGAATTTAACGATCCAGAACGTTTGGATCATTTTGCGTATAACAAAATCATTCATGAAACGTTACAATAAATTAAAAAAGCATCATTGATAAATCAGCCGTGTTTAAGTTCTTGACAATATAGACCATCCTTGTATGAAAAATTTTCACAGCGAAAAGAAGCGCATACGACTTGTTTAAAAGATGTGAGAATTGCATCGAAGAGTTTGAGAAAACTTTCGACAGAGCACAGTGCTTAATCAGTATATGAATGATGATATTGATACATTGCTCCCTATTGTTTCTTAAACAGCAAAAATTTTAGACAGATTCAGTTGAAATTTCCGAAACTGTCTTCGGTCAATTGGATCAGCCAAATGGATCACTGTGCATCGTGGCGAAATATTCATCGGATGGATGTCTATATCGATGTCTGCCACCGGGATTAGTGGCTAATAAAACACCGGTTCTTCTTCGCGTGCCTCGAGCCGGACAGAGATTGTACACGCGCGCAACCACTGCCGTTATTTCTTCTCCCCGTAGGGAGAAAAAAGGTGGAAAGACGCGGAAGTTCCGTGTCTTCCGACGGAAATTACGGAAGCAGCGATTTCTGCCCGCTTTCGAAAGAACGTTTATCTCTGGAGAATGAGGACGAGGTTTAGAGCGGATACAGAGTAGAAGTTGCTGTTGATGCGGGTGTACAGAGGAAGTTACGTTCGTTGCTACCGTTCTGCTATTATTCGCCGAACGATAAAGTGAATACGGGACTTTCGAGGAAAGTATATTTACTTTCAAAGACAATTAATCTTCGACTGTGAGGAGGCGCGTATGATTTAATTCACGGTCGGATCGCGGCGGTATTCAAATGTCAGCGGCAAGTTGGCCGCTCGACGGAAACTGAAATCGTGTAAAACAGATTCCCTAATAAATCTCGACGGCTCGTAAAGGTGGTTTGTGTGGAGCGCGGTCGAGCCAGTGTTCGTTCTGGTCTAATTTGTGGATCGTTCGCTAAAAGGAAACTACGTCGTCTACAGGATGGGGGAGAAGAATTTATAGATACCCTAATACCGAAAACTCACAGTGAATAGTTCAGGAACAGGCCCGGCCAACAGCGGCGGTGGGAGTGATAAATTTTGGAACCGGCCCGACGCACGCGTGCACCACTGTCCACGGGCACCAACTCCGCTGATAATTTTTCATGTGACGTAAATCAAAAAAGTTGCTGCGCGACAGAAAAAAATGCAATCGGTCCAGGAACGCGTCCAAGTAACAGTCGTAATTTACACGATAATGCCATTGTTGATAAATAACGAAGACGTTCTGTTGTAAAGATAGATAAATTCCATTCGAGAGAAGATCTTGTTTGTTCCATTTTTCGTTTATTCTATTCGATTATATTTCCTAGCGACTGATACTTGGTCTGTTCGGATCCGTAAGAATGTTACTGACAATCGACTTTGCGATTAAATACTTTCCTTCTTCTGTCGAAGGATTCTAGTTTTGTAATATATTGTTTACAATCTACTTTTCAATTAAACATTTTCGTTCTCTTATCACTGAGATTCATTATTATGCAATCGTTAAAAATAAATGCAATTATGGTATATTCATTGGTTTTCATTCGTTATAATTCATCATTCGTTTCATGAGTTTTACGAATATATATTTAAAATATATATTTTATAAATATATTTAAAACATTTGTTACATTCGTCTTCGTTTTATCTCTCTGAAGAAGTGGAAAGTTAAAGGGTGACATAGTGCGACTCGTGGCGTTCAACTGTTTATACGAATGGGTTCAAATGGATCTACCATTCGTCGGATGAAGGTTGAAACTCGAGAAAAGTTATTACCAAGTTCTCACAAGAATTATTTTATGGCCAGATCTTCACCGACGAGGAATTTTCTGAATTATTTCGTAGATACTTTTCGAATATATAAAAACGCTGGTAAAAAAAAAATCAATCTACGTTTTATTTATGATATGAATTTATGGTACGACTCGCTTGATTAATCCATATAGAGTTTACGCGTAAAAATTTATTTCAACATTAATCCGTCATTCGTATACGGCATTAGCTTTATGGAATATCGATGGATCAATTAACGTCGCGCCTTGTATTTTCCGCTTACGAACGATATCGTTTTACCGTCGTAATTAACAGGCCAATATATTATTATACACTCAGCACGAAAATATTTCCAAATGGATTTTGCATTACGATGTCGCTTGATTTATTTCACGCCTTTATGAAACATTATGAAATAAGTGCGGTAACTAGAGGAGCGCGGTAAACGTTCATCCTCCACGGCTGACATTAATACCTTGCACCCTTTTGTCTTCAGGTCAAAAGACTCTGCGGAAGTATCCCGTGATGGTGTTCATTCATGGGGAGAGCTTTGAATGGAACAGTGGCAACCTTTACGACGGCACTATATTGGCATCTTATGGCAACGTCGTCTTTGTCACTATCAACTTTCGTCTGGGCATTCTCGGTAAGTAGATTCAAACTTAAATCGATCTGCATAATTCATTAAAAATACAAAGTGCTTCGCAACGAACGATAAGTGAACGATATGAAAAAAATGAGTTGAAAGGAAAGAATAAAATTTCTTTCGTTAGAGTCCGCGTTTTCGTGAAAATCGTGTTTGAAAATTTGTCGAGTGTGCTAAAATTTGGCCAATTTCAACACGAGGACATTCCATATGCAAAAATAAATAAAAACTATAGAATAAAATTTGCCTGTTCGAGACATTATTTTTAAGAGAATTAAAGTACACGTGTATTTGATAAATTTTCATATTACATTTCATATTTTTCACGTAGAATAGTCTTTTACTAATTATTCACTTCTGCTCACGTCAGAGATAAATCCAAGTATTCGTGTAATTCAAAGTCGATTTTGTCGAAGACAAAGCTTCCCATAAAATTATCCATCGATCTGTCATCGGACAAAAATAATTTGTTCTTTCTTTTCGATTCATTTTTACATGTAGCCTTTCATTGACGAGTCGTGGGACGCCTTGTCATAAAACACTCGTGGGAAAATGTCAAATCCTTCGTAATTCGCGTTAAACGAACCACGTTTCTCTGACACGACCTTCGAGTAATACGATTACAGTACTCGCTGCAAGTAGTGTAAGTCAAGCATTCGCCGAACGCTGTGTTTTCACGATAGATTCGTCCGAAAGTCAGACGAGATCAAAAGATAGTAGATGGAAACAAGAGGCGTGGTGCACGTCGAATCGAATCGAAGATCGTTCTGGATCTGGAACTTCGTCTGAGTGAACTACGAAAGAACAAGTCCCACGCCATCGATACGAATTTATGAAATCTTGTCGAACGCCGCCAGCGGCAGCGTTGCATGAAATCAGGAATTCTGCTTCATTAACGTTCGCGCTTCGCTGCGCCATCGGCTTTTTGATCTTCGACCAACTCCTTTTTATTTCTATCTTCTTCCCATGCGACTGTCTATCGATCCGTCATCGCACGCTGGGACAACCGCCATCGTCTACCGGTATCTTTCGCAGTCCTCTCGTATAAATAACAAGAAGGCTATGTCTCTTAGAAGCCCGGGTTCTCCGAACTTTCTTCTGAATTTTTATAGACCTTTCCCTGTGTTGAATTAATTTTCCGAGTGGATTCGCAACTTGCTTCGAAAACTATGACGTGCAATATGTTCGGTTTAAGCGTCCACACGCAATTGTTTCTGCAACTAGCGGAAATAAAAAAAAATGTATCAGGTGAAGTTTGTACAGTAATGATAATCCTTGAAACAACAATTCTTATGATTTTTAATTCATGTTTGACGCATTTTTAAAACTTATGTAATAATTTTCACAGAAAGTTAAATTATTAGTATCTAACGTGGTCAGAAGTTAGAGGAAAGAAGAAATACATGATTTCATCAAAAATATGCATTTCTACGTTGTATAGATAATAATAAAAGACCGATTTAATGAAAATTTTTAATCTCTCCAATTCTAATAGTCAAGTAGGTACCAGTTATTACGAAAGTAGTTCATAATTTGTTACCCGGGCGTAGGAAACCGCAAAGGTGAAACAAATGGGGAAGGTAAAAGTTCCGAGCTCGTTCTTACACAGGGGGGGGGGGGAAGGGGGGAAGAAAATTTTTCTACGAGAAAAGAGGCTCGGCAGCGAGACAAAGGCGGCCCTTTTGCCCCCGAAACTTCCATCGATCCTCGCCGTTTTTCTCGTGGTCTGCTCTATTTTCTCCAGCCACCCTCTCGGCCCACCGGCTGCAGCTGGGTATTCGCAACGAGAAGCGTTTCCCCTAAAATGATAACGCGACCTCCGGGCGCGCAATGCAAATGGACGGACGTCGGTGGCGCGAGCTGCGCTGCCACGTCCGACAAATGCGATGGAAAGGGTAAGGGGAAGGAAAAAAAGAAAAGGGAGCACCGCGAAAGGAAAAAACGAAGAAGCAGCCGCGAAACCATAATCATAAATTAGGTTAAAGTGCTGGGAAGGCGCTTAGTTAACTTCACCCTCTTCCCGTCGGGTTCGTAGTCGGCTACAGTTCGCGAGAGGTCTGGATAACTTCAGCCTTTTGCAAAACAACGGGGGGAAAAATATGGATAACGAGCGAGCTTGCGTGAACAAAAAGAAGAAGCACGTTGCGCCGACCAGCTTTACGTTCGGTATTGATACCTTGCTAGAGGATGTAGGCGTATAGAGTAAAGTTGCGTTTCCTTTTTTTTTCAAACTGGATAAAAATCATTTCTAAAAGGGGAACGAACGTATGATCTTCCTTGTTTTTCGGTTATTGAAGGCTTACGATTGATATGAGACATCTTGTACCTTGAACGAATTATATAATAAAATTATATAATATATGGGAAAATTGTAGTATTTAGTAATTTCGATGGAGAAAGTATTTATTGGAATTTTTTGTGAATATATTACGTGCGTTATATGAAACATCTTAAAATTAGACTAATATATTGGTAAAAATGCTACAAGAGGTTTTCATTGATGTTGTATTATATCATAATATTTAAATTATATTTACGATATTAATTTTTTGTCGAATGTAGAAGGGGTACAAGAAATATCTTGTAACTACTATACACATTAATTTCAAAATTTACAAATATATGACAAATATTACGTCAATCGTATCTCATTGTGTTTTATATAATGCACACTTTCTAAACATTCTTCGATAGTAAGCGAATTTATTCATTAATTGTAATAAAGATAATGATTGCAACTAGACTGCGAATTTATATTTTTGAGAATCTGATCAAAGAAAGAAAATTATATCATGAAAAGCATTGTAATTTAAATATTTATATACTTTCTCATGTTATCTGTATTCTATTAGTACATTTGAATTTCTTGCAAATCCATTATGATCTGCAATTTAATTGCAACTTATTTATTCGATAATGCACGTTTCATTGCAGGTTTCTTGAGACCTGGAATCAGAGACGATACGACGAGTAATTTCGGATTGCTGGATCAAATAGCAGCGCTACTTTGGTTAAGAGAGAACATCGCTGATTTTGGTGGCGATCCAAACAGCATAACGCTGGTCGGCCATGGTACCGGTGCCATTTTTGCTAACCTGCTGCTTATCAGCCCAGTAGCTAATAAGAAAGGTAACTGTTACTGCGGTGTTGCGTGTTTGCGACTTTTGCGATGCCTGAATATTAAGAGACCACTTTTGTGGGAGAAACACGTAACCGCCATTTTCCTCAAATCGATAAGATCGTCGAGTACGGATTTCGATTTTTAGAAACGCGAACTTTGAACGCTACTTTTAAGATCAAAGAAACCATGTTCGTAATGAAGTCAAAAGAAAAAAAAAAAAAGGTTGATTGCAATCGCGAAGTAAACGTAGCTTTTCATAAAATTATTCAGTTTATTTTGAAGACATAATTTTACAAGGATGTAAGACTCGTTCGACAAAATGGGATCATTCGACTAAAACTTAATTTATCAATTTGACACACACGAGTCTTGTAAGTAAAAAAGATCTACAATCAGATATTTCAAGCTCTCCTCGGATATCATTCAAAAGTATAATCGAACCGAGATTCTACGATTTTATGTATACCTCTTTTTAAAGTCGCTGATGGGAAGAATAACCCTTTTGAGGAAAAAGTGAGTGAAGAAAATGAAGACTACGATCATTTTTCAGCGGCGATACAAGCCGAAGGGAATTGCACCATGATGTTCGATCAATAATTATACTACAGAATGAAAAACTTAACGTTTCTCGCGTACAAGTAGCTACTAGTTCGATCCCGAGAGAGTCGGATCATTAATCGTCTTTCCATCTTTCGCAGGTCTCTTCAAACGAGCTATACTGATGTCTGGATCAGCGTTAAGCGCCGATGCTATCGGGAAAGCGCCCTTACAAATCACCAAACAGGTTGGTACATCAATCTCGACGAAACACGAAATGGAAGAATGATACGTTAAAAACTTTTTGCTTATAATTACTGGCTATTGCAGGACGTTTAATCGTCTGTTATTTTTTCATTAACATAAAGCAAAATATACGCAAGTTAGCAAATTAGTGAATGAAGCAAGCATAATTACTAATTTTCTGTCAAATTTATTTTTCCTAATCTTGGACTTACGCCGCTCGTCGGTTGACTCGTGTAGAATGTGAAAAAGTGAAAGTATAGCACGCGGGCCGATGTTTGGACTCATGGCGAAAAGGTACATTTCAATTCGACGTGTCTGACATCTCGTCGACAGAAGATCGATATCATGCTCCTCGCTAAGGGCAAACGAGTCGCGTTTCATACTGTACGATCGCCTAGTTTCCGCTCGAAAATAGAAGAACAGAAGGCCGCGATTGCGATTGGAACTAGCAAAGGAAGAAATATCGTTTTTCATCATCACGACCAGCGGCGGTGATTCCAGTAGACAGAGGGAATGTTGATTGGATGTCGTTGAAGAACGGTCTGGACCATTTTTCAGGTGGCGCACGCCCTCAATTGTCCCACCACGACTGACAGTGACCTGGCATTGTGTTTACGTGGCCAAGATGTAAGCGCGTTGTTGAACGTGAAGATCCACAAGCCGAATTACGTCCCAGCATTCGCGCCGCTAATTGACAATGTGGTTATCCCGGATAAGCCTTTAAATCTGATGAAAAACTCTGAGCTATTTGGCAGGTAGGTGTCACGGCTGCAAAGATCAATCTGCTGTTTATTTAAATGAATTCATTCGATTGCAACATTTAAAGTTTATGGAATAGCTAATATCAATTAGTGTAAAAAAGCAGTAATTGTAGCTGGTTAACGATTCATTTTGCAGAACATCTTACATTAGTTGAATCGAGTGAATTTTAAGTACGTTTGTTTAATGTTGAGATACTAAATGGATTGTGATATATATGTTTCATCACATTGCCGAAAGTTTGATGTGTTTTTTCCTATTTATTACTGAGCCATATTTATCAAAGCTATTTATTGGAAATGAATATGGAGCGATATAAATATCTTGTTTCGAAGGTATATTCCATGTTTTCCTATTAATTAATTCATTTGATCCCAGTTACAGTGAAATGTTGAAAATTAACAGAGAAATCGAGAGGAATATTCGCCGATCGTAATTGTGGAAATAAAACAAAAATATCTATTATCTTTAATATCCCAATTATTTATTTACGCATGATAAGTACACGTACACGTTTTAATGAGTAATCAGTGAAATCGCCTGTATTTGATTCTTTGATTTTGGAATTGATTTTAGTTTACGGTTTATAGTTTATATAACGAAACCACCAGTTGCTTTTTGCACCAAAGCAAAATGACAAACGTGCCTCAAAGCCGAGAAACTAAAAACGCCTCGTTTTTCACTTGCTCTCTGTACAATTTCTATGGGGGGGGAAACTGTTTGAATAACTGTTGTCCAAACCTGTTGGACAGATTTGATCTGATGTATGGCGTCACGGAATCGGAGAAGTTTCATATTTTGTCGCCGATAGCGTTGCTACACGGGATGGTGGACGTGCAGAGAGACGAAGTTTTACGAGAACACGCCAAGGTACGCTCTCGAATCGTTAATACGCTTTTCTGCTAATTTTCTCGGTTGTCAATTAGAACTTTTTTACTGCTTTTGATCGCGATTTATTTATGGGAAGTTGTTTATGGGAAATTGATGTATCGTCGAGGAACGGAGTTTCGGATAGGAATGTTTGCACGCTGGCTGATATTGAATCCGACGAAATTCAGTCGACGTACGAGTAACAAAGTGACGCGATATTTCTTGGTCGGCAGGCAACGCACGAGCTGGAAGCGGAGCTAATTCTGTCGAAGATTCTGGAACAATACGGCGATTTCTCCGGCTTCACGAACGACTACACCTTGAAGAATCGGGATCTCGTTCTAGACGCGCTATCCGACAGCGGCACCGTCGCGCCATTAATTATGACCGCGAATTTGCACTCGAGGGCGAATCCAAAGAGCTACATGTACGTCTTCTCGCATCCGAAAGCGATGCAGGAGTACTCCGGCGTAAGTACGTCCTCGAAAGCACTTTCACAATTTATTACACCGTCTGTGTCACTCAAAAATGACGAAACATTTCCATATCTCTTCGTTCAATTCGCTTCGCCCGTGTCTCTTGAGCTTCTTCGCCGTGGACTCCGCATCGTCTAAATACTCAATGACACGTCGTAGCTCCACGCAGTTACAATTCGACAGAGATTCGCGCTTCCAGCCAAGAAGTGGCGTCCGCCATTGTCTAGATTGACAAATTCCTCCGGGTCAAGAATCCGGAAAGGACAAAAATATTAAGGAGTCGCATAAATTCGCTGGGGCTGTTCTTCCCGTGAAAACTGGAGCACGTACGATTAGACGGTGTACTTTGCATTTTATTCATTTTCCTCCGGGAGCGTGCGGATTCCTTGGCGGAAACGGGAAGTATGACCTACTGACTGTTCGTTGGTCGGTCGTGCGCAAACGGAGAGAAAAATCCCGGTTACGAGGGGCCCATTTGGACGTCGTCCAACTATTTTTATCGGCGCTGCGTGCCGGCCTGTTACGCTCTGTCCAAGAGTACAATGACCGCCTGATGTCGTTAAACCGAATGTAACGAAGTTTCTGCTTTTCAGCTGGAATTTACAAGCTTGGCCACCTCGCAGTTAGGTGCACAATTTGCAAGTGATGGACTCCAGACTGCGAGACACGTTCGCCGCAGAAATGCTATCGTATCGCCTTTCTTATCATCGTGCGAGCAAAATTTGCGAGAAATCGGCGATTCGCGGGATACTAAAAATTACAGCTTCTGCCGGTATAATGCTTTCATCTGCAGAATCGCGAGAAAATGATCGAACCTTATATGGATAAGCAGACTTGGTTTGTCAAGTGTCAGGACATTTGCAATTAGCCGAAGGATTGTTTGTTGAAATGGTACAGACTAGCATATACCAGAACCGAGATCTAGGTAGTTTGGAGTGTCTTTCCAAAAGAATTAATGCACAAACATATGCTTCGAAAATATTTAGATTTTAACTAAGATTTTAGTTGCAGATTTTAATTAACAGAATAACTTCAGCAGAAAAATATAAAACTTTGCTGATACTAGATTTCGATTAAAAAGATCAATTGTTTTTTTTTTTTTTTTTTTGATTGTCAGATTAAGTTGTGAAATATTTTTTAACTCGATTAATATCAAGTTTCTTTGAATTTTTCAATTGCCAATTCCCTCGCAAGAGTTTAGTACGAGATTCTGACAACTTCTGACAAGATAGTTTACAGCAAGACTCGTAATTCCGACCGATTCTTGCACACTTTTGTCCATTGTCGAGAAAGTAAACAATATTACAATATTTCTCGCAACTCGGTATTTCTACGTTTTTCGAAAATGCAGGCTCGATGCCCTCAACATCTGGAATATATTCGTAGGATCGTTGACCGCGATCGTCCAGAAAGAACGAACTTATCGGATAATATCGATCGTCCGGAACGGGGAATAACAATGAGGTCGATGGAGTTAAAAGCACAACGCAGTGAAACGGAAGTTAATAACAATGGCTGCGGTTTCGTGGAGAAGGCCTCTCTTGACCGTTCCTTTGGATCGTGAAATTTTGGCGAGATTTTGTTGCCGGCAGGCAAAGTATTTCGAATCAGACGCTCCTGTATGTTTGCAGCAACAACGTCAGTGCACCGTGCACGGTGAGGAACTGCCCTATGTTCTCGGCGTCCCTCTCGACAGCAGCAAATACGACCAGCGTCGCCGATACAATATCGGCGAGATACTCTTTTCCGAAGCAATGATGAACTGGTGGTGTAGCTTCGCGTACGTGGGGTAAGTTGTTTCTACGTTACATTGTGCCTACACTGTGCAAGAAATAATTTAAAGTAATTGATACAAAATGTAATTGACCAAGTATTTATTCATTGGTTAAAGAGGATTAACCCTTCGGTATAAAAGAATATAAGGCTGGCGAAATAATATACATATGATATAAGAGGAAAAGCGATGTGTTAAATAATACAAGATAAAAAATAAATTAATAACATTGTTATTATGGTAAAGCCAGGTTTATATTAATTGAAACATTAAGCGTTTTCTGAAGTTCTCCGATTTTTCTGCAATATTTTTCTGTTTTGGAGTAAATTCATCACTGGTCAAAAATTCAGATTTACGTGATTTAAATGGGACATAATCTAATAAAAATAACGTGTTGATGAATAATGGCTACATTTAATATTATTATAGTATATTATAGGTATGACGTGATAAAATTTACTTGAAATAATGACTATATATACGATAAAATAGGAGCAAGAGTGACACAAATTATAAAACGATTTTTCAATGAAATATACGAAAAAAAATATCAATCCTTAAATTATCTTCATAATAAGCAATGTACAGTTCAAATAAAAAGATTTTTTTTTAATTTAATAGATACATCGACGAATCATGTCTTGAATTTTAATCGACAAATTACTGATTACTTGTCAATCGCACGAGGAAGTAAATATTTTCATCAATTTATATAGTTCAACGCATTCATACGCTGAAACGCGTATTTACGAGCGTAGTGTGTACATCCCTCGAAAAATTACACAGAGGAGAAAACGAATATTAAAAAAAGGAATATTTCGGTTGTTCGTCCCTTTGCGTTCAAAGATGGTCGCCGCCATTTTTATCTGGCAGAGCTTCTGCAGAGATTCCCCCTACAATCGAGTAAATTAAAACGGTATAAAGTTTCCAGTGGAAATTATGCTTCTCGCCGATCGCCGAAACGGCCGTTGCGACCATTCGCTGCACGAGAAACGAGCATCAGGGAGATTTAGCCGGGTCGCGATTAAATCTATTTGGAAAAATAATTACAAGTCTCACGAACGGCAGTAGTAACGGTAGAAATGGTTGAACATAAATATTCAGAGACGCGTATAATTGAAAATCACGTTTGAAAACGCGTCAGTCTATTTTCCGTCGGGCGGTTGATAATGAATTTCGAGAGAGAACCGGTATAAAATTCTCTGCAGTTTCATCTCGTAGTCGCGAATCGCGTAACCGCGATATTTTGATTATTTGAAAACTGTTCGAGATTTTTCGTAAAGCCAGTCAAAGCGAGACCGGCGTGGCAGAGGGCGGAGGAACGCGATGGATAAATAAAACGACGTTTTCACGTCCATTTTCGAATTTATTATTTAATAATGGAATTAAATACGACGAAAGCTCCATTCGAATTCGCTAATTTCAATCAGTGACACTACAAACAGTTTGCATCGTGCAGCGATTGCCCAGGTATGCCTGTTTCCATTACACCGAAACGGTTTGTCAACAATTCAACGGGTTTTCAGCAGCGTTCTATTCAATTTGTCATATAATTTTTTCATTAAATTCACGTGAAATTAATGTCCAATGTCGCAAGTAGATTTTTATATTCCAGATCGTCCTTGAATGATCGCCGGAGAATCGTCAAACGATTTCGTTCATTTTTTTTTTGGTAGCGTTGTCCCGGAACTGGCGGGAAAGTTGAATCTATAGGCCGTAAATCACGATAATTAAAACGTGCACCGGTTAAATGGGCCGCGATAGTTGAAACGTAAGTTAAATGGAGTAGTCGCGAGCCTCGTTCGATTCTGTTATTTACTATGCGTACGTGTGTTATTCTGCAACTTATTGCGAGACTTGGCACGCGAAAAAGGAGCAGGATCTTTTCGCAGCATCGTTTGGTTGACGCGAATATTAGTGTCGCACTGTGCATATTCGATGGCGAGGTGGTATTGTAGAGAGATTGGAGGTCCCTAAGCAGGGACGGTGATCAATCTTTCTGTTCCATCGATCGTTTCCACTCTAATTCTGAGAGAGCTATTTCCAATTTCGGTGCACTTCAAAGGAAATGCACGTGGATTATCACGTCTAGAAAATGAATACACAGCATGACGACGATCGATCTCACGGAATACGAGATTTCGCAATTCGTTGGAAACTGCGTGAGTAGCGCATCAAAATAATCGAGGGAAATCAATTAAAAAAGAACGTACCGAAAATTTCTTAAAAATTGCGACAGAGAAATGGAACGTCGAACTGAAATAAACCCACAACACGATCGCGGTTCACTCGGCAAAAATTGGCCGACTGCAATTTGATCCTCGTTATTTTGACACCAGTTATTGGTGAATTAACGACCCGATAGGTTGGCCATTTTAATTTTCTTGATACAAGCAGATTACCTATATATACAAATTACCAGCACATTTCATTTCGAGCAGAGGGATGGCGGCTCTCCCCGGACTAGGCCAATCGATTCCACTGTTTTATCTTTGAAAGCACGAAATTTCTCTCGTATTTCATCGCACGCGTCAGGAGATAATTTTCGGAAACGAACTCCGCAGGCAATATACCGAGTCGCCCTTTTTATTTGTCTCGTCGATTCACGCTACGTGAAACACCTTTATCGGCGTTTTCGTATCCTGTGTATCGATATCACGTCGTGCGATTGTTCAGCCTCCTTCGAAATAACGAACACAGTCGACTGAATCAATGGTATTCCCTCTACTACTAGTTCAATCTTTCGGCTTAAAGACTAAGTTTTATATAGAACGGATGGTTCACTTCGATCGACGAGATTCGTTTCAGTTGAAATTTCAGTTGAAGAGGGATTGTTTGCGACTTTTGTCATGCTTATAGAGAAAGTATATAAAGACAAACGCCACGTTACATTCTCCGCAGTGAAAAGTGTTTTCACTAGATGTCACAAAGTTGTTCGCTGGTAATAAGCGTAAATAAGTTTCTTGTCCTGTCTGAAACGAAATGTTTGTTGCAAGCTAAAGAAATTAAAGCATAATTTAAAGAAATTAAATTGCTTTCATTTCGCTTTGAATTTTTGACAGGCGAGATCCTATTAATGTGCGTGTATATTTTAAAGCAGAAATTTGGAATAATTCAGATTTCAAGAAGAAAATTTAGAACTATGGGACCGTGTGCCGCGCTTTCCTCCACGTTTTCTCCCCCGACTTTCTGTAGCTTCCAGTTCGGGATTTTTTCGTCGAAAACAGAAATGCATATGCATCGCGACACGGTGGCGGATCACAAGCAACTGGGTCAATCCAATTAAGCGAAACAAAGCTGTTTAATGCACGCGGTGGCGGCCCAAGTAAGTAGATACCACGTGTGTTCCGCACAACTTGTGACGCTGGCTGATCGATATCGCGCGTGACACCGTGTCACGCCTCCTTGGAAGAATATATTTCCCATGGTTGCACCCGTGCGTTTATACGGTATATAAACGAAGGGCGTGGCGTGTCGCTGCGTTATTTCCACAGTCGATACGAGGGAAGAAGAACCATTTTAGAGAAACGATTCTCAAGCCTCACAATTTCGTTCCGAGACAGGTGTGCACGATCGATGCGGTTCGAATTCGGTTCCTCATCGGTAGATTTAATCCATGTTTGGAGGAAATATTTCACCGACTGTCGGAGATGTCTCGTCCAGGTTGTCAGGCTCGATCGGTGAACTTTACGCCCGCGTAAAAATCCTAGAAGAAAAGAAACGTTCGGGCGTGAACGGTAAAATTGCGCTCATAGCCGTTTCGAGACAGGAGTCATGGTGTTCGTCGACCGGAGACTCGTCTCACCTCTTTTTCTCTCTCTTTTCCTCTCTCTCTCTCTCTCTCTCTCTCTCTCAATCCCTTTGAGATACACGTTCCAGGCAGAAGTTCCTTCGAACGTGCGAGTATCGCGTCACAGGAACGGAGTAGAGTTACCGTGTATCAAAATTTCGATATTGGACTGGTTTTCCGATATCCAAGCGTGGATATACGATATCATTTTGCGCGTGTCGGGGCGGGTGCACCTGGAAATGTTGCCTGGACCCGGTTCTTGCCGGGGACATTATTGAAAACATCGCGAAATCGCAATTTCGGTTTTCATTCTGGAATTCGATTCCGATTGTACCGCGAGAACGACCGGCGAGCTTGTAATTCCATTGGTAAAAATACTTTACCATAGGGGTAGGACCTTTGTGCATCTTCACGCTCCATTTCATGCACTGTTTCTCGAAAACGTCGCGAGTTTCAGGACAATAGTGTGTGCCTTGTCATCTAGAGCAATCGGGAGAATTTTGTTGGAGGGTATATGTATATTCGTGAAGTTTTGATGTAAATAAGCAATTAAATTTACGTAGATAAATTAGGGGGCCGATATCAGTCCCTTTTTTTTTTCTTGTCTGAACAAATAAATGTCACAATTTTATGCATATATATATATATATATATATATATATATATATATATATATATATATTGTTTTCGATATTCCGAAGTAACATCGACATATGTTAATATTTAATAATAATCGATGAAATAAAAGAAGTTTAAAGAAGTTTCGCTTTATTTTCTTCCTTCTTCTTCAAGGTTTTCCAATAATTGCACAATTATTATTCGTAATTTATTTACCAATTATTTAGGAATCCAAACATCGCAAAGCGGTATCCTTACCTGACGGATGGTCCGAAGGAATGGCGCCAATACGATATCGATTGGCCCGAGTACGAACCTCAAAATCAGACCTACCTTAATCTCAGTAAGTCCACGAGATTGTTTTCTCGATCGTTAATGATTTGATTAATGATTAATTAACCACCGATCAGTGATAATTGTACGACAATGATAACGATCGATCAATGAAAATTACGATTAAACGAATATACGACCCGCAAATTCATACAGCGATCCCACCGAGCACCAGCAGGCGTTACCGATCTGCAGAGATGCAATTTTGGAACGAGGACGTACCTTATCTGCTTCGTCCTCCCGGTAAAGGAGCATCGTTGCCGATTCGGCCGAAAGGACCGAGGCCGCAGATTCTCGACATCGCGGATAGGATCGGAAAGTACGCGAATGCGAGCCGAGACTATGACACCTATGGTTCCAGGTTTGTAACGAGCACTAATTGTAAGAAGGAATGACACGAGATATGATCCGACTTAGAAAAGACGAGACCATGTCTGCAACTCAGATGAATTAACTACAGTTATCTCAAAAATAGTTTCCTTTATCACACAATCGCATACAATGTAAGGTGTAAGGTCTAATTTTGTAGATCAGTTTCTGCAACATTGTTGAGAATTTTCTTTTCGTCCCTTTTGTTTCCACACTTTCTACGATGCAAGGTGAATTCTTTGGAGACGGATCCTTCCATTAGGATGCTAAAATACATTGACATTATCATTAATCAAAAACTGTTTCATTGTTGGATAATCCGTTGCAGGCGAGTCCGTTGTCGTGGTTCGAAAATTCGTTCCGTTCTTATATTTAAAGATTGGCCAATTAAAGAAATTGAGTTCAGAGAGTCTGTTGTCTCTAGTTAAAATATTATTTATGACTATTTATCTGTCCCCTTCCAATTTTTGTTTTCGAGTTATAAGGTTTCGTCTAATGTCTCGTTTCTTTTCTTTTTTTCTTTTTTTCTTGTTTAATGTGATCTTGTATTTTCTGATTGAATTTTTAAGAAATAATTGCATTGAATGAACGAAGATTTTTGTATACGCGATAATTAACGAGCGTGCTAATGACATGACAATCGTTTATTATTAAAAATTTCAATCGACAACGTCCGCGTTTATACCCTGGCTTTTCTCCCCCTGGAAAATCCAGCGCGGATGTCAATTGAAAAATTAAACGCAATTCATTTTCGCGCGGCGTTATATAAGCAGGAATCTCGAGACTGTTTTTCAAGCGTATGCTAAACATTTAATGAAACGTCACTTGCACGCTATCGCGTCTGCTTTCTTGCTTGTCCCGGCCCGCTTAAATTGTCCGTATTATGCCAGTTGAATAGAATTTATTCAAACTTGCGCGCAACGGGGCAAAACATTCGTTCACTTCAAGTTTCAATTTCACTCCGATTCAGCGAGCTTGTGTGTTAACATCCTGAAAAGAATTCCACCTACCAGCACGTTGACCCGCCCTCTCAACAAATATAAACAAACGCTACGATTTAATCCCTCCGCATAAGTAACTGCTTAAATTCTAACACCTTCCGAATTACTCGCAATCCCGAGTCTATGAATATCTGTACAAGGCTGTACAAATCTGAGAAACTACCTAACTAAGTTCAATCTAAACTCGCGTGTTCCCCTGCAACGATACAAGTTTCCTATCCCTGCCGGAAGCTTCCGTGCAAACAGCTGCAACTACCGAAACTTTCCGAACTCGACACACGATTCCGTGCTGCAGCCGTAAAAATTAACGTTTCCCCTCCCCGCGATTCATCGCCGCGACGAAGCGAATAAACCTTTCGCTTTAGCAGATTTAAGGCCGACGATCGCTACGAGCCGTCGACAACCCCGGATTCCACAACTTCCTCGCAATCGGACGAAGAAGTGATACCGCAGCCGAGCGCGCCGAAGAGTTCCTCCGTGATCACTATGTTGACCGGTTTCGGGTTGGTGTTCCTGTTGATCAATTTCACGGCGTTTCTCTACTTGTATTGCAAGAAGCACGACGCAAAGTCGAAAGGAACGGGGGTGAAGAGACGCGGTAGCCAGAAAGAGGACACGAAACGTGCGAAATCGGACAAGTACGAGAATCACTACGGTGAGCTGGGTTACAAGAGTGACAGCAAGCCGGATCTGAACGACGTGATAAAGAACGACAAAGCGTACGACAACAACTCGAATTTTGGCAGACGCTCGAAATTGTCCAGACAGAACTCTGGATCCACCATTGACACGCACGTCAAGGTTAGGGAGTGGATACAACAGGAGATCGTGCACAGGTGGGTACGATCAGGTGGGTTCGTCCTACGGACGAATCAATTAGAAAACGGCCCCTGTGGATAGTTTGACAATAGTACAGAGACTCGAGTGAGAGCTCCTCAGAAATTCGTCCAACTCTAAGGTTAATTTCAATCAATGACTCCGCTTAAAGACGCTTCGCTGCAATAAGACGCGAGCTGATTCATCGAAACCAATGCTGGTTGCGGCAGTGTTCCACCTCCTCCGATTCCGCGTCATCGAAATTTACTTAACGGTAGTTAGGAGTAGTTTCACCCTTTGACGGAAATCAGTCAGTCGCGAAAAGTTTTGGAAAATTATTTCAAAGTTCCTTCTCGTGGACCCGCATTACGTGTACAAATTCATTCATTTCGAAATTAATCAGTTTGATGATTTGTTCTGAAAGAAAGTGATACGAGTTCATTTTCATTTGTTTGCCACTGCATCGAAACTTTAGTTGTTTAGAGTGAACGAATATTTTAAGATTTAAATTGTAAATTGTTCATAAATGAAAAGTTCGCAATACGTGCAAATTTTTCGTAAACAGATAGACTTGCACCACTTCCAAATAAATCTAAATAAATTTTAAATTGAAATTTTGTTTAGGTTTTTTTTATGCCAACGTTTGAAATCATGTTAATTACACAATCTTAAGAAAGCAATATCGATTGTAATATCGTTCGATAATCAGAATTTTTCAATCAAGAATTGCACGATCATAAAAACAAACTTCTCATTCACGCAGCTCTTCAAATTACCATTTGTTTCGATAACTTTAAACATTTGCACTTTAAGACAATTGAGAAATTAAAAATTTTTGAATTTATTCATTCGAAGCCATCATCTTTTTTTATGGAGAAGACTCTAAAGTCATAAAATAAATATGAAGATTATTTTCCAGACTAAAATGTATAAACAACGAACAGACGAATTTATACACTTGATAATTGATAAAATGTCAGTTGCAGAGGTATCGACTTATCAAACGTTTGCGTGTTTGTTTTGGCGAAGGTGTTCCCCGAGGTTTCTAAGGAAAACGCGTGAAACCCTGCAAAAGGAGCACCAGGACAAACTGACGAAACAACAAGAAGTGGAGAAGAAGAGATTGGAAGAAGCACTGTCGAAAGAAAGGAAAGAGGAGCCGATCTACGACAAGGATCCAACGTTGGTTGTACGCCCTGGCAAGAAATCAAAGGTCCCAAAGGTCTCCGTAGCCATTGACGCCACACCAGCGACCAGAACCGAATCGATTCTGAACCAGGTGCCCATCGAGCTGGCGAAGGTCGTTGAACCGGACGACACGTTCAACGAGAACGTCGACTGTCCAACGATCAGTTTCACCCAGTTACAGACAGCTCCTCAAGTGGTTGTCATAGAGCACCATCACTCGAAGAGCGACCCGTTGCCAATGGAAAACGTGTTGAAGAGCGTGAAGCCGAATTTCTCCACGCCCAGGATCTACGAGTCCGATTCCGGTAGCGCCAGCAGTCTTTACGCGAAGATCAATCCGAAGTTGAAGTCCCGTTTGCCTCGTCCCGAACTGCCAGTGAATCCTGATGGATCGACGATGGATCAGACCGAGGAGATTTACATGAAGATGGGGCCAAAGTTAACCACGTTCGGTGTGAACAGTCCGCCGGGTTGCGACATAAACGTGACCTGCAGGGAGCCCGTGGCGGAGAGAGAGTGCGTCAGCCCGGAGGAAGCCCTGAGGACGATCAAGCGCAGAAATTACCCCAAAGTTCTGCCAGACATCGAGAAAAGACGGTCCCTCCCGGCGCCGAGCAGCTTGTTTGCGTCCAAGCAGCATGTTGGCTCGTTGAAGGATTACAGGAGCGGAATGCATTCGTCTTCGTCCTCTCATCAGCCACCTCAACCTCCACCGAGGATGTTTGGCCCGTCCAAGAGTCTCGAGTTTGCAGAGGAGAACGAGAACCAGCACGAGCCGGAATCGGTCATTACCAATCTTCACGTTGGCACGTTGCTCAGAAGGCAAGATTACACGACGAAGAACAATTCCGACCCGAGTATCATCGACTCTCTGGACGACAGGATGGACAGGACTAGAGCGCAAGCTGGTGGAAGCGTCGACACTATTTATTCGAACGCCGTGTCTTGCGTGCAAGAGGCGATCCAGCCGATCTCCCACAGCGTAGACAAGAACATAGGAAACCCGATTGCCCTGCTGGAGGCGGGAATCGGCAATCCTAATTGGTACAAATCTTCCCTGTCTGGAAACGATACCTCTATAGCGACAGCGTCGTCAGAGCCGAGAATCACTGGCAAAGAAACGAACAAACAGCCTGAATTCGGGGGCTCGAACTGGGACACGAGGGTCGTCGGTGTGGAACCAAGGATCGTCATCACACCTAGAGTTGGGAATCTGTTGGAACAGGCGAACCAGAACTTGAGTCAAGTCGTGGTGAGTCTAGCGGATACCGCTTCCGACGAGAAGCTGCATCGAGAAGCGAAACTCGCCGCACCCGTGGAATCGAACGCGTCTGGCAGATCCAACGCAAGCTCGGCGGAACAATTGCAATCAGACTCGTTAGGTTCGTGCTTCTTTCCGGACTCCAGGTCGCCAAATATCGTCAGCCAGGAACGAAAAGAACCGCGAATAATAATTACAGCGAGAGACGCCAAGGGTGGGTCCTCGAACTTGAAACAACCGAAAATTATCATCAAGCCGACGTCCACTCTGCAGAGGAGCAGGGATCACAGAAATATTCCGAAAGTGTCTGCTATCCCGCCGCCGGAGCAAAGTTGCCCGAGTATCGATAGGGACAAGTTGGCGGAGCAGAGGGAGAAGCCGCCCCTGAAGGAGAAGCCGAAGGTCACGAGGATTCCGTCGTTTTCCAGACGCAGGGAAGAACCTCCCGGCGAAATTGAGAGGCCGCCCGTTCCACCGTATCCCGAGAAGACGGAAATCGTGCATAGGGTGGAGGCAGTGGCCGGGGGCAAAGTGGTGAACGTGTCCGTGGCCAGCGATGGCAAGTCGAGCATTCCGACGCTGCAGCGGAAGGAGAGCGAGAAGTGTTCGAGCGCGGAGTCGAGCAACGGGGCCTTGAACACGGGCACGATCAAAAAGAAACCGGTGAACAGAAAGTAGGAAGCTTCTATCGCTGCTTCTCGCGCCACTGTTAAACTTCGATCGTGTATTTTCAGCCGGGAGTAGTTTTCTGTGTTTGGAATCAGCAGTCCTCTGGTCCGCGTGACGCTGTAATTCTTTCGTGACAGCTGAAACAGGGAGCGGTAATTGTTTTTTGTCTGACTGGACGAACGTCGGGGAGAGGGGGAGAATGTTGCGAGAACGATGGAGAAGGAAGAATGACTTTGGTAGAGCTTAGGGACCACGAAATTGAAAGTGTGTGTGTATGTGTGTGATAACATGTTGTTTCACGTTCAAATCCCTTGAGTTACGAGCAGATCAGCCGATATGAAATGCTGGGTGTCGATTGGAAAGATAGAGGGAAGATAGTAAAATTGTGATCGAGGTTCTCGTAGCGGCAACACGTACGTATAACGATGGATTTTAATACAACGTAACGATTTGAAGATATTTTTCGCGCGATATCTAGCATTCTAACGTTTATACGATACGATTTGTAGTAAATACTTTTTGTACTGTACTCGATGATATTAATAATTATCAAAACAGACTTTAATTTGCCTGAGCAATTTATTCCAATTTGAAGGAAAATTGCAGGAGAGTTTTCAAACAAAGTCTTGAGACGCGATTCCTAATCCCTATTGAACAACGTTGCGTTTAAATCGTTCGTGAAATCGTCTATTTTACAAACGACATTCTTACTTCTCCTACGGCTTCCTCAGAATTTAAACATTATTAAAATTTTCATTGAAATATCACTGTTTAGCCCGATAGTTGAAACTATCCATTGCAACTTAAGATTATACCCAGTTACGTGTCTGTGTGCTGAACGTTAGTTACCTTTCGTTATATTTTTAATCCTTCCTTCGTTTAACGAGAAAGACTGGTCTTCCTCTTTCGGTTTAGATCGCGTTCTCGCTTTATCTCCCGTTTAAATATCCCCTCTACTCTCTTTTTTTCTTATCGCGTTATCGAACGTCTTGTTCGCTCTTGGTTCAACGTGTACACGAGGCTGAAATAAACGATTTTCATACTTCTCCAGCGCGGGGGGCAACGTGGGCTGAAAGTGTTTCCCTGAGCGGAGTGTCGCGGCGAGTCTCTGGTTATCATTTTTCAGTACGCGGCTGGCGTACCATTTATCTTGCAACTTTACCTTTATCCAGCGGAACTTTATTATTAAGTAAAACAAAGTCTATAAGTCACAGAGCGTTGCCGGGAAGGTGGGGGCTGTCTGAAGTAAGGGCTTCGTGGAAGAAGTGGCAGGGGCTGGAAACGACGTGAAAACGGCCACCGACTTCGCCACTCATACACTAAACCGTTTCCTGCACCACGTACGTCCGCCAATCCAATTGATTCTCGAACTTCTGCCAGGCTAATACGATTCTCCTACCGATCGATAGAGAAAGCTTCATTTTATTCCGATCTTTCTCCTGCTATCGCACGTCACTTGACTGACGGGGGCTACAGCTGTTCCACGAACGAGTTTAGACGCGGAACATCGTCACCGACGAGGCTCTGCATCTTTAATTTTCACGTTGGCTACATGACTACGAGTTCGTTGTTTCCTGTTGAGTTTGGTCAAACATCGTAGAGAAACGTGGTAACGTAATATTTGCGTGGCAGTTGAAACACAGCATGCGTAGACGTTTCGTGCAAACTCGTGATTTTATACACGATATAGCAAAACGGACGTGTAATTCGAATGTTGTGCTCGCGTATTAATTTCACTGCAATTGCGTTTATGTACGTAATCGAGGTTAATGCGACTCGTATTTTCCTTTTTACTCGGCCGTGTGTGCTCACGCGTGTAGATTTTTTTCATTATTACACGATCAATCGATAAATCGAGGATGCCATCAACGATACTCGATTGAAATATTGTTTCGGCTGTGCACGCGAGAGTGCTGTGCCATACAATGTGTATCGCTCGTTGAAACAATGGGATACAAGTGAGTCGGTGATGTTTTAAGAGCCCTTTATCGCACGAATGGTGCAAATATCTCTTTGTCACATTTGTCCGGAAGATATATACTGGACGTTAGTCAAATTCACGGATATTTTCCCAAAGATTCAACCTGCGCGTTTCAAAGAAACGGCATCGGAATTTTACCAACCGCGAATGCTGTTCCACGGTCTCTGAAAAAAAAAAAAGCGAACAGTCTTTCCGCTGTGAAAAATGAAGAACGTCGATAGAAATATGTTGGCGTTCTTTTTATCAAAAGAATTTAATTTTGTACGTTTTAATTTTTTTTATTAATAATTGATATACTTAAAATAAAAACAGACTTTAATAAGGGAAGAAGTGCGTTGGTGTTGATTTATGTTCCGCAATTTGTGCTTCGTGTAGAAACCCATGGGGTCTCGAAACTCCCAGTTGTTTATCACGCAAAATTTCATTCTGTCCCGACCGCTTTTTTTGTACATCATATCTTTGGTACCAGACGCGCGTTTTTCTCCCATCAATTTCAAGTCAGTCGCCTCTGTAGTTCTCTTAACTCCTCTTTGAGAGCAAACGTCCTTATCCTTGTATTTTTAATTCTTAACTAACAATAACTGTACGTTGAGTAGGTAATAATTTAAGATTACGTTGTCAAATTTCAGAATTTTTAATTTAATTCAATTTCGTTGCTAATCCTTATCGCGAAGAAATACATATAAAATGTCATTTCACTAAAATCTGAATTTGATAAACTAATAATATCTATTAACTCTCTTCTTCCAGTCAATTATTAATCGCTACAAGTCGCGTATAATTCAAGAAGATTTATATTAAAAATGTGAAAACCTTATTAACAGACAGCGAATCTTTCAGTAATTTCTTATTTCGATGAATACGATCAAAGGAATAGAACGTAAATAGTAAGTAAAAATTTGTTTCCCCTGTTAAAGAAAAAAAAAAAGAAAAAATAATCTCCATACACAGCAGTCTAATAAAAACGCAAAAAATTAAATTTATTTCGATCAATATCGCAGTTGTTTACTACGAGACCTACAGCTGTAGTTGTAATAGAAGAGGAAGCAAGGAAAGTTTGGCGGTGCACCGATAGAATATCAAGTTCGGGGTCTCGGAACGTCGGATGAACTCTCGATTTGCCGGCCGGTGTAATGGCGCGGATTTGATAAATTCGCCGGACGTTTAATGGAAAGGGCCACGTGGCTTTCACGAGGTAAGTTTCTGCTTATTGATAGTACGTAGTTATACCGTCCTTTAGTTTGACAAAGAGCAGGGAACTCTCATTCCTCGGAGGACTTCCTCTTCAAATAGTTACTTCGGAATACGTTGAACGGGTAATCTAATCGATCGGAACAGAGCCCGAGTATCACGAGAGTGACCGATCATGCAACACGCAAAGTTAAGCAGCATCGAAATGAACGAGCGAGAACGTCGCTTTTGTGTATTAAGTGGAATTGTATCGCTCGCGATACGCGTCAAAGGAGAGGTGATATCGATTGTCGGAATGGCGGTTCTGCTCGTCTCGGAGGTGCAGGCGCATGTAAGTCGCACACGTACGCGCGAACGTACATCGGGAAAATATATCTAGCGGCTGCATCGGGCCAATTTGCATTGCTAAACGTACGTTTCACGTTCGATTCGCTCCCGGCTCCTTCGGCCTGGATGTTTGCACACGCCGGTATGCATGTGCTTCGGGGCTGCCGGCTTGAAATTGGCAAATTTCAAGCGTAAACGGCGAAAAAACGCTTGTCACTGCCGTTATTGTTAAATCATTTATAGACGATAACGCTGTCGGCTGAAAGGAGGAACCGGTGATCCGGTAAATAGCTGAACAGATAAACGAATTTTTCGAAATATCGCGAACAGTTTTCTCAACCGTTTTGTCACGTGTCGCTCCGGAAAGAAGATACGAAGAAAGGAAGAAAGAGAAGAAAACGGATAATTTCAGTTGCAAAGCGGTGAAACGGAATTTCTGAAAACTGAATAACGTACAGGTTGGACAGTGGTCGGTCGAGAGATCGCTGTTCCTTACGGGCAAATGTCGTGGACTTTCTCCGCCCTGGTAGATAAACCTGCTGGGAAAACAGTTCACTTTGTATCATAAAGACGCGCGTGGTACACAGCGTGCACTAAAAATTACAAAGACAAATTATGTTCAACGTGAAAGCTCACCGTGCTTGTTATCATCGTGATCGTTTTTTTATCATCACCGTTGTCCGTTTTCACGAGCGAATGTTTCACCAAAGAGGGGAGTACTTTCGAAACGGTTAAACTCGTCACCCTTTCAGAACAATGCAACAGCCCTATCGTCCACTTTCCCGAGTCAATGAGGTATAAAAACGATGCGTCGAGTGGCGGAAAACCGAGCGAGAAGACTGGTAGCGGCAGCGACAAACGATCCGATAATGAGGGATACATTCGCCTCGCTTACTAGCAAATAGCCGAGTAATTCGAGGGGCAGGGGTGACAGCGAAGCTACCATTCGAAACGGGTGGAGAGTTTGGCGGGAACGGGAGAAACAGGAAACGGTGAGAACTGAACCGAACGATTACCAAGCATTAGTTACGGTGCAGCGTAACGTAGTCTCTGGGCGCAGCAGTTTGGAAAGCCGTAATTGCAAGACAACTCCTGGCCCTTCGCCCTGACGGCGGCGGATTAGTGGCAACGAGTGCTTACATCGTGGGTGCGACATCGTGGAACTGTCGTCCAGTCAGCTGGACGAACACGCGGCCCATCGTCCACGTGATGTACGATGCAGTTTCGCGGCTGATGAACGTTCACCAGTTGAATGATGCGAGAAAGAACGAATACCGGAATGACCGTGCTCTTTAGTAGCTGAAGCTTCAGGTTCTGCCGACAGGAGAGGCGACAGTAGAATTACATTTAAGTCGAAGTTACGTACGATATCGTAGCATGTTTACAAAAAAAGGCCGGGTAGGGAGGAAAGCGGAAGCCGAGGAACGCTTGCCGCGAGACGAGCGAGTTCCCCGAATCCCACTATAAATCTATAACGTTCTTACGTTGACATACATATCATGAATTATTCCGGCGTTCTGGTTGCTCGAATTATTCATAAGAAAACAAATGTTGCTCGGCTGCGGTTGGCTCTATCCGGAAGCAAGACGTTGACTAGCGTCACGCTACGAAAAAGAATCTATGTGTCTACGTGCGTGGCTCTGCCTCCTGTGTATCGACGATGCTTTAATTCGAACACAACATCCCCACGGACGTTTCGGAAACTCCGTGTTCTAATCCATAATCCATTACCTTTCTTTCATAAAGGAATCTGCTACGCGGGAGATGATCTGAATTTTAAATTTCGCTTCGGCCAAGATTTTCTTGTACATTAATGCAACGTAAAAGTCCAATGCAAGAGAAATAATTTCGTGAAATAAACTACGTTAATAAGCTACGTAGGATAACGCATTGGCAAGGGGGACGAGAAAAAACACGTTTCAAGGCTGTCTGACCGTACAAAGGGAATCCGTTAAAATCATTCTGCGATATTGTCGACGCTCTCCAACTGCAAATCAACCTTCAAATAGTTCTGCAGTAGATCGGCTTCTCGTTATCGTGTCCCGTGGTGGGTTTAGCGAGAGTAGTAGCGATCTAATTCCCTACCTTCGGGGCTGAGCCAATTAATAAATTTGTACCGGTCGGCTGGCCACAGAACAGGCCTCTGTCTCCGCTTCTGCTTCAAGTGGTATCCATTGTTGTCGAGACAATGCCCGGCTACTTGCTAGTTAGACTACCTAACTGTCCGCGGTAACGATCGAACGCGATGTCAGATTAATTAGATTTCAAAGGGAACGCGTCCAACTCTGTTTAATCAGCCGTGCTCTGAGTACCAGTCGGGAAACATTCTCGACGACGGTCCAAGTCGGAGCATGGGATTCGTCGAAAAATGTCATTCGAGAACGACAACGAGCAAACCACCGGGGGGCATCGCCTCTCACCGACGGAATTTCATAGTTTCTTTCGCGGCGAACGACACGACAGAGCAGACGCAAACACCGACGGATCGAACCCCGTGAAATTTCTCCGAGAATTCGTAAGATCGCTAGGATGGGTTCCTGGTTGACGATTCGTTATTAATCATTCGTGTCTCGACGGACGTAAATTTCGCAGATACTGGGAAGGAAAGCGGAATGGATTTAGGGAGGGTGGTCTCGAAGGTCTATTTCCAGAAAGTTTAACCGGCAGACTGTTCTTCAGTTGAAATTTACGCTTACTGGTATTCGTTGTCGTCGAACGATAGACTGACATTTCAAAATCTGAAAATAAAGTTATTTTCGCCAAAGATAGCTTCCTTAATGACAGACTGATCGTCTATAGTGGGTCTGGTTTCGTTTTTCTTTTTAAATATTTTTGCTAGTGAAAGTACAGTATTTTATAATAGCTTATTTTAATAGTTATTCTGTACAACGATAGGAATCAGACTGTGTGACATTTCTTAAACAATGAATCCCATTTTCATTATTTCTCTCTAGGTAAGCTTCTTTCGTAATACAATTTTCATCTAGTGAACTGCCTAGATGTAGTTTTTAATAATTGAAACCAATATACATACATTAATAAACACTATCCGAGAGCTACCAGGGGAAAAATATTTTTCCAAAACTCAGTCTACCGTTTGTAAAAAGGACGGAAAATAGCTGAAAAAAAATATTGAAATCGTTTGCTCGCGAAAATTTGATAAATACAATATCTATCCAAGGATCGGTTACCAGACTCAATAATCGATCGATTTTCATTCGTGTACACGTGTATTCGGAGCGTGTCAAAGCCCGCGCGTTCTTTTCGTTTCATCTCTTCCCCACGCATTCGTCGTTCTAACAGTTCCATCACATTTCGGCTTTTGAAAATATAACTAATGCCCGACGCTGGATGCCCTCCGGAGCTGGCAGAACTGCCTCCAAACGACAAAAAGCCAGAATCTAATTTGCATTCGATTTCATCCAGCGGGAGTTTCGAGAGAAATTCAGAAATTCGAGCAAAAGTGTCAGCAAACATTCACCGAGCGGGCGTGTATGACGGGGGAATAGGCAACTAGCCGCGCGTAGCTAGTTCAGTTTCTCGTCGGGGCTTCCTATTTTCACAGTCCATTATCTCCGCGCGTCGAAAAACGGGCGACTGTAAGAACGAGGACGACGGGAACGCGCGATCTGGCGACACGGTTCGCGATTCGGCTACCACAGAATCTCGCAGACTCGCAGTCGCATTCCGACCGATGTTTCCGACGACACGTCCACGGGCAATATCGATTATCGGATGTTGGGGGTGATTAAACGCATCTGCGAGGCGCATCGGTTCGGGGTTCGCCACTAAACGATCCGACCTGTTTGTAAATCACGAGGAAGCTACGTTCTTGAAGTTTTCTTTTCCACGTTCTTCTTTCTTTTGTCATTTCTGCTGTCTAATTACCATCGTTAATTGGAGTACATTGATTACGTATTCAGAATGTATTCGGAAGGAAGTGAGATTTCTGTCGATCGATTACGCTTTCGCGTCTCGGTCTGTGTCGGAGAAAGATCGGGGTCAACAAACGTGTCAATCCACATCCTCGAGTCATTAACCACTGGATTCATTAGCCCCATGCTCATTCTTGCGTTGCTGAATTAATTTTCCGATCGTCGACTGCTTGGAAACGCGAGACATAAGCTGCAACAATTATCACTATTTTTAATTTTTATTCAGCATTACTGCAACGTTCAATAATTTTCTATCGAGGTTCTGTCCTCAATTTGCGTGAAAATCGGCAGTTTTTCACACGCGAAATTATTAACCACCATCTTCCAGTGAAAATTATATTGAAAATTTAAGATTGACGAACGCACTATACAGCCTTGTGAATTAGGCGATTCAATTACAGCGATCGTGAAAAATTGAAAGCTTTAATATTTAGAGCTTACGAGGGATCACGGCTATCCTTCTCGACGAGCGGCCGGCTATCTTCTTTTATAACTTGCCTGTCGTTAGCTCCCTCTGCAATTTATTTTTGCCCTTCACGGCCGGATGATCTTCCTCGCGCGTCCGACTCATGTTTAAACATGCCGGAATAGATCTCGTTCGTAAATTAAATTTCCTTCAGACTCGAGGGATGGACAGTTCCTTCACTTTGTGCTTTACATTTACGTTCCGCTGTCTCGGTCTGGCTGCCTCGTAAAAGTATGTCTTATCTCGCCAAGGGTAAGTACCGTTTGAGTGTCGAGTTATACGAGAGATCGTATTTGAAAATGCCACCATAAGATCGAGAGCGTCGAATAAAATTTTTACGACCGTTAATTTACGAAACGTCGTACGGCCGATCGCATTGGCCCAACTTCATTGTTTCGAATTTAAGTGCGATCGCACGATGAAAAATCTGGAAGTTCAGCGAAAGAAGGGTCCACGAATTGATTCAAAGAGAAAGAAAGGAGGAGGCCACAGTTCGTCATACAATATCATACAGCCATGAATATCATCAGCTTCCGTATGGAGCAACGATCAATTATACCGAATTACAGCAAATAAAGATTCCTAGGATAACGGAAATATGACGATACCGGTGGACAATCACGAGGAACTCATCGATCATCCCAACGATTACCGCAGCGCCTAAAGCCACTCGATTTGCCGCAAAAATCTTTCCCTCTAGCGAGAGCAACGAAATTCCAGAATCTCGTGGCGCGTAAATTACGCGAAACGGGACAACAAGATTCCGTTTATCGGTCAGAATTCCGCGGGATGTGACCGCGTAGGCGTTTCTTCGCGCTCGTCGAGATTCCTGCGGTTCTTTCCGCGGGTAATTAATACGCTGGAAATCGCCCATATGGCGAGCGACGGAGCAGCCTGGGCAGGCGACAAAAAACTGGTAGACAAAAAGGAACGGGACGAAAGAACGCGACGCGGCAATTCCGGAGACACGGTCGTCGTCTATCTATAATGAAATCTCCAGCAATATTTTCATCGCGGTGACTCCGGCCAGCGATGCTAGGAACCAAGCTAATGTTCCACCAGCTGTAATCCCGTCGCTCGGTAAACTTTGAATTTCATCGGGACGCCTTTTGCCAACCACTCCTACCCTACCTCGATCCACGGGTTTTCATTCTACGCGATGAAAATCCTATTTTTTTTTTCTTCCGAGCGGAAGAAATTGAAAATTCGCACGACTTCTTGGAGATTTCTTCGACGTTAACAGCTCGAGAAGCTGTTAACCTGTCTGCGATGAAAGGAACAAATTCGTCGTTTACATCTTGGTAAATTTAATTTTCGTGAAGTACTCCTGTCACCTAATATTGGAAGAAACAACGTTAATATATTTAATGGAAGCCTTTCGAATTTGTTTGCATCAAGACAGAAAGGGTCGTTGCCATCTACTTGCATTTAAGGATCAGATCGATAAAGTGTTACGGGTCACCAGAGAGAAAGTACCTCGCGTTTTTCTTTAGCTCGTTACCAAAACCTTACACTCCCCGGTGTCTAAGTCACCAGGAAGCTCGCTTCCGTTTCTGTTCCGTTTTCTTTGCCGGCCGCTCGTTACAGTTTTCTATTTCGTCGCCTACGTCGAATCGAAATCCTCGTGCTTCGTTCTATTTCCACTTTGGTAGTGAATACAGGAATCGAATAAAATGTTGCTGCCACTCTTTCAGTCCGCTGCTACACGCAAATCCTTTTTCTCTGGGGTTACGTACATTTCCTCCTGCGACGTTAGTTTCCTCGCGAGATTTTCTGACACTTCCAGTCGCAACTACAAAAAAAAGGTTTTGACGCGAGTCACATTTTTTTTTTTTTTTTTAAATGAACAGATGTATCATCGAAAGTGGAGTTACGTGTAATGTACTGAACGAAATGATGAAAGAGTTGCAGCAACGATGTTTAATTAAATTAATTCAGATGTTGAATTACAGGAAGAAGTTACACCGTATAAAAAAAAAAAGCCCCAATTTCGTTTCACTGAATTCTCATCACGTTGTGCAATTATCAGACGATAATTCGGAATTTTTTGACCAGTAGTACTAATCAAACTGAAAGTGTAATTAACAAAATGGAGAATGCAAATGAACATGTTGGACTCGTATGCACAACAGAATTAAATTAAGAAGCATCCGCTATTTTTGTCAATCGACTTGATTACTCCCGTGGATACTATTCTCTCGGATCTCCGAGTCGACCACGTTTCTCACCCCTCGAAATTTCTTCCAAAACTCAGCCACAAGGCGCATTCGTTCCAGAACTATTTACAGCCGACGAAAAAAGCTCGACGTGGCTGGCCAGGCGGACTCAAAGGAAAAAGTGGTGCGCAATTTCATTTGATTATATTGCACGAACGGTGGCGGGTGAGCTTTCAACGAATCGGTGCTGGAGACGGAATTACTTGGCGAGTGGTTGACAGTCGGTCAACCGCCATTCTCCCGCAGCGTTACCTTTCGTGCTACCTACACCTTCTGTCTTACATTTTGGCTCACCTCCGCTCCCCCCCTTAAATTGAATCTCACGCTGCGTTTTCATTTATTTTCTTAAAGCTTTGGAGATCGCTGCTCTGCTATTGCTAGTGTATCTCAGCGTCCAACACAAAGAGTCTACGTTAGGTAGCGGCAGCAGCTGTTTCTGAAGCCAGACACCTTCTTTCAGTTGCTTCTATCTCGCCATCAGCGTATCTTGAGAGACGGTCGACAGGGTGATTCATCTTCTGGGAGGGGATTATTGTGGGGCTGGCTGTAGCCGAAAGCTGCTCGTGGCTCGTCTTCTCGTGTCAGCTTTGCGCGCTTCTTCCTCTCTTTCTTCGTGATCGTGCTGCTGGTAGTCGTCTTCTTCTTCTTCTTCTTCTTCCT
The DNA here is from genome assembly GCA_036937485.2 of Tetragonisca angustula. Taxonomy (NCBI): domain Eukaryota; kingdom Metazoa; phylum Arthropoda; class Insecta; order Hymenoptera; family Apidae; genus Tetragonisca; species Tetragonisca angustula. Next base: position 1,815,100 of record JAWNGG020000001.1, read on the forward strand.
CTTTCTCTTCTTCTTCTTCTTTCTCCTACGTCCTTCGTTATACTGATCCCATGCTAGCAGCCCGATGACCGCGACCCACCTTTCCGGAACACATCCCCCAGGATTTCTCTCGTTAAACCAGGGCCGTTCGACGTCCGGAACGTCGACTTCGTTTCCCGTGATTCCCTATGAAACCGGTGCTCTTCGAAATAGTTCTAATCCCGGTAAACGCTATTTTGTTTTAGTAGTCTTTTGAAATTATTAAACGGCAAGCTGAGATACGTAGCGGGGAATTTGTTCTTCAAAAATATATACTTTAATAATAGATATACAATGTACAAATACGTGCGAATTTATTAAACGTGTTAAATCTTAATAACCAATCATACGTTGTATATGAAAACGCGGAGAACATTTCGAAATCGTTCACAAAGTAAAATATTTCATTTAATAACTCTTATCAAAAATTATATCCGGCAACTAATGACAAATTTCCAATAAGCGGGATTTAAAATCTTTCGAGAACACGGACTGTATATTCCTTTTTAATACAACATAAATGAATATAAATGAACCTCGTGTATGAGCGCCACGAAAACCTGTATTTCGTATAAGTTTCGCTCAGCGCTTTAATTTACATCTCTATGCTGTTCCTGGAAAACGAATGGTGATAAAAGGGAAAAGATAGCGGCAACAGCGAGAGAGGCATCGCTACCTTCTCTCGCCGACTGGCAATTGCCGCTTATCGATCCGACGCGGATATAGATGACACGTTTAATTAAAATACGACGGGTACAGGTGTTCGCAGATGACCAAGAACTAACTAGTAAGTTCAGAATCTCCCGGGAGGACTGTGCGCCGAGATGTCGATCGGAAGTTGAACCAACCGGCGCGTCTCTACGTTTCAACAATTCGACCGCAGGAACAACCGTTGGGATGAGTTTAAGAAACTGACACCGACACGTGATCTGTCTGCCAGTTTCGCGAAATAATCCGACGTCGAGTATTGAACAAGTCCGCGACAGTTATCTGCTTCTGTCTGGAAATTGGTAGCATTCTTATGAATATTGTATAGGTAATGCACAATACATATTTCCTTTTCTTACGAATATTTTCTTGCGTAGGTAATACGTAATTCCTTTTCGCTTTAACCCTTATTCGTCCATGATTTTTTCAACTTAATTTCTCTCTTCAAATCAAATCGGAAAAAATAATTAAGTAATTTAACTGCAAAATAATGCGATACTTGAAAGAAAAATGTGTCAAATCGCACCACAAGCTGTGGATGAGGATATAATTTACGCGTAACGAGTTGTATAACCTTCTTAGAAATTTATTTTTTAAAAAGAAGGCGATCCTCTCGTCTCGGCAAAGACGGTGGATTTTGATAAAGAAATTCCACGAGACCGGTAGTTTTTTCGCAGACAGCAGCAGACAGAAACTCGCTGAAAGTAGATAGGATGTGCGGCCCAAATGCCACCACAACCGTTATAACTTTAACCGGAGCGGCAGTCACACTAGCTGGTGTGCGATCGTTCGTGCATCCACGAGCCGCGCCGGTATATCTTCGTTCGAAAGACACACGCGTGCCATTCAGCGGGTCTTCTATATTAGACGGGATTCTTCGACTTTTGCCAGACACGAAGCACCTGGCTAGAAATCCCAGGTGGAAACGAAATAGGACGGCATCGAAGGCTTTTTCGAATATACTGTGCACGTAGTGAGGAGAGGCCACAACCTTTTAAGAAGTTTGAATCAAGGGATGAAACATTGGTCGGGATGTAAACTAAGGATGATGGTACGTAAATCCATTCGAGGCGTTTCGTTGTACTAAAGAGAGGTTTACGAAGAATATTTAAAATTACTTGGAAGTTGTAATTGTTTTAAATTCCTAGTTAAAATCTCGGAAGTTAAGTGTTCTCCGGTCTTGTGCTTGAGTAGGCAGGAAGTTTAGTTTGCTAACTTAAGAGACAACCGTGGGCCTTGGAAACTTGGTAGACTACGCAGACTACGTCTTTGCGTTATGTTTCGTGCGGCCGAAAAATCAACATGCAAGAGGAACAATCAAAAATTGAAATCGCCCTCGGATTTCTGAAATTTTCACCGGATGCCAGTTTGACAAAAGCGCCGGAGGGGAAAGACGACGTGGTTGCGGTTTCTTCACCGACAACCGTTTACTTTTGTTGCGTGTAACTCTTTGAAATTTGGTAAATTCACGCGTCGTGATCGCGCGAAACACTGCCACGTTGAATGAGGAAACGTTTAAACTGCCTGGGTTCTCCTTCGGCGTGGAAAAGCAGTCGTAACTCCAGCCGACATAGGAATTCGTGATAAGGAACAGCATTTAAAGGAACTTCAATGGAAAACTCCAACAAACTTTCATTCATTGAACTTTCCGACTAATAAAACTTTCTACTTTAATTTTTCGGGAAACGGCTGATAATTCTCTGTATCGAGGAATACTGGACGCTTTAAATTTCCTATAAAAAGCAACGCCTTGCTTTCGAAATATCGTTATCAAGCTAACGTAACGTAGATTCTTGGAATAACCTCCATCCTAAAATTTCGAATTAGCTTAAAAATCCAATCAATCACGATTCCTAAAGTGCGTCAAAATACGTTAAACCGTCGATCTCAATTGAGCAAGCTTAATTAAGGATCTGCGCGTGAATCCACTCATACATTTAGCTTCTTTAATCAGGAAGTATAACTTTAGCAGAATTTGTACAAGGAAATTGATCGAACTTTATTTGAAGAAATTCGACCCGCGAGTACCTCGCATAAGTGTCCCTAGATATACGACAAAGTTACCAAAAAGTATCCTTTCGTTGGTAGAACTGAATCGATACCAGGTGTCTCTTCTCCGGTGGAGTCTGCGCGGCGCGATTCGACCAGCTTTACCGGTGTTTCGCCATTCAAGACTGGATTTTGCATTTCTCCTTGAATATTTCATTTCGTTACAAAAGTGTCGCTTCATTCCACCAAACCGCCTTTCCCAGATGCTCGACCAAACAGAAAGAATTATTCCGCATCGAAACACGAATAAACGGAAGGTTCCTTCCGCCACCCTCGTACGTTCAATCGTCAAATCAACGCCAACAAACGCAAAATAAACAGAGCAAAATAAAGACGCGTGAATTCCAGCGACTGCTATTTCGCACTATTGCACGCTAAACTAATCCATGCGTACCGACGACGAGAGTTGCGAAACGCAACATTTTGGGGTAAAAGAGATTGGGAAACACGATGGAACATCCTCGGGATATACGCGGGAAGTTGGCGCGAGACGAAACGAGGAGAGATCGTTAAGAATCAATGGCTGCGAGAAACGAGGGTGAAACGTGGATTGAAAGAACCGCTGCGAGGAAGGGTAGGTTTCGGTCGGTAGGTGGGAGCGACAAGAATCGACCGTGGCGCGCTTCGATTCGCCGGTGACACGGTGGCGTCTCTGGCATCGCGGTGCGCGAGCGCTCGCTGGCCCTCTCATTCCCGTACCGTAGTTCGTCTCGCGAGCTACGAGGCGACGTTACGTTGTTGTGTATACGCGTTACCTGGCCTCGTTGTTGCCGCGGCCCGTGTGTCCTTCGATGCGTCGCCAGTGCTCGTATATTCCTCGTCTCGCGCGTATTCGTGCCGCTGCTCGGAAATATCGGTTCGTTCCGGCGATATCGGCGTATCGCCGCGGTCACTGATCGCGACACGTCGCGCGCACGTATCCGAGCGTACATAACGGAGCGATGCACGGATCTCAGCAACGAGATGACGTTTGACCCGCTCGAGGCTGTCGTTCAACACGGAAACGGTGTTCTCGCTGGCAACGGTGGCTGGATCGAGCGACAGAGTTACCTGTGCGGACAGTGAACCGAACGATCCGACAACGTGACGCGCTCGTTGTACATATGCTCTACCCCCCTGCCGGTGATTGTGTCCGGTTGTTCGTCGTCAGTGTCGTGTGTTTGTATCCTCGTGAGGCTGTGATCCGCGTAAACGGGGACCGAGAAACAGTGTCGTGGTAAGCAGAGGAGCTTTTCGAACGAGTCGTGGCTTTCGTACCGTTCGGCCGAGCGTCACTTGACGAAAACGGATCTACCGTCTCGACAGTCTCGCGAGTCGCGTGATTCGTGCGACCGTAGTCGACCGTTGCTTGTGTGTTGTATATGTGTTGTACAGTGCAGACACCGGCGGAGCTAGCATCGTGAGCAGCCGAAGGTGAGTCCGAAATAATAAACTTTGCTTATATTTCGAGACCCGGTCGCGGACTCGACGCTTGGATCGCTGTTTGGAAAATCGTCGATGGTTAATTGGCAGAAACGCCCGGTCGTTCGCACGATACTCGGGACGCCTTGATACGCGGCAGGGCTCGGCGGCAAGAACGTTTTGGAATTGATCGTCCGCCCCCGCGGTTCTCTCTAATGCAATCGGACCGTTGACAGTGATGGATTCGGCCTCGGAGACTCATTCGCGTTCAAGTTTCGGCGCGTCTGCGTGAAACTGATTTCGCTCGGCCGCCCGAGAGATTCGAGAATTATGCCTACACGCCGCACGGAAGCCGCAATTCTTGCGTCTTCGATCATTCGTTCTCTCGCGAATTCTTCGTCGTCGTCGTCTCTATCGGTTTCTGTTGTTTCCACCGCAGCGGGAAGAGGCCGTAGGAATTTTTCCGATTGTTTCTCCGGCCTCAAAAATACGACGCAATAATCAGAATACCCGTACGATATTTCACCGCGCGCTCGATCAATTAATCATTTTTTACACGTGTTTTTGCACACGAGTGATCGGCCGAGAATCATATTTCACCGGTTTTCGATGTGACGGTGCATTATATCTCCTAATATTTCCATTTATCATCGATCCAACCCCCCGCGCCAGCTCCATTCCGGATCTCATCCCCTTCGGCGTCGTATTTTCGATCTGGCGCGGTCGAAAATAAATTTCGCACGGTCTGCCGTGGCATCGCGGCGGGATGTTTATTTATCGAACTATTATGCGGTATTTAAATGGGAAGGGGAAGAAGGCGAGCTTTCGTAATTCCGTCGGAAAATGTATCGATACTCGAACACCTCGCTTCTCCCTTCACCGCCCCTCCCCCCACCCCTCCGCCGCGCCATTCCCTCTCGCTGTATAGACGTGCGAGTTCGTAGGCGGGTTCCGGTTGCACGCGCGACAATGTATTAGCCCCGGGTTCCATCAATAATTTGCATAAACCGGCGGGGAAATTTACGTGTTACGCGCGGCAGAGGCGGCGGCGGTGGCGCGATGTTCCTCGCGAACTCGAAAGTGGATTACAAGTTACGGCCGGCCGATTTATGCGGCCATTACACGCCTGTAAGGTCTTAATTACTCGCGCCGGGAACTTTTCGACGTGAAGAATTTCGACGTCGCTTTGCTCGGCGATGCGGGACGAAAGAAAGTAGGCGAGACACGGCGATCTCGGTGAACACGACGAGCCAGTGTTCGATGACCGAACGATAATTAATTGTCGCGCGGTTGTCAATTGCAGAAATTGTTGCTGGCGGCACTTTGGCGCCAGCGTTGTACCTTATTTACGTGTTACACACGCGTGGTTTCCGGCGCACTGGTTGCATTAGGAAATTTTGTCGGAACTGGATTCGAATAAATACAATTACACGTAAGAGGCGGTTGAATTGTTTGCCCGAGATTCCTTGTACAGCCGAATCGAAACGCGAAATCGGAGTCGAATTCGCAGTGTGGTATATATTTGCTAAAGTTAGGCGTTCGATCCCCACGAAACACGGAACAGGATTCGACATTCTTTGTCTCGAAGTTGCACGAGATTTCGTCATAAAACGCGCTACGAAATTACACGAGATTTTGGTCCATTTAGGCGTGGACAAAGTTTATTCGATTCAACTTGCACCGGAGATTCGCGGTTCGTTGTAGGCAAGGTGCTTTAATTCGTGATCAGTATCGCGTGAACCGTCGCTAGGAAGCTAATAATAATTAGTCAAACGTTCAACGCTTAATGTCTCACTCATGCACGATTTATTTCGATTGGTCGGCCGAGCCTTTCGACGTATTGCGCCGATGTCAAAAATTCCACGATCGAGTTACCAAATGCATCGCGCATCTGTTTGTTGTTCGTCCCATTAGGACGTGAAATAAAGTTGAAATTAAAAGTGGGCTATGTCGAGTGACCCGATGGAAGGTCGGCGGAAGTTTCCATCGGAGTTACAAATATACGCGAAACTTTTGCCAACAACTTGTCAGCGCACAACGATTTGTCCGTTTCGGGACGCTGGCGTACGAAAATCTGAGATACGTCGACCGTGCACAGTTGCCCCGGACACACTTTAAGAATCTCTCGAATTTATCGCAGAAGACGTTCCTTTGAAAACACGAATTACATACACGCAAATCCGACGCACGCAGAATCCTTTTATTTGGTTAAACCAAATACTCGATCGACGAGATACGAACACGTTATCGACAAATATGCTCGATATTTTTCACGGTTGCCTATTTTTGCGCGAACTGACGGCAACTGCATTCGCAACAAACTCGACCCGAACCATCCGATTCGAAATACGAAAATCCATCAATTTGCATAATGTGATTTGATATTTAAAACGCGCGGTTAATATTTCATGTATGTTAAAGAGATTCCTAAAATGAAACGACCCGTCCGAAATAGAGTATCCATATAATTACACTTGGGATTACTTTATCACGGTGATTCAAAATTTAATACGTTTTATTTATCTATTTTTTTTTAAATAGTTAATTGGAACTTGACAAACGCAAAGTTACCGAGCAACAAAATGTACGTCAAAAATCTCGTTAAATCGCACAGAATGTTGATTGCTATTAGATTCGATTCGTTTGGTGGAAGATTCGCAAAGCCATAATACGCAATAGTACGAAAAACCAACGATGAATGTCAATTTATATAAAACGTAGGACAAACATCGACACGATCTATCGGGGTGAGGGGATGTTCCCACTGATGTATTTCGGCCGTTCGTTGTCGGAATTGGATACTGATGCGGACGCAATATATCCTTGGGAGGATTGCGCGTGTTGGGCCGGAAAGTTAAGTCTCGCGTTCGCACTGTCTGGCATTAGATCAAACAAAAGGGGTGTTGAATGAATATCGGGGAATAGGCGGCAATGGCAGGGACCAGTTGGCTAAAGTATGATTATGTCGCGAGAAGCAATCCGTTCCGAGTGAACGAAGTCGCGGAGGCAGTCGTCGAAGAAAGAGGTCAGAGAGAGATAGATAAGTGAAAGAGGCGGTTCGTCTTTCAACCGTGTCGTTGAGACGCGTGCACGTGTCTCGATTCGAGGAGAACTCGAGTTGCTCAAGTCATCGTTGGGAGAAACGCGTTTCATCAAAACTTGCGGTTTGTATGTGTACTTAGCTTCGTAGTGAACTTCATTCAGCCGGTAGTTTGGAAGACTCGAGGATCTTGGAATTTAAACGAACAATGGAATATAAATGGAATTTTGCGAATGGGATAACGAGCGCGAAGCGCAAAAACCGGTTTGGCGAAAATTTTCGTTGAATCTCGTTTAAAAGTTCGATTGGCCGGTTGCAGGTATTCGGCGATTAAAGTTGCGCGATAATTAAGCACATAATTAGCAATAGCACTTGCGGGAACTTGCGTGAAAGGGTCGTCGATGTTTCGGTAATCGGAGCAGAAAGAATCTTCAGAAGTTGCAGTGGCAGGAAATGCAATTAGAGTTCTCCGAGTGGATAATACGTCGCAATTAGAACTTTCAGCCAACTGTGATATTCGGTCACGAAGCACTCGATGATTACGCCGCTTCAATCTTCGATAACCGTACACGTTTATCGGCGGATAAGGCCGCTAGACCACCGAGTGAAAATTGATCTAAAATTGATAAAATCTCACTTGGTCAGAATACTTTGGCCAATCTATCAAGATGTCAGTTAATCCCTTCGTCAAGTACGTGCGTTCCCTCGTTTTTCATCATTACGTGTCGTGTTTCTTCAAGGAGAGCGTCACGTAAATTGCATCGCATGTACGTGTGAGCCCCTCTGCTCGAAAATTTCTTGTTCCATCGATGTCTCGCCGGTAGACATTGAAATCCGCCCTTCTACGTTGGCTGTTTTCTAAAGTTTAACATATACCCGGGAATATTGCGGCACTTTTCCAACGAGATCCCCCGGCAGTAGAGGGATGCATGTGCATTCGAGGCACGTAATCCATGCTTCGTCGTGTGTCGTCGAAGATAAATGAGCCGTTCTCTATACCTAGACAGGAGAAATTTTGTTCTATCGATGAAATCGCCAGCTCATTGGCCGCGACTCGCGCTGCCATTTACGACGATTAAACGGACACGTCCGACGTGATCATCACGCGCGGTTGCGAAAGGTGTTGAAACGAACGTGGAAAGTACTAGCGCGTACGAAATGCCGTGAAATTTTGCCGAAACTCGCCTCGAATCGTGGATCGTGAAACCTCGATGAAACGATTTCTCTTCGATGTTCAAACTGGCGAGTTCGATTCGAATTGAACTCGACCGAGTTCCACTGGTGTGAATCAGTCGGCGCGAGACAAAGAGTTGAGTACAATCGGTAATTTTTCACCTTTCCGCGACTACTATCAAATCGGAATGAAAATTTATGACTTCGTCGTTGTTTCCGTGGCCGCGGTAAAATTTTTACGATACGGGCCATTCGCCAGTCCCTCTGTTTTTCTATTTTTCTCGCCATATCTGTCGCTATCTCGTCTCCCGTCTCGCTTTCCGCGTGGTTTAAAGATTATTTTCACCATTCCAACGGTCGTAACTCGCCGACAACCGGTTAGTGGAAGATTGTTCTCGTGATTTCCACTTTCACGGTCCCTTCGTCGTGAAATCCGTTCCGGTTAATAGACGAAAATGCCCGAAACGAACGCAGCGTTTTCAAAAATGCCTCTGCATAGCTGAAATATGAAACGTAAATGAAATAACAGATTCGAAACGACGATTCTTTACGACGATGTATCGTGTTCTATTTATGGAACAAATTTTATACATGCTGGACACAGTACCACGTTAAAAACTTGGTAGTTTATCTTGCAATTTGATTAAAAGCTCCCCTGGAGAATTACAGCTCTCAATGACCCATTCGTTGGGTCTGGCGACAAACGTCGAAAAACATTCGATCCCGCGAATTTTCACGCAACAATCACGGTAAATCAATTCTAGAAACGGGCGGGAGGGAGAATAGACACACGACGATGGGTTTTGCTACGGTGTTTTGCCAAGTTCGATCGGGGAGAAATCGTGGGTGCTTTCAGCGGTCGTGTTCGCGATATGTTGCTTAAACGGCGATCCCAAAGTTCGACCGTAAAACGGGACATTTTTCACCCGGGGCACGAAGCGAGAAAGAGGGATGGTGCCATGTCATTTCGCGCATTTCGCGTTTGGCCAGTTGCCATGCTAGCTGGAAATCACGAATAGAACTATCGCGACCGATGGAAATTAAATCGTGAAATTTTCGACTCTCTGCATCGATTCGGTGGCCTTTCGTGTTTCGATCGTGGCTCTCTCGGAGAATGACCGTGGATAGCCGGGAGAAGAGTTTCGAGGTTTTCCTCCGCGACGAAAGTTTCCTCGAGCGCGGGTCATCGTGCTCCGGCACCAAGTCCTCTCGAAGCACGCCGACTTTTTCTATAAATCAGCGGTCTCGTCTTTCATAGAGACTCCGGAAACGGAGTGGAACGTTTAACCCAGTGCATCTTGGATCAGCAACGAGACGTTTCACAAATTTTTCCAGTGAACAGATGAAGCTCCGCGGAAGCTATCTCAAAGGGAACGAGATAGTTTGACGTTTACAATTTTCCTGTTTGCCATTCCAGCGCCTATCTTCTAGTAATATTTCAAGAGCACTCGCAGATTGGTAAATATCGAGCACTCTCGAAGTTTCGTGAACCCTCGTATAAATTTCACGTTGCGAACGAACAAAGACGATTCGAATCCAATGCCGATTTCCGACAGAGTGGCTATCTCCGAAACGGGTTGCCATTGAAACGTCGAGTCGAATTCTACGAGCTAGAAAAAGAGATGTTAATTAATGTGGCTCTTCCCTTTATGCACGATAGAGCAGGGAAAGTCTTTGTTCGCGTTGGCTCGACGAGAACGACAGAAGTTGCGTTTGCAAACATGAACCTTTGGTATCTTCGATTCGATTCGATGGAGAGATCAATAGAGTTGATTCGTTTCATTGGCGTGTCGAATGTTTGGAAAAAAAACTGGGTGAAGGATAATTGCACACGGCTGTTTGAAGAGAAAATGATCGCGCCGTGTTAATTGAAATCATCGAGTGTCAATTACCGAAGAGCGTGGCTGTGTAGCGCAGGATGGGTACGGACGGTGAAAGTAGACGAGCGAGATGTACGGCTTGAATGAAAGATCACCAGGAACGTTTTCGAATCGCCTTTGATAGAGGAATTAACTGGGAATTGGTCTCTCAGGCGGCATCGATCGGCCAGCTCCTTTCGCTTTTGGCAAGTGATCCGAGAAGTAAATTGCCTTAAGTGGGCGATAACGCTCTTCGCCGGGGGGGAGACTGACTCGGATACGGCTGTTGCATAGAATGTAAATACATAGACGAGAGGAAAGGAGATGGCTCCCCTATCCGCGTACAGTCATGTACATAGATTTTCAGCTCGCGAGCAGTTCGATGAGTTGGGTGATGCCTTTGTGCTTAGCCCCGTGGTCTACGTGCACACGAACACGCGGCCTGAAACACGTTGATGAGTTCTTCGCCGTGCAATAACACGTTCCTGTCCTCCCGCCGGCTTCTATCCCCCGTCCGACACTCGAGCTTCCACTTGTTCCTGCTGTTCCTGCCCCGGCCGCGAAATGTCTGCCACCGCATATATGCAGTAATGTCCAGGAGATACTCGACATATCTGCGTGACGTCTCGAGGGTGCAGATGTCGCATCAGGGCATTAGCATCGGTCTCAGGATACTCTGGTGATTTTCGAGAACATCTCGGAAATGTCCTCGATCCTATCTTCCACGAGCAGACAGAAACACATAGCAGATGGAGCGAGCAAACGAGAGAAAGGACTCTGGGGTGGGTTGTGGCAGCGAAATAGAGAGTATTCTGATGCCGATGAATTCTGATGGGCCGCGTGTTTGCGCAGTGTCCCAGTCATTGATATTTACGATGGAATTGTTTCTCTGTGTCGTGATGTCAAGGATGGAAAGGATGCTGGTTCCGGCGTCCGCCAGAGGTACATACTCGAGCCTCGAGTTCGACCACCTTGATTCTTCACCGTGGTGCACGAATTCTTCTGTGTGCAATTGTATTAATTCTTCATTCTGTAATCTGATCCATTCCGTGCTTGCGGATTCCGTTGCGCGGGATTGCGACGATAAATCAACAGGGGAGGAAGTTGCGACGTCCGCTAATTTCTCGGCGAACCGATGCATCATCCGCGAAGAAAGAAAGGGCGGTCGAAGTTCCTTTGGATCGTGTCGCGTCATCGTGCAATTTTTCCAAGCCTTTGTGCTGCGGGGATTTCCGCGACAAAAGCAATAAATCCACCGTCTATCCGCCATGCGGAACTGACCTACGGCTGGCGTGTCGCGTCTGCGTACACGTAGTAAGCCCCTTTCTGACCAATCCCTGGGAACAGGCAACATTTTAGCACAATACGTCCGTCCTCGTCTTGGGTCGAGCAGCAATCTAGAGAACAGAGACGTAATTCTCTCTCTGTGCGACTAAACCTGTGTGAATGAATTCGCTTCAAACTCGTTGCAGCAACGTTTTCGCGAACAAATTTCGTCGACGAGAGGGGAAAATTCGCGAATCCTGGCTTCTGAAACGTGCAAATTGTCGATCACAGTGGGCAGCTCGTGTCTGGAAGTAGACGATGATCGATAATCGGACTAGGAGAAATTTCGACACGATCTTGAGCGCGGGTTCGATTAGATAAAAACTAGATGAAACTACGTGTTTCTACGTTCGCCGTTATTCGCCTGAGCAAAAACTACCGCGTACGTGCGAATTGAGGAATTCTTCGGCGCGTGGATAATTGCAGGGAAGTGAATCCTTTGAGAGGTTACGTGTTTCGCCACACAGAACATTGGCAGGTTACTGTCTTTGATTAAAGGAAATGAATAAGTAGGGAACGCATTGGTGCGGAGTCGTGGCTACAGACTATCGCCGCTCAAGCTTCCGAAATGCTCATTGTCAGTGCTTTGTGTTAATTACACGCAAGGAATGCTCGGATGCGCCAACTCCGGACATAATCTAACAGCCGTCACGCAGATGATTAACATTCCTCGCTAATTAGTGATACTGCTTGTCAATCAACGTGGCAATCTTTTGTGACGTACGAGGCATCGGTTTTCAACCAGATAAACACTCTCTACGTCATTGTTGCCTCGTAGATTCGAACAATATGAGTCAATTACGACGATATTTCACAACTTCCCCCCTCCCTCCCCCCCCCTCTCTCCGGATATCTCTGCGTCTCAATGCAGCTTCTAATCGACTTCTCCGTATCCTCACCTTCGTTCGTCTTCTCCGTTCGGAACAAGCTTGGCTTCGTGTGCTCAGCAAGCGTGCGTTCGTTGTTCAAAGCTGTTGGTTAAAGCCGAGGCTCATTCGCCAGTGGAATTAACGTTAATTGGATACGGATCGCGGAACGCTGTTTAACGTCGCTGAACGCTCACTGTCACGTACTCGTTTGAGATGTATTCGAGGGTGCCGTGATCGCGAGATCGACTGCGTGAACGACGCGCGAATACTTTTGCATAATCCCCGCCGCGCCATCTGCCCCTTCACTTAGACCATCGAATATGTATGAGGGAATAACAGGGAAAATGAATTCGCTAATGTTTACGGGCCGTCCGCCGTTTCTGCCGTCTCTCCTGATCACGTGCTCGAACGAATTACCAAGTTCACCGGTGAACATTAGGGCCCGAATATCGTTACAGGGAAATTGCTCGTATTATCCGAAAGAAGGGGGATATGTTCCACGGAATCTACCTGCAGAATTCTAGCACTAGGCTATTTGTAACGACTAGGCTCAGCCAAGGGTTGCAAAACGCTTTTCGCAAGGATTTCGAGCATAGTGCGAAGGATTCTCACGACAAAAACGTTTCTCCTCGGAGGTATGAATGTAAGAGTAGTACAGGGAACAGTTGTCAGAGATGCAGCGGTACGTTTGCAACGTCGTCGAGATAATTCCTTTATCAGCGTTCTACCTGAAACGTCAAAACGGATCAACTTCTGTCGTTGGCAGCCTCATTCTCCGGCAAGTGCATACCATTTGCCAGAGATAGGATTTCACAGTTCTCCATAGAATTGTTATAATAGTAAAATTAAAGCCTCAGTTGCGGTTCGCCCAAGCTGTGCGAGGTATGGCGTGATTTGCGGTCGAATGGTACATGCGACTCTCGATTCCTCGTGTATACCGCTTGCTACTTCGTCGTGAATTTAACTTCAAAGAAACTATCGATGAAAATATTATTATCCCTCAATTGCGTCATGTTTTTTTATAAACTGATGGACGTTTTATAACGTTACCGCATCTTCGAACGAGTGGTTCTATAAAAAAAGAAGAAGAAAAAAAAAAAGGAAACCTATGCCTTTTTAATAGAAATTTCTTCTGCTATCTTTATCAGGAGGGATACGTCATATATTATAAGATTACGGGCGGTGATCGATAGCCAATGTCAATCGATCCCAGTTTCCTGCGTCGGGTGAGCATGATGAAAAATTGCACGTTCAAAGCGGGGGGAGGGGGAGGGGGAGGGGGATCAAAACGATGTCATTCAGTGACACATGCCCCTATCACCGGACTGAAGGGGTAATTCAGCAAAACGGTAAAGTGGTTCGAAGAACTACTCGGTTTTCGGTTTTCTGAACTCGAAAACGCGTATAATGATCCATGAAACGAGCGGCGAATAATCTTACCGCAAACGAGAAACAGTTGGGCGAGGCGCGCACGCGCGTCGTGGTGGACTCGTTTAAATTTAAATCGTCAGGTTTCCGGTGGCAGGCAGCCGGGATTCAACCATAATACGAAATACGCGGTGACGGTGAACCGCGATAAACAGGACGACCCCGAATTCCCCCGGGACGTAAAATCGAAACTTGAAACTATCGGGAGCGGCGTCGAAAGTTGAACGAACGCACGCGTAACACGATGTTGCGAGCCACGCAGAATTTGGATTTTTTCGCAGTGTTTTTTTCTTTTTTCTTTTTTTTTTTTTTTTTTTTATACACCGACCGGATGTGTCGGAATGCAGCGTCGCAACTTGTTTTTCGCGCAGCCCGGCGAAATGATTAAACTATTTAAATTTCAAACGCGTAAATGTGCACGCCATCAGATTTGCTGCGCTTGAAATTTATCATTTTATTCTGTCGGACGAGCTTTCAGCTTTCGTTCATATTCCTTTCCAAGAGCACGTTTCATAACGACTTTCAATATGGCAACACATGTAAGACGCGGTACACGGATGCATATGAAACATGCGTATATTTTTCTGCACACACGTATTCAGAAATAAACAAAAATATTGAGAAAGCCATCGTTCTGTCCGATAGTGTAGTTTACAGGGCACCGCGATATCGTGTACCGTTTTTATCGATGACTAGTTTTTTGTAGTTTCGGGCTCAAAGCCGAATTCAATAGGCGGTTCATATCTGTTTCTGGCACTCGTGCGGTTTTCTGGTATTATTGTTTTTGTCAGGTTTTCGTGGTCGATACGAACACTTAGAGTGTCGCTTTTAATTCCACTCTCTGTTTCCCGAACAGAGGCCGAAGTTAGTTAAACGATCGAGTAATTGTGCGCTGCGACGATATGGATTTCGTATTTGTTTCGTTTACTTTGCGCGCCGTAACGTGGGAACATATTGCAACGAGTATTTCAATTTACATTTATAGCCGTCTGGTAAATGTCCAACGCTACGTTGTAGTCCATTGTGGAATTTCTATTGAAGAGAAGAGAGCGACGTGCTCTTTAACCCTTTATATCTTGAGTGTGCCTAAAAGTACCGCTTTATATAAACGCTCGTGTCATTTCAACGCAACAATTTCTCATTATACTAAACAGGTCATGAACAGGAAATGAACATTTATGGATCGTTGGGAAATAACAGGTTTATACGTTCTTATACTTTCTAATCGCAGTTGCAAGCCTGTCAGTATTTTACATTAGATTATTCCAAAATGTATTTTATTATTCGCTGGAAGGCAAAAACTTGACGTTTACCTCTGGAATATCTTAATCATTCCATTGTAACATGCAACACGGATATCGCTAGAGTATGTTCAAACAATCGTTACTCTCGCACCTAATTGTCTCCGGAAACAATCGCCCAATGTTCAAGGTTAAACAAATGAGCCACATGTACGCGAAACGAAAACTGTCCAGAATACGACAGCGTGTGGTTCGGCACTCTGTTCTGCGTTCCGATAGGAAAAAGTTCAAACCTGTAGCTTCCCCTCTGTTTCTTTGACTTCTCCGAGGGAGAACGAACCGATCCGTCAACTTTCCAACTACGGCGATAATCACAGGGGCATGAAACCGTGACACTTGGCTCGGCAATTTTGCAAGGAGACCAACCGTCGACGGCGGCAAAGCATTCACACTAGAATTAGTGCGGACCGATGCGCGAGCTTTGCTTCAAATTTAGTAGCCCGTACAGAGAAGTCTCTGTAATTAGCTAGTTCGCTTTTTCCCTCCCCCCCCTCTTTTCCTCTCTCTTTCTACCTGACGCTTTGCCGCCGTCGTCCACCTCCTCTTCCTCCTCTTTCTCTCTCGTCTGGTTGGTGGAGTCTGTTTGCCCGTTGCCCGAAAAACCTCTACAGGCTGACGTGTAAACGACATTAGGAGAGTTCACAGGCTGAGTTTCGTCGATGCCCCGGCCAGCTAGAACACCCGTTTGATGCAAACTTTACGGAAGAGCGGATCTGCGGTCGGCTGCGCGGTGGCCAAGTCCGCTTACCGGCGGAATCATCAGGAGAGTTCGCATTTCTCGATCGTGTCTCCGCCTTAATCGCCAAAGCAATGATTAGTTAGGCATAAGTCCCTGGCTCGGCTCCGACCGTCTTGTTCTCTGACCAACGTTTACGTAACACGGTCCACGTAATCCTCGGAGTTTGTGCCCAGACCGCCGTTCCCATGCGAATAGAGAAGATGGAAATGTATGCTGCGTAAACGACGAGGCGCTAAGTTTGATTAATGCCGGGATGGAATAACAGAGATTTTAATCATACCTTGAGGAGTACTTAACCCTCGTCCGTCCCTTCGTGTCCAATTGATACAGTAGTGAAAAGTTAGTATAACGAGATAACAGCTTTCGTTTGACAACGAAATGAATTGGATTTCTGTTTAATCGCGTGGAAGATTCGCACCGGCTGTCCTCGATTTTACATCGATTTCATTTTCGCCGATATTGCGATCAATTGTTCTAGTTTTTTCAACTTGTCATCTTTGAAAAATTGTACGCATAACTGTCGAGAAACGTAGGAACGTTTTGAGAAATTAAAATACAGAGAAAAGACGATAGTTGACACAACTATCCCGTGATTATCTATTTATCCAACAAAACAGTGGCACGTTGGTCACAAAAATCCTTAACGCAGAGTGGCATAATGCGGTGCAGTCGGTGCGGTGTATATTTGAAATTTGCGGTCCAAACAAAATTACAACTGGAGACAATTACAGTGCGCCCGACAACGCCTTGAGCATTTAGTTTCCGGATTAGCCGGCCGGTCGGCTGCAATTTAAACTCCATGGCAGATTCGTGATTGTTTGCCAACCGGATGTCACGCTGTAACCGAGAGGTAAAAGTGAAAACGCCGTTTCCGAAAGTTCACAGTCCGTTTATGCGATACAATTGCAGAGAGAGAGAGAGAGAGAGAGAGAGAGAGAGGCGACTCGCCGGGATTTGCATGCCTCGCCATTGAGATCGGCTCGCGGGTGAGGTCGAATCCTAACGCCTCGACCCTGAGCTTAACCTTACGTAACATTCCCAACGCCGTGTGACGATAAATCTTCGCAGGAGCATTAGTGGCCCCTTGTCCCGAGCTTCGCTACACACCTACATGGTCGCTCGTTTCCGGTCGGTTGCTCAATAGCTTTACGAGTTCATATTTCCATGTCGTTGCGGGATTACAGACCGGAAGCTTTAGACCAGAACCGAGATTAAGGCGTAACTTTGCATTATGCGATCAACTCGCGGATTCCTTGCGCGAACAATAGGGACAACGGGGAAAAAATTCCCGTCCAATGAAAGTGGAACGTTTTCGAAAAGTGGGAAGCGAGCAGGATTTGAAATCGTTCGATTGCAGAAAAAAATTGCTAACCTCAAAGCACTCGAAATAGAGCTTTAGTGTTGAAATACGCGTGACGGTTAAGTTATTTGAAAGTTAGCTATTTTCGAAAATTTTTGGTGAATTTTTATTGTATCTGATTTTTATTGTATTCGTACACCTGTGGATCGAATAAGTCATTAGAGTCTCGTTTCAGCACGTGCGACAATAACGACGCGTCATAAACAGCATAGGTGTATCGATACATTGGCAATCAGTGAATACGGAATTCCCTCTTGGACCTAATCCGCACACGTATCTTGTTGTCTCGCGCGTCAGATTAGTGGACAGACGCTGGTGGATTAGATGAATTATCCCGTGAAATAAAAACATCGTCAATTCGAAAATTGAGTCAAACGTACAAAGCGTTGATAAAAGTAGAAAAATAGTTGGAATATTTGTAACAAGTACTTTTTGAACAGAATATTATCATTGAAATAAAATATTTTCTATATTTCTCCGAGTTTCTCCCTTTCACCGTCAGATTTAATATCTTTTCTTCAATACTTTCGCAAATTTCACTATATACATTTCAAACGTAGAATTGTAATGTAATCACCAAATTTCAGTTCAGTATTATTTAGTTTTCTAATTTTTGTAGATTGGTATCAACACGTTTTATTATTCAGATAGTTTATTCCGCAAGAAACGTTATCACTCGTAATTACTTTGATTTTGAATCCGGCATCAACCTTCTGATCCATCGTTAACCATAAAAAGTGCCATTCATCATCTGGCTGTTACAAATGGCGATGGGAAACGAAGCCTAAGAGCAGATATCGCTGAGGTCAGTTACCGAAACGAAGAGCAAACCACGGCCGGTGATTTACGCTTTTAATCGAATCGCAATTACACGTGACGGGCACAGTCTTCGTCTTCTCGTACCTTTCTGTCGGCCCGCCTCTACCACGTTCGCGGAAGCTACCGCGAAGAGCTATGTCCGTTTCAGGTGCTTTATCACGGGATGAAGCTAGATTTGATCGATGTCGGCTACCATTTTTTTTTTTGTGCCGATTGTATGCACGTCTACCGGCGATCGTTCTCATCCGGTTCCTCGATTCGTGGACCGCCGCAGCGTGACAGTCGAACGCGTACGACGGTTGCTTAATAAATCCAGCAGACACAACGACGCAATCTGCTCGTGGAACGCGTAATCTGGTTTAACGTACATGCATGGACACATACGTGTTCGCTCGATGTTCTCGCGTTTGGATGCTCGCTACCTTTTGTCCGTCCCTCTTTGTCTTCCGCTCGTGCACGCAATTTGGCAGTTCTACCTTTTGTTCGAGCCAACGTTCTCGGTGTTGATAGCAATGATTTAAAATCGCTGCATTATCACGAGCCGTTGTTTCAACTAACGTACCGTGGAATCTTTCCAACGTGAACGTCGCGCTCTGCGATGTAGATCAGTTTTCCGAGGTAAGGTATTGGATTATTCATGCTCCGCTAGCGAGCGCAAACTCGAAGATCATCGTGCATTAGAAGCAATATTGGGAGTGGAAATTAGATGGACGTCACGGAGGAAACGTCAAACAGGCAACGTGAGCCTCGTGATCGCTCGAACGTGAGATCAAAGCAAGTAAATCTGCGACTCTCGATGCTTCCGGATGTTTCTAACATTTCTCGTGTCTTTCCTGCTTCTTTCCCGATCTTTCACTTTGGCCAAGCAGCTGGCCAAAATGATCTACGAATTTCCGTCGGCCTAGGAACTTTCGGAACTGACAGATGCTCAAGGTAAACGTTCGCCAAGTATTTTAATTCGCCGTGGAATAGTTTAGAATTCTTTTCCTTCGACTCTTCGCGATTCGACACGATCCACAATCCTTTCGCCGTTTGCTGTATTGTCCAATTAACGTGAGAACCCGCATACTTGCCCGACTTTGGCAAACGGAGGGATTGTTTGACGGAAAATCCACTGGACTGGCGTCCTCACCTCTTTTGCGGCATGCCGTTTGGAATCCCGTGCGTTTCGCTTTCGTTTCCCTTCCCGTTTCACCCCTTTCACGCCATCCTTGACATTTACACACTCTCACGTCTCGTGTTTTTTCCGCGAGTTTTCTTTCTCTTCTTTCCATCCCCTCCTCCCCCGGTTGCTGCTTTTTACACCTTAAACACTCGATAATGCAAACTCGTTGCTTCCACTGGGAATTAGCCGTTGTAACAAACTGAAAGATTCACGTGCCCTCTGCTAATTTCCAGAGTAGCAAGCTTTTTGCCCGTGGTATTAAATCATTCGCCCAGGCGGATCGCCGGATCTGGTTTGTTTAACGAGAGCAATGGAAAAGAAAAGAAACAACTACGATTTTCATAGTAAGAGAAGTGCCAGCTCGTTGAAGCTCGATTCGTTATCTGGTAATTACGAGTGATATATCTGTCAGTGCCGTTCCGAGAACCATTCCGATTAGATGGCGCAACGCGCAGCCCGGATCGATCGAATCGCACGATTTAACATCGCATTACACGTTTTGTTTGATCGGGGTAACAAATTTAGCCGATGAGAAACACGTTGCGCAAGCGAAGCGTGTCGCGCCAAGGCGTTCCTTGCGCCAGCTCTATCGGTCGGTGATGATCCTCTTTGATAATAAGCGGCTATTTGCGCAGAAATTCATGGCTCCATCGGCAGCGAAAGGGCGAATACTCGCGTTACGTATTCGCCGGGAATTTATTCGAGAGTCCGTGTAACTCTGAGATCAACAAGCGTGAATAATCGAGTGACACGAGGTCCTGGGAGAGACTTCTTTATCGAGAGATGGTTACCGCGCCCCACGGCGCAAAAACTGAAACCACCGCTTCGTTAGACTAGTTAGGCGAGAATACAGAAATCGAAATTTCTGCGTAAAATCCAATGGAAAAGCCAAGGACTCCCTGGCCGGCAGAGAATTACTTTCTGCTTGATTTTCCGGTTGAAAAATGAAGTTAATTCCTTTATTCTTTGTGATGTTACGCGGGCTCGGGAACGGAGAACGTAATCTCGTGTCCGATTTAAATGAAGCAAGTAATCTTTCATTTGAGTTACATAATTCATTGGAGGTGGAACGACTGGACTGTTTGATGTTCACGCGATTTTATATCTTTACGAACACGATTAAAAGAATCAAATCTAAATAGAAATTTGTTTTATCTATTAAATATCACGATCGTCACATTTCGCTGATGTTTTCTGTAGATTTCTGGAACTTGAAATTTTCATACGAGATCAAGAACGAAAGATGCATAGTGCAAAAGTAGCAAATGATCCTAGCAATTACAAAACGCTCCCAGACAGAACAAGAAGTTTTACTATTTGTCAACAAGAGTATCGAAGTAGTCACTTGCTCGTTCAAATAAATGAAAAGGCTACTTCAAGACAATATCGAGTCGAACGAAATCACGCATTATTCAAATATTTCCGAAACATCTTTCTCGAATAACGCCCCCGGTCTGCGTGTAACGACTTTAACCGAAGGCAACGAGAACGAACGGAATTATCGCGGAAACTCGTGGCCCATGCCGCCCTTAATGTTTTCTTCTAATCGCGGAAGGACGCCGACTATTTTACCATAAATTGCACACACGATATCGCAAATCGCATTAAGGCGGAATGGTCTCGCTTCATGCTCAAATGGCCAAATTGGATTTCGTTCTTAAGCTCCGAATTTCGTTAGGAGCAACGATGAAATTGCGAGACCGCTCCTTGCGCGAGCGTGATAAACGAGGTCCGCGCGGGAACCCTCTCCTCCCTCTTCTTCAGCTTTTACTTCCTGAAACGGGGTTAAAAACGCTTCCACGGCCGGTATTATCGAATCCTAATATTCGGTGACGCGTCGTGTCCCTCGGATTTTTGAATAAAATATCGCTTCGCGCGCGCTGCATGCTTCATACATTTTAAATCTCGTCGCTTTTCCATGAGAGACGTCGCTCAGCGACGGGTTTCTCGGACCGCGGGCACGCGAGAAACGCGGCCGAATTAAAGAAGTGGAGAATCCTGTCGCGCGACGTGAATCCCGGCATCCTGGCCCGTCGTTTCTGCGCAAGTTCATTTCGTTTCCCTATTTCTCGCGCGGACTTGGCCGGAAGTTTTCCGCCCTGGGTAACGTAAGCAACGAACCTCTGGGATATGCAATCGTGCTCTTGGCTTTCGTCGGTCTCGTTCGTGGTGAATAATAGGAAAATCGATCGACTATGGCGAACGTAGAAAATAAGTTTCAACGAGCACGCTCATGTTTGACGGATGTAAGTGAAAGTGCAAAGTGGAAGAAAATCCATGGGGAATTGAGTGCAGGAAGATGTTACAACGTTTGTTTGATCGTTGTCTGTTATTGTACTATTGAATATTCAGAAGTTTGTGTTTAAACGTCTGATCAATATCTGCTTGTACTACTGATTCCGTGCTTGTTACTTAATCTCGTGCTTTTAATCTCATGGGCAAAGTGAGAACTTACAAATTTATCAAAGGATTAGCGAATTTAATTAGTTATTACTAGACAGAAACAGTAATTTTGTTTTGTGAGGCTTTAATAGAGGAGCGATGACGAAATGAGTTCTCGCGGAGAATTTTAATAAATAATGTCCCATGTTTTCGATCCTATTAATCCATTAAGAACCAAGTAGTAATTTATTATCAGACATTTATGCATCTTACGCGTTCCCAAATTTTGATGAATATAACTGAGGAAATGGAGCCTGAAGAAATTGAAATTTATTTTCGTACATGTATTTTGAATAGTTTGCATATTACGTGTAACGTGTTATTTATTACAGTTCCAAATGTATTGTACTTGTATATTTTGTAAAACTGTAGAATCTAGATAATGGAAGAAATATCGACGCAAAAATATTAATCGAATTCTTTTATAATCCGAATATTAAAATACGGTATTTTATCGCACATAAACGTGTCGGAAAATATCACAAATGAAACACTTACATTAATGCAACGTTAGTTCTTAATGGATCAAGACGATAACGTATAATCCAGCCAACACGACGCGATACACATTGAAAACAATTTCTTCTCGCTATAATTATTCCTTCGAAAAAGGATTACCTTAAAGCGAAATATATATTTTTTCATGCGTGGCTGTGCCATATGGCGCAAAACAATTTTCCTGTCCCTTTTAACTCGAGATTCATCGTTATCGATTGGCCCGATTATAAATAACACGAACGTCCATCATTCTTCTCTAAAGCGTTTCACCAAAGCTGTCACGATCTTCGGGTTGAACCTCGCGCCTTGTTTTATTCCGACCGATTTTGCGCGGATAAAGAACAAGCCTCGTGCGAGTCGTTCCACGACGTGTCGCAGCCCGATGATTTATTACCACGAGGCTCTGCGAGCAATTGAATCGACAGTGCGTAGGTCAGGCGCTCGATCAATCTTCTTTCTCTTCTTGCGAGAATTGTTGGGTAAACTCATTTGTAGTTTCGCGACGTTCCGATGCGTCGATCGATAAACTACTGGCTGCCGGGGGGAAAAAAGCACTTCGGAACGATGCAGCAACGGGGCTGCAAAAACTGCAGCCTAGTCGTTATCGGGGAAGATAAAGGAGAACGGTGTTACTCGCGAATCGTGTTACACGACAAAATTCCATTTCAACGGCGTACAGTCTGTCCAAAGGGGAAGTTAATTCCAGTTGCGAGAAGTAAACCAATTTTTTCCCCTCCCTGTGCGGGATTATACTGTCTTTAGCAACCGGTGGTGGTTGTAAACGACGATTGCAGCAAATTCTTTTTAATAAAACAGGTGCCACGGGCATTTTCGCATTCTAGCACGCGGCACTCGTTGGAAAAAATTAACGAGATTCGGAATTAACTTTGCGTAATTAGCGAGGCCCGTCGTTCGTCGGATCTCCGCGGAACTCGTGGCGAAAACGAGAGGAGAAGCCAAGTCTCTGGCAAATTTCACGGACGAAACTCTATTTTGATTCTTGAACCGACTGCCCAATATTTTAGAAACGCGAATACACGGGAGCAATCGTTGCAGTTTGAGCCGCGTTTGATTTGGCGGATCTTTCGTTTCGATATTTCGATCGGTTGCAAACAAATATCGTTAGTCAGTCGTTCGAAGATTAAAGATTAATTCTGTGATATGAGAATCTTGTTGGTTTATTTGATCCAAGCATGTAGCAAGGGATCATCGATCAATTCTCTTATTCTTGAAACGCGTACACATTTGTTAGCTTACTTGTTAGCTATACCCACTCCAAAGAAATTATTTAACGCGCCATTTCTTCTAAAGACCGAGTCTTGATCGTCACTTGTCCAATTAGAACTTGATGAACTAAATTCGGAGAGTCGTGCACGCGGATGTCACGGAACAAATTTAAAAATATAAGTAACAATGATGAATAGTTCATCATCCTCATAAATGAAAGAACTTTCGATACAATCAACACTGATAATACGTTAAGAAGATTATCGGTAGGTAATCTTGAGATATCAACAGTAAATTCTCTGAACGCTCCTTGACTCGGGCTGAGTACACACCAAATCACGCAATCTCCAAACCGTCGAAGCCGAGACGGCTCTCGGAAGCGAATTAAAATTCCGCCACGTCCCCCGCGCGTTTTTCCCCTGACTGAGTTTCTTTCGAACAAACGTGGCAATTTCACAAGGGGAACAAGTAAAATTTCCGATTTAGCCAGCGTCGCGTCCTCCGAGCAATCATCGTGGAATCCGTGGAATCTAACGCGGATACAAGGGAAGAGAGGACGCGAGCGATACCTGGCACGGAGTCGAGCGATACCTTCCTCAGATTCTACGTCCCCGTGCTAGACGCTCGGAGTAAATCGCCCGGATCTAATTTGCAATTCCTGACGCGTGACGGCCGAAGCGGATAGGAGGGCCGACCTCCTGCAGGAGGTTGGAATACGCGAACGCATCCAGGCCATTACGTACCGTGGACGAAAGCCGAGGAGACGACCGGCCGCCTAAAAACAGAGTGTCCTGCGCCAACACCATCCGCGTGTATCCGAGGGTAACGGCGCGACCGTCGCATGTTCGTTGAAATTCAACAACGGTCATGCTCGCAGCTCGTTCACGCGCGAATCGGCGCGATCAGCTCGCGCGTGTAGTCACGTAGACGGAAACGGGGCGGGGCCCGGGGATGTTGGCTCCGATCGAAGATAGGTTGATTCTTGTTTTCCATTTTTCGTGCCGCGTTGATGGAAACGTTTGGCTGGAGCGCGAGATCGAAATGAAAAATTGCAGCGTGGATCGCTCCGATTGTAGAAAATGCATTGAACGTTCGTCGTGAATCAATTACGGTTGAACGATAACTCGGCGTAGGTTTCCTTCCGTATCCTTTGAACTTTCAGCTTCCTGCAATGGAGCAATTATGTAACGTTGCGTCACGCTTCTTCTTCGTTCCTTTTTTTTTTTTTTTTTTTTTTTCATGGAGATCGTAGGTATAGATAAAATTGCATGGAAAAAAGTCAGAGGATAGCAAAGGATCCTTTCCTAATGGCTTGTAAAAATAAACTTGCAGCCTGCGTGAATAATAAATTAATAAATAGCTCGGGTAAACCGGAAAGATGGTTTAATTAACAGGAAAGTTGAATAACGATGTTTGAGAGACGTTGCGACTGTTTATCAATCAGCGGAAAGCTATCGCGGGGGACGAAGTTTTTTAATTATTACGGGCAGATTGTCGAGTCATTGGTTTCGCGAAAGTTTCGTTCCGGGAAAGTATCCTGCAGCTTTTATTACTTCGCTTATTCGTGGTTATGACATTATTCCGGATAATTCCCTTGGAAGGCTGACGGCGTGTGTTGCGAAAATAAGAAGGAGTTGCACGGTCAATGCAACGACGAAACGAGTTGAACGAAGTTTCTATCTCAGCCGCCAACAGCCAAGCGCCGATTCGATTAAAGTTGCTTCCTCGAAGTTATGCATCTCGAAACACAAGAAACAGCCAATAACTACAAATTGAAGGTGGAAAAACGTTGAACCTATTGCTGGCGACTCTTCTCTCTCTCTCTCTCTCTCTCTCTCTCTCTGCGTGTAAGACAGAAAAATGTACAGCGCGAGTGAGTTTTCTCGGCAACTTTCTTCGCTCCTAATTGAATTCTCCCTCGGACGTCTGGTTCGCGTTGTCTCTCATAGTGTTTCTTTTTCGTTCTGCCTCTTTCGATCGTGTTGGTCAATGATGTATGTACATTCGGTCGAACGTTTCCGACAGTGGATAATCCAAAACATTTAACAAACACTTTTTATTTCACGTGTTTGTTTATTTTCTTTTCCGTTTGTTTGTCTATCTTCTCCAATTGTTGATGCGTATCCCCCCGGAGTATTTGTTTCTTGCTTGTTTGCTTTTATTTTCGATTGATATTTTCTTTTTTTCTTCTCCTCGAATTTGCACGACAATTTCATACCACGATCAATGAACTCGTTCGACGTGCTTTCGACAGGTGGCGTCTAATTAACGATCGCGAGACAAAGAGGGCCCCGGGCGATCCTTTGAATCCATAAAAAAAGAGTAAATTGATCGCGATAGACGCGTCCGAAGGAGAGGCAATCTCGCTGTAGCTCGGTGGAAAATTTGAATGGAGCTTTCCTATCTTAGAAGCCCGATCGAGCGAAATTTCATCAGGGCGAAACAATGAGTCGCTCGGCTCATGAGAAAATTTGAAACCTGTCGCGACTCCGAGGATCCAGAAGTTGAAGGGATAAGGCGTTGACAAGTGAAGGAACCGGGTACCGAAAATTTGTTCGAAACAACATCGAGGAAAAATCGTCAGGACGTGTCCTCCGAAGGAATTGGAAACCCTTGGCGGTATTTCAATAACGATTGCATCTTACGTCAAAGATTCTTTACTGTACATTCGATGGAACTGGACAAACGAGAAAGATCGTTGGGTATTTTTTGGCGGCGAACGTTGATATCGAGGGGCCGACGATTAAGTATCGTTAAGATCAATTTTTCGTTGTTCGAAACGTCAGAGAAGATTGATACACCCTGACTGCGATATTTTCATTCATCGCGAGATTCTTGAAACATTAATTATCGCCCTAGAGAACGCACGTTGTAGGGTTTCCTTTTTTTAACGAGCCGGGACGTTTTAGCAGTTTCACTTGTGGATCTTTTTTTCTCTTGGTTTTTTTTTCTTTTTTTGCCGCGGATACGACGGATTTTCAAACATTTTCGCTCGACGACGTGGAAACATTAACTTTTCAAATTTCGTGTCCCGTAAATTGTATTGCAACTCTCTCGAAACTAGAATTTTTCATACTTTTGGATGCATCATTTTTCAGTTGCGCCACGCTGCACTCGTATTTTATGGCCGTGTACCGCGTTTCCGTATATCTTCCCATACTTTGAATTCTTAACCATCATTTCACCATGTCAGGCTCAGCCACTGTACGGTTTCACCGCCGATGTTTAAAATTCTATCTCGCCTGACAGCGGTGCATCAACGCGTTTCGCAAAGAAACGCGCGCGTTTTTAATTC
This sequence comes from Tetragonisca angustula, assembly GCA_036937485.2. NCBI lineage: Eukaryota > Metazoa > Arthropoda > Insecta > Hymenoptera > Apidae > Tetragonisca > Tetragonisca angustula. The sequence continues at coordinate 1,841,817 of JAWNGG020000001.1, forward strand.
CCGAGACGAATACACTCGACAAACACCTGGCGAAGCTTATCCGGGCTTAAACCTAACCTCGAACTTGATTCAAATACAGAACCATTCCCTTAGACTCTCGTTAAATTTCCTAACCCGTACGTCTTCCAAAAATATTACATCACCCGTTGGAGCAAATTCGAGACCAGGAAGACGCGGGATGACCAGGTATATATTCAAGAGACCATAGAGCCAGGAAAAATGACTGCTATCGTTCTTCCAAGCGACAAAGTGCGGGAGAAGTTCCGCAAAGTACCGTTTAATCGAACGAACGAACAATCGCGAAGGTAGGCCACAGGAAAGTGATAACGCCAGAGTGGAATCCCTGGCTCAAGTATATATATCGAGAATCGTCGAGACGCGGCGACGCGAGAGGAAGCCTCAGTATCTCGGATGGTATTCCCATTCGATAAAGGGGTTCAGGTTCAATTTCCCAATTTCCCCAGCCTGTCACTCTCCCCGTCGCGGCCGTTCGCTCGAATATTCCCCGATAGCGTTGCGATTTCTTTCCCTCCATCCCTGTCCGCCTCCCCGTCGCTTCTCCGGGGGCCGGCAGTTTCCCTCTCTGCCCGGCCGCGACGGTTATTTAAGATTCCCGCGGGCGTCCCGTCCTCTGTTTTAAAAATCACTCCGACTCGCTTAGTATGCCGGTTCAGGCCGTCGCTAGTCGACTGTGATATTGCCTTAGCGTTGCTCGCCACCTCCGCCGCCCCCATTCCACCCTCTCCTTACCTATATTTCATCCGAGCTCTTTCTACTTTTCTTCCACGTTTTTGCCCTGTCTCCCACTTCGTCGTCCCTACCCAACTGACAGTCCTCTCCGCGTTCGTTTCTTTCAGCCGACTCACCTCTGTTCGATCCTCCCCCGTGCATCCGTCTGATTCGGGGACGCGACCGGGCGATTTTTCGGGGTGAGCCGATCGATATGACTGTTATCACCGTGTTACGTGCCTGCCTGCAGATAGTTGTGCCTTTTTTCCTTTGCTTTTACAGAGAAACTCGATACACTGGAGCGCGTCAAAATAATAGGATCATTTTCAATTTGAGAAGCTCCTACTGACGCTGCTGGTACATCCGAAATCCCTGTCAATTGTCATAACACGGATGCTTCAGAATATGTAACCATGACTTTGCTAATTTGGCGTATTGAAATAAGAGAAGGGAGCGTTCTAAATTTCTGTCCTCTAATAACTTTTTCGATAAACTGAGGTGTTCGTTTAATTGTCTGGAAGTGACGTTCGATACTTCGTGTACGATCTCTCTCTATTGTGTGGAAATTTTCTTGTTGGCGATGTTCCTACGTTAAATTGTATATATCGTTCATAATGACGGTATATGCACGAAGTGTTTGATAGGATCATCGAGTGTTTGTGAGAATTTGTATTTTATAACATTAATAACGATAATGAATTATATAATTGCCGAAATGATGTATGTAACATGGTTTTACCAAACAAGACAACTTTGATTAGACGTCTGAAAGAATGTGCCTAAGCCACTTCGATACAATATATAAAAACAAGATTATATTAAATTTTAAAATTAGAAAAATTAAATTAAAGTTGAATCAAATGAGAATTTGTTCAATTTCAGTTACACGACAATTCCTATCATTGAAATACAGACTTCTTCAGACAATGGCTTCTTCATTCGGCTCGAATCTTGTAGAACTTGGAAAAATCTTCTTCGCTCCTATTGCAGAGAGCCTCTGTTGCCTTTCTAGATGCAGAATGTACTGTGCAATGAAGTAGGAACACTAAGGTCACGAGACTTTTAACACGATCTTTTAGAATACAAACACCATCTTCGTACGATTTTAAATAGTTTTCACTTGAAACACAAACACAGTTTCGCATAGTTCCTACCGTAGATCTGCAAATAGTTTCAGTGTAGAATATACAAGGTTCTACGGAAAGTTATGCAGAAGCGAGCACACGAGGTATAACTTTCAGTCGCACCCTCTGTATAATCTCGTAGCAAAGCTTTAAATACAACATTGTTCATACATGGTCCCAAGAATTTCGTCTTAAGTTATCCATTGGTATTAATCGGTGTTAATCAACGTATGCAAATACAAATTTCGTCGAACCAGTCGTTCAGGATTATTTAGCCAACGTGTTTGTAACAAACACTCGAAATTTCATTAAATTGATGCGTATCAAACTGCCGTTTCGTGAAATCAAGCTTCAATTGCGTTCCTTCAAAGTGTTACTTTGATTCGGTCAAAGTATCAACATGTATTACACGGAACGTGAATTTGTTTTTAGAACCATGCACGGCTACATCATCGTTCCGACAGGATCGTTAGCAGTAATTAATTAAGCCGTACGTTGATTGAGACGAATCGATGGAAAGTTTCGCCGCTGGCAGCGATTATGAACCGACGGAAGGCAATAAAAATTCGATCGCGCGAATTCTTACGTGTTGGAATAACACGCATTGATCGAAGAGCGCCGAGGGCTGGCGGCGCTGCATAAAATCGGTTTTAATTATCCAGAAGAATGCCGGAGGCGAAACGAACCCGTGGCATTATCTCTGCATTATCCTCGCCGAGAAGATTGGCCAGGTAACTGATGCTTGAAATGCGGCGTTCGAACGGTCGGATCGTTTGGAAAGAGCCGGAGTGAAATTAGCCGCGGCGTCTTTATCGTTTGAAGGGGCGCGATTCCATCGTGGCCGCGCGCTAATGTCAGAACTCGGCGATATCTGCTATAATTTCTGCACGGTCGAGTACGAAGTAATTTAGATAATGCCGGAAGTTGGTGTAACAAGCAGCCCGGTCGGCCACCCGCTGTTTAGTAACCGGTACGCTTTTGGCTACTCATTTCCATCCCGTTGCCGGGAGGACGCTGACAAGCTTCCAAACGAATGCTGTTTCAGAACCGCTTAATGGAGAAATATGAAAATTTCGACTCGCACGCAGATTAAGTTGGCACGAGTATTAAAATGTTGGATCGAATTAGCCAGAGTGTTGCGTGTAACACGTTGACGGAGAAAGCTTTCGTGAAAAAAGTGTGTCTGGTTGGTTGGTTAATTCTAAAACTGTGACGCAAAACGATATCTAAATATTATTGGTTTCAGTTAATTCTTGGCTAACTAACTGCGAAAATAAATCGTAATGAAACGTAAAATAGAACAGTTCGTTTCCAGAAGAATCAAAAATTTAAAAATCCATCGAGTATATTGAAATTGTAGCGACCTATAGTTGCTCAAGTATCTCGAACACCGACTCGCCTCCCGTTCCCTTCAAAATAAATAATTGTGCGTCGCATACAAGATAATCGCACGAGGAAATTATACATTAAAGTTTTATAGTTTGAAAACGATAAGTTTCAAACGATAAAATGCTGTCGTTTCTTCTTGAATCGAATATCAAGTAGTTGGAAATGAAGTGTTTCGTCACAGATGAAAGAAAAGTTCTTTCTGAACTTGGAGTTAATTCTACGACTTGAACAACTGTTGTTAAATTAAAATCGATTTGAACGATCAATTGGCATTCTTTTCGCGTCGCATGCCCTACACGGAGAATACGGATGCTGGTATTTATATTTGAAGCAAATCTCTTCTCTTGTATTACCCTCATCCGTGAAAGACGTCGCTGCTCGACGATTACTTAGCACACACGTGCATGTTACACTTCCGATGCGTCTGTCATGTCGACAAATCCAATGCAAATATCGAAATCGAGAGGGAACGGCTGAATTTTCACGGAGAAAGCAGCTTAGCTGCAATATTCGAATTGCGATGGAGCGAGCATGGGGATTTTTCAGCGACTATATTTCAGCGTCTATTTTTTCAAGGAAATCGCTAGCTCGAGATTCTCAAATTTATTATATCGATCGTGAAGGACATTTCGATCGAAAGAGAGCACGTAGTAACACGACGGGCCTATAATCTGCCTTAATCTGTTAGTTTCGTACTAAACCTCGTCGGGATCTAACTCAGACCTAGATCCAGGCCTCGATCATGACCCCCATTCGGATTCAACGTTACGTTCATCCCTAGATCAAACCTAAACCAAACCTAATCTGAATCTAATCCAAATCTAATCCATAGGTAACATAGACCCACGCTGGATTTTGTTCAATTCCATTTCGAATTTTCATTCCTCCCTCGTCTATGCTCTCGTGCCTCGCGTTCGTCGCACGAAGTTTCATATTAAATTGAATTTAGCTATCGAACGATGACGCCAATTATTGTCACCCGCAACGATCGAACAGTTTTGACGCACGCAGCTTCGCTTCAGTTGCAAGTGCAGAGGAAGTCGAAAGAATCGGAAGAGAAGACGCCGAGAGGGAATATCGAACGAGACAATCGGTCCGAGCGACGAATCGAATAAATCCCGGGTGAGACAGGTCACTCTTGCAGGGAACGACTTTCTACCTAATTCCAATGCATCATGATGAGTAGCTTGCCGATTGGGAGAGCACGGGGTAATTCGATAGAATATTGCTTGGGAAAGTTGTAGCCTGAATGTCGCGACGAGGAATCAAATCCAATATTCGAAATGACTTTTAGGCTTGAAAAGTTTCCGCACTAATTCGCTGTTCTTCCCGAGCAAACTTTCGAGTTCGGATTTAACATGCTCTATATGTATTTCGTACCGGCTCTACCTTTCCTTTCCCATTTTGGTTTTTCTCTGTTTTTTTTTCTTCCTTTTTTTTTTTTTTTTTTTTTTTTTAGTCCAATGATTTCTCCACGATAATTACCCGAGTTTGCAGAATATTATTTGTTCTTCGTTGCGAATACATTTATGGTTCTAAAGTAAATTGTGGAATTACATCACTCTTTCATCACACAAGATTTTTTCAACATAAGAGTCAGACAATATAATATTTAGAATAACAAACTGTAAAACATCATCCGAATAATAATAGTTGATGTTTGCTTGGAATATATGACTTGAGGAATATTACAGTTAAACGTTCGATGGTAGTTAGTTATGTTAAAACTTCACTCCTCGCTTCTTCGTACTCAGAACGTTCCGATTAAAGTTATATTGATTTATTAGTTGGGGTATTGAAAAGTTCAAGCAAACTTCTTTACGAGAACAAATTCCCAAATTTAATACGTAACATAAATAGGTAACATTTTTGAGTGTTGTCACAGTACTCACCGAGTAATTGCAAATTCTGTTAACGAATATTATCAAGAGAGAGAGAGAGAGAGAAAAAAAGGATATTACAATACCACATTGCAAGAAAGAAAAAGAGAGTGGGAAGGCTAACTCATTGATTGCAATTTTTGATTGCATTTTAGTGATTTTAATTTCCTAACGAACAGCACTGACAACAATAACAACAACAACAACAAAAAAACGATCTGCAGCGTTATATCGAATTTGTTGAAATAAAAAGAACGCCATTTCAAAACGTTGGTTCATTTACTCGTAGATACACAGGGATTCCGGTAATTGTTCAGGGGTATTGTAAAATCGATTTCACGGTATCAAAACTAACAGCACTCGATACGCGTCGATGGAGAGAGTGCGACATGAGGGTCCAGCAATGTAAATTGCTGTTACGAAGTTTCACGATGAACAAACGAACGATTAAAAAATTTGCCGGCCAGTCGGCTGGAACATTCCCGCTGGAACTTTCGCCGATCGCGAAGGGTGAAGCATTTGTTGCACACGGCCTACACGGTATCGATCCGTCTGGTCCTCTGTTCGCCGACCAGGCGGAAGCCAGACGAGCCGGATTTTACAAAAATTTCTCCGGCTTCGGTGGCTTGCAAAAAGTTAATAGGCTGCCGACAGGTTGGCAGAAAGGGGGAGGGAGGGGAGGGGGGAAATAAAGACCTTGAAAAGAATTTTCAGGCAAGAAAAAGAACGAAAGGGGTTTGAAAGGAACGAGGAAAAGAAGAAGAAAAAAGAAAAGGTAATAAAGGCCCGGCGTACGAGCATATGCTAAAGGATACTTGATCGAGTTAACGAGTTTTCCCTCGTAAAACCCTCCTTTTAATGTTGGTGTTCGCGGGGATTGAAGCCTTTCAGAAAGTGAATTTTTTAGCGAATTTTGAAACGTGCACGCGCAATTTCTCGGTGATCGATGAAACGATGCACGTGTCAGTGTCGTCCGACGGCAATACTTCTGCGCGTTACGTATTGCGTATGTACCAGCGTCGCGCCCACTGACCCAAATTCGCTCACGGACTTCGATCCCCAAAAGGATAGTTTTCGTAGCCATTAGTCATTGGATTAATACTGCGCAATGATAGAACGAAATGTGAATTCGCACGACGATAATAATTAAAATATTTGGCCGTTCGTTTGTCGTTTAAAGTGAAATTACAACTGCAATTTGTTGCAAGATTAATAAAAGAAATTCACGGGTGAGGTTATTCTTCGTGTGATTAAAAGAGAGAACGAGAAAAAGCAACGACATCGGGGTTGAACGTCCGAGAAGGAAAGCAAGGTACAATCAGCGAACAGAAGCGAGTCTGGCAAGTAGTATAAGTAGACGTTTGGTCAGACTACTGATTTCTACGTAGTCAAGCTCCTGCGAGATTTTGAAATAGCACACGGGGCACGATCGCTAGAGTTTATTGACTTGGGTAAAGGTTTGGGAAGGGGTAGGAAACGGTGTTGGTGAAATATTACGATAACCCATCGGATTATCGATTTCTTGGGAATTTGGAGGGTGGAAAATTATACTACTGTTGCCACGGGATACGTACAATTTTGCCCGAATATTTTCTTGCTCGCTGCCTGTTTTGTTTCCCGTTTAAATTCTCCTCGTTTCTAATTCTTTTTCCTTCTCTTCTTTTCGTTTTTTCGTTTTTACGCGAATATCTATAAATTTCGCTCGTTTGTCTTCCCTCGATGTTATTTCCCTCTGCTCTGAAGAATTATTTGCCTTACGGCAGGAGCAACACGACGCATCTTGTCAGAAGTTTCCCGCCGGCAGCAAAACTACCATGTGCTCGAACTTCGGCTAGCTCCAATATTTATAAGCGTCGGTTCCCGTGGCCGCCGTACAAGAAACTACAGGCACGCGTTTTAAGAAATACAGACGAAAGAAGCTTTCGGCGTTAACTCGAAAATTCATCGAGAAAACGATTTATTATTCGAATGCTTGCAAATCTTCCATCCCCTCTCCCCCCAAGATGAAAGAACGTCGAATTAAGTACTTTTCTTTTTTTTGGTGAAGTTGTATCGATCCCGAATCGAGTCGCCGCGTCTTGGAAAACGAAGAGGTCTGCACGACGGGAAACAAACGTTCGCTGCTAGGAAACGGTAATGAAATTCGGCGGAGGATTGCGTGGCACTGGCTGCTTTGAGTATCGATACTGCTATTCGAGCAGTCGGGGAATCGTTGAGCTGGCAAGCTCGATCGGCTGCCGCACGCGAAAATTGCCGACGGTGATTTCATTTTAGAATCGTCGGGTCTTGATTGAACGCGGTTCCGTAGCCACAGCTGATGCCATAATATCATGTGCTTCGCAGGAACTTTGGCAACATTCCGCCCGTTCTGCGTCGCCTATCAATTACATCTTAAATTTATCATCTAGCGTCCGGGGATGTTTTCACTTGCAGCTTCGCTGTCGATTCCAACGACGAAGGGGAAGGAAAACTGTGGGATGAAAAATTAACATCTATCGTACTCTCTTCGCGTTGAAATTTACATAATAATTCCAGCGGAGATCCACGGGTTTCTTACGAAAGCGTTCTTCTTCTTACTTATAATTCCTATGATATTACATTCCCTTTATTCAACAGTTGTAGAACGTAACGCGTTCTACAACTTCCAGATAAGCCTTGTTATTTTACGTCTACAATTCGTACTTTCAGTTGCGTTTCATGGTCTTGTGATTTGACGAATTTTTTGCCTGCTCCTGTGCCAGACTTTTAACGAAGATTATGGCGATGCAACATTGCTAGAATTAGAACGTATGATCTTAACAATTAAACAATTTATTACGGCATAATGATATCCATGAAATTGATCCTTCGAGTACTCATTGAAACGACCAAAAGTTAGTATTACGTAATGTTAAATATTTAATCTGTTACTCTCTTACTGAAAAGTAATTTATTCGAAATATCACAAATTACGTACTGCCATGATATTGTGCCGCGGATTCAACGATTTATGAGTACTAATTTCAACAGGCGTGTTCCATTGGACAGGCTCCGTGCTGCTTGGTATTTTAATTAATTCAGGGAAAGAAATCGCCAATTTCATAATAACGCGAAATAATTAATTTGGATGTTGCGACCGTTGCGCGTACCGATATCAAGAATTATAGGCTTTAACGAACCGAAAACCCAGGCAGGATGTGCTTCTCGGACGGCGTGCGCATGGATATAACGATTCTCGGCGACGCGTGTACACATTGGCTATCTAGGCCGGAAGATTTTTTCAATATTTCCCCGCGGCGTTGTTCACTCCATTTGCAAACGCGTATCGTGTAGCTCTCCGAGCTTACGCTTGTTACCAACGCGTTTCACGCTGGGGGTGAAGGGTGTTGGTGCACGGCACTGCCTACGTACGAGCTTGAAAAAATTGTAGACCAGTCACGGGGACGGAACAGAATTCACGCTACAACGCGACTGCACGCGACATGGTTCGCGCGCTGCTACGAAATTAACCCGCTTTTGTTCGGGACCCGGCCACCACCGTCTCTCTCTCTCTCTTTCTTTTTTTTTTTTTTTTTTGTTTCTCCGTTCGCGTTTCACCGCCGACTTTCCGGCAACCGGCTTTTGTCTCACCCTTCTTTTGTCAGCTTTGAAAAGAATGCGTGGAACTTCTGCTACGAAGACGTTTAATCGGGGCTCCTTTGATCTTTGGACTTTGACATTCCGGGAATCCGGAGTTTTTCCATGGATTCTTGTTACATCTTCCTCTAGAACGGCGAATGCAGAAAGTGTTCTTGCCTTCTGTTTTCTACGCGCGGCGTTTGAACGACGCTCGCAGTTTCTGCGCGGTAAGAGGATCCTCTTCTTTCGATTCTCCAATTCTCAGTTCGTTGCTAACTTTATTGTAGAAGTAAGAGATTGAAAGAGACTGAATTTGGTCAGATTGTGGTATTAACGTTTCTGTGATCATCGTTACAAAGGTGGACATTAGGCCAACATTATTCTCGGAAGATAGATTTTAGTTTCTCGTAGTGCGTGACTTGTCGTAGAAATTTTGGCAGATTTAGGGAATATGCATTGTGATTTTCACTTTGTCGTGTCTTACGTATTTTCGATGCTCGTGTGACGAATTATTATTCTTTTCAAAGAAGCTCCTATTGTTGTAATACTTTCTTATTGTAATAAATTACATACGAAATTCACAACCGGGGGATCGTTGAAAATGTAGTAGTGTTCATTTCGACATCAATTTAAATGTTTCTTAGTATTTATTAAACGTAAGTTTAAAGTTTGAAGCTTGTTTCAAACAATCTCTGTTTCGTTACTTGTCTTATTATATAGATTGATCATGTTAAAACCATGAATGATCGTCAAACTTGAATTGCATTCTTTATGTAATTTGAAACTTTAACCTGACAAATTGAATTAAAAGTTCGTAACTGTTCCTGATAAACTACAATACATTAGGAAATTTGCCATTGATGCGAGAAATTTAAAAAATATAAATATGAGGTAGATTAAAAATCACCAACATTCATTAAAGATTTTATTTGTAATAATTACAACGTAAAATATTCAAGTGAATTATGTTATTTTGACAAAAACTACGGTTAATAATATATTTCTACAAAGAAAATGAACACAAGAGAAAAGCAAAGTTTTGAACACAACTTGTCGTTAGAATATAGTAAATTTCTAACAGCACGCTAAACACACTACAAGTTTTAATGATCAATCGTGCAACAACCAAAAATGTGTCACTTCTTCGTGACGCTAATTCAAAGTAAAAGCTAGAGACTTTTAGATATTCAAAGACGACAGGCTATCCTTAACAACTATTAAACTGTCATCAACATCAGCCCTGAATAACATTAAAGAAATGGCAAATATTGTTAAAAGAAATTTATCCGCAGCGTTACTCAGCCATTATCGTTGCAACCGATAACACGACCCGGTCTTGATGTTCATTCCGTTCTCGGGTTGTCGGTTATATACGCCTTTGTCTGCGGGCCAATGCTTAGAGCCAGAAGACTGTCGTCACCCAGATAATTAACCAAATGGAAAATTTGACCCGCATGCCCTATCCGTTATCGATGACTCGTGATCGATGCGCTCCATTCGCTACTACTCGTTCAGCCGTAAAACGATTCGCGTGTACGTACATATATGCGTTCGCCCGTTCGACGTTGGTCCTTTTCACGATTTCGGACCGAAAGAGTTAGCAGTTCCATCGGGAACAAATGCGCGATTCCTCCGAGAGTAGCAACGTCACGTTTCCGTGACATTGGCACATCTTCCGACGAATCCCGATTGCGCAAGTCGAGCATTCGTTCTTGCAAAATTTGCGGGAGTCACGGCGACCGTCGTACGGAAACGTAGACGTTTCGAATTCGTCGGGGCGCGATTGTCAGTGCCGAGTACGTAGCTGGCGTGTTCGACGAGTCATTAAGAAGTAGACACGGGCACCTGTTCGAGCATACAAATCTCGCCGAGTAAGGAGCTACCGTTTGACGATCGTTTAACGTTGATTGATCGATTGGCTGCGCGTTCAATCGACGATACACGCAGTCGTATCGGCTCTTCTGGCTCTGTACCCCCTTCCTACTCTCCCACGATAATCCGCAACCGCGTTCTAGCGAAACAGCGCGAATGGTTTATGGATGCGGTGCAAGCTCGAGGCTTCGTGGAAGGAGATCACCGACCTCATATAATTCATTCTCGCAGAGGCGACGGGCATGTTTGCGCGTGCCTGACATAGCGCGGGCTATTCTACTGATCGAGAGAACGCCGCGGCTCGTTGAGTTCGCACTAGTTCCACGCTGAAGGGTTGTCACTGTTCGACGTTGTTCGCGGCGTGGGCGTGATGCTCCTTCAACTGTCATCAACACGGAGAACGGATGGAGCGCGTGTGATGAAATAATGCTGTTTCGAATTTCTATAGCGATGAATTATTCGCGAACGGTGTGACGGCAGTTGGAAATGTCGGCGAAAGCAAAGTTTGTCTCCACTTCGACGATCCACCGCGGTAATACGCAAATGGTAACGGGAGCTGCGATCGTTTGTAAGTATTAAAGGTTGATAAATGACTCTCGAAATATAGCTGACTGGTAGTCCTCTGTTATCGTTACTTGCTCGATGTTCGTCAGAGTATTGGAAAAAGTTATTCCCCGAGAATGAGACACGACGTAAAAGCAAGACGTTGATTATGTAAAACGGTATCGGGAAGAGTGTTTTAAATATATACCGGACGACGGTTGTAATTTTTACCTCAACCTTATAAATAACAACGAGCAACAGGATGTCCTGTGACTGTGAATCGACGTACGAGGCAAAGGTTTCACCGGTCGTAACCGGTTCAAATGTTTCTCTTTTTTTTTCCCCTCCCCTCTGAACTCGAAGAAAGTACGCCGACCTGTTTATCGGTAAAACCGACGGTCCACAGCTGATACGGACTTACGGACCGTGGACTAATCGATATCGCTTTGTCGGTCAGTCTCCGTACGTGACTCGCGAGTAAGCTCGAAAATGAATGGGTGATCGGTTCTACGTGGCCTTTTTATGGGTTGAACCGGCACAGGACATAGGGGAGCGTGTTTCGCAAAGCATTCTCGCATAAAAATAACGAGGGTGAAGCGTCGAGTGATTGCAGTGCACCGACTAGTTCACTCTCGGCGTAGTTACTTCCTACGAAAGGATGAACCGGGAAATTGATAGAAATAGCTTCCCCTCTCTCGCAGTGCCGCGAACGATAATCGCAAGAGAGTATCGACGGCACGAATTAAGCTGTTTGTTGCAGCGTGACGATAAAGTCGCAAAGCCGTTCGAGCTTTCAAAAATAATCTAGGGGGTGGCACAAGCATTTTTCTAAAAGGAAAAATTCCATTCGACAGACGTTTTTCATGTTGGCGTGATCTCATCTCGAGACCGGCGAATGATATTCTTTTTTCCACTTGTGGAAGAGTTAGTAGCAATTAAATCGGCATCAAGGTCAGATGAGCATATTTTATAACGATGGCGATTGATTTATTTTTTATTCGTTCAATTATTTTTCGCTCGGTCTTAGAAATATCACAATCAAAATATAAGTCGCGACAAATGTTATTTGGAATTTTTGTAACATTTTCCTAAATTTCACACGAATATTATTTACAAGTGTAATTTGTCTCTTTTCGTACTTTATCGTGTCCATCTTCCTCTTTCCAGTAAATTATACTTAAAATCACTTTAGTCATTAATCTTCGAAGAGTAATTATCTTTTTCTCAACTTCTTCTTTCCATCTTCGATTCGATTGCATTAATAACAAATATCAACATACAGCTCGAACAAGACAAATGTACATCGGTACATGAGAACTTTACTACTTTAAAAACATTCGAAAGTACGCTGTCTCGCTACTTGACAAAGCTACGACAATCTTCGTCTGATACGATTGTTTTTCTTGAAAAGGCCGAGATTCAAAGCGTCTCAACGTATGGCGAATGATGTTAAATATATTGGATCTCCATTGAAAAGCTTGGATTCTATTTTTCACCAAGTTCACGAGCTCGGTCACTCGACGATACTGCTGATCAATTCCCAATTGTACAGCTGGTCAAACGATGTCACGAACGTAACGCAGCTGTCTCAACTGATGAATCCTACAGAATCTTCGAAATTGATCGTTGTTGCTGATTCTCGATCCGACCATCTCGCGATATTTCTTTTTTTTTTTAAGCATTTCAACACGGTGTCGTGTTTCTTTCACAGTATCAGACTCGGATTGAAATTGGAGAAAATTTCCACGATAATATCCGCAGGTGAGAAAGAACGGGGCAACTCGAGATTGAAGTTGAAGTCAAGATTAGGATCGGGCTCGGAATAAATTAAGAGCTATCTCTCAGCCGGTTTAGGTCGGATTTCAAGATCTCTCGGTACAATCGTCGGGTTGGTTCTGGCAAGTTAATTACGACTCAGCACCGTTCTATCGCGTTAGCGCGTTCGCTCCGCCAGAAAGAGGGAACATGTAAATAGTTGATCATTCGGCGGCAATGCGGAAGAGATAACATCATCGACCTCGGGGAAGTAATTCAAGATTCGTGCTTCAACGGCCAAGAATTCCACGCCACGGAAAACTTTCATAATTACCAAGTTTGACGCGAGCGTCGAAGCTGCCGGTTCTCTCCATTGCACGCTTCTCCCGTTCGACTAAGCTCGGCGACATGGCTTTCCACATTCGACGAAAGTATCTGTATCGCGAGTCGTTTCACCTGCTTCAGCTTGCTTCTCAACTTGGCCAACGTCAACGATAAAAACATCACTTCATCTCGCTCTATTTGTCTTTCAAAGGGATCTCTTAATTATTCACCAACGAAAGTGGCGCAATCTTTTACGGAAAAATGCAATCGTTGAATTATTCCGACCTCGGGGATCGCCTTGAGCGTTCGAGGGACAACGAGCCGCGAGTCCAGCGCGGCGAACGGCATTAATGAGTTCGTTAAACGGCCATTAAAGTATCTTTGTGCGCCGTGGCGAGGAAGGACGCGATAAAACTCGTCTAATTATTACACGCTTAATGCCCGAGTGTCGTTCTTCTCAGCCGGCGACGAACAGATAGGACCCTTTTTTGTCCTCGTTCATCGCACGGTGGCGAAGGAAATCGGACGAATTCTGAAAACGAATTCTAAAATCGAGACGAGACGAAGCGGTAACGACGTGAAACGCGGGCGAAAACAATTTTCAACGGCGCGAAATGGTCGTTTAACTTTTCGCGCGACGAGTTGCCCTCCATTTCTGAAATTTCGAGAGGCATCGCGATCGTAATGGGAAAAAAAAGGAAAAGAGGAACGAGAAAAAAAGAAGAAGAAAGAAAAAACGCCGTCAGAAGCAATTTTCGTGCACGGAATTTCCCGCAAGTTTGATGGCGGTTGATGCGATTAGTAGAGGGTGAATTGGCATTTTTCCGTTCACAGTGGGGAATTAAACTAACTTTCAGGCGGCATTCTTGTTTCTTTTCTTCTCGACGGTGAACTTGCTTCATCTGTTATTCACCAGCGATGTTTCGATCGTCAAACAATTCCGATTCAATTTCACTCGGCGAACTATTCCTCGCTACGAGAAACTATGTTTCGCGCGCGTGGCAAACCTCGTTGCCGCGAACTTTTCTCTGCCGTTTTCAGAGCCGACTCGCCGGTTCCTTCGCAGAAAGAAGGGAAACAAGAATCTCCCGGGGAGTAATAGCGAGACGACTACGAGACGAGGCTAAGGGTGTGGTTTACCCTGCCGGTCGAACGGGAAAAACTCACGCTAACGACCATCCCACGCCTAACGATTTCCCCTTTCTTGCACGAGGCCGGAAACGATTCACCGACGTGGAACACACAGTCACTTTTAATCTGAACCGCTGCCTCGATGCTAATGACAGTCGGTTGCCGTACCCTAACCGGTGGTTTTTAATCAATGCAAACGTTTAGCCGATACATTTGAATAAGCTGCTTGGCGCGCGTCCCACGTTCCCCTCCACGGTGATTTGAATTTTGCGCACGACCAAAGACAGATTGGAAAACGATTTCTCTCTCTCTCTCTCTCTTTCTCTCTCTCTTTCTCTCTCTCGCTCTCGCTTTCTCGTTCCTTCCACTCTACAATAACCGTCCTGATCGTCGTAACATTCAACTCCGACGCGTTCTCGATTCGTCTCGTTCGAAACTCGCCAAGTTCGAATTTTTCCTCGAGAGCTAACAATCTTAAGAAGAAGCACTGGCGGACTACCCCTCTTCAACAGACGATTTCTTCTCGCTCGTTATCGTTTCCTCGGCGGTAAGATATTCCTGGTTGCGACGATCGCGACGGAAATAGACGTCGAAAACCGAAGAAACGGGGATTAAATGCGAAGTAGGTCGGTGGGCCAGTGCGCCCGCGGGGAAACAGTCGCGGTGCATGACTTCTGTGTGCATAATGCACGCGCGTATGCAGGGAAGATAACGTCGAACAACCGTAAATTGCTTGTCCGTTACGTATTCACGGTACGGCGGGACGTGCGTCGCGCTGGCGAAGTTTGCCGCGCGAAGAAAAGCAATCGCAACCACGCGCATCGCTGGCTAATCTATTTCAGGGTACTCCCATCGGGCTCATT
Source organism: Tetragonisca angustula (assembly GCA_036937485.2). NCBI lineage: Eukaryota > Metazoa > Arthropoda > Insecta > Hymenoptera > Apidae > Tetragonisca > Tetragonisca angustula. The sequence continues at coordinate 1,857,024 of JAWNGG020000001.1, forward strand.
CGCGAGTCTCTGATCGTCCTCGGCGCATGAACGAGAACCAGGAAACTGGAGGAGTTTACGAGAGGGCAGCATGCATCGTTAACTATCGTCCACCAGTTGTGCACCATCGTCCGGGGGGTGAGTTTCGAAAAGTGCGAAGAGAAGTAGGTTCGACCAGTTCGACGGATAGTAATTTCCAGAGTTCACCGCGTCGCTGGTGATCTATTTCAAGTACCTTTTTTAAATACTGCACGTGATGAAACTCTCTCGTTGGGACTCTTTGAAACGACGCTTTTTCATTGCATAATAACGCGTCTCCGCGACCCTTTGCCACTCTTTCGAAACACACGCGTACATACATACACGTTGCACGTACCTTTGACGAGGGACGGTTTCGTTAATTCCACCGCTGTTGATAAAAACCAACAAGCTCGCAGCTCTTGAATCAAATTAAACACTCGGTATCGGGTTCGCAAACATTCGATCAAATCCTCTGCCGTTCCGGGCGAACGTATCGTTCCGTCAGCAGCGCAGCTCGCTTGAAATTTCGTCGAATATTCCGCCGCCTATACCATTCTGTCATCTACGCTCGCATCGCGTAATTACAGCTGGCCGCGCGTTGCCGTGTACACAGGCCACGAAGACAATCGCCGCCCCGTTTCGTCTCGGATCTCGCCGTGGCCCAGATATTTCAAAGCTTCCGCGCGAGCACATCGAGACTAAGCGAGCACATTCGGTCGCGATTAATGAACCCGACACGACAAACGACGACGACGACGACGACGACTACGTAACGAGGACTACGTAACGAGAGTGTGCGTGAGCGCGTGTAAAATTCATCTCAGTCGAGGCGAGACACGCTCGCTGAATATAGCCGAGTCATCGATCGACTGGTCGACAAGCGGCGAGCACACTAATCGGCGATGCACGCGCCGCCTTCTTTGACACTTCGAACAGCGAGGCCTGCTGTGAACGAAGGCTGCCACGATCGAACAGTGACCGTTCCCGGCTCGTGCACACAACCTCGGGCACGGATTGATTAAATTGCAATCTCGCGTGCGCTACTCCTCCTCGCTCTCCTCCCCCCCTCCCCCTCCCCCTCCCCGTCCAACGTCCACCGTCCACCGTCTCTCCACTTCTGCTACTTTTTCAAGCGCAGTCCCCTCGGGTACCTGCTTCTTTTTCCCTGCCAGTGCTTCTTCGCTCTCTCGCAAAGCCGTGACGCGCTCATTTCCCTCGGGTGCATTGACAAAAGATATTAAGTTCCTTATTACGAGCGCAACGCGACAAAGGCACCGGTGAAATCGCGTCGATCGGTCGTCGGCTGGTTCATCGGCGGGATAACTGCGAAGTTATCGGTGAGAGAGCCGAGCGTCGGATTCGGCCGACTTTGCGCGACGACACCCGGATACCTCTCGATGGTGAATCGACGGTGGCGAGAGGGTGGTATACCGCGTCGACTTTCCATTGTTTCAACGAGAACATCCTTCACCCAGTTTCTTCTAACAATATTGATCTAGAAGTACTTCCGGCAGTTGGTATATAACTTGCTGGACGGAAAGCGGACTTGAGAGAGACCCAGGTTCCCTTCGAGATCACTCGAATTATGGCCACTTCCTCTGCTCGTTGCTCGGCGAACACACGCGCGCGCGTCAAAGTTGAAGGAACACCGTTCCACCCGAGTTATCGAAGGCCGCGGCGTTGAAGGATGCCCGTTGGTTTCCAGGCTGATTACCACCCAGGCCTGGGGATTTCTGCGAGCAAACTGCGCCAAGTTCCCCACTCTCCCCCGTCGTAAACGATTAAAAATAACAGCGCGAGGCACGAGCAACGCGGGAGGAACGGAGCGAAAGTTTCAACGAAATTAGAATGTCTCGCGGCGAGGATTCTTCGCCGGAGGATTGAAGCCGATGTAATTACGCCTGGGAGTTGCTGGCAAAGTACCGAGGCAGCTGCTTGCTCTGTGGTTCTCTTTCCGTTCGCGGAGACGGGAAACTGGCCAGACGACATTAATCCCTCGAACGACGAGCAGTTTCCGTTCGAACGGGCCTAACTCGCCAGCCCTTGGTTCACACGGACGATTCCCGCTACACGATTCGCGAGTAAATGACGAGACTGGTTGCTTGGCAATTAGCCGTTTTCTTCACGCGTGCCATTCCTTGCTGGCTCGGAGGTTCAAATAAAATCCTCTGCCGCACTTGACAGCCATTCGTATATCGCGTAACGCGATAAATAACTTTGTGACTCGTCGACGCATTTGCTGTTACGACGAAGAAGAACTACGAGTTCTGTAGACGACAGCGCGGTTTTTGTCGGAAACCAACGTGGCAGGAGATCGATTTACTCTAGCGGAGTTCGAGAGATTTGTACAAGTTTGTTGCTTTTGGCAAGCGAGGACTTAATTACAGAAATCGGAGGAACGGAACGCGAGCGGGGTAAGCTCGAAAAGGAGCCTTCCGCCCCCCGTCGAAGCTGAGATAATCGGTAGGAAAGTAGCCGGCGCTCCTTTCTTCGGCTCCGAAACTTTGTTTCGTAAGAGGGATAAAGATAAAGGCACGCGGGGCGGAATTAAGACAGCGCGCAAACAAAAATCGTTATCTCTGGGCAGCTTCGATTACCCACTCTGAAAAACGAGAGCTTCGCGCGGACGCTTCTTCCTCGAATTAGCATTAGCTTCTTCGGGACCAATTAGCGAGTGAAACTCGACGTCGTTTTCCCCGATCTCTCGCCGGGAATAATTGATGTTTAATCTCGCCGCGAGACAGCGCGTCGGCCAAGGCGAAGAAATTTCATCGAAGAAACAAAGAGGAACGTTGAGACCAACGGCTGACGATAAAAAACCGCGAGTCGCGAGATTAAAAGCGACGTTTGCCACTTCCGGCAACTATGATCGAGCGAGGGCTGCTGCAACGACCGGTGAAGTTGGTCGAAATTAAAGTAATGTCCGCGCTTTTTCTCGCCGGGCGACGTTTGCAACTCGGTGAACGTTCGCGATGGTAACTTGGATCGTAAAGAACGAGAACCGTGGCCGTTTTCCAGTCGTCCTTCCTGCACTGTACAGTAAATATCGGGCGACCGGCAATGCCATAGTCGTTCGGTGGCTAACTCGTAAACGAATCGCGGGAACTTGCAGTTTCCCTTAAACTATGATTTAACAGCGATAACGATATTTCAAAGGGCCAGTGATGTTTGTTGGACACTATAGAAATCTGACTGTTCTTTTTAAATATAACTGAGTCGAGGTTCCAATTTTTGTAGCAAATACATGATAAAATGACGACGAAAGTCTGCTTTGAACATTTCGTGCGAACTCTTTTTGAATCATCCCGTTGGAGATCGCTGCGATGGAGATCGTTGTTTCAGGCGACATGTGAGTGAAAAACTTACATAGAGAAAATAAACCATGAAAGTATACAGGCGATTGTAATAGGAAAGGAACGAAGATATGATTTAGGTACTTTGGAAAAGATGAATAACACGAATTGAAACTAAGAAATATACGTAATAGTAATATAATATGCATATGATTCTACGACGAGTGTTTAAATATTTTCGTGAATCACTGTATTACAATAAATACTCTGCTTCAGATGTTCTGTATATGTATTTGGATATTGTACGCATTTTTCCATCTTTTGTGTATTCTCATCCAATGGTAGCACATTTGACCAATTTCAATGATCTTCAAATCCGTTACAATACATACAACCATCGTCTAGCTTTAATTTTAGAGGTATTTACGAAAATATCTTCAACACCATCTAAATTGGTTCGAGAGAAAACGAATTTTCTCTTTAAATTTCAATTAACAATTGCAATCTTCGGCACGCGTATTAAATAAACAGGTTGTCTTGCTGTATAATCTTGCATATTTTTCACAGAGGCTGTTGTGCATTAATTAATTCGCCAGTAAATTCCTTCCTTGTGAAGTGGATGCCTCATGCGCGTAGCTTACGACACGTGTGTGCCAATGGAATTTCGAAGGGTACCTCGATCCCATTGAGTCTCCTTTGTTACACAGGGAACCTAAGTTCCGAATAGTTCGAATAACTCCATTCCCTCTTCTCCCGAGGCGGTTACGCGTAGTGTCAAGTAACTAATTGAATAACTATTGCGTTCAAAATAACTATAACTTATTTGTCGTAACGGAACGTCTCGTTACACTGTGGAAACGAAGGGAGATATCCGCCAAGTGTAAAGTAAAATCCTCTGCGAAGGAGAATTCCGCTTGAACAAGTGTTCAACGAATTGCGAGTTGTTGGACTAATCGGTCGTTAAGCAGAGAGGGCAGAAAGCAGCGAGAAAAGAAGCAATCGTCGGGAGAATGAAGTCGATATTCGCGACGTGGAGCTTTCGAGAGCACGCGATCGTTTACGCGTTCCAAGTGAGCAATGTTTGCGGTGGCTTTCGATTCTCGATTGAGCAACAATGACGACACACGCCATGTTCCCAATAAATCGAAGCTCAGTCTCGCAACGATATGAATCGGTTTTTAAGAACTGGAAAATTGATGTTTCGTCGAAGCATTCGTAAACATCGAGTGATTACGTTATGATTCGCGATACGTTATGCGTTGCCGTTGAGCAGTGTTTCACGTCGATCCGTATGAACTCTGAATTGCTTTGTCGAATAATCGCGGTATGTACAGGGCATCGAAATTTTTTAATATGAAATGTCGTTGTTTCAACCAATGCTATCAAATTTCCGTTGGCAACGAAATTGAACGTAACGCTACGACTCTAACGAGATGGTTACGTCTGTTTGATTACGTTTCAAGTTCTTCATTTAAATTGTACGAAGCAAGAACGATCGATGCTTGTACGTACGTAATAAATACCAGAGATCTTCCACAAATTATATAAATATCACCAAAATATATTTTGAAACCTACAAATGTCCAAATACCATTACCCTGATTACTAACAAATTTTTGCTGTCTCCTCGTATGCGACGAGCTCGTTCGATTTATAGAAAAATATCGCTGCAAAAGGAATTCAAATTCGGCAAAGGATCAGATATCATTAACGAAGGCGTGTAGAAGAGATTGGAACGGGGGAAATCGAATGTATTCCTCGTGCTCGCAGAGAACGTGGGCAAAAAAACGGGGCACAACAGCGAAATAGCGGGACAGAGGGTCAACGACTAATCAAACGAACATAGCAAACGTGAGAGCGAAACAGGGATTTGCGGAGAGTGAAGGGATGGCCGTGGGTAGGTGTTCGGAGGACTTACGCGGAGAGGCGAGGCCGACACGCGGCGAAACGAGGGATCGAAAAAAAGGCGAAATAGTCGAAGGAGAAATAGACGACACGTGGCCGTGTCTCTCGTTAAACTTGCAAAGGCCGTCCGACCATTGATTACCGGTGACAGGCTACAAAGTCCCGGTTTTTTATTCGAGGTGGTAAAATCAAAGTCGCGCCCTACTGCTTTCACCGTCCTCAAAGGCCTGACCCCTTCTCTCGATCGACCGAGACCATCTGTGCCCTGCACGAGCCTCGAAACTTGGAGCGTGCAAACTGCACCTACTACTCCATTGTTCGAGATCTGTCGTCACCTACGTAGAAGAATTGAAAAGAAATTAGACATCTTGCCGGCGGAGAAGATATCTTTAGAACAATTCGGTGAAAAAAAGAGTAGTGGCAACTTGCGATCTACGGCAAAGTCAACAGGTAAATCGATTAACAGTTGATCCATTGATTAAACGAAACCGCGGTACGCTCGGTCGCAAGAATTGAAGAGCTCCTCTCTCGGTCCACCGATTGTTCGCGATAATGGATCCGCAGGGTGGTGGTCGTTCGCAGCGCGAACGAATTGGCGGTGAATTTTTGATTAATCCCGGGTCGCTGCGAGACGCGCGTATACGCGTACGTATGTACGTGCGACATTAGTCAGGCGGAATGAAACATTTATCGAGAACGCGTTCGCTAAGCCGCGGCAATAAAAATGTCGCCGACATCGGCGTTGCTTGGCGCGGTCAGAGTGCACTAAACTGTACGTGCACTTAAAAGTGCCGGCTGAGATGGAGCAAAAAGCCAACGGCCACGGAACGTTGGAGAGCAAACGGGAGCCGGGCGGTCGGACGTGGGGAGGGCGGAAAGAGAAAAAAGCTGAAAAGCTCTCGGCAGAAAAAAAACGTGGGATAAATTGGGGCAACTGTTCGTAACGTTCTGCGCGCCATACATCCTATCGACGACGGGGTATAGATACCGGCGTGGCAGCCGTGTAACACACGTGTGCACGCGCGCACCAACACACATTTTCCACGCGAGATTAAACCGTCTGAAAAGAGGCGGTCCCCTTCTGCGTCGCGAAACGGGATAAAAAAGGGGTGAGCTCGACGCAGTCATTTCGAATATTATCGCGGAGACGACGTTGGGACGGGGGTGGCCCGTGCACGCCGATGCAATTCTCTTTTCCGCGCGTGGTGCTCTAGCTACGGAACACGGGGACGCCATTGATTAGAAAATAATTGAGCATCGGCTAGCTGCCGATTAACGGGCGACGAACGTTCGCGATTGAAGCGGCAGTTTCAACGAGCATTAACTCTTCCGCTCTTACGGATGAGACTTCTCGTTGCTTCTACGCGATGTCGCGAATAAAATACTTCGCTGCTAAAGTCCTCGATCACTTCGTGATGTATTATCTGTGCCTCTCGCGAAATGTCTCGAATGTGTTTGAAAATTTCGGATAAAATTGTCCAAATCGTCGTTGCTAAATGTAGAAGGGCGTTTTTGATGAAAAACGAGAACAAATTCAAGTGCAAGTGTGATTAGAAACCAAGACAAACGCAGAACATCTCGTCCGGAGTGGTTACTTAATTGTAAATAGGGAAGAGGATAGATGTAAAACATTTTGTCTGTAACTAAATGGTATTGCAGCTCGAAATATTTCGTCCGCAGTGCTGTAGTAACTAACGTTCCAGTAACCAGATAACTCGTCCAAAGTTGCGAAAGTGTTAGTTGTTTACAGATCATATGGTCCCCTTTATGTCAGGGACACGAATACACCACTCGTCCAATTATGCGAATTTGTTGTTTGAATGTAGAAGCTAACAGCAGAGCAACGTATATATATTAAGTAAACAGTGTAACTTTGCTATTATAAATATATTCGTCATTTTGATACAAAATTAGGAGAAAGGGAAAAGAGATCCTTCCACTCAAGAAACAAAAATATGGAATAACATATTCGTGTCTTTGACAGAAGGGGGACGACATTATTAGTTTATTAATCAGAGGCAATTAACAACAGACATAAACTGATTGCTTTGGGGGTAACAGATTCTACCAGATATTTTCCAGCTCAGAAATTTAGGTTAATATTTAGGTTAATATTAGGTTAGGTTAGGTTAATACTAGGTATAATAATATAATCACGTTAATAGTTGGAAAGACACAGTATAACTATTTCAAGTAAGTAAATATTTCGTTCGTGGTATTAAATACTGAAATTTTAACTAATTAGCTATATTTAGAGATCGGAGTCATTTCAATTGTGATACTTTTGCTTCTCTGAAAAAAAAAAGATTACTATCAAAAAGTTTGTTTCGTCTGGAAAACAAAGGGTGCTCCAAATATTTCTATTTTCTAATCAAATGGTTCATCAACGCAAGCAAGCTTCTATTTTTTAATCAATTTGTGTATTAGCTTGGGCAGGTTCCTAGTTTTTAATCAAATACTGCGCCAACGTGGACGGGCTTCTATTTTTTAATCAACCGGCGCATCACACAAACAGCAACTTCGCCGTACATTGCGCGGAATACGATGGAATGACGATCAGTCTGACCGTAAAAAGTAGCGAGCACACAGAGCAACGGAGAATAAATGTTGAAAGGAAAATATTAACGATCCTAAAAATATCAGAGAGCAAATGATCGAATGAAAATCGACCGTGTCTAACAGATGGAATAGATGCGTGTAATTATCAGATCGTGCTCAAATGAAATTCCTCTTAACGAACTGTATTTATAATAACAAACGCACGGATGTGTGTATTTCACGGCGATTTTCATTTCGCAACGTCCATCTAGCTCTAGCGTTCCGATAGAAACAACTTTCGCGAAACAATAAAATTCTCGCTGACGCGTGCTGCTACACTGTCCGCCATTTTATGGAAAGCTCTTGCCGGAATTCCATTATACGTTCCCTGGTTGCCGAACGAAGTGCAAACGTTCGTTCTAACAGCCATGAACTGCTCGATGACGACCTTCGATCGCGAGAAAGTAGAACGAAGCAACGTATTAGCGCCGTGCAAGTAGAACAACCGCGCCATTTTTCCGCCGTGCCAGTCGCAAATTCTAGTCTTGTCTGAAAACTTTTTACTCGATTAGCGTATCTTTTCTCTTTTTTTTTAGATCAACCTTTAACCAAACTAGATATTCTGTTTAGAATAGTCATATACTTAGCCAATTTTAACAAAATTAAACGCAAATCTCTAAAGGTTACCCAATTTTCGTCGACTTTAGGAACTGTTGCAATTTCTTTCAAAGCGATTTCTTAAATTGAATTTCATTTTTACGAATAATTTAATGATTGAAAAATCGTTCAAGCTGAAGCAGAGGGTGTTCTCAGCTTGTGCAGCGATTTTCGCAACACAATTATCAAAGTTGAGCTTCAACGTCATTTAAATTTGATTTACATTCTATTGCCATCAGGGGCGTACTTTATACACGCGCACGCGTGAATACGTTCGAATTGAATTATATGAACACTTTTCGCTTCTATTTCTTTTTTTTTCTTTCTTTTTTTAACATGTAAACGTGCAAAGTGAGCAAAATATTCCAAGCTTGTCGATGCAGCAAAAGCTCCAAAAACATAAGAAACCGATCTTTCGCATGAGAGGATGTAGCATCGTGGCAATGGTTGTTCCATTCCAGGCGAGCAATATCCTTTTTATTCGGGCATCTCGTTACGTTACACCGATTATGCACATATCCATTATGCGTAGATGCACACGCCGACAGATGGAGGCTAGCCCCGTACAATGGTATAAAGTCAATATAATTATGCTTCGCGGGTCGGATAGGGATTTGAACGTAATGCAGATCTCGTAGGAGGACAAAAGCTGAAGCCTGGAATAATTTAAACCAGCCTGATGCAGACTGATAGTAATATTAATAATAACACGCGAAAACTGGATCTGCCCGTGGCTGTGGCGGCTGATTTAGCTGGAAACTGTTGAAGCTCGAATGTTTTGAACAGCGCACCAGGGACTAGCTTTATCCTACGGGGCTCTCGTGCAAACCGTCGGTCATCCGGTTATCACCTGCGATATTTCACTATCCGCGAGCGGAAACGGGATGGACACAGCAGGAACAATCGTCTTGCACGACCGGGCGTCGTTGCACGGTGAATATCGACGGTGTCGCTGTTTCCGTGGCATCATTTAATCGCTCGATGTAAAAAGCGATTGAACCTAATTGCGAGGTATCAGAATCGCAGCCGAATTTTATTTCACTCGCGGCATCGGATTTCAATTGGTGCTCTAATTAAACCGAAGTACGTTTGCCCGATAAATTCGTCAAATTTCTGATACGCTGTCTAAAATTTCCCATTAATTACAGTTGAAGAACATTCCATCTCACTCCGGGATTCCATTGAAACCGTTGAAACCGGCCGATCGCGTTACACCGTGCGTAAAGGGATAAGCGATTTAAATGCTTAATATGTAAATCCGACGCTGTTGTTCGGCCGTGACATTAGCGGCGTGAAACAGAAGCCCGATCGAAATGACCGGCGTTTCTGGTTGAACATAAATTACGACTCTGGCCAGCCGCGCCCACGCCACGTCATCTACCCCTTGTCGGATTACGTTCGCGGGATCTTACGCGCAAAAGCGAGTAGTCAGATGGCACGGAGAACTCGCTGAATAGAAATTCTTCCGTGGGTTTTCCCACCGCGTCCCGGAGATTGCCATAATATTTTTTCGCGGTGACGTTTAGATTGGACGACCAGTTCAGTTCTGGCTGAAGGGGAGGTTTCTCGGTTCAACGAGTGAGGTAAGTTATGCGTCAATGATGACGTAGTATCTACCTGACCGATGCTCGGCGGACCCTGCGATTGTTTGAATAAATCGTTGTGTTTGCGTAGACAGGAGAGACAGAGAGGCGAATATTAAAAAGGGAGAGGAGACAGACAAGCGAAGGGGAATGGTCATTTTTTTTTTTTTTTTTTACGTTTCTTGCCATACCTGAACAAAGATGGATGGTACTTTGTAATATTATCGTATTATTACGACCAAAGCTACGAGTGATTTATTTCTTTCTTGAAATACTTTTACTCGTAACAATGAATTATAGGATTAAATTTGTCAACATTTGCAATTGTCGCTTGCAATATCTGCTCGAGTGATACACGAGTATAGTACACGTATGCTCGCAAATAACGATAAAAATCGTTAAAATATAATACGTAACCAAACTAAAGACTCATACACGTGGCATTCGCCAATAGAGATGTTGAGCTGAAGAAGAATCACTTTCGAAGATTCAACAAAAATTGTTCTGGCCAATTAACGATTTCTATTTAAAAAATAATAGTAATTATTATTACGTTCTCTGAAAATTCCTATGATTTTTGAATATGGACAAATGATAGATTTTCAGTTTCATTAGCATTCGTTCACAATCAAGAATGTCCATTGTCCTTTGTGACCGAAGATAAAATGATAATCGTAATATAGCTAATGGGTACAAGGATTTAGTTCACATAGTTGGCGTAATTAAACGGATAACAAAGGACTAGGTTTCTAAAGCTTCTGTTCATTGCTATCTGTTCGGTGCTCAGAAGCAGCACAGTGGAAATAGTCCGTTGATAGTCAGACACAATAACCAGTCGAAAGGCCGGGTGATTTTTAACACGCGAATGTATTATCCACCTCAGAGGTTTCGTTAATTGAAATGATAGAGTGTATGATATGAAAAAAAAAATTCGACTCGTTGAATCAACGGGGAATAAACCAATTACCAAAGAATGGCAACTTGTTAATGACACTAACGACGTAGCTCGCGTGCCTTATAATCAGATTATCTAGCGCACGATCGTCGAAAGCAACTTTGAACAACGCAGCGCATAGTGACTTGTTCGGCCACTGAAAATTTCCGTTCGGTCACTGAAAACCTTGTAATTGCATGGAATTCTTCTACGCTTGACGATTCCCTCGGAATTCTCCGGAAATTTCAAATACCTCGGTAAACCAACATTTTCGAAAATCCCCGAAACTCTCAAGAATCGCGCGATTGCTGGGAATCCGGAACTTGCTGTGTCCGTTTCGAAATTGTCGAGTGTTCCAAAGTTCCCGGGAAACACGAGACATCTCGAAAAACCCGAAATATCTGGAGAAACCCGAAGTTGCGAGGAATCTCGTGGTTCTCAGTATCCCAAAGTCCTCCAACTGGTTTGGATAGGCCTATCCGAAATATTTGAGGCAACCCGAAATCCGAATTTTTTGAATTACAAAATGCTTTCGTGTTCCAGTCCGATCCCGCTTGATCTCTTCCCGATTCGAATATCGAATTCTCACACGCCTCTAGTTTAGCGCGTACTAAAATTTTTGCGGATATTCACGGATAAGTCATTTATCCGTAAAACTTTTTCATACCGTTTTGAAGCTTAAACCTCCCCGTTTGCTATGAATATAAAATTATAGTCGTGCGAATGTATAAAAAGTTTTTTCGAATTACACGTTTTCTGAGCGCTTGGTCCGCTCATGAATGTTTCATTTTACACGAAACACATTGTTCAGCAAATGTACAATATGCAACTAATTTTTGTACTGTTGTCAAGTCAAGATATTCCTACGTGCAGCAGTTACAAAATTCTAATCGAGAAATGCAAGATTTGGCCAGCTAGATCCACAGTGCAAGTCGTGATCTTTCGAGCAAATTGTCACAACGATCGACGCGAGTCGCGATACGAATAACGAATTACAAGGCACTCTTATCGATCCAGCTAATCAGTGAATGTAGATAGTCGAACGAGCAAGTAACGCGAAACGAGATCACTGCAAATTTTATGGCCGAGTTATTCGAATTAACAAGAGATACGCATTCCGATTGCTTGTGCGCGCCAGTTCACCCAGTATACAGAGATATATCCTTTACGTATCTCGTCGTTGTTACTGATAGTACTGTTACGTCAGCTGTGAATCAATAGTACTGCACTCGTGATATCGTGGAAATTGTACTAGCAAATAGGTAAAGCGATAGAATTGAAGTTTCACACGGTACTTGGCTGTTTCATATTTCTTTCTATGTTTTTTTTTTTTCACATGTTGTTTCAAATGTTGTTTCCGCAGCATTGAATGGATACGAGTTCGCGTGTCGGCGCGAACCGTCGAACGATAGCAACCGCCTCCTTTTCCCTTTTTCATTGAACACCTTCCCTCACCCCTCACCCCGCAACGATTGCCATTGTCAGAGCGTCGAATTTACAAACCAAACCCGTTTAACCCTTTGATTCTACGGCTGCTCATTACCAGCTGCTTCCGAGCTTCGATCAAATTTAATTGAAATTTCACGCTGCTCGCGTTATCCGCTCAGCCGGTGCTCAAAATTCCACGCTCATCGATAGAATCGGCGTGTGCTACGATTCGTGTTCCTCTCGGTTGCGAGTCGCGTTTCACTCGTCTGCGAGCCGCGTTTATCAAACACGTCACCGGATCCCTTTTACACGATCGGACTTGCCGTCCTTGTCCGACGCACGCCACCGAAACGATTCGTTTGCCGATACACTCCTCGATACACGCTGAAAAAGAATCTATAGGCTTGGGTTAAAGAAACGCCAACCTTGTTCGCCAACAGCGTTCACCGTTCCCCTTTCCATCAATCTTGCCGCAGAGAAATTTCCCTGCAGGCGCTTCTCCTTCTGCCGGCTGCGCCTTTACAATCGCGTTTCTCGCACAATGCGCCCGCTCCGTATAAATTCACGCGATTTCCAACGGGTTGGCTCTGTCGTTTCTTCGCGATTAATAACACGAAAATCGTCGATTCGACCGCGACGTAATTAACGAGAGCGATAATGCGTTGTGTCGAACAATGGTCACGTTTCCCGTGCGCGAGAGCTTACGCGTTTCGAAACGGGCTTCCGGTTGTATGTACCGTCGACCTATTACTTCTTTTTTTTTTTTCTTTTTTTTTTTTTGTTTCCACCGCGCACCCCTTTCCTGGTCGTTTCCTTTCGCACGGTAACGAACAAACGGGCACCAGGATACGAGAGTTTCGTTGCATTGTCCCCGATCACCCGCACAAAAGAATAAATTACGCGATTGAAGCTGGGCTCCGCGGATATTATTTACTCGTGTCAGTCGATATGCAGAACGGTAGTAATGCGTTTGTCACGGCCGACTAGAAATTCGTTTGTGCTCGTTCCTCCTTTTTGTCCACGGTTACTTCGTGCCCGACGTTTCACGTCGCCGCGGCGAAATTTCACGCGGTGAAATTAAAAATTTCACAGTCGCGGAATAACTATTCGCGAGTATATTTTTTCGACGGAATAATTCTTCCAGCGGTTCGCGTAAGAATTTTTTCGGCTGTTGAATATCGTAGACACTACCAGAGAAGGAAAGATAGAGAGAAAGAGAGAGAGAGAGAGAGAGAGAGAGAGAAAGCAGGGACGCGCAAGAATTGCGAGATGCGCAATTACATGCACATCAGTTGCAGTTCTCCGTCCGGAAAGGGAGCATCTTGTTTCCACTCTCCCGTTCGAGTGGCTAATTAAATCCGAGATATTGTACCGAGCATAAAATTAGCCGTGTGAATGTCTGAGAATGAATGAGCGCCGGCCTGAATGCCGCAGCTAGAAACTCGCCCCTGAAAACTTTCTTCCACTGGACGGTGCCTGGTTTTACGAGCATCCGGTTTGTTCATTGATCGTTGGTTTGCAATTAAAAATCCGCAACGACGACGTGGCACGGAACGTGAATACTTTATCTCCGACACGGTGCTGGCCTTTATTCGTTTTTTCGCGGAAACGTCTGCGAAACATCTCTTAATAATTGTTCAAAAAGGAGAATTGAAGTATACAGTGTATCGTATGAAACGGATATATCTAAAAAAGAGTGACGAACTTTGAATTATCAATGACGAATATTTTCTTCTTCTTTATGGTATTTGATCTTTTCAGTTCGAATGAGACGTACATGTGCTTGAGAGAATATAAAGTACTTTACTGAGAAATAAACATTAAATTTTGAATAATCGAAGTTTCAGTGATACGTCAGAATATTGGTAGTCACTGAGAAATTCACATAATTTCGCATGTCAGTTCCAATCATTAAAAATTTGCGCACCGAATCATGTGTCGATGTCTTAAATAGTATCACTGTTAAACAGTTTGCGCACAAAGTGTACATAGTGTATTCTATTGTTCTAGTCATTCGAAATTGTTATCGGTATTTCGTCAAAGTGTGTAAAAATTGTTTCACACCTTACCGTATTGAAATTCCTGACCTCCGTATTTTGTATGCAAAATTTGCAGCGAAATATATCTTTCGTAACGTTGCGTTACGTCACTTACTTTCAATAGCGATATCAGTAAGATATACATGCATGTATGTCTCATTCTTCATACTTACTGAGACATATACTGGGTAAAGCACCTAAAATAGGTCACAAGGGCGATATTAATACAAGAGCGTCCCTCGTCTTTCCTCGTCATTCAATAAATTTTATAAAATCGAAATTGCAATGTCTACTAAACCAAATATTTTTCGACGTGACTGTTGAAATGAACTTACATAAATGCATTAAAAATTACACGGTTCTATTTAGAAGAACAAAGTTGATCGTATACCCCTGAGACCAAAAAATTATTAACGTCAGATTTTGCACCTGTGTAACAACATCTTTAGTCCGATTTATTTTTTCTATTACTCCCAGTAATCGCTGTTCTATCTCAGATGTCTCGTTCTTTGAGCGAATTTTTTTTTTTTTTTTAAATATTATATTATACCTGAAATAGAAGAAATACTTCCAAACCAAATTCCGTGATTAAAGCTTAAAGAAGTTGGGATTGAAAGCGTTAAGGAGCGTCGCATCGCGGACAGTAACTACGTTCATCGGTCAGTATAATTAGTCTCGTGCACGCGACCTCCACGGCTAAGAAACGAGTAATTATTTAACCACGATGTACCCACGGTGCAGTATTTGCGAGAAAGAAAGGCGGCGCCATGGAAACAAGAACGAACGAGGACTTACTTTGTTTGAACGCGTTCCACCGCCACAGGGGGTTTCCAAGATCCCCTGCTGCTCCCGCGGATATTACAATACCGCAATACGTGTGCTATAAAGAAAATGAAACGACGAACGGCCGGGGCCGTTTTACAATCCTGATACCTGCGCGCGGCGGGGCCGTTTTCGTTGCGAAGAATATGAAACAAGACGGTTGCGGTGTCCCGTGGAAACAACGGTGAGGACAAAAGGCGTAGGGGCTCGTAAGAGAAAAAAAAAATGGAGAAAGGGCGGGAGTGGCGAACGATGCAGACGAACGGGCTGTTCTGCAAATCTCTCGCCTAAAATCAGGACGCAAACACGCCGCGATGAGGAGATAAGCAAAGTGGCGGCGGCTTTATGCGTAAAGGTCTTCTGCCACCGATTCACTTTCCATCGCTCTTATCATTCCGTGCGTACGACTCCCGCGACGCTTTCTTCATTTATTTTACGCGGTTTTTGTACAAGTAGAACGTCAACGGCGTCCCTTCTTTTCCTTCGTTTCCGCTGGAACGATAACAACAGGAAGTCGTTTCTCGGTGAAACGATCGCCGATATTACGCGCTGTGATAAGAAATAAGTGATTCCTCGGACGGCTGAATGCGCAGTTGACACAATTACACGAAGAAAAGAGGTGCGTAGAAGTGGATGCAAACGATCGTTTGTTTAAAATCGTTGGCAATACCTTGCGTCTTGTGGAATTACGTTTCTCAGTTGAAAGTCGTCGTAGTTTTCTTTGATGACAAACTTTTATTCCACGTTCGAAGTTTTAATCACGAAAATGGTACATGTCGAGTGTTCTAATTTTAAATGTTGTCCAAGCACGTTTAAATGTTTAGAATGTTGCAGCGATACATACAGAAACCTATAGAGTGATTTCGTGTGTCACAGAGAATATTCAAAATTGTAAATTTGTGTCTCTTCTTCGAAGCTAATTTTCTTGAAAACCGAGGGTGGTGGAACTTTGTCACGAAACTCTAAAAGATTCAGCCGCTGAAAATATTGAAACGGTGACGTCGCTGTGACTAAAATTTGTTGCATTTCTTTGCAAATTCTCGCGATCCCATTCTTCGTGACAACAGGCAGAAGGCTCACGCGAGTGTCACGCGAACCGATAAATAAAATCCCTGAAGGGATAGCTCGTAAACGATTCGGATTGTCACGGGGTTGATGTCGCTCCTTCACGCTCTTTCGGTTTGATCGATAAGCACTTTTGCGTGCCGGCGCGGCGAAACTTGCGCCGATGCCTGGAAACATATTTCAAACTCGAATCTCCACGTTCCACGTATTTCCTTGAATAAAATATTTCCACTCGGCGATTCTCAGCACATGGGCTGAAATTAGAGACAAACAGGCTACCGAAGATTCGATCGGTGAATTAATACTTAATCCTCGATCCGAAGGAGAGATTCCCGAGGTAAGGAAGTATCCTTTAACGTCGAGACGCTGCTCGTTTGCGGCCAGCCGGAGAATGGGATTGAATCCGTTGCAACGACCGGCAAGAACTTAATTAAATTTGAACGTGCGCCTCATTGGAATTGATTCAAGCGCGATCGTGCGCGAGCACGCGAGATGTATCGTCAACCGTTGGGTCTTTTGATCGTGCCACAATCGATAACGCTGCTGCACGCGACTCAGATAGTCGATTGCTCGGAGTAAAGACCGTTTGTCCGCCATCCTTCAAACACACACCGAATTGTTTCAACAGGGATGAATAGCGTTCGTCGCTAGGGAATTTTTAATTCAGCTGATAATGGATCTTCACTGTTGGCGATCGCGAGTGCAGTCTCATCGAACGGTTGATGGAAATGAGATTTCACAGCGTGTTGCTAAAAGATTCATCTCAATGATCTTTTAATGAATATCGTGCGGCAACGAGAATTAATTTATATTTCAACGTGATCGTGAATGAGAGGTCATGGTGAGTGTTAATCATGCGCACAGACGTACAAATAAACGAATTAAACTAGTTTATAAAATAACAAAAAAGGAAAGTTTGTACATTTTTATCACGTGTTTTTAATTTAACAATTGAACATTGTCAATTAACTGGAATATTTGGGAGAAGCGTTCTGATTTCGTTTCAAATTATTCTAAATACTACGAATTGTTTCAATAGGAATAAGTGTTATAGTATTCGTCTGTAGGGAATTTTAAATCAACTGCTAATGGATCTTCGCTATGAGCAATCGCCAGTACAGTTTCATCGAGTCGATCGAATTATTGATGAAAATGAGATTTCAGAGTGGATTATCTGGATGATTTTTCATCATTTTAATAATTCACCGTGCTCAATGGATATCGTGGAATAATAGGAATCGATTTGCGTTTCAAACGCGTGTATTATTAGTGCGAATAAATTCTAGTTTGCTATTCGCTAAACGTGAAGAATTTTAATCATTGAAAGACTCTGCGTTTTGTCATGAGTGTACAAATGGACATCAGAATGGTTTATAAACTAACAGAAGAAAAGTTTCCTGTACGTTTTCGTATATTATCACTTTCATTATTAGTATGGGATTGTCAACGCCTTTACGATTTTTTCGATATGATGAAAGTGTATCTCAATTGTATCTAAAATATTTAGAATAAATGACGGATAGAACAAGTCACATAAACTATAATACGTTTGTGGGGTCATGCGTTTTAATACAGTCATAACGAGTGAACACTTCATCGCAGACAATTCAAATATAACATTTGTATTTTAATATTGTTTCTTCGAACGGAAATAAAACGGCTGTGATCATGTTCTTCCTCGAAAGAACACGAAAGAATAGAAAAAGGATTTTCTGAGAATATTCAAACGTGTACCGATCGGCGCATATCTGAAACGCTTTACAACGGAGTCGTACCGGAGTGAAAATCCTTTAACGGTTTAAATGAAAAGGGAACGCCACGATCGTCCTTTCTTAAAAGAGAAATATCCCGAAAAAGTATTACCTTGAGAATTTTCTGTAATCCAATAACGTTCAAAGTATTCAGACTTAATATCGAGCCGTTCGTGATCTCACGCGCTAACGTTAATATCAATATTACCTCTTACACGAGAAGAATCTCTCCACGATCTCGTAAATGTCTGTCACTCTTTCAATCTCGTAACGTCGAAAGATTTGACAGAGCAGCGCGTCGTCTTCAAATATATTCCCCCCGCGCTATATGAAATAAATTCCGGGCCTGTATCCCGGTGAAACAGTTGTCGACGCGAACGACGCGTATACGTGTGCCGAGCGATGTCCGGCGGGTTTATATTAAAGATTTCGATAACCGGCTCGGTCGTGGACCGAGGTGAACTCGGGCGGACGTCGCGCTATCGCGACCAGAATACCCGAATCGCAGCCGTGTTTCGCGACGTGTCGGCCGCAGAGCGTGCGCTCACTGGCGGATACACCGATTCACGAATCTAATCGAGCCTCGACCCAGATATCGCACGACAGAGACACGGCGGCCAGCACCCGCGACGCTCGCCATTCGTTTCGCGATTTAATTAAGGACGAAACACGGGCGGGCGACACGGCTCGCCCGGATGATTTAGACTTTCGCCTGGAACGAAATTTTTCCGGGTGCTTAAGCGCTTTCGTCCGGGAATCTTTTAATCGAATTCGGCCGCGCCGTCGACAGCGAGGACGCTTCCGTTCAAACGACGCTTCCTTTGAACGAGTAGCTGCAAGTTAATTCGAAGTAATTACCGCGCTGCTAACGATCAATTAAAGCGCGTCTGGTATGGATCGCCGATAATGCAGCAACGCGACTATCGCTCGACCTGCCTGTTGCGATTAAAGCCGGCACCGGCGAAAAGCGCAGAGCCGCGCGTGCCGAGGGAAAATTGCCTCGCGGAATAACGCTTAATCTGATTTATAATCGGTGAACTCGGACAAGGGTGGACTGCGCACGTACGTATATCCCGCGATCGAAAACGATTCACACGGTTCGCTCGAATGAATTTCTCGTAGAAAATGCAGTCTTTGATCGGGGAAAATTGGAAAACGACAATGGAGAGAAGGAGATCAGAACCTGGTAAAATTGATCAACTGGCCCGCGCGCCAGTGTACCAGTTTCTATTTGCGTGCTCTAATATTGGAACAAGCTGTACAAAGGAACTGGTGCAGGAAGTATTTTTTAACGAACTTTTTAATAATTTAACGCTTTAGCTTGCGTGCTCTGGCGCTAAAACAAACTGTACGAAACGACTTGTGAGAATGAAGCGAAGTATTCTTTCAACGAAGTTTATTAACTGAACCTCGTTAGAGAAAGTAGAAAGGAGGGAAACGTAATAATAAAAAGAAATGTATGGAAGACATCGATGAAAAGAATTGTTTGAAAGGCGTCAACACAAGGCAGTATTCGAAAGACTGACAGAGTAAAACTCTGTGCGCGAGTTTGAAGGAATTTGCTTCGAAATTTGCGACCAAAGAGGTTGAATCTAAC
This sequence comes from Tetragonisca angustula, assembly GCA_036937485.2. Lineage (NCBI taxonomy): Eukaryota > Metazoa > Arthropoda > Insecta > Hymenoptera > Apidae > Tetragonisca > Tetragonisca angustula. The sequence continues at coordinate 1,876,636 of JAWNGG020000001.1, forward strand.
AAGCAAAATTATGTGCTTTACGTGCAAACTTTACGAGCACGTCGATCAATATAGTGACGTATCTAACTGAAATTCCAGTTGTTCAGAATTTAATATTTATTCCTCGGTAGGATGTTTCGTACTTTCTCCGGGGCGTGTGTATCTCGTTTGGATTGAAGGGGTTAACAAAACTTGTAATTAAATTCCGTTTAAACTCTTCGGCGTTATTAAAAACGCGCGAAACGTTGGAAATCCAGAGTGCTGCTAATTCAACGGCCAGAGGATGTGCAGGCAACGAAAATACCTGTTACGGAGAAATTGTGTAGGTTGTTTTGCGGGGCCGAGAGAGAAAAAGAAAGAGAGAGAGAGAGAGAGAGAGAGAGAAGGAAGGTAGAAACGTCTGATTCGTGCGTCAGAATACGCAGAACAGGACTCGTCTGTGCCAGCATCGCGTAATAAGCGAGTGGCCACTAGACGGGCAATCTTTCCGGCTCATTAGGGGAAATATAGGCAGGCTCGCGTGCCCGTGGTCTCGCAGCCTCTCCTCTCCTCGTGTCGAAACGAGAAAAAGCTCGCGAGACATGGCGCAGAGTCACGTACGCGAGAAGGGCACTCTTGAGGGAGCAACTGCCTCGAAAGTCTGGAAAACCTTGACGTTTTTACTTTCCTTAGCGAGCCTTGTTGTCTACAGGATCGTAATTAAATTATCATTGTTCCTCGATGTTTGATCGCGATAGAATTGATTTGAAATGGTCTTTAAACGTAGCTCTAGTAAAAGAGAAACGAAACAACCGAATATAATAATAATAATGAAAAAATAAAATAAATTCCGATTCACCGTGCTCCTTATTGGAAAATTAATAACTACGTCGGAAGTTTCGTGATGCTATTCATAAAATTCCCGTACGTATTGTGCACGTAAAATTAATCAGATCCACTTGTTTTGCCCCGATTGCAAAGCGGTTATTGAGTTAATGGGTGCTTGCCCTCTTCGATTCCATGGTAGGAAATCTTTCATAACGTTGGAATTACAGCTTACCGGTTTGTTCGTGCTGACTACACAGCGGGATTTTAAATTGAGCGTCTCAAGGGATAAAACTATTCCTGATGAATTGAACGTTTGCCTGGCGCACATATTTTCTAATTATACTGTGTATAATAAGTATGTCAAGCAAATACGGCGCGCACCGACGCTGCTCCCTGCCAAAGAACCGCAGGGAAATAAAAAGCGACGAAATGCTGCGTTTCCTGTGTACCACCGGCGTAATATGCCAGCTGCAATTACACGAAAATACAAACCTCCGTCGCAGTTGAACCGTACACGACGAAGAATTTTCATGCTCGATTCTGATTAAAAGAATCTCTGTAGTAAATCATTCGTGGCGACAAAGAAGCACAAAACTTAATGCTTCGGGGAGGCTGCAAAGTGTCAAGAACGAGAGCTTTCATTTTATGAATCTGCGTTAAATAGCGAGCATTTTAACGTGATTTAAGTGTTATCTCATGCTAGAGTAAATTTTATTTGGTACTCTCAAGTCCACCCTCGTGAAACGAGATTATACGCGGGAGATTTGAATATTGGCAACAAAGAAGAGTGTGTGTTGTCCCGTGAGGAATTTCATCTTCGAGTATCATTTTATCACATATACTTTTATAGTTGTATTCTTTAGAACGATGCTCGTATACTTTATTTATTCGACAACGGTATTCGGTCCACTGTCGCGTAAGTTCGTTTCAACTTACGGCGAGATAAGCGACGTATTCGACCTCGTCTATCCTATTCTGATCTAAATTCGCAAGCAGAGTAAACCGGATTATAGTCCATTCGATCCACTCCAAGGAGGGGGGGGGCTGGAGCAAATCTAGATAAACATCCTAGCTTACAGAACTAATTAACCGCAAATAGGTGGCAATGACGTTATTCTCGAAAAGGTGAAGCATCACCCGGTCCCGAATTTGCGACGTCCATCAGGAAAATTCGCGTCGTAACAATAGCCACAGCCATTGGCCGAGTTATTAATAGTTGGGCGAGCTGTTGTTTTACCCTGGGTATTCGCTGGTAAATAATGGACGACGTTTCTGTACGGCGCGGCGCGCGGCGCGATGACGAGAGATGCGCTCGTTCGAGCGTGCAGCTCCCCGTTAAGAATGGACCGCGGACGAGCGTCACGAGCCTAGGGGCCGGTGCCGCTCAATTAATCACGCGATTTATTACATTTCACCGTAATTTTTCTTAACGGCCCCAGGTTCGGCCTTTGTGCGAAACAAAGCGCCGGCTACGGCCTTTGTCCGTGCCTCTGACCACGCACGAAGTGAAAAACAAAGTGAAAAGGAGCAGTTGCGCCGCGGTTCGACTTAATTAGATGCTAGCTACAGAACACCGGTGATTTTTCTCGGTTTAAATTAAACGCGCCGCGCCATATACACCACGTCCGCCTTCTCGCCTTCTTTTCTATTCCGAGCCGTTTAATTAATGTTTCGACAACCTGACTCGTTCGTCTGCGGGCTGGGTTTCAAAGCGGCTGGCCGGTGTTGCCTCGTGATTTCATCTCCTAGGTCTTGTTCGTGAAATAATACATACTCGAAACGCTTCGTTATTGGTTGTATCGGCCGTAGGAATTAATTTGGAAAGTCAAACGATAGGGGAAAGGTGCGTAGTACGATCCTCTGCAGATTTTAATCCACCATGCTCTCGTACAACAAGAGCAAGTTGTTTTTGAACTTTGCTGCACAATTTCTTCTTCGTCGCTTTATTGAACTTTGAACATCAAGACAGACGAGCTGAAATGATAGAATTTCTTCAATTTTTTTTTACCCCAACAAGCAAATGTATTTACATTCCAATTAAATATATTTATAGTTCAACGAAACGGCGGAAAATAAGTTTTAGAAGGTTTAATACACTACTAAACCGGAGGGATCAAGCACGTCAACTAGAACATTTGTATAACTGCAAGAATTTGATATTATTAAAAAATGAATAGAGAGCGGGCATTTTCAGCGGAGAATCAGGGCAAATGCTCTGTATAAAAAACGTTTTTATGTCGACGATTCGATTTTCGTCATGGTAGAAATCTTTCACGGCAGGTTGCGCCTTATTGTCCCTTAATGCCGACTGGATAGATGGCGGCGGAAGTTTATCCCCTTCGCTCTTACAGTCTCTCGTCTACGAGCCGTTGATCCGGTTTCCGGCGTGCAGCTCGGAATATCGGTTCGCGGTTCGACGAAGAGCAAGGCGGCGCAGTTGGACGCATCTGTTGCAGAAACTACGATATCCAGTGACCATAACCACGAAGCAACGAGCCACGGAAAAACCGCTTCCTCCATTCCAGCTGCAGACGTCGGGTTTCGCTGTGGCCCTCACATTTTTTCGCGAACACACGCGCAACCAACGCCGACGTCGCGTTTCACCACACCGCGGAGAAGAGTATGCCGACAGTCGAGATTTTCGCGTGAAAATCGGCGGATGGAGTGAAACAGCTGAACGGAAGTGAAGGCGAGAAGGTGTTCGCCGCGGAGGAAATAGAGATTCTTGGAGCAAAAATTCTATTCTCCTCGAGGAGGCCACGAATAACTGTCTCCTCGGATTCAACGATTTATCGAAGATTTAACGATTCGCGTAATTTGAATCGCAACTTAAAAAAAAAAAAAAAAGAAAAAATGAAAGGGCCGAGCTACTCGGTGATGTTGAAGCTGTTTTTTGTACGTAGGTTCGTCGGTTGAATGAAATTTGCCGGAGAATTCAGCGCGGTGTATTATCGAGAAACTGCAAAAGACGCCGTTCCCAGCCGGTCCGAGAGCTCATTATAGAAAAAAATAGACCAGGCTGTTTCGACGTTGGTTCCCCTTGGTGCGAGATGCTCAAGCCCAAAGGTTTACCTTCTCATGAGAAGAAACGGGGCCGCATAATTTCCCATTAGTCGGAACATCCGCGAAAATCAACAGCGCCAAATGAATAAGAACGGAAGTTGCGGTCTATGGAGGATAAAACCGCAAACCTAGCTCGGTCTTAAATTAAGACACCTCAAATATTGCTCTCTCTCTCTCTCTCTCTCTCTCTCTCTCTCGTTTCTTCCTTACCACAAACAACAAACAAGCGGAAACGCCTCCCAGCCTCCGGGTTCAAACGTCACGAATACGGTTCAGCCAACGAATCGTCTCGCGCGAGGAATATTCCGGCAATTTTTTTCAATTCTGCCCGTGCCAGAGCAAAGTCGCGACGACAATTTAATTCGCGGGAAGAAGAAACTTGGGAGGCCAGGAGGGCTGGCTGGAAGTTTTAAGAAGAGAGCGGGTGGCCACCCTCTCACTCCCCCACCCCCTTCTAGAGAGAGTCCCGTGACGGCAATTGAGAACATTCTCAGACCGGAAACGAGGATGGCGGGCCCCCGTATGGCCGGCAGATTTTCAAGAGAAGCCAGCCTCCCGCTCTCGTAAGCCCGGCAAATCCAATTCGCGGAACAATAACGGCGAACTTTCGAGCCGTTGTCAGGTGTCCGGCCACACCACCTACTCCCCCGGAAACTGCTGCTCGAAATGGATACGGGCTGGCAAGGTTATTGCCCAGCCGAGAATATTATCTTTCCTTCATATTCTCTCCTTTCTATCTCTCCCTTTTCACTTTTCTCGGCTTTTCCTCCGGGCTGTTCGGCCTTCACCCTCCTACTGCCTCTCCGTTCCCCGTCGCGTTCAAAAACCGTCTTTCAACGCGCGGCAAAAGAGAGCAGACTGATACGGGCGCAACCGAGGGTTGGAAATCCACATCAGACAGATTTCTGGAGACCATCGGCCCATGGCTGATCCCCGGCGCGTGAAATCCCAAGGATCCGATCAGACCGCGTCGGTCTTCCTCATTTTTCCGAAGCTTGCCTCCCCTTCGAAGGGGAATAAGTGTTCGTTGTCGATCACCGAAAAGATTTATGTGTTTTGTGTATACGACAGAGAGAGAAAGAGAGAGAAGACGACACTTGTGCTCGCAATTTCTTTTCTTTTCTTTTTAAACTCAAACGTAATTTTCGACAAATTGTGAACATTTTTATCAAGGTAAGAATACAGACGATGGTGCAGCGTATGAAGCTTAACTTTGAAGACGTAACTTTTTTCTTTTATCTTGAAATTATGTTCTCAAGCACATTCAGAAATTCAATTACGATCGTCTCAAGGATTGAGATACAACCACATACGACGGTCTTATCCTGTTCAATAAGTCACCATTTGCGACATTATTGAGGATTTTCGTCGCTTTTTGCAATATAAAATGAACTCCTTTGAAAGCACCGATCTGATTTTTGGGAGAGGCAGAAGTCACAGAAATTCGGTTTTCATTGAACGATGTTTTTATTAATTAGAAATGTTTTCATTTCGTTAACCAACCATAAGTTCATTCATACAATTCTCGTCTGTATTACCGTTTAGTTTGAAAATATTGCAAATCCACTTTCTGAGAAAATAAACTTTCTATCTATAAACAACTGGTAATTTAAACATTCGTTTGTTTTCATCAATCGAAGCTGAAATTGGATGGAATTGCGTAATCGATCCAAATGCAAACACTTCGGTATTTTGAAACGAAAGTAAATGAAATAAATGGTCCATTCGAAGATGCGTGCACTCGTGTTGAGTTTGACCGGACGATTTGAATTCTATAATCAATATTAATCAGGATGTCATTTATAACTGTCTGTCTCTGTATTCTTCAGCTACACGATAAGATCAGTCTTGTTCCTTTCGTAGACTTTGTATATATTTGTTACTGTATACACACATATGTATTGATTATTTTTTGATTGCGGTGTTTTTTGTTTGGTATTTTTTATTGGTTTCTGCGCGTCGACGATGGTGAAAATTGAAATTCCGCTGTGACGAGAACTCGTCCGTCCATCAGAATGGTTCTATTTATTCGGCTGGCCGTGAAAAATGTCCAGCTGGCCCTTCCGCGCGTTTAATCCGACCCGGCCCAATTAAACTGTCGGCCAAAATTAATCTGCCACTTGTTTGCTGTCCTGTCATCGGTGTCTCTTCTTCTGTGATGCTTGACGTCCGCTATTCTCGTTGTTTTTCTATCCATATAGTCGTGTAAAAAATGGCTCCGAAGGATTTTGAATGTATGTACCTGTTGATGTATGCGCAACGTTGGCTCGAACAGAAAAACAGCATGCTGGATAATTTTCGAAATGACATTACCGCGACATAAAAGCGCGACCGAAAAACGTCAACCCAGTTCATTTGACATTGAAATCGATTTCGAGGGAGGACCAGAAACAGGCGGAAGAGAGTCTCATTTTTAATCATTTCTTTTTTTTTTTTTTTTTTTTTTTTTTTTTTTTTTTTTTGACTGATTGCGAGAAAGACACAGCTGGTGACAACAAGTGAAGAAAATAGTAACTCTGCAACATGATTTCAGCGAAAACCGAAATTATCATCGAAGCCAAAAATTATGCTTATAAATCTGCTTCATTAACGATGTCAGAGCTTTTAATTAGCAAACTAGGTTGGCATCAATCATCGTTATTGCATTGACGTTTACCTGTAATTTACTTGGACTGCGAGACTTGCAGGTACTTAGAAGTTTGCACGTCGTTCATTTATCAGATTGCACACTAATCGAGTTCGGCCAAGTTATGCTTTACAACGATCTTGCTGCAGATGCGTATATAATACAGCGAATGGCCATTAATGCACAGAATTCAAAATTACACACGTTAGATCCAGAAGTTAATTATTTGTTGGCTTTGCTTCAGGATTATCCCAATAGGAATTGATATTTTCCGTTATAAAGCTCATTCTTTTCATTTAAGAAGAGCTTTCACTTGATAATTATTCAAGTTGCAATAATTGTCAATTATCAAAATTTTTGTATCGAGATGGTTCACACTACTTATTAAAGAACATTCGGTCGAAACTTTAACCGCGTTTTATGAACGTGACGATCTCTACTTTGAAACAGTAGAATACAATCAACGAATGATTTTTCACGCCTAATAATCGACTCGTGAAGTATTGCCAATGACCATTTTTTTTCCGTTATTAAAAGCTTTTCTTCCGATAATATTTCATCGCAAATGCCTCTGTCGCGTAAAGTCCGAAACGACTCAAATACTCACTCGCCAATTATTGTCTCGCGTTAATTCAGCAACGTTACTAAAAGTTAGAGAGTCAGATGTCGGGGAAAAAAAAAAAGAAAAAAAATTGCTCCAATTAACGATAACGAGGTAAATCAAAGACACGACGCGTTCGTCGTGTATTCGTATTTTGTTGGGAAAAAATTCTGGAGCTGGAGGAACGCTGACGCGCAGAATTTTATACGAGTCCTGCGTGCTGATACGCCAGCCATCGTTGAAGGACGGCTGTCAGATGATTTCGTGCAAAACACGGGTCAATTATTCTGCAGGAGCAGGCTGATTAGGAAAAACGACACGTTCAATCCACGAAATAAATCGTTCCGTTTGTCTCTTGCTTGATAGCTTGATGGCCTGATCGATCGATCGGACGTATCGCTTCGATTCCTTTCGCAATATATATTTTGTCATAATTGTCGTCAGCGTGTCCACGTCCAGTTGGAGAAACGTGGTCTTCCTTAATTAAAAAACGGACACTCGTCACCTTTTTCTCGCGCAACGAAACAGGCAAGCTCTTCGGCGACGAGGAAGAAGCGTCTGATTAACGGCATTGTTCGGATAATGGCAGCGATTCGTAAAGTCTGCAACATTGTTTCTACGCTTTGGTCCACTTTGGCCGAACCGGCCGGCTGTCAAAGCAGTAAATTGCATTTCCTAGCTGGCGCAAACTTGCCGGGCCTTTCGCGCTCGTCGAACACGCGGGAAGTCTACCTGCGAAATTTCGGCAAATGCAATTAGAAATTTAACAGATTCGAGGCAGCAGGGTATCGTCGATGCGCAAATTAATCAGGTCGGCCAGACGCGATCTCGATCGTTTATTAATTGAAAATGCGCGCGAGTTCTCGTTTCGAGGATCGGAGTCAAACGTTCCCATTTCTGTTGGTAGCCAGAGCGAAATGCGAACGTGAACAAAATTTTAGTTTATGCTTATCTCTGTTCTAAATGCTGGCCTATCCTTTTAAATACTATTAAATATACTGTAAATAATAAATACTACTCTATTCTCAATACCAAGCACATTTATTCTAAATGTTAAACACTTAAATAGTTTTAAATATACCAAGTGCTCAACATTCTTACTGATCTTTCCTGTCCCTCGAGTTTTCTATTTTTTTGAACTCTCAACTTTCCAACTTTCATCTTCTTCAACTGTTCGAATAGTTTCGGCGATTTTGTCTTCGAATGTTTCCTGTTTCTCCAACTTCTTTCTGCTTTGCACTTTTGCCATTTTCCTTTTTTCCCACTCTCCTGTTCAGCAGTTTCTCGAATCATCCGAAACGAGGCGGAAATGGCGCGACTGGCACTTTTTATGAAACAGGAGATACCTAATTAACGAACGATTTATCGATGCGTCTCCATCAACGGGAATTTCACGCATTTCACTATCGAAACGTCGTTGAATTCAAGATGGGAGTTCTCCCGCGAAAGTTTTCCAATTAAATTTCCAACGCTGCGCAGACTGTGCTGCTCTCCTGTTCGCTAAAAACGAAGCTAATAGCGATTCGCATCGTGTTGCAGATGAAACTTGAACGTCACGGATGATCGATGACCGTCCGTTTATTTTGAATTTCCTGATTTTTCTTATTTTATTGAAACATCTCCGTATATATATTAATAACTCGGATAATATTGGCGGCAGTTTCGTTTCTATGGGTCTTGATTAATTTCCCCCGAAGCACGGTATTCAATGGTGCATTGTGAACATTATTTATTCAGAGTGATTCGGTTTCGATTGATTCACAGATAAAATTAATACGGATTCGTCGTCTAAGAGTTAATTTGTTGAACGGCAGTTATTCATGCGGCGACGTTCTATGAATTGGTGGAATACTCGTGCAACACTTATCGATTCTAGCCATTCACTTATCGATTCTAATTGTTTTGCTTCTTCAACTATCGATACGTCAAATTGTTTCGTGTAACACGTGCACACTCGTGTCAAAAGTTCACCCAAATTAAAATCAATTGCGGGATTAGGATACTGTAACGAAATAAATTCAAAGTTCTGGAACTTTGTTATAAGTAGACTGAGGATTGTTATGCAAGTTCACATCTTTGTGAAGATAATTTAAAAGGTAGAATATAGGCAGAGGTTTCATATATTGAATATCATAATAGGTACTATATCTTCGATATTTTCTGTTTTCATGAATATTTCCAAAAACATGCGTTTTGGGTCCTTAAATTTTTTTACAAGTGCATAAAAATCCATAATCTAGTTAGGAAGATGTCTATACATATATGTAGACGCAGATGAGAATAGTAAATACATTCTACCATGTACATTTGTACATAATAAAATATATATACACATTTAATTTAATTTATTATACTGAAATTTTATACGTTGCAAACATGCGTGAACTTATAAAGAATTGTAAAGCAGAAAGGCCGATTATATTTCTTTTAGCGTTTTAATTTAATGAGAAATATTGTTCATTATATTACTTGTTTATCATAACGTCGTCCGTTATACTATCTAGGACACCTCGAAGGCTATCGAAGAAATTGATCCAAGAAATTGATAATTACTACAATAATGTAGCGATGCTTTCTATTATATTGGCTGTAGCATTAAACGCTTATGCAACAGCATTGGTCGACCTTCATTTATCATGGCTATGTAAGTTTTTACCAGCTACCTAATTCCTTTTTTGATTTATTACAACAGTAACAATGGCTGTACTACTTCACGTTTGCATCAAAGAGAAGCAGAATGCTGTTATTATTGTTGTTACATTAAGATGTGTGTGTGTGTGTGTGTGTGTGTGTGAGGAAGAAAAAATAGTAACGAGAATAGTAGCTACGAAGTAAAAATGACCCACAAAGTGTGGCTTTGACAAGGGTAAAACGAAGTGGAATAACATAAAGAACGCTGTAGTACAATGCAGTTGGAGTACAGTAGAGTATTTTACTAAAACTAATTAAATTTATTTCATTGTTTTGCTACGCTTGACTCCGTTCAAACATCTTTCATCCACGCGTATAAAGGAGTTTGCGTTCCTGCATTTGTTGAATTGTAGAACGTAGGATTTATAAAATTGTAAAAATGATCAAGTCAATTAGGATTAAACGACAGTGTCTCGCGTTTCTTCGTTTCACTCTCAACCACGAAATCGTGCTTTCACTCCTCTCCGCAAATTCGTCTCCCCTAATTATTCTAACGAGGTTTATCTGGGACCAGCATCTTTCGCTGCCGCGAAAGAAAGAAGCCGAAGAACGTCGAACGTAGTGGATGTGAATCCGATCAACGGAACGGAAGAAGTAGCGAAGGAGAGAGACCAGAAAACGACAACGAATAATCGGGAGGGGGCGGGGGAGGAGGATGGGATTCCCTTCAGAATTCGATTGTTACGCGGCGTGGCGAATATCGATTCGATGTCGGCTGTTCAGACGACCTCTTGGACGACAAAAGAAAACAGAAAAGTCCATTCCGCGGGGCTGACGTGATCGACGTAGACGGTCGGAGGGCATTGTTCGGGCTCGTCGTTACTCGGCGTAGTTTCGAGCTCGCAGCTTCTTTTCGAACTCGGCTCCGTGCACTCACGTGCGCACAGTTTCACTGTACGGCGGCGATGTCGGATAAGAAGCCGACGAAGCTAAGATTTTCCGGCAGAGGTACTGCGAAAAGTCCAAAAGAATGCAACGGGAACACGATCCCCCTCTTAGTCGAACTATTTCTACGCCGGTAGTTCGTAAATGGAGTGCAGCAACTTTCGCGTCTTGCTCGCGTCGTTTTTAATTCCGTTTTTCCTGATTATTTCACGTAGTTTGCGTGTTTCTTTCTTTCCCTTCTTTTTCATTCTTTCTTTCTTTTATGTCCAAAAGTAACAAGAACATTGCCATTTTTCTCGCCGACTTACCCGAGAATTCTAATCTTTAGTAACTTTGACGTTGAGTTCAACAGCAACCTTTGCATCTTGTCTTTCACCTTTAATGTAGTTTGCACAAAGTAAACCCGGTGTCGACAGTCAATCCTGTACGAAATCGCGGTGAAAAATTGACAGTGTGTCAAGAGACGGAAAGAAGGAAAGCTTTCGTCATGGAAGCACGTTTTTTGCTAAATCGATCTGTTCACGAGTTGAAAAATAGAAGTCGCGGTTTCCCGACCATACGGGAGAGGCGTACGCAACTTGCTCCCATATTTCGCGCACAATGGGGCGAAATTGACTATCTGGAAGCTGGCATTTGCCGTATAAAAGATTGACTACACAGCTTTCCTCTGTTGAATCGACTCGATCGTCGATTTCGGATCTACCGAAATTCGTCGAACCTTTACACGAACCTTTAAGGGCAAGTTCCGGGCCGAAAGTGTTCCTCTTTTGTTAGAAAATAAATTTTTTCTATAACAAAGTACACAGTGGGCTTTTCGGCGTTTTATTATACATCTCTTAGGTATAAAAAGTTGCGCAATTTTTCTTTTATTTGTTTATAGATATTTTAAATATAACTTACGAATCGGACGTGTGTTACAATCCAGCATTGCCAAATTTACAAGATTTGTTTCCAAAGAAATGACAATTTATAAAGAAAAGAGTTAATGGTGACATACCGAAATTTCAACATCGAGAGATATACATTTCATTTGTTTTCTGTCCAAGTATTATGACATCTTGTGTACTAAGAGTTGAGTTATTGCATTTACAGTGACTCTAGTTTGTCTGTGTACATAAAATGAGTTTCACATCGTACCGTTAGTGCTTTTCCCGCAAAAAAGAAACAAATTAAAGTACTGCATCATTCGCCGTATTTGCCAGATGTGGTTCCTTGCGGTTATTTCTTACTCGCAAGTATCAATGTAGCTATGAAAGCAAACCGTTTTGACAACATTTTGATAAACATTAAAATGTGACGATCATGCTCAACAACAAGCTTGAACGTTATTTGAATAAAATATTTGGCAAACAATTATTTGTATAATATATACATCTTCCTCGAGTCGAAATAATCTTGCTTCAGTTCATTTATTTCATTCAAATGAATAAAAATTGTTATTTTACTTTAATATTTTCTGTTTGTTTCGATAAAAAATTGTTCAAATAGCTTCTGGTTCCATTACCCAAATTTTCTGGTTTCTTGTGCTAGATTATTCGTTACCTTCATACCGTGAATATTTCTGGGTTTCTGGGACATTTAGAATTTCAAAAATCCGGAAAAAGAAATATTATATGCTGTAATATATACAGTATTCGAAGTAGAGCACCTATCGTGGTATTTAATAGATGAAACAAATTTCCATTTAAATCTCATTATTTATTTATGTTCATGAAGATATAAAATCGTATAAATCCCATTAACGGATTCGGAATTAATTAATTTCATTTTGACGAATTAACTCGAATAAAAGATTATTTGCCGATTTATTTATTGATTTAAACACAAGATCATTTTCCCGAATATTTTTTCTAAAATAACAATGACAAATTAATGAAAATGTTTCGTTACTTTGGATTGTTGACTCTCTTAATGAACTTATTTAATAATATTTCACGGAATAACATGGAAAAGTCATTTGTTGCACTAGCTGATCGCCCAAATCCATTATATCGCTATAGGAAAGACTATCGAATGTTTCGAGTAAAATAATACATTTTTCCTAAAAGAAATTACTTGCGTATCACTCTCGAGTACGTCCCGTTATTTTTGAGATGGACTTTATACTTCACGGCGAGATTTAAGAAGCTTGATCGCTTTGCAAAATTATGCTTCACGTTTCCAGTTTTTTTTTTTTTTTTTTTTTTTTTTTTTTTTTTTTTGGCTTCTTTAATTAGCTTGCATAGCCCAGTTCACTTGAAGCAGCGTAGATACGAAAGCTGCGAGGTTGATGTCGGTGTCACAGTAGAATAAACATGTACGTGGACAGACGATGATCGATGGCCCCAGTGAAAGCATCCAGTCCATGGTCAGACGTCGCTCGGTGACTGGAAAAAAATGTTTATCCTATGATCGAGTATCGGGCGAGGGTTAGTACAAAAAAGCAAAGGAATAATGGGAGTACTCGAGTTTATGGTGTTCTCAACATAAACGTAATCCCTGGCAAAGAAATCGCTGGTTTCTTATGTTAGACAAACGCGTAACTAGTGATAAAAATTTTGCGATGTAAGTTTTTGCTTGAGTATATAATGTATATAATTACCATTGAAGCATTGGACATATTAAGCTGCGTGTATAATAAATATATAGAAATCTTAATACCCAGACAGTCGTAGTATAGATTATTGCAGCAGATTTTACTCCAAATGCAGTAAAGTGACGGAAATTGTATGACGGAACTTTATGTTTCTGTTTGAGATAATTAGAACATTGATTTCATTAAATTGTTAATTCTATAATTACAGATCTATAATTCAATTAGATTTCTAATTTAGTTTCTGTAATTAGAATTCTATAATTCTATAATTAGGACATTAATTTCATATAATTTTAACAAATAAGGCAAGCTTCGCCGCTTTCAGTTACGTGAAGAGGAACACTGAACTTCACTGAACAAATTTAAATTATAATTTAAATTTAAATTGTAATGACGATAAAAGTGAAACGAATTAAACACAAAAGCGGAAAATATTCAATAATCGTGGATGTTAAAATAAAATTTGATACAATTGAAATTTATATCCGTTACATTAATTACATTATCCATTGGTCCAATTAAATATATAACGAAATTATAAATAATAATTCCGTAATTCGATTTCGGAACAATTCGAAGTTGACGACTTTAAAACCGTGTGACCGATTTAAAATTTAACAAGTGCGAAGGAATTTAATTACCACTTTTTACAAAATGGATATAGTATTACACTGAATATCAATATCATTTATAACACGTTTAAAAATGCTAATCGTTGTTGCTTGAAAGTTAATCCTACAAAAGGAAGTTCTTTATCGGACTACTTAAGAAAATACCTTCGAAAACGTAATGACAGTTTCAAACAGAAAGATTTGAAAGCTTGGGAATCAAAAGTTATATCTTACACGAACTAAAGAGAAAACTACATTAATTGATAGCAAAATAAAAATACATTAGAAACTGACTAATTACAATCTTCCTTTTCCACGAGCAACACGTCCATGACTTCGCGCGAAGAAATATCATATAAATTGAACAAAGTCCAACTGGTTCCGTCTTAGGGTCCAACTTCCTCTTGCTCTACAAGCGACCAGTGTCTCGTCAAAAATTATTTTCCGCAATGTCGGAGTAGCCTGCAGGAATTGTATCTAAAATTTCGTGTGTGACGTGGTAAGTACATATTGGACGAAGCAACTACATTATCAATACTGCCGGGCTACGTCGCGTTCGCCTATCAACTGGACAACGTTCGCTAGAAACGATTATTGCTACTTGACAAACTCAAATAGTCTACCATCTAGCAGGCAGCAGTTGCGAAGCTCTGTTAACTATCCGCGTGCCCGTCTAGCTGTCCGCGCCTGGCGATGTGTGCACGAGCAGAGAGGAACGCAGTCACGCAACTCGCGTGTCACAACGTGCGAGCACGTAGCGCGAGCGTGTGACGCGTCCGGTCGCTTGGTATGCGAACGAGTGGACTACACGGCTGGGTTATCCACGTTTGGAATAATCAACGGCGTAATGGAGTGTGACGCGGTTAATGAGCTACCTGCTCTCCTCTTGTCGTTTCACAGCACGCGAGAACTTGCTTCTGCGTTCTCTTCCTTTTTCTCTCGTTTCGGCATCATTTCGTTTCCTTTTCCTTCTTTTTTGAACTCGTGTCGCCTCGAGACACTTACGGCGCCATTTTCTCTTTCTTCTTTCTTTTGAGACGTTAAGCCCAATCCACACAATCAATGCCCAGCTTTCTTGAAATACTGTATTAACATTATATTCCGTACAGCTTAATCGCTGCAAAATCATTTTATTATTACGACTGTTACGATTGAAATTTTCAGTTGGTCGTTATGGATGGTTTCATGTTTCGTTTTTTTTAATCCAAATGTCGCACACAAGTGGCGGATTGTTCGTTTTATTGATACAGCTTTTCGAAAACTTTCATTGGCGTTACGAGTAACTTCTACTTCGTTAGATCAAAGTTTCAAGTTTTGTAAAAAACGTGCTCGAGTTTGATGTTCATTCGTGGTTCGTTTCGATGAAAAATCTATTTTTTTTTTACTTTTTTTTTTTATAGTAGAACAGTTGCTAAAATACCAATCGGGCTGTGCAATCACTTCGATCGTACAAGATATCAATCACTTGTTGTTTAAAATTAGACGGAAAAAATTAAATGTTGGAGAACTTTAAGAAAAATTGCTGGAGACATAATATACATAAATGAAAGGCAATTTACGTTTTTTATAAATTAGTTTATTAGTTTTTTAGTTTTACGTGGTATTTACTGATGATTTTAAAATATAACAAGAGCTATTGTAGATTAGCTACAGTTTTCTACAAATTTTAAAACGTCGCAGAATTATGTTCCCAGCATTCGGTTAAAAGTCAAAGAACAACGTTTATGTAATTATTTTATCGTTATAAAAATTTTCCTACACAATACGCACGATTTTGTTACTTTAACAATTATTTTTATTCATTTATACTAATCCTTCGAACGTTCGATCCGCACTAGAATATTATAGAGATAATCTTAAATACAATAGTTGGTTCACTCATCAATAGTTCAGAAAGTGCGACGCATTACAGTTACATTGCGTTCAACAAATTTCAATCAAAGAATGCGTATTTTGAAGAAAACGAACGCATCGTAACGTGTTATACGCCAAACATTTAACAACTTCAAGCACCTCCACCCGGAGGGTTGATATTTTCAAAACATCCACCGGCGGAGTAGTTGAGACCACGTAGAACCATTACCTATTTATCAGCCGCGAATCTGTTGAAACGTTTCGAGGAAACGTGTTTCTGCGTTTCAGTGGCGTTCATTTGTCAGACACCCGATTTCATTTCTCCGTGTGTCCCTCGTTAGAACTGTTACCGGTTACGGTCGCGAGCCCAGCCACCCGCCGTCATTTGCCCTCGGCGGCCCCGATAATATCCGCGTCGTGGAGTCACTTATTGGGTAGTTGTCTAATCGACTGTGGAGCCAGCTATAGGTATACCGGTAGCGGCTGTTGCCAGCGCACGGCTCGACTCCCTCGATTAGTCTGTTTAACGGCGCTAATTGAACGCGAAACTGCGCCCCGTTGTCGGCCTTGCGAGAACCTCCGGCCCAAGCAAGCAAGCACGCTCGCGTGCCGGAACACCGAGACAATGGAAAGAACGCGGGCCTTACCTCGGTCCGCTTAGCGGTGAAGGTTGCCTCGAAATTGGCCCCGCGACATTTATTCACGACTCGATTCGCAAGAATCGAGGCAATTCAGGGGTTGATATTAAAACCGGGCTAATTGGAACGATCGAGTGACCCAGTTCCCTCGAAGTTCGCCGAAGGAATTCCCCGACAGGGAAAAAGAGAAACAAGCGGTCGAACTTGCGGTGCCCGTGAACGCGTTGCCCTCGAGGAGAGGATAAAGAAACTTATTTGCTTGTTATGTCCTATTCCCGAGTGGCACGGTGGCACGGGAAAGATAATTAACGAGCGTTCTACTCGTCGAGTGTCTCCGGAAACGTTACGTTGTCTCTGTTGGATTGACTGTGCGAGCCGCACCTCGTAGATCCATGTCGCGATCGATGTAACAACAGCAGCTGACAGGATGATAATTGGCCAACCGTTTTCTCAAGTGAATCACCTTTGTTGGAACAAAGGATTTGTATTACTGATCTTCTGCTAAGCCTGCACCCTGGCAATTCAATATTGAGGTTCAGCGTCGTTGTTTGACTCGGCACTTGATCCCCTCCTCTTTCCCCCTCTCTTTCTTCGTCTCGATTCGCTCAGAGGAAAGACTGAACCGTGTATCCTTACGTGTTCGATTCTCTAACTATCTCACAGGTACACGCTGTCGGTATCGAGCGGGATAGCTTTACGATCCCGGATCGGGAGGAAGTATTGCACCGGCTCGATTCCTTCGCGTTACTCGAGAACGCCTCGTCCGATTTTATGACGTTTCTCCGTTTTATACAGTCGTGTTCATTCCAGCGGCTCTCCTTCACTTTGATCGGGACTAATAGATTAAAAAACGCAGGGAGATTTCTTTCATTCGTTTTTCTTTTTAATCAATCTTCTCTTTGATAAGTTTTTTTCTTTCTTTTTTTTTTTTTTTTGCCTCTTCTGGGAATGAAACCGCATGCTTACATCTGCTTCAATTTATTTTTCGTTAGAAGATTCCGTAAATCATCGAACGCTTAATGAAATTAATACATACAATTGCAAGAAATGACATTGTGAAACAAAATTGGCAGGTATTCAATATTTATAATGCGAAAAATATACACTGGAAATTATATGTCAAGGATCTGATCGAACAGGGACAAATCGATCCAATGTTTTTTTTTCATCGCTTGGAATATTCTCTCTCTTAATTTTTTTTATATTCTTAACTTCGAGCTCCCTTTAATTTACGAATCTTTTGAGTTTTCTGAAGAAAATCTTTTCATACTTAAATTCGCCACATGATCCCGAAGCTCAGATCCTTTACAACGAATCACTTGAAATGTCTCTCTGTAATCGTTCTCTCACAAAGTGAAATAACAATCACAAGAGTTTAAAATATTGACAAGTTTTCATGCCATTGTGTCTTATTAAAATTTTGTATTGAGACATTTCTGCAAACTAAATATTATGCAGAATTAAAATACATACGTACAACATATTCCCATTACTAACAATTGCATTCCTTCTTCTGTTTCAGAACTCTGCTGCGTGCCTACAGAGAGCAGCTGCCTCCGTCTTTTACCCCCGAGAGTTTTCCTAAAGATATCTGATAATAGAGAAACACGAAAGGAAGCGAGCATCGGTTGCCGAATTTCGGTGAATCGCGCGAGGAAACATTCGGCAGGCGTATAAATGAAATCCCACATCGCGACGTATCGGTGTTTCCGCGATCCTCATCCACCGCGAGCGGTGCTACGTGCGTGGAGATCAATAATGGAGCTAAGAAATTAGACGATCGATCCGACCCGCGTTGCACTCGGTCGCTAAAATGCACAAGGAGAATTCGTAGGCTCGTGTCGGTGCTCGCCCTGCTACTGCTGCTGCTGCTGCTGCTGCTGCTGCTGCTGCTGCTGCTGCTGCTGCTGCTGCTGCTACTGCTACTTCCCACCTGGAGGTTAATTAAAGCCGATGATCGGGTCTAATGGTAAGCGTTCCGACGTCAGCGAAAAATCCGACTGGCCAGTTTTCCGCCGATCTCCCTTCTCTGCGCCTTTTTTTCCAACGATAGAACTCGAAACTCGGCGAATCGCTATTAGAGACTGCCAACTTTCGACATTACCCCCGAAGATAACCTTTCGTTCTTGCAACTGTAGTCACTCAGATCGCGTCTGGGGAGATTTCTTCGCTTGAAACGATGTTGAAAGGATTTCGACCTAAGTAGCAGGGTTTTTAACTCGAAGTGGAATGACACGAACTGTGTTGAAAGTAACAGTTTTTAGAACCTCTAGGTAGAACGTTGTCAGAATTTTTGTGAGAAACATCAGCGACAGATATTTTATTCGTTACTCGTAAGTTTTCCAAGAGACCGGAAAGCGATTAGATGTTTCTTACTTGTAAATGTATCGTCGATGACTATTATTAACGAGAGAAATTCTATTTCGTCGATAGCTTATAATTGTTATCGACGAGGAAAATTTACTTTGGTTGCGCAAAGCTGTTATTGGCGAGGGAAACTCACCCGTAATAGTGTAAAATATTACTACGCACTGAACCAAGATAATTCTCCGCAGCCACATTAAAATATTTAATAATCAGTAGAGTTAATTTCTCGTGTGAATTTCGCAGAAATTAATAAAAAAAAAAAAAAATAAACGATTGAAAGTTGACTGTTATGTGCAACCGAAATAAATTCCCTTCATCGGTATATGATTATCAACAATAAGGAAAATTTTTCGATCACTTGCAATTACTATTTCTAACCAAAATTCCATTCCAATCGGAAAGAACAATTGTTGTTCCGTGATATTGTCATTTTTGGTTAACAGTCGTGGATATAACAGTCGCTGGCGTGATGTAAGAGCAACATTTCCGTGCAAATCGACGAAAGCGTTGACCTATACCACTGCGAGGCAGAAATCTTCGGCTACGTAGAAACGATGATCGAGTTCGATGACGCCGTTCCCAAAATCCCCGGGGTTCGTTCTGATGGGGCTTCCGCATATCCCACGGTACGGTCGAAAATCTTTTAGATAGATTCTTGGGAAAAAGATTCGAGCGTCGCTGATAAGCGAAAGCCGTCCGCCTGAAACAGCTTATCTCCCTCTTCCTGCTCCTCGGTGCGAGTCCGCGGATGACGAAGAGCGCGTGATCCAGTTAGACGATGCTAAACTCCGGCCCTCCTCCTCTGTTTCCCCTTTACCCGGGCACTGATAAGTACTGATTTCCATAATGGTTCCATGTACGAGTACGCTCGCTCTATCTTCGCCCTGCGCCACTTTCTGTCGTCTTATCGTACGCCTCTTTGACTCGCGGCTCGATCGATGTTACATCGATTTCTCCCTGATTCACGACGCCGTTAAATATTCATCGCGATCGACGGGAATTAACATCGTTCAGTCGGGTCTTTGAGAAATTTGTCTCGCGGCGATATACGTATCCCGTGAAATTCGAAAGCTGTTCGTTCGATCTGTGGCTGTAAGGTCGTCACGATGTCAAACAGAAACGTCAAGTTTCAGCCAACAGAATGTTAGAATCTTAGAAAAATGCATGGAAATGGAATTTTGTAGAATCAAGAAAATAACGCAATCTTGTTGATGTTCTTTTATTCGCGCCAATCGAGTTGACGAAATTTGAAAAATTCGACCACTCGTTCCTCTTCTTCTTCGTAATTTTTATATATTTTAATTACGTTCTATTTTTCAATTTTATCAGCGATAGCATACTGTTATCTGGCGTACGAAATGAAAGAAGGAAACAAAGATTCATTGCTAATTAAAAGAATCGCCGATAAGGACTTTAAACGACAATATTTCTCGTGAAATGACTCTTGCGAGACACTCTAATGGCTTTCGCGCTGTTTTGCCTAAAAAGTTTGTAAATTACTGTTATTGTTATCATGCCGGCGAATCATACGAATATAGAATAGTACGCAAATTGAACGAAAACGAGTAGAATGAAAAGGAAATTGGTGTCACGAGCTTCATTTTCTTCGCTAATGTCCCGGAAAACGGGAGTGTATGACGTTTTCGTCTTGAAACCACAGATATTTAGTATTTCGATGATTTCTCGAAAACATTAACGAAATTGGGACACCATTACGAAGATTTCGACGCAAAAAAAACGCCGCCCTGTGATTTTTATTTCGCCTTCTTCTCTCGGAAAATCGTGCCACCCTCTTCGTTCTCTTTTCCAACCCATTTCGCGAATCGTTCCAGACAGTCAAGTAAAGTCATCGATGATTATTTTCGCATCCTTTATCCGACGTCAATTTGGACGTTCCAGGTCAGATATTCACCATTTCCACAAAGAGAGTACTGCTCGCCCGAACACGCACGTATCCGCGCTGGTCGTTCCACTTTATCCGGCATCAAGGAACGATGAAAATTTTCTGCGAGAGATGAGAGTTTAAATCTAACCGGAGCCGAAACCGAGACGAATAGCGTGCTCCCGCGGAATTATTTTTCCGCGAATTATGGCGACGCGCGGCGAACTTCTCCAATTTGACGCGATAAGAAACTCCACGCTCGTCAATTACTTTCCAATGAATCAACTCGAAGTATCTCGTTATTCCTCGATCTAAGAGTCGCCAGTTAAAATCGGTTCTAGCTGGCCGTTTCGCTCTCCGGAAATTAAATCTCCGCAAACAGGTGGGATGTTTTTCCGTTTCGAAGAATGACTAAATCCTCCCTTGTTCTCCTTTGGTTTCCTTCGTGCAAGTTTAATCGACGTCCAAAATACGGAACGTCGGGAACGAAATTTATAACAGAGGGAGACTTCGCAGATCTGTCAGACAGTTTTACTTTGCGGCAAACAAATCTTTATAAATGAAAGACGAGGAGAAGAACGATCAAATTCGCTCTTCTTTTCTCCCTCTCGAAAATTCAAAAGTCCGAAACACGCTGTTCTGTATCAGAATTCCAAAAACGGAATTTTCCGACCACGTTAGTATCCTTTTACGAATACTAACTAGTTCAATGTTAACCACCTTGTCTTGGAAGGATTGCTCTTTTATTTACACTATTACACTATTGTCTACATTATTATATTTCCTTTATTTTGTGTTATATTTGTACATTAATTGTGTGACGTTGTTGTCTCGATTGATTCCCTTTTTCGACTGACTGTCTCGAATCTTTCAAACGCTGTCGACTGTCTTTTTTCTTGGAGTGTATGTTAGTGTGCGTGCGTGTGTGTGTGAGATGTAAGCGAAGCGAGTGTAGTAGTGAAGCGTGGATGATGGTGTGTCACAGTGCGTGAGACGGAACACACGCAAGGAAATTAGATTCGAGGAAATTTCATTCGTTCCTCGTCAAAGGATCATCTACTGTAGAAATCGAATCTTTAACCTTCTAAGTACTAACGTCCGATGTATCGACACCTACATAATATCTGAGAAAGCTGAATGTCCGATATATCGACGGTCTCTCTCTTCTTTAGTCTTCATTTGATTTGATTAACTTTCAAAATATAGGAACTGCAACAACTTATACGAAAACATGTAAAATTAAACTTCGCCTGGCGATTTCAATCCATTCACCAGCGAAGGAGGATTTAAACACCCCGTCCTTAGAAGGTTAAAAAAAAAAAAAAAGAAAAAGGCAAAGAGAAGGGATCCCGTCTCGTTTCGAATGACCAAATTCCCCCCTCCCCCCTGGGCGCGAATCGAATCGACGCGTGAAATTCGAGGCGGAAACGAAAGAAAGAAAAAAAAGAAAAAATCAAAAACTTTCTTCAATTTTTCGTGAGAACGATAACTCGCGTTTATCAGGCGTGAACTAGAGGGAAACGGGACGGGCAAAGTTGACGTCTGAACCGATTGCTACTGAAATTTCAGGGAAAACCGCAAGCTTGCGTCGAGGTGGCGCGCAGTTAGCGCTTGAACAGGCCTAAATGAAGAGCGATCGTCACGAGGACAGGTGATCGATAGCGATTGCGAGGAGCCGCGTGCGACTCCGTGTCTCTCTCTGCGTGTGTGAGAGTGCGCGCGCGCGCGCGTGGTCGCACAGGGTAATCGTGGCGGTGACGCGCGGGGGTAGGGACGGAGAGGAGCAAGATGGAACTCTTCCTGATTCTCGTCTGTCTGATTGCGCCGCCCACCCTCTCGCTCTCGATCAAGAGCAAGCTCAATCCACGGATCGTTCAGACACGGTACGGCGAGGTGCAGGGGGTCATACGCTCCTTCGAGAACGCCAAGTTCCTCAAGCCAATCGACGTCTACCTTGGGATACCGTACGCCACTCCACCGATCGGCGGCAACAGATTTTCGCCGACCAAGGCACCTAGCCCGTGGGAAGGAGTCAGGTGAGCATAGCCAAACATCTACTGCCCCGGTGTTTACACTACTTTTCCAACTATCGCCCGATCCTGCTGACACCGTTGTCCACCTTTCCCCCGAATAACGTGGCGCGAGAATAGCTTCGATAGCGATCGGTAAGTGACGAGCGAGCGTTTAGCGAAACATTGGGCCGTGGTAAATCGAAGGATTTCAACTGTTTGAAAGTTCATTTAGTTCGCGCTCGGATTTAATTTTCATTGAACGAGTACTAACGAGTGTCGAGCAGCCAAGGAAATTCTGTCGTTCGTTGCGCGACAGTAAAGAAGAATAATTTTTTACATTTTTCTCCTCGTAATGTATAAATTACAATAGATCGATATTACTCGTTTCGTTGGTTGAAATTTAATATTCCTTTCTCAATTAATATGGCTTGATTTTTACATGTGTGGCACGTATGTATCTGAGGGCACGTAGCATTGAATAAATCCACGAAAGAAAGAGTTAATTAATTAATTGAAGACTGGCAACGACAACAATGCCATCAAATATTATCTCGTTATTACTATCTCATTCGTGATCTCAGTAAATATTCTTATTGTTGGTATTTTCAATAAGTACAATTTTGAAACGACCTCTTTTTACTTGAAACCGATAGCCTTACGTTTTCCCGCAGCTGAGTTTAAATAGTGAACAAACGAAGTCGAACCACTCTTGATGTTACTTATTGTTGAATATTCGTAATTTTATTCGTTCGAACAACATACAGTAACTTTAGTAACTCCGCCAGTGTTTAAAAATTTTACATTGCACATAAACATTCGAGCCACGACGTACCATTACAAACAAAAAACAGGTTGAAACGACACAATTTGTTCGGTGATACAAAATCGGATCGTTGAAAAACCTACGTTCGAACGTTGGCAATCGTCCGATGGATTCAGTTTTATTTCTATTGCATTAACATCCGAGCAAGTGTAAAATTTCACCAGGACATAGATCTCCGTAGGATTCTTCAAATCAGGGCTGTTCAACGTATTTCATTGGCATATTTCCCGCGACGTTATGTTCCTTTGAAACTCGCCCAAGTATTTGACATCGTATTGGCTTGTTCTTTTCATACGCAGCGACTCGTCGCAGCGCGCCTCTCCCCAGGAGTCGGCTAAAAATTTACTCGGGCAAAATTCCTGCAAATGAAACAATTTTTATGGCACGTACCCGGTGATTTTCAAAATGTCGAAAGAGAAAAAAAAAGGAAAGAATTCGCAAGCCAACGTTTCCTGAAATTCTGGAATGCTGGGCTTTAGAATATTTCGACGGGACTAGCGATCCTCTCGGTTCCAACAATTCTCTCTCTTTCTCTCTCTCCCTCTCTCTCTCTCTCTCTCTATCTATCTATCTATCTATCTGTCTGTCTATGTATGTGCTGGCAAGACAAGAACAGAAACACAATTATACACGACTTTAATCTCCATACATTACGATCTGGAGGGACAAAGGTAACGCAATACACCCGGTACACATAATTAATATGCTTGGCAGCTCGTCGTCAGAATAGAGTAGAATACTCGTCAAAAATCACGTTAGTCGACATTTTCAAACTCGCGGACCAGTCAGAAATTTCGTTTAACGCTGAAACTACCGGCGATTAAAGTACGAGAGTGACTTAGTATCTTATCTGCGACGTAGCAAGTTTTTGTTTTGCTTCGGAGCAGTTTGTATTTGGAAGTCGCAAATATTCCTGCACGAGCGTGTCGATTTAATACGATTTCAACAAGCTAGCTCAGTTTTCTGTTTGTCGTGACCTTGGTAACAGACGAACGATATATTATGCTCACGGTAGGAAAAGCAACGCGCCATAACTCAGTTTTTGTGATCTGTCGGAACATAAGGCCTTCAGGACCTTTAATACGGTACGAGATGTACACAATGCAGTGTGATATTGATTAGTTTAAAACCGGTCGCGGAGGATTAAAGACGAAGCAGCTTGCTTCTTGCAATTTTCTGAGATTTTCCATAGGAAATCTTGTACAGTGGATGGATCAGGTGCGTCGATGCTCAATACATTTTGTCTGTACTGAAAAATGATATCGTTGTGAGGCTTAGATTGTTAGATTGCGGGTAATTATTGAATCACTCTCGTATGAAACTTGTATCAGAGAAACGAGGGACAAAAGAAAAGAACACAAACTTATATTTATATTTGCATGAAAAGTTCTCGAATCTTTAAGAACGCACTTGTGAATTGATGAAATTTCTATTACGATTGGTCATTCCGATAGTGTGCCAGCGTCAAAAATTTTGATATTATTTTTTGCACACTTTGACTGAATATCGTCGATATTTTTGCATTGGAGAGAGGGGGAGAGAGAGAGAGAGAGAATTAACGATGATTGTGCATCAGAGAATCGATCGAAGAATCAGCTATTGGAGAGTAGTCAGTTCGTCCCTATTGGATTCACACGAGTGGATTAAAGCAATTTCTCCTTTACAGATTATCGGATTCGATCAGTCCCGTCTGTCCCCAAAAGCTGCCGGACATCTCAAATGAGCAAGAAGCGTTGGAGCGTATGCCGAAAGGACGATTGGAGTACTTGAAGAGGTTGCTGCCTCACCTGCGGAATCAAAGCGAGGATTGTCTCTACCTGAACATTTACGCACCGGCGATGGGTGAGTAATTTTGCACGTCCTTTGCTGCAAGAAAAGTTAATGCTTCTTGCATTCTTGAGCTCAACAAGGTCGCTCGATTGGAAATATATCCTGCGTTGAAACTTACTTCGAAGTTCGATGATACGTAGGACTCTCGTTCAAAAATCTTGAGGCAAATGTTATATTTGTTTAAAAGTTTCATACGGGTAAGAATTCGTTGACGATTATTACGAAATACGCAGACAATTTAGAAACTTTATTGTTGGACTTTATGCTAGATTGAATTGGATTTTCATACAATGATCGGGCAATGTTATTTAAAGTGAAAAAACGATTTGAAATGATAAATCAGTTTCTCATTTTAATTTCAAACATAGCTTGGGAAAAGTGACATTATCTTGTGTTTCAATCAAACAGATCATTTGCGTTTATGATGGTTAATTAAAGTAATGTAACAATGATCCCAGACGATGTTTTATATAGGATTTGCACGAGAATTTGTATGTATAGTTGTATCAAATAAAGTAAACTAGTTATTAATGAAAATGCAGTGTCTTTGTTCCTTATTCTCTATCTGAGCATGTTTATACTCGACATTTTAAGAAATTTTGTCGTTTCCCACACAGTTGACAACATTCGCACAATAAAATGAGAAATTGATGTAGAATACGTTTTCAGTCAAAAAATTATTTATCTTGACAATCGGATAATGAAATAATTTGGCGAAAAGCTACTTGCTTGTTCTAGCACGATATAAGTACTGAACATTGAGAATAAAAAGTATCCAGAGATTTTTGAACGAGTGTACAAATAGTTGAATCGAAGGGTATTAGTGTATTGCGAGATGCGAAACAGCTAACTGCATAATTGCAAAAGTGAGGTCATTTTATCATTGAGTGATGTTGAGTGATTTCTCAGAATCTTGGAAATTGTCACGGTCGATAGGAATTCGATAAAAAAAAAATTGTTGCGGCTAATTCAAAACAGAATTTAACTTCAAAGTGGAAATATCAGCGCGATAATATTCCAATTTAAATTCGAATTTATGTTAAAAATAGAATGAACAGCTCGGTCAGTTCTATTTATTCGACGTTTAGCACATTCACAAAGAGCATTACCGACAGAGCGAGGAAACGTGAATTTCGCTCTGCTCTTTTTCTGTTTTTTTTTTTTTTTCTTTTTTCGTAAACGAAGATCGATATTCATCGGCTGAAACAGAAAGATATACGCGCGTGTATATCTTCTACGAGTTAACGAGAGTGATGGAAATTATAAATGAGACGGGCACCGTGGAAATCCACTTTATATGCGAAACTATCGCGAACGAACGTGGCGTTTTAATATTAAGCATACTTGTCGATGTTGAATACACAAGTAGCTCGACGTAGTCGCCGCCGTTGTAACTTTCTGACCTCGTTCTTTCCATCCGCAACTTGCGCGGTATCAGTAAACATGATAAAGACACACGAAACTAGATTTCAAGCAGGCTAGGCGCGTGTCCTGCGCAACTTTGCTACCTCATTCTCCGGTAGGCTTTTCACTGATTCCGCTTCTTCAAGAAGCGAAATCTCGTTTGAAAGACGGCCACCTAGCTCCGGCAAATTAGTTCTCCGCGAATAAAAGGAATCACCTTTCCTTGAAAAACACGTGCTCGTTGAGAGTCTCCCGGTCGCTTGAACCGCCGCGACTGATACATTCACCGAATAATTAATATCAATCGTCTCAGCCACTGCTCGGAAAGAACCGTGAACACGGACGAAACGCTGCAAGGGGATCCGCCATTTGCAGTTTCATTTTTCGGCGAAAGGTTTCTTGTCCCGACGACAACAGTCTTCTTCCCGCGCGATGTTATTTCTCTCACGCCACGTGCAACGAGCAGGGAAAGGAACGGTTTCAATAATAATACATCACGACGTTTACCCGGCGAAATAGGAAATTTTACTTTCTCGCCGCGCCTTAAAACTCGCTCGCAAACCTTCTGCGCCCCGGTTCTTCTTGCAGCCTTTCCCGTGCCGGAAATTGAACGGCGTGAGCGTCAGGAACGCGACGTTTTCCTACGAGATACGCGTGTACACGTGTTTACGCGTCTGTGACTTGAAGAATCAAGGGAGGAAAGTGCACGATGCTCGGCGGAGTCGAGGCTGGTGAAAAATGCGTCATCCTGAGGGGACAAGTTCATCAACGTGGTGGAAGAGGGTATTGTCAGCGAAAATCGGTGCGTCGGGGAAAATTTTATTCGAATGACGAACGAGGAATAAAATATAGGGAACAACCCTGGTTTTATTCGCCATTGTTGATTAAATGTCCAATCGAATGAGCACGAAAATCTGATCGAATAATTTGTATAATGTATTCTGATGATGTTATTATCGAGTAGGAATCTATCGTATTCATTTAACTATATTATGCCATAAGTGAAGAAGAGTGTTCAGTATTAATGCGGAGTAATTTTTCGCTATCTATATCGTGAAATTCTTTTCACATTGGTCACATATAGCTAAACTGTTTTTTCAAACGTTACTCGTACGCATACGTGATCAAACGTATTCGTATGAACGAAACACGTACAAATAATTATTTGCATTATTAATAAAAAAAAGTTTGCAATCGTCATTCGAGTAATCAGAAAGGACTAGTTATCACTGCGGATTTATATGCATTTATGAAAAATTTGAAAGTACAGAAATGCATAGAATGCGCATGATACACGAAGATATGAAAAGTTTTTTTACTACACGTTTGACACTGGACTCGTCGTTATTTTCGTGTATTATTGGCTGACCACTTTATAAATGGAACGATTTTATTGGTTGTAATACAAGAACTGAATAACGATGTTGATCTCAGTCAGTGGCAGGCGCTTGCTATTCGCAAGCTCACTTACGTCTCGTTTTAAATAGATACTAGCTTTAATTCACGTAGTAGAATTGAAATCGTTGCTCAAATCGTTGACTTCCGTCTTACCAAATCATTGAACAACAAAACTTACCTTGAACCTTATTAAAATTCAATAAAAGAGACTGAGCAACCAGTCTAAGCAAACAATCAAGAAACAAAAAGACTGTTTTCTGAGATAAAAATACACCGCTGCTAACATATTCATCACGACTGTTAACAGCATCTTCTGTCGATCCCGTGTCAATATCCTCTGTCGAAATGTTAACGCGCCTGACTTTGCAAATTACGTGGCGTTCGCTGTTCGAAATTGCCCACCCACTGAACACACTGCAAAATAACCATGACATTTGGTTAATCGCTGAACAACTAGTTTGCAAACCAAAACCACCGATCATATTTCGTGATCAGCCGTCCGACAAACTATCGCGCGTTGCGAGTTCAAGCGAGTCGACGTTGGACATTCGTCGGTAGCAATTTCATTCCATTCTAACGAGCAAGACAACGTGACTTAGCGCTGATCTGAAAGACGAAACGCGACGCTCCGACGGACGTTGGTCAAGAAAAGAAAAAAAAAAATTAGAAAAAAAAGAGGGAAAAAAGGAACGCCATAGTCGAGAGAATGCAAAGGGTTAGCAACGGCGCAGCCAAAAGAAAGAAAGCATTGCAAAGCGACTATAGACGCGCGTACATCGGACGTTCCCCGGTGCAACCTCTCCCTACGAGATCCGGGTCAAACCGTTTTCATCTCTTTCGTGTACCGCGGGCTGCACGTTCGCGTTTCGACAATGAAACATCGTACAAACGTAAATGTAAGCCGGAATGGGAAACCAGAACACGTTGCTCTGCAAGTCTGCGCGCGAGCGTGACTATCTACTGTCGGGGCAGCTGTCCAGAATACGAAACTGTCGCGACCCTGTCGCTACCGCCTATGTTCATCAATCAAAAAAATAATTCGAGCTTCGCTGTATCTGCCCTTCGAAGGACAACGCGCGCCAAGTGATCTTTTTCCTTTTTTTCCTCAATGGTCAATTATCGTCGAAAAGTGTACTCTAATAATTAGGGTGATATCTGTGCAACGAACGATTGGAAGATCTAAGCTCCTGTTTGCGTTCTTTAACGGCGTTTATTGTCTTTTCAATAGTGTCCTAGTAGGAACTGTTGGTTTTGAATTTCTCGACTGGATTCAGGACATTCGTTCTGCGTTCAATTTGTTAATTGGTATTTATTGTTGTCTCTCATTCGGTGCATTAATATCTACATCGAGTTCGACGAATTCTTAGGAATCTGTTATTCTTGGACATTAAGAGATACTGTCGAATTGTCGAATTTCGAGGGGAATTTTTATCGTATGGATTACAGGAAACGCTTTCGTGAAAGATGTGTGGATTTCCACTGAAACTATAATATTAACGTGAAAGGAACGTGATGTAATATGAGCAACGTTTAATCAACGGAGAGTGTTCGTTCGTTAGACTATATAAAATTATGAATCCTAAACGACAAACGTACGGAATGTTTACAAGAAACAATATATATTTCTTCTCGATAATTTTCATGCATCTGACCAAGAACATCTCGGGCTAAAAAATTGAAGTTTGAAGATTCCAAGAACATGAACGATTGCGCCTCTCAAGAAATGATCCAAACGATAAATAAATGGTAAAATTACCTAGAAAGGCACAGGATTCATTTCCACGCTTAGTACGACTTTGGAAAATAAATTTTGCCGCGTTCGAATCCGCTTGCTATTAAAATTTTCTCAATTAAAGCAGCGTTCACGGAAGAAATGAGACGGCTTGGGCCTGGCCGATGGATAATATCGCCGATAACGTCGTGTTTAACATCGTTACGGGGCGTTGGGCGAGGAACAAAGGCAGTAATCACTGTTCGTTCCCTCGAAACGTGAACGATGAAGTAACGCACACACCTAATCCCGCAAGTTGAGCAAGATGGTCAAGCGACGACGGCTCGTGCGACAAGGCGCGCTGCGGTGAAACAATTTCCGATCCAACTGCCGTTTAATAATGCAGCGGCGATGCACAGGCTGTTTACAAACAGGCCGGCGCATACAGAATCGCTGGGAAATTTAGCGACAGCGAAAGAGCCGTCGCTGTAAGCTTTTAACATTCCGCTCTGGTTAACGCCGCGCGCCACACCACAATCCATATAAAAGATGCATCCTAGATAGCCGTTGGATTCACGCAGCTGGCAAACAATAACGGTGATTTTATCATTGTCGCCGCTAATGAAGTTCTATTCTTCGCGCTTATGCCACCTTGCTTCTCCTCACCTTCTGCGCTCTGTTTACGCGTCACACTCCTGACTTAACGAATCACGCGCTGATTCGAGCACGGTGGCTGAATTCCATTCCGCATCGTGGGGTTGAACCGTTAAGATTCGGCTCTGTTTGCTCGATATGTTCGCTTTGAAGATTTGTTAAAGACTAGTTGGAGAGATTTGGGATTGGCATGACTCCGGATTTAAACACGCTGATTGGTCGAGATGCAATTTATTCGGAGGCAATGGAAAGGTACCTCAATTAGTTCCAGAAATTCTGTACAACTACTCTCTCTCTCTCTCTCTCTCTCTCTCTCTCTCTGTTCGTATCTTTAAGCACGGAGTGACTTGGAACTGTTATCGAATTTTAGATTCTTACTGACACTTACGCGAGCATGATTCTTATTCGTATTCGTATTCGTTGAATGAGACACTCGCTTGTAAATCTGTGTGACTCTGCATTGGCACGACCACATCCGACGATAGACAAGTAATAAAGTAACAAAATGCGTTGAATCTCGTTGAAACCCAGCCAAAAATTAATATATCATTGCTGAAGGCAATTGTTAACCACTAGGATGGTGGTTTGAAGAAATTGAACGAACTTACCTTGCGTCGCAACGTGCTTGAAGATACATATTTTCAAGAGGAAAAGGGAATCGACGAAGAGGAACGATTCGCTCGTCAGACCTCGATCAACCGACACTTATGGACATGATCAACGTCGCCAGCGGCGACAAGAGGGATTACCGAACCGCGAATTGATTCTGTCAGAGGCCTGGAAGACGTTGCTGAAGCATTACACGTGTTTAATGGGCAGACTACGCGTGTCCAGAACCTGATGATCTTCCGACGTTGGAGATCTCCCGTCTTGCACGTTGTTCGACATCTTGTCCCCCAATCAGCAGACCGCCTATTCATAGCTTGCGAATATTTCGAGTGGGAGAGATCGATGAATGACTACCTCCGCGTCAAATAGGATGGAAGCTCCTCGCGGAAGTACTGCATTCGAAAGTACTGACTGTCAAAGGACGTAAAAGGAAGGGCGCTCGTGACCCAAATGACGTGACTGGCAACGCAGGTGTTAGGAAAACGTGGTGAACGTCGACGCTGGTGAGACGAGGTGACAATCCGTGTGTTTGTCCCTGTCAAGATAGTGCTTCGCGTTCGGATCTAAGGATCTTATTGAGCTTCGTCGAATCGTTATTGTACGTCTGACGCGAAACTTGGATCTTCCATATTTCCTAATATAATATAATACTGGAATCCTGAAATGGAATCAGCTTTCGTGAATACATTATAGATCCTATCTCACGTTTGATAAAATCTGTCTCTAAATTTTCGATGGATATAATTTTTTAATATACGTGTGTGCTAATATTTGCGCGTGTAACTTACGACACGTATATATCGTCGGTATTTCGCATGCGTAGTAAATGGACTTTGCTTCCGTTAATTTTTGATATGCGTCTATTCTATTACACGTGTTAAGGCGTATTAGTCAAAAATATTCGAAGTTTCACTTCTCACCTGAAATCTCGACCTCGATAAGAATACATATGTACATAATATTATATAAATTTGCAATATAAAAGTCATAGGGATCTCTTGATACATTTCTATGCAGTATTTACATAGTTAACTCTTGAATTCTGAACCATTGAAAATTCCAAGTAGTCGTAATTCAATGACCAGAAGTTATAATCATTACATTATTCATCCAGAGAAATGTTCGACGGTCGAGGTTTTTTTGATATGCGCAAAAGAGAAAGAGAGAGAGAGAGAGGAGGAGGAGGAGGCACGGAGAAATGAAACGGTAAGACGGAAGAGTGGCGGAGCCATCAAACGTAAGAGAAACTGGAGAAATTCCTGAATATTTTACATGGATCGTCTTTTACGCGAACTTTCGAATTCAACTTGGCTGACGCTCAATTCTCGCCGGGGCTTCGCTCGTATTCTTTTGAACTGAACCAGTTTCACGGTTGATCAACCGCCGAACGGAATCTGCTTGAAGATCCACGTAAGTTTGATCGTGTTCTTTATATCGAATATTTACACAGTTGCCGAGCTGAGCTATTGATTAAGCCGACATTCTTCGTCGGTCCTTGTATCTTGGATTAACCACTTTAGCCTGGTCAATTAAGTTCCAAGAAAAGAGCAACGTGCTTACTTAAAGTCGACTGCAGAGTGAAGTTAAAGGTCCCGGAAGGCTTTCTCTCTTTGATCGATCGATCGAGGCGTTAGTCGTCCGTTACAGCGCTCGATCGAAAGATGTTCGTTAATGAAGCGCTTCGTTTCGATCACTTAGACCGATTGTCTTCTCAGTCTTATCCACTCTTATTCGATATTGTTCTCTTCGTTCTGGTCGTCTCTCTTTGTCTCGCGACGCAGCGAAGTAACTAACTAATCAATTCTAAACCGAACGAGGAAAAAAGAAACTGAAAATCGATTCTCCGTTTCGAAAGTAAGTATTCTAGTCAGCTCGTTGATTTGAGCGTTAATTTGAGCAACATGACAGGTGCAAGAGGAGTTAAATCCATTCGTTACTCGCGAGATCAAACGCCCACACTCTCGACGTAATATACTAATATTAATCCCTTTTCCAATCTCTCCGATATGATAAACATTTTCTTATCAACATTCCCCTAACACAGGGTGTTTCGTAACTTGTGGGACCCACTTCAGGAGCTGATTGTACGCCTAAAAGTGATGAAAAAAAGTCATATAAATACAGGTCCTATCCGTCTTCGTTTATAAGACGTAATGAATTTTACAAACAGAGCAAACTCTCTGTCAGCTCTCTCTTTCCATAGACCGCCATAGTTCGTAAGCAAGAATTCGCACTGTTTACGAATAATACTTGCTTGATATCTTTCGTGTGACCATTTGAAGATTCAGCAAAATTTCGCGATGCTCTCTAAATCAGTTCAGTTCTTGCTAATAATCGTAATACACGTCGTTTAAGATTCCCCTATTTAATAACCACGAATATATATCGAACAGTTTCGAACAGCCACGTGGAACGTTCACGACACTGAAAGACACTCGGGCAGCTTCCATTGTTCACCCGGTATCGTATTCGAGACTTTAGCTTAATGGAAGACCGGGTGAAAGTTGGTGCTCGCTTAATGCACGGCCGCTCGTTTCTCTTCGTTTCGGAACTTTCTGCCCGTAGCGCGGAGCAAGATGGAACGCTAAACGGATCGAAGAAGACGAGGAAAGGGGCTGGCAATCACACGGACGTCTAATCCGGCGCGCTGGGGCCCTCTCGCAATCCTGGGGAGTGGGGGAGAGGCAAGTTTTCCCAATCTACGTCAACTAGTAATAATCGAATCCGCAAGTAGTCGGCATTCGTTGGAGCCGATGATCCGAAATAGCCGGGTTGCCCCGGCACGAATTTCTTCGGAGGCCATCGGCCGTGAAATTATTTGTTCGTCCGGGCTGAATGAAAGATAAAGTGGCTTCCCCTGTTCCGTTGGAGCGTGGCCTTTTATATCGCTGATCCCAGGGCCCACCTAATGCCCGACGATGATCAAGCACCATTTGTATTTTTCGCGCGATCCCTCAACCTGGCCTCTCGTTCTCCGCGAGGCTGGAGTTTCGGGGTTTAGGAAAGCTGGGGATGGATTTATTGCTACGGAGGAGCGAAAAAAAAGAGAGGAGGCGAAAAGAGTCCGATAAAGGGAAGAGTGTAAATTGAGAACGGCGAGGTTTCTCTCGTCTGATGCCTCAAAGATGCTTGGATGAAATCGAACTCTGTGAAATTCAAATATCGACTATGTGAGACTCAATTTCTAGATGGTCGCGCGGAAATTTTTATTTTACTATCAATATCACATGTTTTCTTAAAATATTTGTCATATTTGTTATATTTTAAACCGTGGTATAAAGTCGGTATTTTGATCCACGATAAATTCGTCGTACCAATTATATCGCAACTATACGACATTTTAATTTTTATCTAAATAATGTACTGCAAACAGAATGAATTCAATTCGTACTCAAATTAATATATGCGTACCTCGTATCTTGTAATACACAGAAATTTGATCACTAGTGATGGCTCTGGTATCGTAAAGGTTCACGCTCCTCGAAACGAAAGTTCGTTCAAATTTTGAAAAATATCTCGCCGGGCGTATATCAGACTCGTGAAAAGACGGGACACGGTTTCACCCAACGAACCAAGACGTAAATCGTCGACACTTTTCCCGAATCATCGACAATGAATCGCGTGCGTGTGTATCTCGCGAGAAAAGACGTTCGTGTAAAATGTCGGCTCATTAGCCAGGGGAGATGTCGTTTTAATTAATTACGTGGCAAAAAAACAGTGTCTCGTGACACGTGCTGATCCTTAATGAGAGAAAAAAGCGGAGGATGCCGAGTAGAAAGAGAGAGACATCAAAGAGCTGCAGCTGACGGTGGGTGAACGGTTGCTTCATACTCGGAATACGAATTACGTTTCACAAAGGAGCGCCTACCCTCATATTCGCTGCCTCCTTAACTTATCTCTCTGATGCTTGCTTGTACTCTTTTCTCGCTAGAAACGTAGGGGGGAGGAATCGTCAGTCGGACGAAAAAATAAATTATTTCGTATATCGAACTCGCAGCTCCTTTCTTTCGCCATCCTTTGGCCTCTTACTATTTCCTCATCGGTAAGGGAAACACTAAAGTGTGCGTCTTTACTCTGTCGGCATAATATGAATTCTTGGAATTACAAACTCTCTGATATTGAACCTCTATGCGAATCGACTGACATTCTATTTTCGCTAGGAACTCGTGATATTGCTCTCGATTCGGCGCAGTGCATAAAAATGTACAACATTCTCTGTCGGTTCGAGCTTTGCAACCCACTCGCCGACACGGTCCCTTTCCCTTGACAAAGTTCGAGAATTATTTAATCTAAATGCAGGTTTTCACTTGGAAATCCGCTCAGTTGATAATTTTCTTACCTTTTATGCGAAAATGAATAGTTCCCTTCAGATAAAAGGAAAATCAACAGCTTTCGAGAACATTTCGTTCAGTAATTAAAATCAGAATGAAAAAAGATACAAGACAACTGTTATTCCGATTAAATTGTAATTTATGCATTTGACGGTTATTATTACTGTTATTTGTTATCAATTCGATTATTATTTTGATAAAAATTTCTTTGATTATAAATCACAAAAAAAACACGATTATAAACGATCGAAAATTGTTTTTCGTTGTCGATAAGGAATTACCGATGAAAGAAATATATTTTCACCACAAAACAATGCTCTACGCTATTATGAGCCACCAAAATAAATTTACTCAATTGATAACGTGATTAAAAGCAAAATTCTCCCCATTGATAATGATCATCGACAGTGAAAAAAAATTTTGTAATCGTTATTCACAAAATATTTCAATTATGTTACTTTTTGGAAAATATTCTCTACATTTCACGATTAATATCTTTACCTAGATAGTAAACAAATCGCTTTACTTTTCATCTCTAATTTCGTTTCGCGGAGCTCATTTGGACGACCGTCCGTTCCTTGAGAAACGAAAATTTGACCGGCACGAAAGTTGCCCCGCAAATGGCGGACAAGCGTGGCGGACAACGCAAAACTCCCGATATGTTGATGATCCACTTAGGCGAAAACCCGCCTCGCGCGGTCATGTGGTCGCGGGCGACAGCTGAGAATTATCGCGGCGATTTAGCGCGGCGAGTAGTAGAAGCGAACTAGTAATTACGAGCCGGTTGTTTCTGAACGTTGTGACGATCGATACTATCGTCAGCCGGCATTACGAATAGATAAACGTATTTACGAGGATGTCGCGCGAACGCTACTTCCGCGCTGCAACTGCGAATTAATCGGTCACCAAGAAATCCCTCTTCCGCTTTCCCTTTGATCTTCTTTGCATGCCGGGAATCAGAAATCAGTCGGAATTACTCGTTCTTACTTCGAGGCATCAATTTCAACGAGCGTGTGTGACGAGGTGCATTAATACTTCAGTATCAGCCGACATCATCCGGGCCCGTGTAACGTAATGTGAACATGCGCAAACGGATGTGTCGCCGCGTTTTAGAGATTTTATCATTTCGTCGTTTCACTGGGAATTGTTTCCTTTGTACACACGGAGTTCCAGCGCTGTTATTCCCCGTGATTGTACAAAGCGGAATGCAATTTCATCCCTGTAGAACGCGGCACAATTAAGATTTACAAAGCAGATTATCTCTAACTCGGATTGCATCAAACAAATTTCGAAACGAATTTCGAAATCTTTGACACCCGTGAACCCGCTGCATAATTTCGGGAATATCTTTCCTCACGTTGTGATTAACCCTTTGTATCTGAGATGTATTTAGCGATACTTAATAGCATTATTTTGTCTTGTTGAACCTTTCCATCATTTCAACCTGACGATAATTCCTCGGTAAGACATGCAAAATACTTTCGAACCCGCCTTTCGAACATGTATCACAGAGAATGTAATTGAAAATTCATGTAATACGTCCTATTTCCACAGGTTGTTTATGGTCTTAAGCGTAATATAATAGAGCTTCCTTTTTGCGAAAGCTCTACCTTCTGGAACATCTTTATTCGAGTACAGTGAATGCTTCGATCTTTCGAGTAACTTTAAAAATCGAAAATCGAATAAAAAATCACGTGGCAGTGTTTGCTTATGAATGAAATTTTACTCGTTATTCCTTCATTTTTCAACCGTACTATAAAAACGCAAGGCATTTGATTTTATTTTGTATATTTCATATTTTCTCCAAGTCAAATCGAGACAAATTGTAAATTCCAAAATTAACTGATGTAAAATTTGAACTTTTATTATTCGCAATGACAAGTTACGAATTAAGTACAGTTTATCAATGTAATCCTTAAAATGTTTTACAAACGCGGTACTTAAAATTGTTCGTACTGACTAAATTTTGGTACGGATTAACTGACATTAATCTCTCATGGGAAAATTTAACTCCAAAGTCAAATTGTTTCCTGAAACGGATTGGATTCGGATTTCAGAATGTCTGTCAGTAATTAATATCATCAGCTACTAATAGATATTCTATCCTACCGGTAGAACGTTTGAATATTAACCCCTAATTGATGTCATCGAACGCAAGTTGCTAAACCATCACGTGTAAACCAGTTTAGATCCAATATTAATTTTGGAATCAGCTTAATTTTGGAATTTTTAATTGAATTCAATTTCATCGCCCATCTCCACCGGAGAGACTGCAAAATGCAGAATAAAGTCAAGCGTCTCGAATACAAATTACTAGAGTCATCTGTGATCGCACGATACTCGAGACGCAGTGAGAAAGTACGTCAAATTCTTTTTCTCCTTCCCGCGCTCGTGTCAGAAATCACCTACGAAAACTTAATTTCAAACGGCAAACCTCACAGACAATTTAACAACGTAAAAGTGTTGAATTGGCAAAGTGGGATCCACGGTGAAAAGACACGGGGAGCGCGAAACGGTCGTCGACTCGCAAGTTACACGCTGTCCCCGATTAAAAAACGATTTTGAAGATGATTTATCACCCGGCCAAATTGAATCGCTAATCTAAGTTGGAGAACTTTCGCCGGCCGTCCGACTGAATTATGGCCAGCGGGAATAGAATGCCATCGACGGTTACGCGATGCCTCTCCCTCTTTCGCGATTGTCTGAAACTGAACTTCCGCGGAATCTTGCTCGGGATCGCGGCCTTTCGACGGCCACTTGGCCCCCCATCCGCCTGCGGAACATATGGGGAAAAAGGTCGGACATTTTGATTAAGAGCGGCACGATAAAAGCACGCTGGTGCCGTCGATCGCGAGAGTTATAGTGACGCGGCGAGGCGAGCCGTGCGGAAATTCTTCCGGCGGAACTTTGTTTTGCCAGCCGCGAGGCTTTTACGAGTGGAATAAAGTCACGGAAACTCGAATAAATTGAAAGATATTACAAGTATGACTGTTACGTAGATCGCCGTTGCATACCAATGAATTTCCGCGAGGCAACGTTAGCTCTTCCTCGGGTCGTTACGCCACTGCGAGCGTTCCCTTGAAAAATGTTAAACGATGAATCTCTTTTTCTTTTTTTCTTTCTACCGGGCGAGGCAGCGAGTGTTCCTTCGAGGATCGAGTAACGAATTGCCTTGTGCTTTGTCGCGTAGCGCGTTAGAGATTTATCGGTCGGCACGAGCGACGCAAAAATCAGTAACACTGGATCGAGGTATCGACGAGTTGTTCCATTTCTTGGTTAAATGTTGAAATTTTTCGTTAATTTTTCGTACGGTATATTTTGTTGATTTGGAACATGCATCTCCTCATTTCACATATGCTATGATAGATACGGCGTGTGTTTCATTTTACTACTTACAAGTTTAATTTGTAATACTATGATTACGTTTCATTTCAGTTGTATTAATTGTATTCCTTCGTTACAAATGCTTCTTTCAGGTGTATCAGGAAATTTCGCTCGAGATTTCTCGATCTAAAATTCACATTACTATCGAGCGAGTATCCTATTTCAGGATCAGAACAAATATCAAAATGCACTCGATCAATTTCCGCTGGAACGTCAATTGTATCGAACAATGCGCTCTACTTCCAATCTCGCAGCTGATTCACTTCCGTTGCTTGTATACAACGATTGTTTGTTAATACATATTGTCTTCATCGCATCATAATGGATTGGTTCCATTAAACGAGCAAATAAGCAAATAAAGTTTCGAGGTTCTTCGAGGGCCCACTGATGAATTTCCTTCCGCTTCGTCACGTAGCGTCAACGTTTATTAATCGACACGATGTTACTAGAACGAGTGACAAAGAAATTAGTATAATTGGACGAGGTTGAGGGAGGGAGGGAGGAGGGGGGAAGAGGGGGCGTCGAGTCCAAGTAAAATAAAAGGGACAAAAATACGACGGGCTGTGGCAACGAGCGCGCTGGTAATCAATCACGCGATCACCCCCAACGAATCTCCGTCTCTCGGAAAACCGACACCTCGATCGGGGGGAGGGGGGAGGGGCTCTTAATTACACCCGGGAAACTTGCGGCCGTGCGCAATCATTCTCACCCTAATAGCGTCATAACTCAAGTAGAACGCAGCACTTTCGTTGAAGAGCAACCGCGTTTAACCGTTGCCGCATTCATAACCTCTCGTCCCGTTGCTCCTTTTTTTTTTTCTCTTCGCCCTCTGATCGCGAATTCATCGAGGTGAATCGCGGTCTTCGTCGTCCGTTTGTCGCGCACACGAGCCCGAAAGTATCGAGCGCGCGGTGAAACTCCGCTAACCGGCCCGGAGGGGCGGGGGGCTGAAACTAATTATGGGAAATTTTGCAAAATTGCTTGGAAAGTTTCGTCGAAGTTGGTTTTTACGCGAGGGAAGGCAACGTTCGTAAGCGCGCGGGGTGTAAAAGTCTTTACGACGGTAAATCGTTATTATTTCCCTCGTCCCGTAATTGAATTTCTCCAAGAGGCTGAAGAGCATCGAAGGCCGGAGTTGCGTTTAACGAGTTTAAGCAACAATCCCTCGAATTTACACTGGGTACACGCCGGCAGGGATGTGTTAATCCTTGATCATTAACGATGCTACCCAGTGGTCTTATTTTCTTAATCAGGACGATAAATAACACTCGCCTGTTAAGTCCAATATAACCTTAATGTACCGCGTAATTATATTCGCGCAATTCCAAATAATTGCCCATTCTCTGCATTGTTGCGTTTCTCGAAGTTTAGTGTGAAATTTATAACGTAGTTAACAAACGTTGTAATAAAATTGACGTCCAGTTATAATTGGACTGCGGATTTTTGTGGAATTTTATATTTTCACAAACAGAGGCAAAGAAACAGATTCTGAACATAACGAATGCTTTGTTTCCGACATTTTATACGTCTTTTTTGCAACTTTGCGAAAATTTGCAGTGCAATCGTGATTAATACTTATCTATTTACGGCCTTCCGATTCACATACTTTGATGTAGCTCGCTGCGCAAGTAATATCATCAATATTACATTATATCGTATCGCTTTGTACTTAATCCGTCATGTTCTGTGTAATTATGCATCGTAAAAGGGGTCCGTTAAATGAATTAGATTAAATATGCCGCCGAATATAGGGACGAGTGAGAATAACTGAACACGTTGCTGAACGTGTATTTATCGACGGGGGGAGGGAGAAAAAAATTTAATTAGCCGAAAAGCGGTGAATTGTGGTTAGGTGAGGCAGTAGTAACCCCATGGTGGTAAACGTTGGTGGTATTTTAAGTTTGCAAGAGAGGCCCGTGTTGACCCGGTACAGAACAGGGATATTGATTCAACGTCGCCACAAGGGTGTTGTTGAATTTTTAGCACCATATACTGAAAGAAAATAACCCCGGGATCTTTCTAAAGTAAACGCGAACTATCGGTACTTTATCTCCCCTTCCAAAGGGACGTTTCTGAAATTATTGAAACAGTCGTGGATAGCTGAGAGCTCATGTTGATAATCGTCGATAATCTCTCAATAGTTTCAGTTCCTCTTGAAACGTTCACGCATCACCTCTAGTGGTTCTATCAGACATCGACAAATTATAATCTCGATGGTGACTGTTTGACAGTCTCATCTGAGGGAGCACTTGAAGAATTAAGTACAGGCATTCGTTTGACGATGGTGAGATGTAATGTCGAAACACATATCTAGAATAAAGAATACAACAATGACGTAAGAAGAATAAACGAAAACTAATTCCCAAAGACGGAGGAAATCGTGAGTCATTCGAATAATTCGCACAATTCGTAGTAATTCGTATAAACGAAACTTCTTGTTGCTCCTTCTGACAACGAGAGTCGATGAAATTGGAGAAAATTGGAAATATTTCATTAACTCCTACGTGCGTACGTACTCTTCTTGTTCCAGCAAACCACAACGCGCATTGGCGATTCTGTTTCCCGATATTACACACATCGGCGGAATATAATCAGTAAAACTTCGTGGCAAACGCTTTATTTAAATCCAACGATTATTCCCAACGCTGCTCGAAATAAATACGAGTTTATCTGCTTTGTTTGAAACGGTATTCACGATTCGCAAATAAATTACCGGTCAGACGATAAAATTAAAGTTTCCGTGCGCGAATGGTTGATCTGCGTATCGTTCGTTTTTAGTAGAATATCCTCGAGCTATGGTCAGCACTTGACGGCTGTAGCGGAATTCATGGACAGACAGCTGGATACCGGTACGTACGTAAGCTCGTGTAAACGATACGCCATCGCCAGTTCGTACGATCCGTTTGACACGCCGCCGACCGCGTATGCAAATGTCCGACTCCTCCGAAACAACGAAACGGCGCGCATAAAACAATCGCGTCCCGGTTTGTCCGGTGGAAAAAAACAAAAAAAAAAAAAAGCGAGAGAGAGAGAGAGAGGCCGTGCATTCAGGTTGCGTGTCCCGGTGCACGCGCATCCTGTAAAGGGTTGTTCAATTGAAACGCGACCTCGGATTTCAGGGGGTTGGCGGCTAGAGTGGCGCATATTTTTCCGCCGCGAAAGTAGGACAGAAATTCATTGCCGGGCGAGTGGGAGGGAAGTAGGGGCGGAGGGTTCTTTTATGAAGCGTCGCGCGATTCGTAATTTGGTATTCAAAATTTGCGCAGACAATATTTATCCGCATTGCGTGGACGTTCCATCGCGGACGTCCGAGTCCGCGGGATCGATTACGCGTGCACGGGATATATACGTGTATAATCTAATTTGATTTATTTTCCAGCGCGGGATTTGAATTCTACGCGTGCAACGATTCGGGGAGTGTTGTTAATTAATTTTATAATTTCGTTAGATCCGCTCCTAGGCTAACTAGTTCGCGGAGATACGGTAACGAAGCGCGTTCGAAAGTAAATGGGCGATGTTAGTCAGACGTGCGCGGTCGATTTAATATCGGTGCGTGGAATTTGACGCACGTTCGCCTCTGTTTTGCAAAAGCAGAAGCTCCGGTGAATCAAAATTCACATTCTTTGTTTCACTATCTCGCTAAAGACGGGTTTGTGTCGCGATAAATTTTAATGTTTAACCCTCTGTGTCGGACTCTCTCTCGATTAACGCGAAGAATGGTGGATCCGTTTCATCAACAGAGATTTAATTTGTGAAGGAAGAACAATACGTATAATATTACGGGAATGCATTAAATTTATTAACAATATAAAACGATATCAAAAAGTACATTGATATAATGTGAAACATAGAAAGATGCAAAATAAAAGTTGTTAAACCTAGCGACATAAACATTTTAGACCGAAGGTAAATTTTTTCATCGTGTATCCCATAAATCTTCCGATCAAGTATTTTTGAAAACTTTTGTCGAGTTCAATTTGACCCCAAATTGCATTGAATGCGAATATTTCATATTTCATGGTCTTTAATATACAAGATAATAAATTAGAGTAATAATTATATTAATCCTAGCGATGCTGTTCCGCTGTAAAATTAGTCAGTCGTGCGAGAAATATTTTATGTACTGTTTCTTCAAGGATATCACAAACACGTAAAGACACGTATAGATACTATGCTTTTAGATACAACAGCAACACTTTGACGCTGTAAACGAACACAGTTTGAGGTATAGGGCAAAAAACGAGCACGAAATTGAGCGAGTACAACGTGGTACGAGAAACAAAAGTGTCCGGGTACTGGGGTTGCAAGTGTAAAAATTGAAAAAAAGGAAAAAAAAAGGAGAAGAACAATGACGCGGATGACGCGGAGGCACTCGGACGTAAGCAACGAAGAGGGGTCGAGGACTGTCGGGGTCGAAGAAGGGTTGAACGCTCTCACCAGTGAGAAGAGGGATGTAAAATTGCAAGGAGATCCTCTCGACTGCTCGAAATATCCCTTTCGTGTACCTTCGCAGAAATGATGGATGAACGCTTGTATCGAGAATTCTGCTCTTAATTGGGTAGCGGAAAAGTCTAATTCGCCAACACTCGAAGGGTGTTATTTTCTTCGAATTTTCTGAAAGTGTGGGCGACAATTCTCGTGACAACCGCGTGATGAACGAGTAGAAGGATTTATTAAATGCTGGAATCAATTTTCTTCTGCCAAACGATACGATATTCATTCAGAACTTGGTAAAACTTGGTTTGTCCGTGCTTCGAGTCTCGTAATTGATCAGCTTATTCTCGTCTACTGGCTCTTATAATCCAAACAAATAAGAGTAGAACAGGAAGGGAGCTAGCGAGGAGAGGAGCATGCTCGTATAAACAAAGTTTGCTACTGCGTTTAATATTTTAATAGAAAGTGAAGTCTCTTTCGTGCCATAAATTCATCACTACACTGCGGATCTTTATGCATTTATGAGAAATTTAGAAAATACGAAAGTCCCCAGAGTTCGCGTGAATTGTAAAAATACGTGAAATATTCACAGTGAAGTGAATCTACTTGTTACGATATTTAGTAGCGGAAACCAAGTTCTGCTCATACTACGAATTTTTAATCGCTTTCATAGAAATTTGAAATTGCGTAAATATTCCGCTGTTTATCACTGGGACACGGTACAGTATTCGCACATCTTGTTTGTCGATTTCAACTCGTATATAATTATTACATATGAATTACAGACGTATTTGCGCGGATTTGTACGTTGCAGTTGCCAATTTCGAACGATTGATATTTTAATTAATCGTTAATTATAATCATTGAAATTATTTCATATTCTATATACATTTCATTGAAAAACATTGTGAAAGAACAATTATTCAAAGCAAATTGTTAGGCTGATTCGCTCTATTCGATCAAATATCATTATTTAGACTGTACGTTCATTTTCAACTTTATCTATACAACTTCATGTTCATTTCATTTTTAACTTCGTATACAAAGTATGTCATATTTTCTCGACCCATGGAGACCAAACATTTCGCTCGTTATACATTCAATTTTATTATCTCTTTTCCAGAAATTTAATTTTAATTATCTCTTTTTGTATCCAAGAGCCCTCCGCGATTATTGTCTTTCAACACGTCGAACATTTGAACAATTCGACTTCTCCCATTGACGTCCTACTTTCGCAAAATATTTTTACTGAGAAACAGCACGTGCTGTTTCTACGATACACAGGAAAATTGCAACACGAGTTCATCCACGATCAAATTTATTTTCCAAGCGGTCGGTAAACGCGAAAGAGTGACGATGAAAACGCGCGGCAATAGACGATGAATCATCGACGACAGGCGTTCGCCGGACGTCTTGTTTCGCGTTTTCGTTTTCATCGGTTTGTCGCCGTGTCTCCGTTTCCTCGAGGAGGAACGAGCAACGATCATGCAAATGAACTTCCATATATACTCGGGAATAAAACTTCGTCCAGACGGTTCTCAAGTTTTTCGCCTTCGCGATCCGATCGATCGAACTACGATTGTTAGAACGTTTCATCATTCCCGGAGGAACGTCTCCGGATTATCCGTGGATTCACGGATCGATCAATCAAGTTTTCCAGGTCGAATCGAGATTTCTGAGTTTTTTCTCCGGAGTCGGACAGTCTCCTTTTTTTCTTCTTCTTCTTCTTCTTCTTCTTTTTCTATTCTTTTCTTTTCTCTCCACTTTTCTCCGCGAAAGAAGCGAAA
The DNA here is from genome assembly GCA_036937485.2 of Tetragonisca angustula. NCBI lineage: Eukaryota > Metazoa > Arthropoda > Insecta > Hymenoptera > Apidae > Tetragonisca > Tetragonisca angustula. Next base: position 1,921,592 of record JAWNGG020000001.1, read on the forward strand.
GAAGTAGCAGGTTTTACTTGTTGGAATATCGATTCTTAAAGGGAGAGACGGTTGCCGGTGGAGCACGAGGTTTCCACCAGCGTGGACAGCGACCGCTTCGACGCCGCGTAAATTGCGAACACGCCCTGTTGTTCCGACGCATTACGCGGTCCGGCTGGCATTGTGAATTCAGTTTTTGTTTCCACGGATCGAGACCAGGCGTTCCGTTGTTCCTTAGAACGGTATAACGAGCGTAATATAGAATACGCTTGTTTCGCCGGTTGTTTTTATTCGAGAGAATGTTTGCTCGCTCGGTGGAACGCGCTTAATTAGGGTAGAAAGATCGAGGGTTTTGTGACGGTTCCGAGGTATCACCCAGAGGCGAGAGAATGGAATTGTTCGTGTCGCGTTAACAGGTTCGTGCGGATTAACCGATAGGAAATAAGCGAGTTATGGAAGTTTCAGGAGGTAGACCCCGAACTGGCGTTAATGCAAACGATTTCGATGACCTGTCCAGTGAACACTTAAAAGTTACACGTCTGTTGTAAAATTGGTGTTCACTTAATCTTCTGGGTGCTGCTGTTGAGTGGTGGTGCATATTTTATAAAATTCTGAAATCCTTCGTTTGAAAGATATTAACAATAGGTATTTATACATGTGCGAGTGTCGAGTCGTAAAGGGGACCAAAATCGTGAATAAATTTTCCTTTGTAACATGCACCATAAAGTGCATAATGAACACTGAATCCAACTCTCTTTTAGAAGATCCGGAATAACGTTTATTTTTACGAACTCTCAATTTGCATTCTTTAATACTTTAATATCCTCATTAGGAACTTGATAACTCTGAATTTCTTGACTTCAATTTCAGAATATTAGTTTATTTATTGGTATTACCCAGCACACCTAATAAAATCGATAAATTCTTAGAAATCCGTTATTTTTTCTTTTTTTTTTTTTTTTGTTAAAGGACCGTCTAAACGAGATGCGATTGTGAAAACAAGTTTATCATAGTAGCATTAATATAGAAGCCGTATATACTGTTGGACGTCATGAGGAGAATCGTCGAATAAAGAGAACGCAGTTCGCAAATGTAAGAGACGAAAGGAAAATAAGGTTATCGCGAGAAAACTGCGGGTTTCCGCTGGATGTACTGTTATATAAAATTCGACACAGGTGGAGCGTGACGAGCGTTAATTTTTCTCCTTTTCGCGCGATACGAGCAACGTTCATCGGTGGCCATCCTTTCCAATAACGGCGAGCTGTAAAGCGTCGTTAATCGGCATTCCGAGAATGTACCATAAATTCATGAAGGCAGCGACGAACACGAGGTCCGAGGGTACAGTTTTCTGCCTCTTGGTGAAAAGAAGTCACGCCGCCGTACGCTTTAGCAACGTCTCCAGGCATACGTGCCTCGTATTTCGTTCGGTTAGATCCCGTGCACGTGGAGCCGCGGTCGGTCACGTCAGCCACTTATTTACTGATATATGCTGTCGCACAGGCACAAAAGAAAATCCCGGTTTCACAAGGGCGGCAAGCTTGCGCCGCGTTAAAATCATCCATGACGTCCAGCCCGCGGGAGCTTCAAATTTATAGCTCTCGCTGATAGCGAATGTACCGCGTCTTAACGTTGCACGAGACGCTTTTTCTACTTGGCACACGTGTTGTAATTTTCAGTGGCAGCAATTCAATTCGCATCTCACCACCGAGCCGAAATCTCTTGTCGCGTCTTGTTGTTCGTCATGGGTGTCTGATCACTTTCAAGATAATAATAGTTATTAACAATTGAGACCTTGCAGAAGCAATTCCGCTCGTTAATTGGTTGTCTACTGTTGGCTAATTCGTGCAGTTAAGAGAATATATCGATCACGATGTGAAATTGAACATGTACGTTTGAAACTGTGATTTGTGTGAAACTTGTACATACATATCTACCACTAACAAAAGAATTTGCAAATTTATTCATTTATTGATATTATTTTGTTAATTTTTTTTTAGCATCGAATTAGCTCAACGCTAAGGGACAAATTAAATTGGAAAAACAAAGGACGAGAAGTGAAAGTAACATGTTCAGCGATATCTTAAATGGAGCATGTTCATGAAACATTTCAACAATAAAAAATGTACACGAATATGAATTGTTACGTTCAAGCGTGCAATAGTTTCTGGTTCCGGTTTTGTTTCTTTGTTAATTGATTAAATCATCTAATTCAAATATAAAATCGAAAGAGTTGAACGTACGTTCGTTTAAACTCTTATTTTCGCAAACTTTTCATTTTCCGAATAAACTCGAACTAAGTTCAATAATTGAATTGAAATCTCATCAATATATAGCGCGGTTCACTTTTGTGCTATGAATCGCAACAGTACAGCGTAAATTTCCTGTTTCTGTTTTTTTTTCTATATCCAAAAAAATTTGAATAACGCTCGCTGGAACAAAGTAGATGATGCAAATAAACCAGCAAGCTCCAGTCTTCCAATTTTCAAGCAAGTAGTATCTTTGGCAGCAGTGATCGTTCCTCTTTGGCTACACCCCAACGCGCAGCCAAGATCCATATTAAATTCCACGTTCAATATTTAGAGATACTGGTTTCGTCTTTAGCGGAAGCAGTTGTTTCTCAATTACCAGGATAAGTATCAATCAATTCATTAATTTACAGGGCGCTTTCCGCGAGGCAATTGAAAAAGAAAATTGAAGTATGAAAGATCCTTCTCCTTTTGAGTTTTAATTTTACATTTTGAGAACCTTTTATCAGAATTTCATTGCCTAATGGTTGTTTAATAAGAATGCACACCGCGCATGTAGATAAGAATAATAAGAATGATCACAAAGTTTGTGTTTCAACAAAGCATACTTTGTCAAAACAATTAATTTGAATTACACGACAAGCGTGGAGGATCTCGTATTATTCTACGAACTATAAAAAGAATTGAGAACGAAACACTGAATGTTTCAGTTAGAAAGCGTTAAGGGTGTATATGTGCATTATGAGGTACATATGTATGTACGTATGTGTGTTTTTACGTGCAAATTAAACTTAACACAGCAAACGACAAACATCAGTATCAGCTACTTGCAAAAGGCTGAAAAAAAGAAAACTATTTTCATTGCGATCCAACAAGTATTCCGTCAATTGTTCGTTTCGACCGTGTAATCCGTTAATTGCGAATCGCCGATTTACGCCACGAAATCATTCTTAAATCGGGGAGAAAGCCATTTCAACGGTATTCAACTTTTCAATCCGCTCAATGGTGTTGCCCGTGGTCACCGTCGGTTCCATTCGATAATCGCGCTGCTAATTATCAAAGTTGGGAACACCCATCGACAGACTTATCGGGACATAGACGTCGAGTCGACCGTTTGGCAGCTAGAAACCGCAGAACGCGAGTGGCAACAGGACATTTTACCGACAGTTTCTTACTCCCTCCCCTTTGCACCCTGCCCTCCTCTCGCCGCTTCACCGCCAGACAACCAGTCCAGAAAGCTCTCTTCTACTCGCTTTCCAACGACGTCCTAGACTCCTAGCACTTTGTTTTCTGCCTTCCTGCCGCCCCGCGTCTTATTCTACCAGCGCTTCCATCCCCTTTCCCCGCCCGTTTCAAAGAGCGGCGGAGACGGGGCGGCAACTGTACCGTGTTGGCAACTGTTTCGAGTACTTAAGGGAGCAGCGAAAAAGTTTTGACTGCCGTCTGTTTCCCCTGACTCTCGTAATGCCTGTCGTTCTAGCTGCCGATTACGCCGATCTTCGTCGGCTCGTTGTTGGTCGCGCGATTCCGCGGGAAATCGGAAATCCTACGAAAAAAAAAAAAAAAAGAAAAAACAGAAGAAAAGAAAAAGAGAAATACGGCCAGTCGATGGCTTGGTTCTTGCGTGAATTTCGGACGACGGTCAACGACGAGATCAGCTGGTCCTTGGACAAAAGTTACGCCGTGTGAGAGAGGGGGTGTGGTGGTGCACCGTATTTCAGAGTCAAGCGCAGAACCACGGTGGTAAGGGGGCAAGGGGGAGGGAAACAAGTGGGATCAGTTGCGGCGAGTATTCGCACCGAGTACCAGTGAGAGAAGGGCGGAGCCCCTATCGGGGCCCTGAAAAGAGCAAAAATCCATTTGTTACCGACGAAACGCTCTTCGTCAGAAATTTATCGAGTTGCCGAGCACTGTTGCCCTTAACCCTGCGGAGTGGAGGGGGGGGGGCGCGGCTGATCACGACAGATACACGCGAGATCTTCTCATAAATATCTTTACACGGCCACGACCACGAGCTTATCGACGAACAACATCTATCCGCGCGATACGATAAATCTTTCGCATCTTCGTCGCTCAATACGCATTGTACGACACATACGCACACATCACAAATGGATTTCGGTACATCTCAGCTGATTTAGATAAAATCGAGGGAAAATGAGAGCTGGAAGTAGCGGTGAGAGGGAAAGGGAAGAAGGGAAGGAGGAACAAAGGCGGAGAGGATGGAGCGTAGGAAAGAGAATAAGGGAAACAAGCGGTGGTGAAAAGAGCAAAGGAGAGGTCTTTTGACTTACCTTTGATCCTACTGTTGTCGAAGTTGTGGAGCAAAAATGACCTAACACGTACAACTAGGACTTTTGTATCCTACCATCCATTAGCACGTACTGCTACTTCAATTTCTTGTTTGCGTTACGTCGGTACGATTCAGCTACTCGTGAACGATTGGACGGACGGCATGCTACGAGCGAACGAAATACGATTATATACGCCGTCGCGAAGCTTCGAAAGCATCACGGACGTTCTCGTGTATCGCAGGTGGATTTTCCGCTTGTTAGACGTGTTAATCGTTTCGAAAAACTTTCCAGGGAATATTGAAAAATGTGTCTTGAGATATCGCGAACGCCTTGTGTCTCGGGACAAGATGGATGCAGCCGAACGCAGTTGTGTCTGCAGCGTTCCGAGTTCCCGATATAGATATGCCCGTGTCGTATCGCCTGCACAATGTTCCACAGCGCTTTGCTACATTGTTGTTTAGCCGCCCGATACGTGTTCCATCTCTGCAGCTCGCGCCCGTTCATCCATCACGCTTCGTTACTTGAACGCGATTACCGTGGCTCGGCTACCTATCGATTAAACTTTATTAGTTGGACCCGTCTACCAATCGCTAGTGCCATATCGACGCGTCGCGCACGCCCTTTCCCTGTAATTTACGACATGAATAACATCAGCTCGGCCAGGCCACGAACGTTAGCTTCGAGCTGCGACACACTCCTGACCATCACCATCTGGCCGAGCTTTACCCTCGCCGGTATCGCAATTACGATTTAATATTTTAACGCGCCTACCGTTCGAGCGCCGTGTGTATGTACGTCGTTCGAGCGTGATCGTTGCATCAACGATTCGTTACTTCGGAACGAGAGACGGCCGTTTGATTGAGCTCCGCCAATGGGACACGTGACTCTGAATTAAATTTCGCTATATCGACCGAGTAATTGAGTTTCACCTCCGGGAGGAGGGGGGGGGGCATACGTGTTGGCTTTGCCGTTTCAATACCCAGACCCTCGGCCATCCTGTTCGATTGCTCTTTGCTTAAGCGTTGACCCTTCAGAGCAACGATTTATCTATTTGCCCGCGCTACTTCGACACACCGGTCGATTTACCAAGCCCCGCCGAGACGACAACGTCGCGTTAACGCGTCGTAACCATCACGGAGAACGACCATCACCTACCCGAACTTTCCCCCGTTCGAATTAAACGTCAAGCCGCTGTTCCCATCCGGAATCCAGTTTATTTCTACGTTACGATCTCGCTCAGTCTCAGCTCGCATTTCGAATTTTACTTACCGCCGCGCCAGCGTCGAAATATATCGTTTCGTTACCGAGGGATGAAATACGCTGGGCGAGGTATGAGTTCCTTCTCTTGGCGCGAATTGAACGGAATAAACGGAATAACTGGAAAGAGAAACGGTTATTTTCCAACCAGTGGGTAGGGGGTGGAGAGGAGCCGACATTACGACGCAGAAACGAGAAACCAGCGTCGGTGGGAGGGGGTGGGCATTGATTCGTTGCAATTTTCGTCGACGGTGGAACCCGTTTTCTCCCGTTCGTAGCGCGCCATAGGCCGTCGCCGCGAATTGTCACGTTCTCGCAGCGTGACAGAAATGAAACGACGTGACCACCGAAGAAAAACTCGAGCGAATCCTCGCAAATGTAATTTTATATATCTCTGGCGAAAGTACGTGTAATTGCGTTCCCCGTGACTGGCTTGAATGGCCGACTCCTTCGTCCGCTCTTGCTGAAGGTTGAATTTCCGCAACGCTGTTTCACTTTGAAACGAAACGAATTAAAGGAGACGTTAAATGAGACGTATAATGTCAAAAGTACAATTGCGAACATTAACGAGACTGAGTCTCACGTTGAACGCTATTTAGGAGAAAATTTTCCTATGTTTGATCGCTTCGAGAAAAATTCGAGCACTTTATGCAGAACAGTTTTTAGTGTCATTCATGCGCAAATCTAATAAAACAGAAAACAAAAAACAGGCTGACTGGAAGGAGATATATCTTCAATATAGAATCGATACTCTGGAAATTAGTTTTCTTTCTTGGATCACGTATAAGTACTAAATTATCTCTAAATTTTTCCCTGTTTAATATTTTTGCTCGCGACTAATGAATTACGCGAATTGTAAGAATAAATTATTAATTCAGATCAGAGCCAGACGCCATTCCTAATTTACATCGAGAATTTTATTTACATGCTATTCGATATTTTCATCAGTAACAATAATTGATCACATTTGCAATATTATATATTATATATCGTATAGAACATGTATGATATAACAACTGATGTCAGTCAATATAAACAAGATCATTTCAATTGATTAAAATAAATGAAATTCTCGATTAGAAACGGTATGATCCTAACTCTGATCTCGGCTAATAATTCATTATATAATATACATAATTGAAACTATTGATATTAATATTATGGTTCATTATTATGAATGAAAAACAAACCGTAATTATGTGCAATTATGTATAATTTCATCGTTTATGAGATATTACAAACAACATTACGGAGTAGATCTCATTTTTGTTCGTGGGTTCACCAAAAATGCGTGAAAAAAGGAAAAATGCTCGTTCTACTTTAATACCGATCAGACGCTCGTTCTTTTCTCTTTCCTCCGACGAATCGATGGTGACCGATTTAGAGCGACGAAAGTCCGGGAGTGACGGTAATTGAATTAATCCGAGCGAAGAAGACACGAGAATTTCTCCTCATTGGCAAACACACGGCTGAATTTATTTCGTCGGCCGGAATAGAAAAGCTCCGGTTCTTCGTCGCGTTATTTTAAAAGATGACCCCTTTAATTAAAAGGTCCCTTTGCACCGGCACGGCGTAGCCGGAGTGTTTGCCTAGCCTTTGCAAGGAAATCTTCCAATTTCCAGAAACCCTTGCAGACGGAACTCCGACCGCCGAATAAGTTTCATTTCGACTTTAATTTCGGGCCGAAACGTTTCGTTATTCCTGTTATTTTTTAATCACGGTCTCATTGGAACAGAGAAACTGCAAATCCTCGAATTAAATTGTTGCGTGCAAGGTGTATGTGTGTGTGTGTCAAGTCGTTCAGATCCTCATGACTGAATAATATTTGTTAATTTGTTAATTTATTACACGATACGCAGAAACATCGGTTTCATGCTAAGTAGCCGATTTCACAAGTGTATATAAAATCATTCAAAACTTTGTGGATGAATGATATTTATTTATTTGTCGATGTTGCATAAGTAATATTTATATTATATTCGACAGAAGTTGTTTCGAAAGTTGAAACAAAATTCGATTGGATCAGTATTTCGACTGTTCGTTCGATTATTTATTTTCGATTGCGTGCATATTCGTTCGACTATTAAAAAATAAATTACGTACTAAAACGAATTATGAATAAACATCCAATTGCTATGAATATTTTATGAAATTTGAAACTCCGACCTAACCAGGCTCATATCGTTAATACAGATCCACGAAAAATTAAATCGATCGAATAGATAACTCGCTGTAAAAAAATTTACATTGGAAAATACAAAAATACAAGTATGACAATTATTGAGAACGATCAACTAAATATTAACGTAATAATTATCAACTAAAAAAATAATGTAACATTTGCGATATTTTGCGATGGCAGATATGTACGTATCGAATCTCTCACGAGTTGAAATTCGTTGTTTATTATTTTCAAAAGGGGTTATAAATGTTAAAACTCGTATTAAAAATTTGTCTGTTTTACCGTGATACCTGGAGTGCGAATTTTTATGCATTTGTAGGAGATTTTGACGTATGAAGTTGCACACGATGCTCGTAATACGAAAAAAATGTATAAAATATCCAAAATAATTGTTCTTTACAATATTTGACACTTGAAACAACTTTTCATCGATTTTGTACCTTTTTGTTCCATTATGCTTTTAAAAATATAAATTTGCGGCATTCTACCTAATAGTATTCGCTGAAGTACGCCGATATATTATCAGAGCGAGACTTGTTAAGGGCAGACGTTTTTTCGATTTGCAAATCCAATACCGCCGTGAAAGAGACTGTTAATCACGACGAATGTCAATCGTGCAATGCGCATCGTTTTCATTCAGACTCTTCGTTACTGTTATTTTTCTATATTCGCTTTGTTGCAGTCAAGCTCGCTTCGAGTGTCCGCGTTTTGTTTTACTAGCTCGCGTTTTACTATTACGTATCCTCTGTTAGCCGGTGCTCTCGTTTCACTGCCGCGGAACAGGATTGTTATTTTGTAAACAATTAAAATGTAACGCCTTGTTCACGAGATGCCGGATTAACGTAATTGCCACTCGACTCGGGCTCTTTTTACATAATTTTATGAAACTGATGACCTTAATAACCGAATCGTCGTGAACCTTCGCTTTTGCGTCACAGTCTTATTTGCACTTCCCCGAGATTTCCCTGGGAATTGCAACAGAATTTCGCCGGCTACTCCATTTGATGCACCGTTTATCAACGTTCGAGGAATCCGTCATCTCCTTGATTCCGTGCAACTCGTTTCATGTAACGCAACGTTCTTCGTCGCAAACGCTTTCTGTTCATAGTGTTGCAGAGCAAAAGAGAGCATAGACGAAACAGTAACTACAGAGTACGCGCGAATCATTCTCTATTGACGTTACGCGAAAAATAAACGGTTTCCTAATCCAATTAATTTTAATCCGCTAATTCAAGTAATTTTTCAAAGTTGCGAACACTTCTTGTTTGCCTGTACGAAATATTCGATGATTCAGTAGTTTCCAGTGTTCCGGAAGTAAAACTGTTTTATCGTTATTAACCTCGAACGATGAGGATATTTTACAGAACAATCAATTAGATGAAATTGAAAAATTATATTTCAACACAATCGGGGAATCCCGATGGAAATTCTTTAAAATTCGCTCGTAATATAAACATTTGTCTTGCTAGCGTGGCTTGCACGAAATCCGTGGGGATTTTTAAGACAAAAGGTACAAGACTCGTGTCCACCGACGATTCTTGACTTTTCGAAGAAAGTTATAGAACGTCGGAACGAAATTCATTTCGATTACTATTGAATCGGCGTTGAAGCCATTCCAGTTGACTAGTCGAACATTTATTACGCTCATCTTCGTAAAGACAAATTTATACAAAATGGTTAACGGTTCAATTATGCAACTCGCGATTGTTTCAACTGTTACGCAGAAACAAAATACAAACACTGATTATAAGATTTGAAGAACAAATTGGCGATAGGAATTCGAAGGGAAACAAAAACGATGCCTTTGAAATGCAATTACCAGCGTTGAAAAATGCCCGAGTTTACGAGCGGCGTCGTCGCCCTCGCGCATAGAAATTCCGTTCGCCGGCGCATAATTGGCGAAGCCGGCAGGAAAAATATTAAACGTTGATTGTAGAAGAGAAGCAGCCGGTTTACGTCTGCTGGATCCTCGTCTGCACTTTCACAACCCTCCGGTCGTTGCTTATTTTTTCCTTTTTCTTTTTCACACGTTTCATCACTCCCTCGCTCGTCAACGAGCAACTGAAGCCAGCCAGATGATATCAATCTGTCTGGCTCGGCCTGCAATTTCTGCGTTCTTTCTCTGTCTTTCTTTGGACGCGGCGAGGGTGGTTTGTTGCAAGCATCCCCGACGAAGAATGTTTCTGGGGGTGTGATCGCGCGCACGAATCCGCCGCATGCCTCGTCGGCGCGTTCTTTGTGGCGGGCATGAATGCCCCGACGTAAAATTCACGATATTGCAAGCTGCGTCGCTATATATATATTATAAAATCGCTGCAGCGATATTCCACCCGTTTCTTTTTCCCACCGTTCGATCGCGTCGTTTACCACCAACGCGCTTCTCCTCTTTTTGTTTCTTCGACAATGGTCGCAACCACCGCGCGTGATGCAGTTAAAAATTTCATCCAGCCTCCGTCCTCCTGTTTCCACGTTTTGGAATTTGCTCGTTTGTATTAGAACGTCCCGCACGGCGGTCAGTCGCGTTTCAATCGTGCGCGAAACTTTTTAATCGTCGCGACGCGCCGTTTTCTGGGGAACGCGTTCCACGGGGCGAGCCAGGCGCAACGGAGTGAAAATGGAATCATCCGCGGTCTAACTAACTCGATTCCAACTTGGTCGCGATAACCGTGTTATTTCAGCACATTTCTAGCCGCTTTCCCGGCTGGCGACCGGAACGCTGATGGCTCGTCTCATTTTCGAGGGTGGACTCTTTCGATTGCAGAATTTTTCGACCCCACGGATTGTCTCTCGCACGTACGAAACGAAAGAGAGAAGCACAACGCGCGCGGCGTTTCCGCGGCGATTAATTTAAATTAACAGCGGCCACGCCTTCTTCGGTGCTCTCCGGCGAAAAATTTGAAGAAGTGGAAAAATGGAAATAGATCGGAGGGATGTCGCATAGCTCACGTGTCGGGATGAAAGTTTTCACAGTCAGAAGATCAGAAACGCGCCGGAGATATAACCATCCCGAGCAGATGGCCTGATTTTCCAGCGTTCTGGGCTCGAATGCCGGGAAAAATGAATGAAAAGGTAACGCGGCGGTGGAACAGAGGGCTGGTGTGACGAGGCGGTTAGACTGCAGGGATTAGTTTCTTAAGAAAGACCCCGCAAGTATTCCCGGGGACGAATGGCCTTTGACGTATTCTTCTCGTGCCGCAGAATAACCACTCCCTACGGTTTTATCGCTGGAAACAGTAACGTAACCGGGAGCTGTCTCGGATGACGTGACGATTCCTTGCCTCTTGCCTGGGAATTTCGGCTTCCGTGGCCGAATTTCGGAGGCGAGTTAAGGAGATTGAGGTACCTCGCGAGACTCGGCCCGAGATTCTAGGTCCTCCGGTGGCTTCTCGAGTGGCTCTTAATGAGAAGCTCCTGGTAATTCTTCTGGCACTTGTGTTGACAGTACTCCTCCGCGAGTGTTCGGCCACTTTTTCGTTGCCAATGGCAAATTACAGGACGAAGGTTAATGACGCGGCTTGATGATCGTTTACCTTGCATAAATGCGCCGACCCTGCTCGCAGCAGTTTCCAAAAGGGAATATAATTGACAGGTTCTTTTCTCTTTTGTCATACTGTCGTACATCTTTCAACACATTCTGTCGAATTTATATATTAGGTATTGTTGAAATAATGTATTCGAAAAATGATGAACACCTCGTCTCGTTTAGCTGGATGTTATTTGAAATAACTAAGAAGTTAGTTCATTCGAGCATAATGAATTATTTCATTGTTCAACTATTAAAAGAAATAATTCTCTTATTTTATTTTCTGTTTCTGAATTGAATAAATTTTTAAACGTCATGCCAATATTGGCAATTGTGCTACAAATTTCGGATGATCTTACGTCGGATCATTTATTTTATTCGAATAATCGAATTAACTCACATAAGAAATCTTTCGTTGAAATGATTTGTTCTCCCGGCTAAATGAAGTCATTCCACCATTCCAACCACGTTATTTCCAGAATACTAATAAATTAGTCAAAACAGTTCATTGTTATTTCAAGTAAAATATGCTTTCAAAGTCAATGTTCGCATCCGCGAGTAGTTCCTTCATAAATTAATTCGCTGGAACAATTTCATCGAATTTTCTGTTGTTTTAAAATCGTGAATCTTCCCTTGTTCCTCTTATTTCTTTATACATTCAAACGAAAATAAGACTACAGTTGTCTCCGCAAACTTGGAAATCAAATATCGAATGTCAGAGGTCGGTGAATAAATTTGTTCGACGCTCGTGGAATAAGTAATATTCCAATAAGATGTAAAGTAGCCCCATCGGGAATAATCGGAAATGTTTGGAGAAAGTCAAAAATGCGCGAACATTAGCTCGCTCTATGGTTTTATTTTCTTCTCTGCAAACACCAGCAATCATCGTCCAGTGAAATTCTTATTCCGGACGAAGATGAAAGGGACTGTACGCGGTGCAAGTAGTACGAATCACACATGGTCAGACACGGTCCAGGAATTCGCCAAGTTCCGCCACGAAAGCACTAAGCTTTCTCTTTTGTGTTAAATATAGAGAAAAATATTGGTATGATCCTCGGATATCATGCTTATTCGAACTACAACATCAAGTTTTCGTAATACACCGTATTTACTGTTACAATTGTCCAATATTTTTATTACTGCTATTATTCTTTCGAAATATTGGTATTGTTATTATTTCTATCGTTATTGTTTTTTTATTAATGTTGTTGTCAGTTTTAATATTTTATTTAACAGTGAGAAAGTATATCGGTTTATGTTTGAGCAAGTATTTCGTGATTTCGAGAATGGCGGGTCGTTACGACTCACAATGAAGAGGGTTTTACAATAAATTGCGCTGCTGTTATTTCACGATATTTCTAATATACTTGTTACTTATTTACAATACACGTACAAACAACGAACAATTAGATAACAGTACTAAAAAAAACTTGAGCGAGCTTAAAATGGACTCGTTCGTTCGGTATTCAGCGATCGATAATTAAAACTCACTGAAACATTTCCTCTCGAATTGCTGAACGAGAAAAGTCAATTCGAGCGCAAAGACGTTCCTTCCTGTCTCGGGTACGTTTCTCCCGGCTCGTATTTCCCTCGCAGCCACGGCATTCGCGGGGAACAAGTCTAAAACTTGATGCGAGAAGCGCTCGCGAACTGAAGTCCCTCCTACCCTCCGATAAGAAACGTCGCGCCGGACCGTTTCTTTCGGGCACGATTTAAAAATCCATTTTCGCGTCATTCAGCAGGGAAGATGGGGAAGCGGCGACGCTGTCAGGAAATGAAATTGGAAGGCTGCATCCGAAAGCAGACACTTCCCATCCGGCGGGTCGACTTGCCGCGCCTCGTGTAACGAAGTTATTCTCCCGGGGATCGAATTACAGCCGTTGTATACACGCGTGTTTGTAGTTATACTTGCGCCAGCCTGCGCCGCTGCCTCGGTTAGGGATAGCTGTGTCGCGTCAACCCTCGTGCATGCTCGCTCCTTCGTTCTACACCCTCGCCCCGGGATGAAAATCTAGGTTGAAGTCGAGAAATTTGAAATTGCAGAGGGGGGAGGGGGGAGGGTGGGGGGAGGGGGGATCTTCGTTTATTTTTTTAAACTGCGTTACTCCCTGCTATAAAGAAATTTTCAAGTATTCAAGAGAAGCTGCAGTTTAATAACAGGAGTTGATATACACATATTTTTCTCAGCTTTTCAATCAGCTACTTGGCAAGAAATATGCCAAGAGTAACAGCTTGTCCATTTCTCTTCAAAAATGAATATTAATAAATAGCTCTATGCATACCCAGTTTATTTGAAACGTGTTCTTTTAAATTACAGCTTGAATTAAATTGAATTGTAGTTATCGTTGGTTCGAATGTTCTTCGATTGTACATTGAATGTTGGAAACGTTCTTTCTTTCGTCGTTTTATCCGATAATACTGCCGGGACGAGGAATTCGGAATAAGGTGGATCTAATCTATTTAAAATCGCCAACAGCCGAACACACCGAGAGAAAGAACTTACGTCTTGAAAGGATAAATTTCCCTTGGAAAATAGTATCTCCGGTGACCGCTTGGAGAACCGTAAAACCCTCCTTGCACCGTATTTGCAGAATCTCCGCCAGTCGATTTCAACTATCGTATCGACATTGTAATCCCTTGCACCGTACCCTCTTGTACTCTGTTATACGATGATCCGTCCACCTGGACGATACTGTTCAACTGCATCGACAAGTTTCCTACCTGACAGGGTCGTCAAGACGACTTTCGACTCGTTCTACTTTCTTTATTTCCGATTGCTCTGTCGCAAGTATCTATCTTTTTTCTGTTCGAGTGGGCGTTGAATGCTGGAGAAATGCAAGTGCATATCGCACGTATTAGATTGGTGCGTGTGAAATGTGATTTTCATAAAGTTTAATTTTAGCACATCGATGGCATTTGTTCAATTTCGTCCTATTAATTATAATTGTACTAAAAAAAAAGAGAGAGAAATTTGCTACAGATCATATGTACAGTTGGAAAAGCTCACAATAAAAGTGTGAAACCATGTATAATCCGAATATTCGTGTTAATCGTAGGCTTCTGAAAATATAGACGTATCATCGAGGAAAGTTTTACTGAGTAAACTTTTTATTTTGTCCAAGCTACTTTTTAACTCGTAAATTCATAAATTTCAGGAAATTTGCAAATTTATATAATGTAATGTACTTGTGATATATACAATATCAACTTAAATGTATGTATATAGCTAATATAAATAAATCTTACAAATCTGAAATTCTGAAGCATATCGAGTGATATAAAAATTACATTGGCAAGCTATGACTGACGTTGCCCAATCTATTCAAAACAATATAAAATATCCAAATTGTACTTACAGTATATTTATTACAGTGTACAACTTTATTTAGATTCCATTTCTTTAGTTAGATTCGTAAAAGGTGCATAAAATTCCAACCTGACGAATCCACGTTATGAACAATCTGAATGCGCGTAAACTCCAGTTGGAATGCATTTTGTCAGAGAACAGGTTGTCTCTCGGGGGAGGGGGGGGGGGGAGGGGGGAATATTTCAAAGGGAGCTTCGGGATATTTTTGAAATCGCTATCGGCCGAACAATAGGTTTCCGGTTTAACAAAAATTCTGAAAAACCGGAGGCGGCAATTTCCGTGGAAAACGGCGGCGAAAGATAGGGAAAGCCGTGCCCTTTAAAGCGCGCTTTGTTCCGTCCCGATATCTCGAACAGTCGCCGAGATGGAGATAGCCAAAGTGTTCGTTTAAAACGCACGCAGTGCCCCGTGTTGACCCGGAACTGACCTGAATTTCTTTCGCGAAATGCGTACGTCAGTGTGCCAGTAAGTAGTAAAGAGACGCTGAGTCAGCCAGCGTCTCTGCTTGACCCTTCGCCATTCAAACGGGCGTGCTGTAGGTCAGCGAAGGCTGGAAAACCAAGAAAGACAGCCGAGCCAAGGAAGGATAACGATAACGAAACGATCAAAATCACGGTGACATTTGGACGACGATATCTCAGCAATCGGATGCCGCATCACTGTGAAACGAAGCGCGTCTTAAAGAGGAAGACACGCTGTTCCCACTGTATCGATTTTGTGGAAATGCCGCGAACGGTTTGGCTACGAGGATATTTCGAAGTTCAGTTTTAATTGACGCTTGAGCTTTGTGAAGAAAGGAAAAAATCGAGGTAAATCGGTAAATATTAAATGGAGCAGATTTTGGTCGAGGTTGAATTGACAGTAGAGTGCGCAATCACGGCGCACACACGTATGGTGGCAGGTGTTGCATTAAAATTTGGTTGCACACACGTTGGGTATTTGAAATTTCTAGAAATGTGAGTGTCGAGCATAATGGACTTGCTCTTTCAATCCTTTATAGCTATATTGTTCATCTACAACAGAAAAAGAAGATACACCAATTTCAGATGGGAAAATTAGATATTGTTGCTTGATGTTCAATCAAAATTTCCGTGTTTTCTTTTATCAGAATTGATATTGCCTCTTGTCTGGACAGAGCAATTTAAATCTATGGGTTTCAATTATAAATCGATTCAATTCCGGACTTTTATGCATTCATGAGAAACCTTAGCACGCAAAAGTGCGTTCCCAATATTTAGCAACAAATTTCTTCTCGGGCTACTTGAAATTGCAAATTCGCACAAAGTGAGCAATAACTTATACTCGTCTCGATATTTTTGATGTTGAGAGAAGATTCTCCTGTCCGTTTTCTGCACTTTAATAACGTTCCTGGGACCGGTGGTTGGGTCGAGTGCCTCTTAAGTTTTCAATCATCGATCGATCGACGCGTGAAAAGAAGGGTGAGTGGCGAGGAGCCGTGCCGGAACGACACGCTTGAAACTGTGAATGACAAGCGGGCTGATTTGTCCCGCAGTTCGATCAGTGCATCGTCGCGTGGTCGGTTAACGGCACGACGCGGCGGCCAAAGTTATCGAGGCTCGTTTCCATGAACAAGCGGCAACAGCAGCGGCGGCCGGTCGACTTTAATCGTTGGCGAATGCGTGGCCTACATGATACACCCGCTCGATAGCAAATATTGCATTTCCGTTTCTGTATTATCGTGCGCGGATCGTACGCATGCAGGCGCGCTTGCGTAATCGGGCAGCAAGTTAAGCACGAACCGTCGTGATTCGACGTGATGCGATTAGCGATACAACCGACTGTATAACCTGCTAGAGGATTTCGTGGTTTCCGGCAGGCGATCGGAAGTGTTGGCAGGCAGGCGAGTGGGAGGGCGGTGAGGTGGGGACGGAGGGGGGAGGGGGAGGGAGAGATAATTCACCCGCTGATTGAGTTTCGCGGAGGTAAAGTGAAAAGAGAACGCCCGGAGAGAAAACCCGGGGTGAGATGGAAACCGAGGGAGACTCGTGAAGTGAAAGATTGGAAGGGATTTAAAAGAAATTCGAAGCGAATTCGAAAGGAATTCGACGCGAACCGCTTCGGATCGAAGACAATGGATACCAGGAAAATAGACACTGCCGCCGCGAGAAACATCGACATCGGAAATGAGGCAATGGAAAACAGTGAAATGGAAGCGGTGGAGTAGGATGTAGCGATTCTGGGGGCCATTCTAATTTCACTCTGTGAATTGTCCCCCCCCCTTCCCTCTCTATCTCTCTCTTTCGCCAGAGGTTCGTAGCATCGATGTAGAATTTTCTCTCTGTAACGCGGCGCGCAAAGTCTCCTGGAATAAACCGACGATCGACGAGCCGCGGGTATCACGGGAGATTTGGAGGGCAGCTTTGCGAATGCAAAAGGGACAGGGCTGTTCGGTGGACGGCGATGTACATTAAACCGATCGAATTATGCCCGGGTAATTTTCGTCGGCCGCAATTAACAAACACGGACGCGTCGCGTCGCCGTCACGGCACAAAAAGTGAGACAATAATTTCCGCTCGTTGTCGATAAAACGTTAATTACGATAATTAACGTGAGACCGGCCGAAAATTCGGACGAAACGCCCCGGTTTTTTTTTCTTTTTTTTTTTTTTTTTTTTTTGTTTTTTCGGTTCCGTCGATTTATCGTTATTCAGCACCGATTTTCGTCCTTCCCCTTTGAATCCTATTTTCTTGCTAATTGAAACGGAGTAAATTGTTCAAAGTGCGGATAAATAATGCGCTGGCTTTTAACTACCGCCGCGTGTAACGACCGCGTCGCGTTGCGTTTCACGTCGTGCGCTGGAACATTGATAAATAACAGGCAGGAAATTGAGAAACGCGAAACCGTCGGTATCGATATTTTTTCCGGTAAGACCGGGCGCTGAACGCTGAACGGGCAAACGAGGCTTGGCATTGTGTAGTCGGGCGTCAACCGACGCCGTTTTCCCTCGTTATCGACGACCGCGGCACTCGCTCGTCGAACTCGCTTTTGCTAATTAACCGCGTCGAGGATCGAACGGTGACAATTAGCGTTCGATTTTCGCTCGGCGAATCCCAGCTGCCAGCCAATCGCGTCGCGATTCCCGTAACAAAGGACAGCTCGCGATAAATCAATGTTACCGGGTTGTCGTCGTCGTCGTCGTCGTCGTCGTCTTTCGTGCCGAAGAAAATGGAAATCAATCGTCCCGATTTCACGCGGCGGCCGATCTATACTTCGACGCTTTCCAACGAGTTAGGCCGCTGTCACGCAGAGATGCGCGTGTACGTGAACGTCGACGAACGATTCTCATCACGATTTCGTATAATACCGAGAACGAGTTCGTCGGCGACATTTTTCGCACGAAGTTGACAGACGTAACAAATTGCTTGCACGGGAGTTGTTTTACTCGAAATTCAACACCGGCAACGAATTTCGAATTCAACGCGATTGGTCTGTAGCTTCTCCAAACTGTAAACTCTTGCATTTTAAAACAAGACCTTCGATTCGAAAATTACTCGAACAAGGAGACGGTTCTTAATTGATCAGCAAAAGTGGAAATGAGATTCTACGCTTCGTTCGTCTCCTGTGTGAAACCGATCTTAGGCCACGAATTGAAATACAGAATTTATGAAGTTTCCTCGTGTAGCTTTTTTATTTTAGCTTATTATTTATAACGGAACGAACGTGGCCACTGAATTCTCGTTTCAGAACAACTTGAACGATTTATAGCAACGACTTACTTTTTCTTTGGTCGTTAATTTTCGTGGATGTTTATTCGAACGAGAGAACCACTCTGAAGTCACTGTGTGTATAACTCGGACGAAAGGAGAGAAAGAAGGGGGTTGAGGTGGAGAAAAAAAAGATCCTTCCAAGTTGTTTTTAAGGGTCGGTTCGGGTTGGTAGCCTCTTTGGCCAACTCCGTGACACGGTTATCGATTATGGGAATACTTCCCCCCCCCACCTCACCCCCCACCCACCAAGTCTCGCTGGGTTTTCGAGTGTTGACAAAGAAAGGGGAGAATAACCAACGCGAGATCGAATTAACCGCGTAACTTTCCTAACCGGGGAAAAGTTTATTTACCTTTTCACCAGTGAAGGAATGGAGACTGCCGGACCGGCAGTTGAGCGGAGAAATTTCATCGCGTGCCAACGTGAATTCGTGTGTTTAACCTTAGAGGCAAACGGGCCGGCTTCCTTTATTGCCGCCAGGGCCATGTAGAGTTCAATCGAATCGGGAAACTTTCAAAAGAAGTCGTTCCTCCGTCGTGCTTGAACGTTCACCAACGTTCCTCCGATAGTTTCCGAGGGTACTTAATGGATATTTCTACTTACAGTATATTGTTGCATCATTTAGTTTTCTTCATTCGTCTCTGTGTACAATATTAGACAGTATCACGAAGAGATATGTGACGCGTGATGAGATGAAAGTATGTGATCTAGAACTCTGTTTATTGCTGTATCTTTATTCGGTGGTCAAGTATGCTTCTGTCGAACAGGGTACAAAAAAAGGTTGTACACAAATGTTAAATATTTCAAAATTAAGTACCTATTTGCATTTTGAAGTTACATATATTCTTCACAAGCTGATACTTCGAATTTTTCAAAATTACGTTGAAAGTTCTCGTTTGGCGAATCATCGTTTCGACGACCAGAACGCAAGTTACACTCAAAATCGTGTGGAGAATTGTTCAAATTTTCAAATTCGGAATCACTTCAAATTACTATTTTTCGTCTTTTTGAAGGAATCACCACCGCTGTCAGAACTTTTGTCATTGTCATTCTCTTCACTTTCTTCACTTTCAGTATCATCCTTACACAGATCACTTTCATTTGGAATATTTGATAAATTGTCAGCAAATATATCTAGAATTTTTTTCACGTCCTTCGTCACTATCCACGGTTACTAAACACCTTAATATATCAAACTGATATGAGCATCAAGTTATTTTTATTACTAAGGACAAGTGACTAGTCACTTTTAATTCCTCGTGTAACTTCGAATGCGTTTCCACCCTAATTGACAACGCAGACAACAAACAGAAAGTACAGAAAATCTAGAACAGAAAACACGAGACTTGTCGCGAGACCTTGTTCGCAACGTGTTGAAAAATTCGGGATGGTGGGGAATCGTGAAGTAGAAATTCAGCCGTCGGCGATAGTCGACTTGACCTCGTTGATTCTGATTTTCCATTCGGTAGTCCAGCCTCGGATTAAATTCTTACAAGCGGAGAGACGCGGACCAGGTCGAATCGTAAACGTCTGGCGTTGGTTCACCTGTGGTCGTTGTGAAGTATTCCCCCGTTGGACGTCGACACTGGCCAGACAACGTAAATTGTAGTGGTATCACTTTCACGACTCTTGACGCGTTCATTATGGTAGCTAAGAAGTGCTACTCTGGCTACCGCCGGCTGTGCTTCAACCTGTCCTCTTCCTTTTCCTATTCTTCTTCCTCGTTCTTCAGTTACTGAGAGCCTGGCAAGACGATGGAAATACTTGGCGAGGGTGAGCGAGAATTCAGGACAGTGCTCTGACTAGTGTCTGACTTGACTCTGGTAGGCGGTTAAATTCATCTGCTATAAGGTTTGAGAAGAAAGAATAACTCCTTTGTTTCGTAACAAGTACCATTAACATAAGAAAGTGTCCAACGTGCTGTAACAATAAAAAGAACTGCCGAGAACCGAAGTGTAGAAGAGCGATGTTATGATCTCCTGCTGGTAATTTGGCCCCTTCGTGATTTTTATGTACACCTGGCAGCAAATGGCTCTGTAATTTATTACTAACCAAGGACAAGGAGAAAATTATTCTCGCCACCTACTCGAAAGACTTGTAGCATCGATGTCTGTGAGCATTGTGGACAATTTCATACAGTTTCCTATAAATGCAGTCTCATTATTTTAAATTGAATATACGATACGTATATACGAATCAGATTTCAATAAAAAACTGAAGGGGACCATAGTCCTCCATTACGTCACAGTCGTTCCCTGGTCATCCCGACATCACAGCAATTTTTGGCACACGATTCCACAACCAACAATACGGTCTACACTCGGCAATATGCGAGCATTTGCCCGAATTTATAGTGACCGAGGGGTTAATGTCACCGACTCCTTTCATCCTTCTCCATGAAAACGTTTACTCTCGGAGAGAGCGACGCCCAAGGAACCACTGAATTGCCGGATGCAGTTGCACATTCAAAGGCGGCCGATATATACCGTGAAACTTTGCTATCGACGACATTTACTTTATGCCCACTGAATTCATTTCACCCTTTTCTCTGCCTGCCACTCTCTCTCTCTCTCTCTCTCTCTTTCTCTCTTTCTCCTATTCAGTCGAGGTCGTTTCCAATGGAATCACGCTACCTGGACACCCACGACCGATGGAATAGCGAAATTATAGTTTTGTTCACGGCTGTATAATTTCGCAATAAACGTCGAGCGATCGTTGACTCCTGCCCGGATCACCGTGCATACTTCCTCAACAATCGATAACGAACCGACGTACACCGGAAATTGAACGCATATTCCGTTACCTCCGGCGTCGTTCGTGGTCACTGATGAAGTCATTAATTGCAGCTGTCACCTCAGTTCGAAAAGTCCGTTGGATTACGTATGTACGACGAAAACCCTTTTTCTCTTCTTCGTCGACGTTCTTTCACATAGATGGTAAGTCGAGTATTTTTCATCCGGAAACGGAGGATTCTACGAATGTGTATGTAGTGTTGATACGAAATCGAGGAAGGAGGAGGAAGTATTAAAAAGTAAAATTCTCACGTCGCTTTCAACGGCGCAGTTATCACGTCCAGTCAGGTAATTGGACGTTGTATGGCGAGATTTTTGTTCCCCTCTTCGTCGGTGCTCTCTCACATAGAAAATTTTTAATCCAATTCGCAGAAGACACTTCAGAGAATGGTGGAAACACAAAGAAGCAAAGCGTATTCGAAAGTGCGCGCGTTGGTGTTTCGGCGAGAGAATGAGAATATTCCAGCCTGTCTGGAAAAAAAAAGAGATGTGAGAGCAGGAAAACAGTACATAGAGCTCGGTCAATGGTGAATCGATGGAATTCATGGGGCGACAAATGGATGAATGTGAGGTGTCTTTCGGAAGGCAACCGGAAATAGAACGACGGAAAAATGCAAAATTCAAAAATCCCACATCGAAGTAGATGCTATCTGCTAAACCTTGCTAAAAAAACAAAGAAAAAAAAATGGAAAATATCTATGAAAGAGAGAGAGAGAGAGAGAGAGACGAAATCAATGCCACATGGTTTTGTCGGGTTCGACGCTCAATCGAGCGGGCTCGATATTTCTTTTTTCGGATTCAACTTTTTCGGCGGCTGTCCCGTATTGTAACGACACTGGCATTGTCGGTAACCTTTGTCCGATGGGAAAGTTTCCTGGCGTTTTACTCGAAATTTCAGTAACGACTTCCTTTCGCCATTATGAGTTTTTCTTTCGCGGGCAATCGCCGTCGGAATAAGACTCGAACAACATCGGAACTTCTTGCGTTTTTTTTTCATTATTTTTCTTTTTTTTTTTTTTGTAGCGTAGATCTCTGTTGTAGCGTATATTTATTTGTTACAATACGTGTAAGATGATACGTTGCAAGAAGAATCAGAAATTATCTTCATGTAATAAAAAGTCAATTATGTTCAGTCAATTAAAATCAACAGCGAAAACGAGAGAGTGTTAATTAGGTTATTGCAGATGAAATGGCGAGATTCTTGAAAATGATACTTGTTAATCAAAGTTTGGCTCATTGGACGTTATAATTACACAATTCTGTACGCGCACAATTCTAATTATTACAACTAAAATTCGATCATTGTTGATAATTTTTCGGTGCATGTTTTCATCATGTATTTGAATCTAAATTTTTCACACGGCAAGTTGCACATTGAAAATCAATGGCGTTACAGTCGAACCAAGTTTTACTTTCGTTACTTCGCTAATTCATTCAAATTTGATGATTATTGACAAAACAGCGATGACGTTGAATTCGTCAAGCTTTAAATCAATGTTTATCAGTAGTCTCTTACAATTAATCACCAAAATTCCGAATGAGTTTTCGCCTCTTCATCTTATTAACCAATTGTCACCTGTCTCGTATTCATTCTTCGTTCTCGCGTCATTCGTGATCTCTCTTGACCTCTCGTTCATGCAAAACTGCGTACATTTACACATATGTACATCCTCCATCCTCACCAGCATTTGCACATTGCATTATTCATTCGTTTGTGTTGTATCAACGCAATAAACTACAAGACTGAATATTTAGTCTATTGATTGAGGACAAATGTGTGAGTGTAGATAAATTGAGCCATTCTTGTATAACAATTCTCCATTGTGTCAACGTAAAGGAAGAATGTTTAGTTTAGATTTTAATTAAAAGTAAATTAAAATCAATTTGGCAATTTTCCATTGTACGTTAATACAAAAACTATAGAATTACAAATTAATATATAAAACTAAAAACTAATGATCTACAGATTAACGTAGAAAATTAAAAATTACAAATTTTCTACTTACGAAATTTAGTATTGAGAGTATGTTGAGCCCCTCCTTTTTTTTTATGTAAAATGTTACAATAGCACCGTGTCTTTCGTCAGCGTCTTTCCAAACCAAGCACGTCACTTTCGTATGGTGAAACAGTGCATCGAAAACGCGGTATAAAGCTTGACTTGGAGCCATTGGGAACGACGTGACGCGGATTCGATTCTATTTCCATAGCAATCGGACGACGTAGAACGGGTATCAAAGGCCCCGGATGAATTTAAAGAAAACACAGTCGAGAAAGCTTTCACGTCCTCGTGCACACGAGACGCATTTCGTGGTTCAACGTTCTTTGAAAAAGCGGAATTCTTCGTCAGGGAGATTTCATACTTTCCTTCCTTAATTAATGGCACTGAACGAGAAATTTCCAAGTTCTTAACACCATCGATCACGGTATCGTTGTTCGACGAAAGCCCAGCTTCAAGTCATACATTGAAACACGAACGGTGTAATAACTTCCATAATGTTCGTCGTGTCGGCCGAGCTCAGGCATCAAATGGATTTTCATTCACGGCAAAACGGGACCGATGGCAATTCGTAAATTCAGACTGCAGGTAAATTGAACTCTAGACTTCGTCAAATTGCGATTAGTGTTATTGAAAGTTCGAGAGCGAAAATTAGCTTGATTGGGAATGCCACGTTTTATGTCTTATTCTCAGCGTTTCGTCCAAAAAGAAACACTTTTTGTGGTAATTTGCTTGTACATATTTATTCGTTGATATTTAAAGTATTACAAGTTATTTATTTCTTTTTTTTTCTAAGAAAACGTAATCAAAAGTATAATGTAGGTTATGTTTGCTTTAATGGAGTCACGTGTCTACTGGCTGACATGACATCGTCTATTCTCTTAGTCTGAAGCGGAAAGCGAAGAAGCATCTTGATGAATGTTGCCACGGTGTAAGCCAAAATAAAATAGAACAAAAATCTTTTATGTCGGTCGGTCGACTGGAATTTTAAATATCGTGTCAGCCATCTCGAAAAAGATAACGTCTCGAGAAGAATACGTTTAAAGAAGAATTCTCTCATATATATTTCTGCATTACCCTTCCTTTCTAATGAACACCGAAATAGTTGAAAATATATTTGAATCGGTCAGAAACGATCGATCCCTTTCCTAAGCAAGGATACTTGAACGATGAATATCACGAATCTACCTACAGTATGAATGAACGTCACGAGTTGTGTTCTTCAATTAAAATCTTCTACTTGTATTTCTTAAACACAAAAGGAAACAATAACAAATCGAATATTATCTTAACTAGGAAATTTGAAAGACATTGGAATTAAAAGTAAAACGATGTCCAAAGCAAAAGTGAGAACAAGAAAAGACAAAAATTTGTTCACCGTGCTTGGATAAATCACGTTCTTGGTTCACGGGGAAGAGTGAACCGAAGGGACGTTAAAACTAGCCATATTTTACTCCCTTTCTTCGCTGGAACACAGAATAGAACTGAAGTAAATAATAGTGGTGATATACGCACGTGACATTTGTATTTCGTTAAACGTGACGGTAGCGCAACTCGCGCTACACACGTTCGTCTTCATTAACCGTCATTATGAGCTAAGGGGATTCGCGTTGCGGACTTTTTTGCCCGTGAAACTTGCTCAGAAATCGAAATTTATGATGACCGCGGAAAGTCCCATTCGTTTGTCGCTCAAAACCATTCGCAACTTTTGCATTTCCTCGCGTAGGATAGATAAGGACTCTTCTTGCAGTAAAATCTACCAAAAATAAACAAGCACCGAAGATTCGCGAGAATGTCAACTGTTTTGGAAGTAAACGCAGGGACCTAAGATCGGCAGAGATAAAGCAATCCTACTTTTGCGTTTAAAATTAAATTACTCATTCAAAAAAAAAAAAAAAAAAAAGAAAATCATTTCTTCGATTGCAAAATAAAGTCAGCGATGCACAATAGGTACCAGTCTTTGTCAATACTTGCAAAAACAGTTTTTCTGTTACAGTAATCAATAATTTTACAGTCTTTAAGTTTTTACTGTTTTATAGGTAATTTTTAGGTAATTTCCATATTTTTTACAAAGTTAAGCTAGCACATGATTAGTTTTTGATTTATAATTCTGTTGAGATATACTAAATGCCTATACAAATACTAAAATTTATGTAGAAAATAATTGTATTGCAGTGAAAGACTATGTTCTTTTAAGAATAGTTATGCAAGATAAATGATTTTCAATGCAGATGTAACATCGTTATTCGCATTTTCTGATTTCGATTCTCGTTACTAGAATATCCATCTAAATCGATACGATAGGATGTGACACGGTTGCCGAAACATAGGACTCAAAAAAAAAAAAAAAAACATTCGGGGTCCGGTCTATTCTAGTTAGTCAGTGCTCGTACGAATTGGAGAAATGGCGTGTCGTGTCGGTAAACCGTACGACACGTCTAATTACAAGTTAACTCGAGCCGAGGTTCGCCTTTCGTCTCAGATACGGGAGGAAACTTGCGCCATTACGAACTCACAGCCTCCACGCAATGGCGTAATTACTTTACGACGACAGCTTACCTCGGGATCCTTTTTCCATCCGAACGAGAATCTTCTACCCGTGTTCCACAACACCGGGCGTATCGAGCTTCTTTTCAGAGAGATCGCTCCTCAGCAGATTGGTCCCATTGTTGCCTAGATATAAACGACCGCATTGACGATCGTGTTCCCATTAGCGACTAATTGTTCACATCGCGTGACAGACGAAACGATAATTATTAATATATTAGTTAGAAACGTGAAATATAGTTTTAAGCGTCTCTCTTTTTTTGTTACTTTGCACTTTGTTTCGTTAGTTGTTAATTTCACAACACAATAGACACGAGTCTAATTTGAAAGAAAACGTCAATTTTCATTTTGTCAAGTGGTTATGTTGTATCGTTAGAGAAATAATACTTTTCTAGTCGTTTTATTTTTTAAAATAGCAATTGTAATTGGCAAACATTATAAAAAGTCTAGATGTAAATGAAACATATTTTTAATATTGTAATTTGAAAGCTGGGAGAAAGAAAATCTATCGGAGGAAAGAAAAACGAAAGCAACTAGAGAATACAAAGAAATTGTAAATTTTGGAAAATGTGTCTATTTTGATTTTCACAATACTATATAAATAAAAATGACTTAATGTCTAGCGTGTAATAACTGAATCCACTGGCTCAATGTCTAGCGTCAAACTACTTAATGTCTACCGTGTAATAACTGAATCCACTGGACAGTACAACGAGCACACAAGGTAGACTATACAAGGCACAAATAGATCGATAAAGAAAACATCAGAACCTACGTTTGATCAATAATTTTTTATAATAATGGCTCTCAACAACTGATTTACTTGGAAAGTTTCGAGACGAATTCACACTCGTGTGAGGCTTAGGAAATTAGTGGAACAAACGCTGGAACACTTGCACATCTCGTGAAATTAAATTTAAAAAATGATTACGACACTCGGTCAATTACATTCCAATGAGATCCACGAGTACCTGATTCCATTGAAAATTACGTCGTGTTACGTCGAAGATTAGAATGGCTTGGATCGAAGTGGATTAAGCGATATACTGACGCTCGTATAGTACGGCTGGTATAGTGTACCGATATAATGCTTCTCAACACGATCGCTATGAAACTCCATCGAGGAAAGAAAATTTACGACGGCAAGGCCATTAGCAAGTGTGAAATGTCCGTTTGCAATAGTACAAGACAGTTAACGGCCTGTCAGTTTATTGGCTATTTAGGCACCACGGCGGTAAATCGTTCGAGAAGTTGGACAGTTGCAGTCGTCGAGGCGGTCCTGACCCAACTCCAAGAGTAACGCCAGAAACTGCTATAAATTTTCTTACAATTTACGGGACGCCAAGGGGACTCGGTTCTGGCGCCCCTGGGAACGCTGTTTCCGCGGCGCTCGCATGACACTGCCACCTCCTGCTCCCCTATTTCCCTTCAAAAATCGATTAAAAAATCTGAGTAATTTCGAAGATCTTCCCTCATTAACTCTGTAATTAATTCACCGTGAAATCTCGATCTAATTTATTACAGTTTACGAACTTTCATCCCAGTTGCACAAAATTCTATCTTAGCATTTTTATGTATATGCATATGATCTGTAAATGCAGGATGATCGCAATATGAATCAGACATGAAAATTTCGTTGAAAGTTGGTTGGAAAGAAGC
Source organism: Tetragonisca angustula (assembly GCA_036937485.2). Lineage (NCBI taxonomy): Eukaryota > Metazoa > Arthropoda > Insecta > Hymenoptera > Apidae > Tetragonisca > Tetragonisca angustula. The sequence goes on from JAWNGG020000001.1 coordinate 1,949,160, forward strand.
GGCTATAACGTGAAGGTAATGACATTTTTGGAAATGGAAAGGTTCGAAAGAGTTCAAGCTCGTCTCTGTTTTCTTAAATAGAGTTTAAGAGATATTTTAACTTTGCTAATGTTATATTTCAATTGAAGTTTTTCAAATAAAATTAGACTAAAATTTCATTAAAATTTTTCATACAAACGAAGATACTCACGATGGTATTTCTTATTGGGAATACCTCAACGTTTCTACATAGTTTAGTAAATTAAATGAATTACTTATTCTGTTAATTTGAGCGTGAAAATGGCGAGCAAGGAGCTTCGAAATTAAAGTTGAAATTCTCTTTCGAACTCTGAAATCGTGGGGTGAATTACGAATTTTATCGATTCGGCGGAAACCTCTCGCATGCACGGCCAAGAAGGCAGATCTCTCGAACACGAGCCAAAAGGGACATGCAAACATAATTTCGTGCGGCCTCGGCTACCCCCTTGTTTCTCTGTCGCAAGCCCAGGCAGCTGGTATTTGCGTGAAGCTAAATTGAATGGCCGAACGAAACGAGCGGATTCGCCCAGTTACCCGGGATCGGGTTAATCCGGACGAACCATTGAATTCATTTTTAGTGTCTGCCTTGAATCGTTCGTCCTGGAAGCTGGTCGCGTCCCGTAGAATCCGATTTTAGGACCCGTTTCGTCTCATATCTCGAAACAATAATTATTTCACGCGATAGTAACAGTTTACTCGTCACCTTTAATTTCATTTAATTATCCACTTAGATTCGGGGTCGAAGTAACAAATTTTGGTGATTATTGAAAAGTTTTGGTCACTTTGACAATTTTAATTGTCTACAAGAATCGTGCTGTTCGTAGTTGGAAAGAAGAACTCGTTCAAATATGAAAATATAATAAAATGAATATGAAATTGTGTGATAATCTGAAATCGATCCTTTTGGTAAGTGACGAAGATGTTACAGATATAATTTTTCCACCGAAAAATGAATTTCGAGGATTCAAAGAAACGAAAGTCAATTCAGCAGTTAGAAAAAAAATATAAAATATATTCTTAAACATCGAAATAAACTGACAATTTTCTTGGACACGTGTGATTTAATAGTTCTATATTGTCCAAAAATCCTGTTACTGTACTCCATTGCTCGATTGTCCAAAAATTTCATTAACCAAATAATATTTTCGTCCCTCCCTTCTCATTAGTTCGAATATGGGTCGTAACATAAAACGAATTGTTCATGTTAATGACCTTGATAACACGTACAGTCAAAATGTAATTATCCAAATCTTCCATGACATACTGATCGACGCGTTAGGATCCTACACGAAACGAGTAGGCATAAGCTGAGCATTGTAACTGATTCCCGGATTAGCTGGCTGGTTATTGATTAATTAAGATCCTAGTAGCATATAGGACTGCGTTTCCAACCAGATGAGAAAGCTGAGAAAGCGTTTCTCAGTTGGAGACAACTCGAAGATGCTGTATCTAAAACTATTCAACATTTGGTGGCAAGTATGATCCTCGAGGATTATTACGGGATGTACACAGCAGCATCGACTTGACACTGAAAACCGGATTACGCTGCGTGCAGAATCTCAAATATGATAATGTTGCTTGTAAAACTGTCGGGGAATTGAAGCTTCGGTATCGAGTGTTTCGTATCCCATCGTTTGGAAATTATGTCCATTACCTGTCACGAATAATAATATAGTGAATTCCCTGTGGCTCCAGCTTTACACCGAATAAATAAATAACCAGTTAGTCCGGTGATGTTGTTTATAGATTGCAAATAAAACAAAGAAATATTGTGAAACGAAACAAATAAAAATATTATATGAATCTACATAACTAAAAATACTGTGTAAATCCGCGCGAAATTGCAGAAACATTGTTAGACAGATTGTCGATTTTTATGTATTTATCGGAGTCACAAAAATAAACACGTAGGACATGCAAATGCAAAGTGCACGAAGTAAGATATTTATGATAATGTCTAACAGATGAAACAAATTTCTATCTAAGTTCCACTTCTTCGATTAAAAATTCGACGTCCAATCGCCAACATCGTACAATGCGACATACACAGAAATGATAATTGCATTACAGAACTAATTCTACGATGTGACACGCAGTGATTGTTAATCCTCTCGTGTTGAAACTATCTCGCGATTGTTCTAAAAAACAAAGACTGTCCTCCGTTAAAGCGGGACCGAGTAGAAATGGACTCAATGGTAGTTAAACCTTCCAGTAATAAAATCCCGGATTTGCATCTATGCATAGAAACTATAAAAAAAGGATCAACGCTCGCATTGGTTTCGCGTATATCGAGGCATTAGTAAATCAATCAAAAAGTCCCTCCATCAGAAATTTCGGATTTCGGAGTTTGATATTCGCGCAACAGGGAACATATTTCATCTCCGTTGCCGGTGTTATCGATGACACGAAACGAATTTGAAAAGAAACAAACAAAAAAAAAAAAAAAAGAGAAAGAAGAAAAAAGACGGGTGGCGTGCAGAAAATCGGCGGGGGGGGGGCCCCGGGGGGGAGAGCGACAGGGGACAGAAACAAGGGTAAATAGACTTGGAACCAGCTGACGAATGTCGGAAATTGGCGGAAATGTCGGCAGATTTCGATAGCTCGCGGCGAGCGGGCGGCGTTATCGCGGCGATAACCGTGTCAAAATGTAGATAGCGGCGGATTTGCGTGCGCTGTCACTCGTTACGACGGGCTAGATCGTTGAAATTGGCTCAATAAAATAGTTACGACGATGCCGCTATTATCGATACAATTGCGCCACCGGTGAAATCCATTTCGACCAACCAGCTTGATATGTACAACGATCCGCCGTCACGCGAAAATGTTTAAACAAACGATCGAACGCCCGAAATCCTTCGTACCGGTATGTTTCAAGGCGTCCGTTTCTTGCTGTTTATTCACGCTTATTTTTTTCTCCTCCCCCTTTCCAGATATTTATTTTTCATGAACGCGATTGAAATGCATCGGAAACGCAAACGTATCCACGTCTCTAGCAAACAGTCCTCGATCGAGCGCAAGTATTCGACAGTGTTGGGAAGCACTGAAATTTTTCGTGTTGGCGAGTTAGATTGAAACGATTGATTCTGTACTCCCGCGCGGTTCAAACTAATGTTTTTGAACACCTTTGTATCCTTGCTTTGATCGGAAACATTTTGCCAAGGATAGTACGTTCGTTTCGGTATTTCTCTTTAGGATCGGCAGCATTTTTACTCTCGCTGGATATTCGTGGGTTTGTCATTGAAAATATAGTTCACGTTCGAAAACTTTCGCGTTTGAAGATATCTATTGCCGTGTTTGAGTATCGTCAGTGCTCTCATATCTATTGCTGTTCCGTATCATCAAACGTAACTTTCGGATTCGTGAGTTTCCTTTTTTTTTATAATTAAAATAAAATTGTTGGATTCGCTTCGTTTCGGACTCGATCCGTTCTTTAGTTCAAAAAATTAAAAGAAACAATATAGCGTTATAGTAACGAACTTCAATTATGTTCAAATTCACCAAGTATAAAAATTACTACTTGGAGAATTCGATATTACACAAGACATTAAGCAAGTTAAATCTTCTTGTTAGTGAGCGCTAGTTTAAGAATGTCGACGCCCGGTTCAATTGTAATAACTAGACTGCAGATTTTTTTCAGCACTCGCGGAAAATCTTAAAGCGGGAAAAATTGCAAAGGACGCGCGAATGAAACGATTAACACCGGCAGCAATTTCTCGACTACGCGTACGACGCGCTTTATTTGAAAATGAACGAGCAACAACCTCGGTGGCGGTGGTACGACGAAAGCCGGCTGTTGGCTGTGAAAGACACGTATGCGAGAGGAACAGCTTAAGATATAATTTTTCTCCAGCGGTCGTGGATCATCCAAGCATTTTTCATGGTAAGCTTCCATCCGGTGGCGCCAGCCCTCCCCCACGTCTCTCCCTTTGCCACGTTAACCGTGCCCATCCTTGATCCTTCCTTGTTCTTCTCACCGTGGGGCGAGTCGGCGACGCGACGCATTATCAAGCTTCCACGGGCCGCCACGCCCGTCCAAATTGCACGAAATGAAATCCCAAGCGGAGCGCGAACCGCCGCGCCACGAGAATGCCGGACAGGGGCGAGAATTCGCCAGCGTCTCTCCCGCAAGTTTATCCATCGTCAGATACGAGACGGGTCGTTGATTTCACTCGACGCGTAATTACGCTCATGCGAAAACAACGGGCCGTCGTATTTGCCATTTCGTCGCGATACGTATTTTCACACACGTATGTCAATGGATGGAGAGAAAGCAGGTTTGGAGTGAGATAAAACGTAATGATTTGGAACTATATATAATCGTATTAGTTATTATATCTGAAGGGTTTGTTGGAGTATCTATATTGTACCTAGACATTCTTATTTATTTGTATTGTGCAAGGATGCTGGAAGGATGTAGGATTTGGGTAAGGTGAGGAAAGGTAATGCGTTTCGTCTCAGAGTCGCTGCCTAGACTCATCAGTGAGGCTGATGGCAGCGATCCTTTACCCCACACGCTTGTTTTCATAACTACTCGCTAGGCTGGGCGGTCACCCATCCTAGCAGTGTTCCGCACTCTGCTTGCTTAACGTCGAATATCGCTAGGCGCACAGCCACTTGCGGCTTGTACGAGTCGGTGTTCGAGACTCGTACTCGAGGCGCTATATATCTGTTTCTGTCGTTACATCGTGGCCATTGAGAAAGACAAACTCGACAATCTACAGCCCTTGAATAAAATTCTGCACGAATTCAGCACGAAACATAAATTTGTAAAATTGAAATATAGGCCAAAGGAAAGAACAAACGAACTGACTCTGTTTTATTGATTTTCAGTGTAATTAAATCGTTGTTAGAAAATTACCAAATTTCGTCATAATTTATAACCAGCACGGTCTGTACAACCAATGCTGTCTCTCGCTCGTTAATGGTACTATGATTCTTTTAACTCTGCACTCTGCTTTGCTTGTACGCGAGACGAGCTTTGATTTCACGTGAGACGTGTTTCACGTGAATTTCGGAATTCTCAGCAGTGTCAGTTCCCGCATTCTCGTTCGCAAATCGGAAGCCCCGTTGCCTGTAAATCGTGTCGTGCCGTGAACGGTGGAACGGTTCTTTATGTTAATCTATTTAGAAACGGGAGAAACTGGCGCACGAAACGTTTCCGGAACTGGTCGAATATTATTCAGTAGCCGCGATCCGTGCTGTTTTTAATTTAATCCGGGGCCATTCGACGAATACACGCGGAGGGATGAACGCATAAATATGCCAGGTATAAATCAATCGGAGTGGTAGATCGCCTTATTTTTCGCAGCGCGCATCGGCATTCGAATTTCTAAGCAGCCGGAGGCCGAATCCCGGCGAATACAAAATACGACCGGGCAAGAAGGACCATTTGCATTCGGCGTATATCCGCGGGAAATCGATACGTCGTACGCTCGCGCCCCCAGTCGCCAGCAGAAACCGCCGCTTTGTGAGAAGTTTATGTTAATTGGCCGTAGAATATATCGGCGTTTATTCCCACCCTTCTTTCGTATCCACGCCTGGTGAAAATGTCGCAAAAATATCGCAACGCTTCACGCTTCAGACGCTTTGAAACGAGGTTATTGTTGCACCTATTGGCGCGTGTTACCATGGAAATGTGGCATTAAGGTTGGTAAAAGTGTGATAAATGACACTTGTACGTTAATTCCTGGAGGAGTTGTGAAAAATATGTAACGTGTAAATACGTGGGAAAGTGAATGCAAAGCAGGGGCACCTCATTAGGGTCGGTGGTAACGCACCCTTTCGTCGCATGGAAATAGCTTTCGAATCTCGAAACTCTAATGTACATTTCGTTTTTCTTCTTCTTCGTTTCTTCCCGCGAATAATTATCACCGCGCTGAGGATGTGTAGAGTGGTTTCGAAATTCGATAGTTTAATCGGGGAAGGGCATTATTTTATATGTGTTCGAAATAATAGAAGTGAAAATGAAAGGTCAAAAAGTACCGTTATCTATTATCTAGTTTCATTCGTACGAAATAATTTTCTTTCCAGTTTTTTCTAACCAGGGTTTTGAAACATATGTACATGAACATTTAAGTGCATGCTTACGTGGCGAAAAAACAAATCCAAGTTCGTTAAACTATTCCACATGAAAAATGAAAAGTGATGATGTAAAAAATAATACAATAACGATGTAACAAACATTTCTATATTCTAATATAGAAATAAATATACATTTCTTCATTATTTAACAAACTTTTTTAATTCGTAAAGCAAGAATCAAAGGCAATGTCTTCAACATTTCGTAAATTGTTAAAACAGTCAGGTTATTTGCGAGTTGATGCATCCTTGAAATTTTTATGAAATTAAACAATTGAAACTCACTGCGTTGCTGTGTAGTAAATCCCGTTTCCATTTACAAATGCGTACAACTTTGTTGGACAGAGTAACTGTTTCCAAGTGCAGGAATATTTCATACATTATCGAATTCAATTTTTTTTACATCACAAAGTCTAGTACGAAAAGACTTTGTCCTACATTTTTAACTTGTTACGCGAGAAAAATCGCTTCCTTTTTGGATCCATAATACAACGAGCTCAGAATCGTCTTATATATGTGTGCGTACGTGCGCGCAGCCTGCAAATTAATTTGTAGCTCGTTTTAATAATTACGGAATTAATTTGACCCTAATATACCAAATTATGTAAGCCACATAACTGTTAATATTATATATACGAAATGCGCGTTAAGTAGCGAGTATAAAGTAATTAAGAGATTATTAGGCAACCATCATAACAACGATATATGGCGAAATATTATATCCGTATTGCGATACAAATACGCACGATAGTGTTGGCCAACGATTCGTAAGTAACAACGAAAATGGAAGGAGCGGCCAATTTTCGGCCGATTAAAATCGAAAATTTAAGAACGTTACTTTAACGGGCAGCGGAGGGAGGCATTTCACGACGCGGAGAATTCGCTTAAAAACGTAAGTGGTTTTTGTAACGCGGGCTAGCAGCTCGTTCTTGGTAAATTGTTCGTTAAATTTTTAACAACGGGTCGTTTGGGCGACCTGTGCTCGCGCGCCGGTGTCGAAGAATTAAGAAAAACAGCAGAAACATTTCCAGTGGGCTTCAATTAAGCGACGCTGGAATTTCAAAGAGCCGTTCCCACCTCTCACGTGCCACCGTGGCTTCCAGCAAAATCGTAATTCGTCCATTTAATTACAAAAATAGGTCAAACTTCCGATTCCTAACATTCCGATCGGCATTGCTTTCTGACGAAGAGGGAAACGATTTCAAGTGCGACGCTGCCAGCAGTGTTCACGGTGGATCAAGCTAGCGAAATAAAACCCTCAACAACCCTCTTTGCCCAAACCAGAGATCGAACTGTTATTACAAAGAGTTAAATTTTTAGGTAATTATTTTATTATCGCAATGGGAACGAAATGCTTCGGTATGATTTCGTTAAAGCGTTATACCGATATTTCGGTATAACATCTACGTAGTACCGATAAATATTACAGAACAAAGAAACACAAATTAGAGAAAATGTTTCAGTGGAATCGGAATTGGACTTATATTTCATTGAAGATTCGTAGCTTGTTGTGAACGGTTAAATTCTAGAAAAGAGAGATTATCGATAGGCTGTCGACAGTAAACACAGACGTCACAGCGTTTTCCAGGAACGCTCTTGCGGTTGTACCCTCTCCTGGCATGCTGCAAATAAAAACTATATACAAGCTACGAAATTCGTAACACTTCGTGAGACTACGCGGCATGAACCACATTGATCTTGTTCGAACATTCAGTATTCAGCAACGCTTGGTGACGGACAGTGCTCTCGGATAATCAGTTAAATCACGAGTTCTGTGCAAGTTTGTAATGAAAATTTTGTTCAAGTTATCCAACAAAGTTAACGAGTTTCGTTCTAGCTGTTCTACAATTATAATTTTATTTAAGGTATGTACAGTATTAATTACAAATAGCAAGTAACATTGTTCAGAATTAGTATGGGACAATTGCACAAATGACATATTACTAATTGGAGCAAATTCAGAATAAAGTGGACACTTTTCCCTCAAATATTCTCTCTTCCCTTGTAATACATAGAAACGAAAACTATATGCTTAATAGTACCTTCTTTCTTGTAATGCCAGAGTAGAATACCGGTATAAATTTCAATATTTACGCCAAGCAGCAGAAAGTGTTTAAAGACACAGTACCAATATTAATAGGTTATGTTACATTATTACTGTTTTAAAATATATTGGTATTCTCTGCAAGAAATCTTCGTTTATCGTCTCGTGATCAATTTACGCTTCAACGTTTCTCTCGATCGTGCACGTAGCGCGTGTATCCTCTCTGTGGCAAAAAAGAAAAAAAAGAAAAAAAAATATATAAAAGCGTGTCGCGAAGGGAAACGGAAATCCGTCGAAGAACAGCTCGTTGCAGCTCAGCCGCGGACTATTATACGCCATTACCTCGTTTTCGTCGCGCGCGAACGCGTTTACGCGTGAAAATATCGTATTGTCTCGAGTGCGAGTGGTCGTAGGCACCAGATAGGAGGCGCGCAGCTTTCAGAGCTGACAAAACGGCCGTGAACGGCGAGGAACCGACAACAAAATTGGACCGGGGTGGTAGCGGTGACGCTCGAGAGATTCCACTCTCGCGACACTCGTTCTCCTTCTCGTTCGAGAGGCGGCTGGAGAGGGGAAGAATAGGAGGAGAGAGAAAGGGGTGGAAAAAAAAAAGAAAAGAAAGGAGAAAATGGCAGCAGTTGAGCTACCGTAGAAAATTACCTCCGTCCGTTTATCCGGCTACCATCAGATACTGCGTGCCCTCAACCCCCCTCCCCACCTTCTTGTGCCTCGTTTCATCGTTTTGCTTTCACTCGTTTCTTTTTCACCTTCTAGTCTCTTCTACCTTCGCGTCTTCTCTACCCACAATTTCTCTTCGTTCCTCCTACTGGTTTCTCTCGTGGGCTTCTCGCTAGCTTCTCGCAGGCACGTGAAAAATCGCGAGACCGCCTCAAGATCTCCAACTGGTGGCGAGGCCCGGTTTCTTCTGCATTCGCTCGATTCAGCTTCTTTCGAACGCCGAGAGACTACGTGGCATGCCGGGGCAGGAAGGAAGGTAAAATTCAAATGAGCACGAGGATCACGAGATCTGAGAACCCTCGCGCGAGAGTTAGACGAAAGTAGTTTCGTCGATTCCAATTAACGTGTCGAAGTAACTGGTACGGTGGTCAGAATAATTTGAGAGATATTAAAATTAAGACGAATATCAACATGTACAAGCATATTTTAAACGACACGACTGATGCAGCGCTATAACGTACGCAACGAACGAAGAGAAATAATTTACAAGTTTATTGTAAATTTGAAATAAATGTAATGGATTTGCAACACACGTATCTTTACGTTTATATTTTACATATTTTGTAATTTACATCCTTGAATCGTACACATGGGACAGGATTGTAGAATATTGTACTGTTCATTATGATATACTTCACTGTATTATGAAATGAAAAATTCATTTGTATTACATTTTAATAAAATTTTCGCGTAGCAGTCGACGGCAGCTAACGAATCCGAACAGTTCACTCGATTTCGTCGTTGTTTGGAAAGTATTTTATTTGTATTATATTTGAAACTAAAAGTACAATCCCTGGCTATTATAAATTAGGACCGCTAAAAAATTTTAATTTCACATATTTTTAGTAAAGCGAAAGGACTTGAAAGAAATTTAATTACAAGTTAGAAAAACCATTAAAGTATTACACATCTATACTATACTATCCCTATATATAACCCATCAATACTATAGTTAATACATAACACGGTATTATATTATTTATTACAACGGCAAAGTATCAGAGAGAAGCAAAGAAAATATTTTGAGGAGAATTTGTATCTTCAAAAGTGCATTATTGACCATGCATCATTGAAAGAAAAATTGAAAAGAAAATGGCAACATAGATGGTATGAATTTCACTGTATATGTGTACCTTAATAACTAATAAATTATTAACTCACATTCAGGCACTTCAATTTTACTAAAGATGTTACGTATTAAAAATTGCAGAATATGTATCGTTAAAAGTAACGAATATAAAATGTTAAAAATTGAGTAGCTCTTAATTTAATGGCCAGAGACTGTATACAAGTACATGTGTACCTAGGAATACATATTTATCTTCACTCGTGATATAAGAAACAGTAGCTCGTGTCTCGTTAAATAATAATGAAACAACAAGTTGCGTAGTAAAGGGAAGAGAAAATTTTAATACAAATTTGTGATCTTTCAGCGTTTCACTGGAAACTCGTGATGACGAGCCCCATTGTACGAAATTATGCACTTTTCCAGTAACTTAGATTAATTTACAATTTGTATTCCGGGACGCGCCAACACAACACCTCCCAGCCGCGTGCTAGAAAATTCGCATCCGAATGAACGGACTGTCTCATCCGCGTTATTCAACTATTTGCCAACAAACGAAATGCTTTAACGAACTAAGATAAATCAATCAAGAAAGTTTCACGGAGCATTCAATTGCCAGTCCCAAAATAAGCCGAAGAACTTTCGGGAAGTAATTAGCATGGCGGGTAGGGAACCTCAAAATACAGGCCACGAAACAACACGATTCGTTTCGCGAATCGACGAAACTCAAATGGAAAAATCTGTTGGTCCGGTTTGGATAACGTTTACGAGTCGATAATCGAACAGGCGCGCGAGATAATAAAAGACACGGTGGAAAGTGAGGCGAGTAACTCCTTTTGTTCTTTTTCCCAATTGCTGATCGCCTCTGTCGTTTATTTTCTCGCGAGTAATACACACAATGATTCTAGAAACGCGTACACTCGCTCAAAGGTCTTAAGACACGTAATACGTATCGTAATACGTCGTGAACGTTTGAAAATTCCTAATAATTTGAGTAAACTAGACGACAATATTATCAGTGGTTTCAATATTTTGTATTATAAAATATAATAGATGATTCAAGGAACGAGTGAAATATTTATTCCGGATTTTTTGAAATTTTTTTTTTTCTTGAAATATTTTACAAATATAATATTTATTCTCTTGAAAAAGTAGAGTGAAACAAGGAGAAATGCCGTAAATTTACAAACGTGAGTTATTTAGAATGTTCCTTTCTTTCAATAGAAATTTTATTTGCGCACGTATAAAATTCAAATTTCTCTTCATCATATACCACGGAAAGAGGAACATCAATACTTCTTTCCTGAATAGTACGATGGACCTGTAAACGCATGTCTAATACTCAATATTCATCATAGATACGATTGTTAATACGTTAATTTAGAAATCGTTGATATTTCAATTTGGAAATCCATCTCAAGTGAAAATCCAGTCCGAATTCTGTACATTCATTTCTTCTGTGTGTTAGGAAAAATGTGAATATACTCCTGATCTGAGTTTCGTTCTTAAATTAATTTTTCATTGAGTTCAGTGTCGTGGCGTATGAATGTAAGTTGAGGGGAGTTTGCGTTCCGACGCGAAGCTGAAGTAACGAGGGGTAGAAAAATTGTAGGGTGCATACAGCAGATAAAGGAAGACGGAAAAGTACGATGCTACATGCGAGCGATTTATTAGGCGACATCCAGGGCGACTCAGCCATTTGTTCTGTCGCGCTGCCTATTTTCCAAGCGGAATTGAGTTCTCCGGGAACGAAACGTTTCTCCGGGAAACGTACCAGCGAATATAGTCCGCTTCTGTTCGTCCCTCTTCGTAACGCTAATCGCTTCGTGCGGTTCTAAGAAGTTATAAAAATAGTCCTCCCCGCTGTTAAAATACTTCTGGAAGCGCACGTTTTAATGTTCTTTAAGCGTTTCTCTGATAAACGTCGATGTCCGCAAAATACGCGATTTTCGAAGACTTCCCGGGTAGCCGGCAGGGACTTCTTGCTTTCCCCGAGACTTATTGAGGCTTCCTCATCGAGCTGCAAGTGTATGAGAGTCTACATCGCATCAAGCAGTTGAAGTGTTCTGCAATCCTTGATAATTGGCTCTTGTTTCGTTATCGTTGCTCCATTATAGTTGCGTTACCTTCCTTCAAGAATTAAGTTTCAAGTAAACTTATCTTCGAACCGCTCCGTTCGCATCCGTTATTTTGTTAAAAATAATTTCGGGCTAATTGGAAAGCTGATAAACGCTCATAAACGAAATATCTTTGTTACGATCGCGTTTCCTTGATCACAGCTTGGCGACTGGAATTCTGAAGCATTACAAGAACGAGAGATACAAGATTCCACGTGTTTTAAAATTTTCGTTGCTAGGTTTAGAGCAGTTAATGAATAAGTTACACATTCCACGAAAAAAATAAAATAGGTAGACAAAAGAAATATTTTTTATCAAATATCACAACATCTTTACGACCATTCTTGAATGCTTACCATTTAACATTCTTGTCAAACTAGTTGTGAATTGCTCATTGAGCAATAACCTTTTACCCACGAAAATCGTATATTTTTGAATTTCGATTTTCGACGAATGCGTACGATCTTTCATTGATGTTATTGGTGCAATGTAATTGAATCTGAAACTGCTCCCGTATGATCAACCCTTAAGGGCACAACATTTCGTGAATTTAGAATTAATACAGAAGGTTGCGAATTCGCAACATTTCTCATACAATTTTGATAGACGTGTAACATCTGTTTTTCTTCGATTGAATGACATTTTGGTCAATTCCTCGTAGAGGCATTAGCGGTAAGGTACTCAGCAAATTTCAATCTCGCAACCTCTCATTTTCAACAAAACCGGAGCGACGTTCACCCGCTTAAGGGCTTTAAGAAAGAAATTCTCCAGCATCTACTTTCCTGCTGAATTATTCATCGCGAGGCAGACCTATCGTCGACCTTTATCACCGTTTAATTCAGTCGTATCGCGGCGAAGCATCGACGACAGCAAGCCAGAGGAAAATCGGAAACGCCTGGAAGTTTGTCGTTCTGCACATGCCAGGATCGCACCCCGTGGAGCATTATATTTTACATACATATGGCCTCCGATGTGATACTCGCATACCGTTTAACGAGGGATATTCCGCGGAGCTGTGTCCGCGAAATTGTGTCCACGAAATTGTCCGCGATATCGTATAAATATCGTCGCGATGTTATTTCAGCAAGAACTAATATTCGCGATGTTTAAAGTACTAAAGGAACAATAGACTAGTTTTTGTTGCATTTCTGATTGTACAAAAAATGAGTAATACTTTCTGTAATGTTGCTTGTGAGGATCTCGTGTAGAGGAACTACGATCGTTTTTAATTTATATCAAGAATTTTATTCTACACGTTATTTTAATTAATAATAATTATCATCTGTGCCATCGAAATGAAACTTGCACGTATACCGACAATTGCTAATTACCAACGTATAAGTAAGGAGCATAGATAACACTAGGCAAGATAAAGAATTAATTTAAAAAACCGATGGTTAGAAGATAGAATAGCTTCAAGCTAATTTAGACGAATAAATTTGGAATAAATCATAGTTTTAGAAGAGCTGAGAAAATGTACATGTTACGTTTTCTAGACATTTACAAGAAAGTACATCCACCGTGCATTTATACTTTTGCTCATTATAATCAATTAAATCGACGAGAGATCGCGTAGAGAAAACTTTGAAAAATTTTTGGTCAGTTACCATTTTCTCTATGAGAAACTAATTTTTTCTGAAAATTTCCACGACTTTTGAATATAAAAGTGACTCACAATATACAACAGTGTTTCTGTAACCTGTTTCAGTCTCGTTAATATTCGCTCGTCCTATGTATTGTCCTTCGTAAAGTACAAACAATTGTCAAATTCCAATTGTCACAAAATGTTGGTTTTATGATTTTTCATATTAGAATTTATTGTCACAGAAGCGTTAATTTCGAAACTGACGGGATTTTCACGGGATGTCGTACGTCAAATTTCAAATCTCGGAATGTGGATTTCAGCATTCAACTCGTACTATCTTTTACGCCAACTTCCCTGGATAATATTCGGAAACGGTTCACTACAAGTATAATAGTATATTCTTGGACGTGCCCGCGCCCGCCGGCTATTATAAAAGTGTTGAGACGTTATGACGGACGTTATAAAGTACAAAGTTCTCAATTACCCAAGTTTCGCGATGAAAACACGAATCGCGGGCGGCGAAGTGCATGGAAAAGTTTCGCGAGAGCCTCTCGCTGCGTAAAAGCGCGAGAACTTCTTGTCAAATTCTATTTGGCGTAAAAACACGTGCTGCCTTAACTGTTTATCGCTAATTCCCAATATCGACAGTAGCCTGATCGTAATTTATCACTACTCTGTTCTTTTCATTATGTAATAATTAATTCTACCAATTCAATTGCCGAGTAATTTACTGTTAGATGTAGAAATTAATTCGGCGCCTTTGCATTGAAAGTCACGTTTATAAGACAGGTTGTCGATTAATAAAGGGAAAGCGATATATCCTTTCAATTAAAGATTTTCCAACAGTGAAAATTAATAATTATCGAACCTGAACGATTCTTAAGTGAAAGCTCCTCTCGCGTGCAAGAACAACTCGTTCCACGACACGGAACAATTCTCTGTTAGAATGACCCCGAAGCAAATAAATGAAATTATTCAAAAAGCCATTGACTTTAACTTGATAATTAATTCGTTAAATGGAATATATGGCACGCAAAGTACGGTGGTATTTTAACAAACGGAAATACCGCAGATAGTTCACGGAACGAAAGTTCCTCGACTGGCGAACGACTCTGAATTAATAACTGTCGGGTGACTCGAACGAGACCGATTCGACTGCGAAAGGGGCAATATCGTTCCTCCCTACTACCGATTATCGTTTTAGCGGCACGTTTCGCGCGAGTGTGCACAGAACACGCCAACAAGGGCCGATCGCGTGGCAGGGTTGCACGTCCACGACTGAAAAACGATCACTTCGTGTTGTCGGACGTGCGCCACGATTCTCCGGAGGGTCGCGCAAACAAGATTGCGTCGTGCCATCAGCCACGCGTACGAAATTTTCCGCAGCCAGCCAGCCAGCCAGCGGGATCGATCGATCTAATTATCGCGAATTTCTGACCGAACGGGCCAGCCATGGTTATTTGCTGCACTCTTCGCACACGGATCGGAAATGAGCCGCCTTACGACGACGAGGAAATTATTTGAACGTCGCTCGTCGGCACTGCGGAATTCCCCGTCGACGATCGACGTTGGAAAATTGAAAAGCGCGCGAGGAAGTTTCTTACGATATCGAAACTCCTGTTCCCACTGAAATTGTTTATCTTGATTAATGGCGAAATCCAAACTTGGCCGGCGATGGCCTGCATACCCCGTGCCAGAGCCACCGCTGCAAAATAATGTTGATTAACTTTGAATTAACTGGAACTTAGCCGGGTAGCGTCGGCCAACGCCTGAGGGAGGTCTTACCGAGACTCGTGCAGACACGAGCAGAAGCGGACACGCACCGACTACTACCAGGGATAACCGAAACCCAAGTTAGACACTGCCAGGGCCTAACAGAGGGTAACGAAGTCCAAGCAAGGGGTCGTTCGTCCTCTTGGGACAAGAAGAAGCTGCCTGCTACGCCAGGCTCTTGCTTTGAACCAAGCAAACATTTAACGACTCGGTCGCTTTTGATGAAATATATGCTGGAAATCAGCTTTGAGGGGGGGGGGGCAGAGATTCGTCCTCATACGGTTTCGTACGAGGATCCTCTTTCTTCGGTGTCGTCTGACAAACGAACAGTTTCAAACATCTATTTGACAAAGCCCGAACTAAACAGGGTTTCTCTTTCCGTTAGAATCGAAGGAATTACCGCAATTTGGTTTGACTTTAATTTTCCAGTAAATGAATAAGAGCGTGATTGAAAATCAGGTGATATAAATTTGGTGGTTAACTGGCATTCGAGATGAATTCTTCTCCCCAAGATCACATTCTTTTTTTATGAAGTACGAGTAGGTATGTAACAAAGACTACGCAACAAGTGGAATTATCTTCTTTCGCCGAAGCAAAAGCCACAACACTTGATGTGATATAATGATACGGGAAGATACGACTGCGAGTTGCGCATGTCTGTGAAAAAAAAAAAAATGGAAAGTGATTTGAGATGGTGGAACGTGTGCGTTTTAAAAGACTGGAAATATTTTCCCAGAGAAATAGCTTTTTAAAAAAATTTATATATATTTTTACGCTTATACAATATACATGTTGTGTGGAACATTTATACAGATTGACTGAAATCGCTTTGTCGATTCGGGAGAAACGACAGTAGAATTCTCGTCATTTTCAAACTTCACAAATAATAGCCACCAGTGATTCTTTTACATCGCAGATTATCAATCGATAGTCGCATTGTAAAAATATTCGGCCACATTTCCAGCTGTTTCACCAGCTTAAATGAATAAATATATACAGCGTGTTCGATTTAACTGAAAATGTTCACGTACCTCGGAAAATATCACTTATATTTCAGAGAAGAGTTACGTGGTATCGAAAGTGACGCATTATGCTCTTACCTCTTGTAATTGACGTATTTGCTGAAAATCGCAGAGAACTCTGTCAATTCGCATTGGGAAAGAAACACGACACGATAAATCCTTTTATCTGAAAAATACTCGACGATCAATTAATCTCTCTGTATGATCAACGAGATAAAGAGTTTAGTCGCCCTGAGACTAAAAATCAAATATATTTCACAGTGGATCACTGGTCGTAAAAATATATATCCTCGATATTTCCTCGTTAATCACAGAATACCGATATTTTATTAAGCCGATCTAAAAAAAAAAAAAGAGAAAGCTTGACTTTAATCTCGTTGGAGAGTGATTCACGGGCCCCGATCGTACGGAATAATAATGTCGCTTGGTAGAACATTGCTGAAACTTTGGAATTTTGTTCCATTCGACAGAGACCCGTCCCAAATGTGATTCTATTCTCTTTTCGTACGTTTGTTTAGCCACAGATAGAATCGTTCCTCAACTTTCCTCAAGATTTTTCTCGCGCTATGATCACTGCGAGACACGGTTGAGATATCCGCATTTGCCAGCAGCTTATCTCAAAAACTTGCGATACGGCGTTGTCATCTCGTTCGAGACACACGCCGTGAGAGCTGTTCGACGTTTCACAGCAAGAAACACCCCCATCGACTTACTCCCACGAATTCGTTTCGATTTTCATGGTTCCCGGCGTTTCTACGTATCTGTCCCTTTCTGAAACGGACTATTTACGTTAATGGCATTCGCCAGACAAGGGAATAGCTTGGGAAAACTCGGATCCCGGGTCTCTTTGCAATCTTGCCCTCTACGTACGCTCTGTCAATTCCTTTCCTCGTGCACTTTTCTTCGCCTGTAGACGGGCTGTCTCATTCTCTGAAATCAATTTTACGAGTTGAAACGGGTGAATTTACCCGCGCGTTTGTTCAAATGAATTAAATCGCCAGATCACCTGTTGATTAACTTGCCAACTGTATTTTCGTTGTATATAATGCTTTTCGCTGCTTAAATTAAAATTCTTGTGAAAAATTTAAGGTACACACTCTAGAACTGCTAGCAGACATCTTTGAAATTTACTTTCAAATGGAGTATCTAATATTTAATAAGCGATTCGTCTTTCGTTGCGACGGAAACGGAAACAAATTTTCCTCCCATGTATTTCATTTTTCTTGCCTCCTTTCTCCACTAGCGAATGATAAATGAATTTTTTCTTAATGAACGAGTAAAGTTATTGATTGTTCCAGGAAATCAATTGTCGTTTCGTTGTAATTCGATTCGATCTTATGCAGCAGACAAGTACGCTCGCCGTTTCTTAATCTTACCGCCACGGTGAACAGGTTGATACAGCCGTAAAAATCTAATTTTCATCGTTTGACGTCGTAAAACGGCGGCGATCCTTTCCTTTTCAACTGGGCAAACAATCGTAAAATTCCACGACGTATGAAATATCCTTCGCGGGTCTGTTAATAAAACGGCAATCCTTTAAAATTCACAAACCGATTGATATTATACCGGCGGGAGAAAGATCCGCCAAGTTTATTTCAATTTAATATCCCCATATTTCAATGTCAATAACGCCACGCGCAGCTGCAGGAAATTTACGAACGAGGAGCGTTCAAATTCAAGTTTCCTTTCCGTTTAATAACCACAACGAATCCGTCAAACTCTCGCCCGCCTCGCTCGCCAAAGGGGGAATGCAGATTCCCCCCCCCCCTGCAATTTCTCGCATTTCACCATCGAAGTCTACCTTTTCCGAATGTTTGAAGCAAGGATCGGCAAGAGTTGGCGGCGACGCGTTCCTTTCGCCACCGGCAGACCGAAGGAAATGAAGTTTATTCTCAAAAGCAAGACCCGCCACGAGGCGATGGTTTCGTGAACGATGCAGTGGCGTTTAAAGGGGACGAGCAGCATGATAACTCCCTTTCTCTCCACCGCGGGGGCTTCGACCGCGTTCTGGATATTCACTCGAATATTTCTCGCAGAGCGTGGCGGTGCAGGTGAATGCCAGCTGAAAGTGGAAGAACGTCGGATAAAAGGGGTTGACGATCTCCAGTAAAAAGCCAGCTCGCTCTCCTCTCCGGTCCGAGCCTCGCGAGATAAGCTTCTCTGTCTTAATTCCTGGGACTACCGTCCGGGATTATACGAATCTCTTTCCATTTCGACGTGGCTCGCCCCCTCGAACGGCGTCGATGAATTTTCACCGCGGTTCGCGCTCGATTCTCGATTGCAACGCCAGCCGCGATCTTTGTTTCGACTGCGATCGATTCAGTCGAAGGTGTAAAAACTATTGATTAGCGAATTTCTCGTCGTAGATTTTAAACCCTTGGATCTTTTCGTTTCATCCGCGACAATTTTTATCGGTTCACTTGTTTTATCGGCCCGTTGTTTCTTCGAAGGGGCAAGAATTTTCTATATGAACGAAAAGATGTGCAATGGATGTAAAATGTTGTGCCAAATTCTCGAGTGTTGTTTACGTAGTGTTGCATAGATTAGCATGTTTATGAATAAATTAATGTAAAGGAGAGAAGAGGTATTAATCGCAGTAGAAGTAATAAAGTTTCTTTTATTGAAACTTCCGTATAGAAGATTTTTGCAAGAAATCAATTGTAAATCGAAATTTTCTGTAGTTTGATAAATACGAAATTGTCATATACTGGAAATTAAATTTTCGTTTTTTGAGAAATTCTATAAAATTTGACATTTTCTTCTTTTCTCGTGACCCTGCAATCGTTATTTTTGAGGAATGGATCTTTTCTATCATTTGTCCACGCGATTGGGTACATAAATCAATAATGATTTAATGGATTTTAGACAATGTACGTTGTAGTCTTTATCTCAATAGCAAATACCCTGTCATAAACTTTGTAGATTTCAAGGGTCAAAGAATCTTGTTGAACTCTCCACAAAATTTGATCAAACTGATATTGATCTCCATAATGCATAATGGAATCAACCAGCATGATGGAAGGTAGGGTACGAGCTTTCAAAAACTTCCAATATAAAAAATTTCAGTAGAATTCGAGGATTTCCACGGAATGGTACAACACAAGGTACAACGTAATTCGATAAACGTTCGGTGTTTTATCGCGGTCCTAATTTAATTATCTCGAATGATTCTTTAAATTAGTGGAACGTATTTAGACAATGTCAATGTATATAATGTAATAGTGTAATAACGATGGTAATTCGGTAACAGAAATATGAATCTGCGTGATATACAACTTGACACACAAGTGCAAAGCAATCGATTTCTTCGAAATTATCCAGAATTAATTTAGAACTGTCTAGAATTAAAATAAGCTTAGACACTCTCCTTAGAAACAGAACGAGACGATCTGAGGTGGTCAGAACGAGCCGTAGCGATGCAAGTGCCGAGGTCAGTCAGATATTTCTACGTGTTGCGTCGTACAGTCGAATCGATTGTTAACAAAACACGAGGTCTCGTTTGTGGAACATCGATCGTCCCCACCCGAAAGGATGGCGCAACAAAGGGGAACTAATACCCTATTCCCAACCATTTTCAAGA
The DNA here is from genome assembly GCA_036937485.2 of Tetragonisca angustula. Taxonomy (NCBI): domain Eukaryota; kingdom Metazoa; phylum Arthropoda; class Insecta; order Hymenoptera; family Apidae; genus Tetragonisca; species Tetragonisca angustula. Next base: position 1,969,181 of record JAWNGG020000001.1, read on the forward strand.
TGACCAGCGTTGCACTCCTGGCGTGCGCCTGGCCCCGTTTGTTTGAGCTGGAGAAACGAAAATGCCGGTATACAAAGGGCTGATGGAACGCTAGGTACGTAAACAGAATTCCGAAATTCAATCAAGTACCGTCGTGTTCCTTTCTGAAACGAGCGCCGATTACATACCGACTCGAGTTTCACTCTTTGGCCAGATATTTCGGACGGCTGAATGTATAATCGCGTTAAAAATCATCCTCCACGGCTGATTGTAACGTAAATTGGAATTATGCATGATCTCCTCTTCCTATTTGCCAGCTTTCTTATCTGAATTTCACTGGACCGATCTCCTTCTCAGATCCTGCAAACATCTCGACTTTTTCTCCGAGAAATCGGTTTCAGCCGAATTTCGTACACGTCGTTTCGATTGCTGTTGTTGTCGTTTAACGTAGGTTAGTTGTAATAATAAATTCGAGTCGAACAGAAAGAACGTAATCCACAGTTTCGACGTGCGAACAAAGAACCAAGGAACCAAACAAGAATCTCGTCCCGTGCTGCATTGAATTCCCCAACAACGTAAAATAAACTGAACCAGCTGGCCGGCTGTTTCCAGGTCGCGAAATTTTCTTAAAACGTGGTCAAATATTTTCACAGCAACGGCGCCGGAATGTAGGTGAGAAAACACCTTCCGGGCGTTCAGGGTCCTCAGTCGATAGTCCTAACAGGGTGTGTACTCTCCCCGGGAACCTCTGTATGCGCGTTTCTATCTGATCTACGAGCAATATCCGACACGTTTGATCTGGCCTGGATTCGCCTTGACACAATTCCTCGTCTCGCCGTGAATCGGCGAGTGGCTTTCGAAAATTCTGTCAACCGTCCCTCGGAGCGTCGACGATTTATCTCGTAAAAGAAAAAAAAAAAAAAAAAAGCGGGGGAGGACACTTTGGAGACTGCAGTCTCTCGAGGAAAAAGGGTCATCGATTCTGAAGCTCGTACGTTGCGTTAAACTTTGTCCAAGTGCTTTCATCCCCCGTTATATTTCTGTATTTCTGAATTTATCATTCGCACCGGGAGAGCTAAGTTCGAGATTGTCCGCAAACAGGTTTCATCCGTCGGTTCATCTTCCAAGCCCCCGTTGCGTTGATAAAACGGCGAGGGAAGCGGGGAATTCCCGTGTTCCGGAGACAGTTGTCAGCGGGTGTTGAATTTCGGGACACGTAACCGCGGGAAAATTAAGTACCAATCGCCGCTGATGCGTGATTTACGGTTGGCCTGGTGTATCGTTCGGTTAACCAACGATCCGGGGGATCGTGGAGATTGGTACCGTCACTTTTCTCCGCCTTCAACCTCCCCTGAGCTCAACGACTCTTTCTCCGCGTTACTTGACGTGTTCTGTAAATCTATATTTAGATTTGTGTACTCGACGTTCGTGTAAATAGCACGAACTATGATTTTAGGATTGACAATCAATAATTAAGACTGGCCAGGTGAGAGCAGGTCAAATCTAGTGCGCAAAGTCCACTTTGTAGGATTCGATTGCTATTCGTCAACGTTGTAGTAGAATTAAATCTTTTGAACGCAAAACGATCGAACTCTGAAATTTCGCTCTGCGCGAATGCTTTATTGTAAAACGTATTAAAATTGTAAATCAAACAGAAAATGTTGCTGTTGCTATGCCAGCGTTATGTGGACTGATTTATCGAAAACAGATCGCGCAATTAAGTAGAATAAATAAATTCAGACAGGAACGAGATCAAAATAAAAATGTCAGGTAATGATGGCCCATAAATTTCTCAACTCTCGTTTAAATATATTCATCAATACGAGTAATATTTTATAATTAAATTCCAGTCGATTTCACATTTCCTTATAATTAAATTTCAATAGCGATTTTATTTAAGTATAAGCATTTGTAAATGATTCAAATATGATCCACGGAGATTCGACGTTATCTTGATAAATTTTGTTCTCTCTGTGCACTTCCATGAGATTCGAGCGTCGTTTCATCGAGTCCATCAAGTAATCGAGACACGTTTCCACCGGGAGATCGATAAAAGTGTCCCAATCTATTGCCATTAACATTCTCACGTTCGCCACGCCACGGTTGTTTCTTCTTTAAGCAATCGGGCAGATCGTATCGGTTATCGAACAAACAAGTAGAAAAGCGGTTGTACGTATTCCCAGATGAAGGAAAACCGTTCCTGCCGCGAGATATACTGGCGATTACGCTGTGCTCTTGTACCTTGACGATGATTATTGTCGGCTACAGATTGGCTGGAAAGCTAAATACACAGGGCCCCTATTCGTGTACCTTTCGTCGATGGAACGCGCGATCCGACGAGGCAATTAGTCTCGGGCTGTCCTATTCTATCAACGCTCCTGCAACACACGTTCACGTTATTCCGAACGGATTCACGTTCACGCAGTGCGTTTGACGTTCACGTTGCTTATTAACTAGCGCGACGCTCGCTTGCAAAACGCCCCTTTGATCGCTATTTACAGTTTCTACTAATTTCGACGGATGTTTCGAATGCCCGAGAAGAATTTCGAAAATTGAGTATCGTTAGGTATCGAATAACGTAATGTATCGTTAGGTCGTAGAAACTGAAGGAAGGAAACGGCAGTTCCATTTTTTTGTGCTACTTCATTAAAAGAAAGAATATGTAATTCAAAGAAAGCGAAAAAGTTTACGAAACGCGAATATTAATTTGCATAAATTTATATCCCGTTTCGAAACAGTATCTGACTTTTAATTCACTTCTTTCCTCATTAAAATTATCCGAAATTGTCTCTTTGTTGCAGTAGCCCCCTTCATTTTACGTTACGATTACTAGAATTAGAATGTTTGGACTTACTTCGTGTTTTCGATTTTATTCTTTGGCAAAGATTCGTAGTGAAATTAAATCGGACGAAAGATCAAGTAAATTGTTGTAACTCACGTGAACGATGCCAATAACAAGTAATTAACGGAATGACAAATAACATGATTAATAGAGCTGATAGGAAATATAATAGAATGATTGAGAATTCGTTTGATGAAAATCTTCGATCCACGTCTTCTTTCTCTATTTAATTTTTGTCGCAGTGGATTCAAAAGATTCGTAATACGGATTGGATACAAAGAACGTTTCTCATTAAATTTGGAATTATTTAAAACACGTTTTAGAAGGGTATCGATGAAAAGAACGGGCACTCCTATTTTCCTCCGACTGTTCGGCACGATTTTTCCTTTTACTCCTTTTGCTTGACGTTTTCGAAGATATAAGAGCACGTCGGGAATGATTGGAAATCCGGACAGAATGGATGTTCAACGTAAAAAGCGTGTTGTTCCTGCGGAGGAGTTTCGATCGATCGAACTTCCATTTCTTTATGTTCCAACAAATTGCGAAAGCATGACAAGAAAGATTGAACATCGGCGCAACATTAATAATTTTAGGAAATAAATCCATTAATAATTTTTAATCTTTTTAACGCCGAGCAAAGAGAATCGCTAGACGTTACTAGAGGAATTTAATCTAAGAAGTGTATACAGTTTCGTAATACACGAAGTTTCCAAAGTAGTGCACTTGTTAAAAAATATTTAATGGAGGAAACAAAATTTTTTGAAATTAATTTCTTCAGTTACATTCACAAAAATAGAAAATTGCACAAACATTCGACAGTCTACTCGGCGGATTATTTATTCATCTTTTCAAATTTATTATCATTAACATGCTCCTCTTTCTCATTGTAATTTTAAACGAAATAAAATTAATTAACGAATTAAATTTATTTGTTCTCAGTAGTTTGCAAATAAATGTTAGGTATATCAATTAATTTGCTTCGAGCGTGACCACACATTTTTCAGTTGAAACTCGAAGAGAATAGGACACACATATTTAACAACATTGGTTCTCTTCGCGTCTCGTTTGTTGGCTCGACCGAAATTCAAAACACACCGCACATAGAAAATTTGAGCCCGTACCAAGGTTACAATTAATTAATCACAAGTCCCATGAAATTTCTACACTTAATAATATGATAAAGGATTCTGTCTGGCAAGTGTTGGACCGGGGAATCAATACTGGTAACTATTTAAACATGGCTGTCAAAGGGACCTCCAATTCGGCGCCATTAGCGTTTTCGGTTTCTGACTTTCAACCTTCATTAGCAGGCTTGACGATAATCATCGGTATGATATTCGTGTCACGCATGCGTCTCCCTTTTGCCTCTAGTTTTCGCGATTATGTGCCGAGAGGGCGGGCGGACGGGTGACGCGCCTTGTAATAGCGCGTTGCATTAATCATGCAACATCGTGAAGCGTTCTCCATTTAAAATTCAACCTGGCGCAGAGTGTAGCGGCCGCGGCGAAAATTCGAGCAGGTGACAGTCGTTATCCCCAAGTGAATACGGTTAATTTGTTTCGATCGATTGTAACTGCCGCATAGCACTCTTATTTATTTATAGCGAACTTATTTCCCTCTTCTTTCCCGACTTTTTCTAAATCGGTGTAAATTAGTTCCAATTTCGTTCGAGCCGATGGAACATTTTTGGAGGGAAAATCACTTTGATGGAATCGTATATAATGTTTAAGAAATCAGTCCATTTCTTTTTGAAGAAGCATTTTAATTTTAACTTTATGAAAAATTTACTTCAAAAACGAGAAAGACGCAATATTCTTATTTGTCCTTTTTTTTTTTGTGAGTTTTAATTGCTAAACATTCGTAAGAGGATTCGCAACGCTATGAAGTTGTAAAACTGTGACTGAGAATTGGACCCACGGTTTGCAAATGAAATGTTTGAAATCTTCACGTACCACGTCGAAAAAAAGGAATGCAATCTTTTTATCTGATGCTGCATTTTCAAGGAAAGGAAATTTGAAAATTTCGCCAGCATCGTGCGCAATTCTCTGCTCGAAAATTTCTGTACAAATGCAGTAAAATCCGCAATCCTGTTGATAAAATGTTCAAACTCCATTCTTTTGGGAACGAAGTCTTAAAACGAGAACGTTTTATTCTTCCTTCCTCCGACTTCGTTTTACATGTAGAGTCGCCCTTTTTCTTGTTGGAGACGTCCTGTACTTTAAGAAGTTCCCGTATTCCGTAGTTTACTAATGCAAATAGTCGCTTAGGTGTCTTAACGTTGGAGGAACATCGTTGAATCAATATCGTTAAAAGGTCAGGAGACGCGGCCTTAAAGCCGAGCTTTAAGCTAAGCTTCCTTGTCTACATTTATCAGCGTAGATTAACTTAATCGATGAAGTGCAACATTTAATTCTCCATGTGAAAGTCGTTATCCTTCGACTTGGTCGTGAATCGCAAGGCAATTCTGTTCGGTTGAGCGTAGGATTTGCCGAATTTATTATTAAACAGCGGATTTTTACGGGAAATTCGGCGACGCAAAGATATATAAAATTGTCTTAAACAGACTTAATGTTAATAATATTTAGTTGGTGAAACAAATCTAATAGAAATTTACGTAAAAATCACCTTGTATAAAATGTCCAACATAGAATGTTTCCTATAATATTCATTAGATGAAACAAATTTCTATTCATGTTCCAATTCTCTGATCGTGTTCATACAATCTTAGAAAATTATTTAAAAAGTTTCAAAACATAACAATTTGTTCTTGGAATATAACACTGTTTTTGGGAAAAAATTTTCGATCAAACGCGAGTATTCGAAAGTACTTGAAGACATCGAGATCTTTCAAGCACGAAATATTCTTGTAATTGCTTGGAATAGAAAACTAGGATCGGTGATTTCAACTGAGGACTCTCGAATAATTTCAACTTAAATAGTTTCTAAATACGTTTGAAACTTGCGTCTTTGTCGAGAATTTTTCGCCAGGGATAGTATGAAATATGAGATCATGAAAGTGCAAAGAGCGCGATCGAGTTGCGATATTTAATCGCGAAGAATCGAACGTTCGAAGGTGCTGCTCGTTAACTGCGATTAAGTTCATTAAACTCGCAGCGAGTACAATGCCGTAGCGAAACGTAATTAAGATTTTTCATTTAGCCGGCCTCTTTAACGGCGCTCGTTAGCGGCACGCCACAATCGCGGACAAACGGAGAAATGAACGCTTAAGTTGATTAGCTCGCTCGGAAGGGATGTGTAAAATACAATCGCTTCTTGACCCGCTTTCACCCTCCGCCGAGGGTCATTAAAAAATATTCTTCCCCGCGACGAGAAGGAAATGTCCTCGTATCCCAGCGCAAATGAAATTGTATTTCCTACTGAAATTGATTGAGAAAGCCGGCGCTGTTAATTTCAATCGTGGCTCGCGCAATAACGGAGAGGAAATATCGCGATAACAAAAATAAAGTAGAAATTAAATTCGCGTGCAGCGAGGCCATTAGCGCTGCCACGAGCCTCGAATCTTCATATTTCAATCTTGCGTTTATTGTCAGTTTAACGAATGGGGAAGAGGTTGCGATGTTCTGAGAAGGGATATGCAACGTGAAGTTTGATTTAAAAATTATTGAGAACTCCTTCGTATCTCGTGGGTATTTTTTTTTTTTTTAAATCTCAGAGAAATGCGAGCAGATTGAAAATGAGCGAGAGAACGGGGCGAGGTGAAGAAAAATTTCTTACCTCCTCGTAGCTTAATGACGGAGCATTTGCCTTGTTGCATTCGATGAAGTGATACTTACGATTTCTCAAAGTGTTCAGACGTTTGTGAAAAATTCTTATGTACGCACTCCGTTGCTACAGTATATTTGTTGAAACGTTTTGAAATTTCTGTAACAAGACTCAACCATCCTGATTATATTGGTAAAGTTTAAAATTTGAAAATATATATAGAAGTTACAAGATATTTAACGCAAGCACGTATTTTCTAAACATCGAAAAAGTATTTGTATAATACCATGATGCAATATATTAATAAGCTTTAACATTCAGTGGAATCATCCTCAAAGTTTACTGTATATTTAAAATACATTATAATTTTATAATAAATACAAGTTTCCAATAAATATCTTACAACTTCTACATACGTTTTCAGATTGATTACAAATTTTACGAGTACAATCACGATAGTCGTATTTCTTTACAGTAAAACTTTACAGTAGTAACTTTACATAACATACAGAATATGTGCACGAAAATTCCAAGGTAAGTCAGAATACTTTCTTGAAGCACAGTGAATAAAATTCGTACACTCTCATGGTAGACAAGTCAGGATAAACAAGATTGTAATTTTCGATATATCAATTTCGTAGTACCGTAAAGTTCGATAGTGCGTTCAATATTCTCCAATATACATGCGCTTCAATGATATCGAAATTCCGAAAAAAAAAATACAAATATCATTCCACGTTGACGATATTGCAATATCTGAAACTCTGACAGCGCACAAATACAGTGTCACATAGGAAACTTTGAAAACTATTACAAAAAAGTGAAAAATATCATTCTGCGCGGAGAAAACAGGAGCAATAATATTCAGTGTACGAGAAAAGGAAACATGCAACAAAAAATTAAATTGCTACAGAACAACAAAAATTCAACAACATGTCAAATATCAAGAAGTTGTTAAACTCCGAATTTGTATAACACACGAATGTCTTGAAGAGGATGCGCAGTTACAAAAACTTGCAACAATAAAACATACAAAGAAATTATAAGATTGTTAAATCACATTAAACTTTAAAAAGTATATTTCCCCTTGTGCAATTAAAAAAAGAAAACAAGAGAAAAAAGAAAAAATGCAAATAGACTGAAATAGCTAAAAATGGTTGAAACCATCATCAAATATAGAGTGCGTTCCTCTACAAATTTTCTCCTCAAATAAAGTGCGCACGTTCCCCCGTAAAAATTACGCTATCGTTACTATCGCCGCCGTGTAACAATAGCAAAAATAATAAATTCCAACGACTTGGAAACGAGTCAAAGCCACGAGCAACCTACCTCGCCACCATCGTTGCGCTGCGCAATTGCAGGAAACCACCGCCCCCCTCCCCCCCCCCCTCTAGTAAAGCTTTCCCCGAAACCTCGAACTAGGGGGAATCACGTTAATTCCATCAATTGCGCTGAACACGCGCCCAGAGGCCGCATGATCCCCTAATTCCGCTGAAGAATTAATCCCGAAACAGTGACGTACACAATGGGTGGGGCGGGGGGGGGGGTGCGTTGAGTAGCTAGAGCCGGGAAACGGAACGCGTTTTCACGAAGAAGGAGCGAAGGAGGTTGCAGTTATGTAGGAAACCGGAAAGAGAGACGATTCCGGAATGGGACAAATGACGAGCCGTAGAAGAAGGACGATGGGGTTTAGGGGAAAGCCCAGCTTAGCGCTAGCAGTTTCCGGGCTTGTTAAGCGTACCAGGTGCGGGTTCGTCGTGCAGGTGGAATTGCGGACGAAGAATGGAAACTCTCCCGCGGGAGGGGGAGAGAGAGAGGGAGAGAGAGAGAGAGGAAGGGAGAGACAGAGGTGGAAGGAGGAAGAGGCGCAATAAGCAATGGACGAATAAAGGAAGACAGCGGAGGAGCAGGAACAGGCCAACTAGACGGTAGTTCTACTGAGAGGAAGGAGGAGCTGCGCACGTGGTGAAGAGAGAGAGAGAGAGAGAGAGAGAGAGAGAGCAAAACAGCACGGATTCCCCGGAATTCGGTGGATGGCGGTATCCATAACTTTGCATCCTGTCACTCGGTTTCCAGGCGAGCTTTTTCCAGCCATTCGTCATGCACGCCGTGCGGAACGTATGAACGGTTGTTCGCTCGTTCGCCCGTTCGCACGACGCTACCGCGACGAGACGGTGGCGGTCGTGCACGCGTCGATTCATCCTTTTTCCGGCCTCCTCTCGAGCGGAATGCGCCACTTCAGCGCCGAAGAATGCACGTCACGTAGAAATACGAACGCTTTCCTGAAGTTGGCTGTTTTGTCGCGAGGATCGTACGATATATCTATCTATCTATCTATAGATATCGGCGCCGTGATCTTCGGTCGAGAACTTCTACGTTCCCATTGATCGATTGGCAAAGTTTCCGATCCCCCGCTTTCCGAGCCTCTTCGCGACCTTTTTATCCGCGCGTAATGAAGCACGGCAAAAGATTTCTGAAAGTTCTCGATCGATCACGGCGAATATTGCAATATCCGGCTGCAATTTCATTTAACGTCGGAATATAAAAGCTCCGACAAGTGTGTCGGTACGCCTCGGCACGTTTACACGCGGAACGTCCCCTGTTGGATGCATGAAACGAGGCAACGGGGACAAAGGATCCTTCGAGTTGATATCGTTCGACACTCGACGCTCGTTTAACGGCCGATAGAAGTATCTCCTCGGCAACGATATACACTGTGGAAGGATGACTTTCGAGACGAGTCATTCCTTCAAGATTCCACAAAGAACGCTCGATTCACTCTGATTCGCTCGTTAGAGGACGATACGGTAATTGCTCGATCGTGCGGTGATTAAGGCCGGTGCAACCGATCGGACGACGTGAACGATTGTCGAAGCGAAATCGGAACATCCGAGTGCTTTCTGGATTTTACGTGGAGAAGCGAGCAGTCTCCGTTCCTCGGCGCGTTATCGCGAGCGGAATTCTCACGTAGCCAGAACTTTAATAAGAGGTCGCCAACGAGCATCGACGATAAATCATAGGCCAGGTACCCGGCTATTGGTAGGCGGAAGTTAAATAAGACGGCACAAATGGTTTGGGCAATAAATCGCGAGATAGCGGTCGAAACTCACCGAGGACACTCTTAGCGTGCCTCCCGGCTTCCGGTTGCATTGTTATACTTTACAATGCGCCGTCCGACCTACGCCGTTCGTTCGCCATCGACTCGGTTTTGTCGGCGTTCCTTTCCATTCTCTCCGCGAGATTGTTGCTCAGTTTTTAGGCGAATCTGTCCCCTTTCTTGCCATCGACTTTCCCAGGTTTTGTCAAATCTTTCTTTCACCTTCGGAGCATTTGTCTTTTCGATCCAGCTGGTCGAGAGTCAGTTTCGAAGATTCAGACTATGGTCGTCTTCAAATTCTGCGAAACAATTCCTATGCACTTTGTGTGGAAGTTGCGAAGAGGAATATTCTTCCTAGTAACCAGAAAATTTGTTACCTGAATCTTCGAATTCGCTAATATCTGAACATTCTACAATTTCGTCAAGATTAATTAGTTTATTAGTAAGAAATATCTTTTTTCTTTACTAAGTCTAATTTATACGTATTATATATTTTGTGTGTTAGTTGCAAGAAGAGTTTACTGGAACATGTTAAGCAATATGGAACGCATTGAGCGATTGTATTCAACATATTTAATTCCGTGACAGACCAACGTTTCATCCGTGAGTCATTTATCATCTTCAATATCTTGTAAATGTAATCGTAATAACGGTGTCTCGTTACACTGTTAAATTAATGACATTTCAAAATATTTTGTACAACACGTACAAAGTCCTATGAAATTGCAAGATTTATAACGATACTTGTATAATTCAGTAGGTTTTTAACAAAATTCAAAAGTGTTGGATATACCGTGAACACTGGTATTTAAATAATTCAATAAATCAACAAGAACAAAGTAGTCAATTGTTTAATTGCTTAATTATTATTTCGACAGAAGCTATATTTTACTACAACTGAATAACGTTTCATTGCAATCAAGATGAAATAATTATTTCCAATTATTGTCCAACTGTACTAAGTGAAATCGGTCGACATCGGCGATTTGAAAACAGCAAACGAGAAGAACGAGACCTCTTTGACCGAGTTAGGATAATCCAGCAGTGATGAGATCAGAAGGTTTCACCAGGATGTTCACCCAAAGGTTTGCAAGTGATCAGCCACCTTTGATCTCGCGTTCTGCACGAGAGGAAGCGGGAAGGGAGGGCATTATTTTACTTCTCTTAACGAAATATTTTCCTTTAATAATCTCATCTTCGTCGCGTTGTCGCTCGACTTGCGACATCGGGAACGCGCTCGTAAATTAAAAACAAACACACGCTAATTACTGTGATTCGGGAATAATTCCTTGAGCCGTACGGATTTCCGTATCGTTATTACAAAAGCTCACGCAGGGTCTTAATTGCGACGATATCCGGTCTCGGATATAGCGTGCGGGTCTCGGGACGACACGCCCTGGTCCGCTGCGTTTGCCGATAATGGAGCGTGTACAAAATGAACGAGACAGGTCTGGTGAAAAATACACCCACGAAGGCGAAATAAACCTTCGGGTCGGTCTGCTTGATTAATTCGATTAATTTCCACGGGATTTCCACGAATTACTTGTTTGCCCTTCGTCGATCGATAATTGCTCAGCAGACGGGACTTTGTTGGACAACGACGAGCATATTTTTCAAGATTCTGTTATACACGCGCGAGGCCCTCTACAAAAGAACGACATTTGTTTTTACGAAACAAAATTCGGGATATCGACTACAGTCGTCTTGGAAATAGTTTCCCTCCGAGTTGATGCACGATTCTGTTAGATTTTGTTTTGTAACGTCGTTGAGACGGGAAATGGCTCCTTTGGAAATTGATTTGATCTTCGACAGAAGGTGGAAGCGAAATCTGGCGGGCGAAGTGAGTACTGAGGTTTATTAACATATCCGGCAAATTTTGGAGCAATTAAACTCGCGTCAAAGTAAGATACATGTATTTCGATATAATTTTTGTTAATTTCGAGAATATTAAAAAACAAGTGTCTCAAATTTAAAGAAAATACGAACAAGTTCTTGTCAGTATGCGTCAAGTTTTACGTTAAAAATCTTCTGAAAAATATCATAAACCCTTGCAACTAAACTGATTGTGTAGATTGAAATATAAAAATTCGAAGATGGTAGCAGAGTTATATTGGGCGATGCAACGTTGCGCGTTGTATTTTGTAAAATGTCATAGCTGCCTCCCCTCCATCGCTCTTAATTTTCAAGTTGCAAGACCAATCTCGTTTTTCTCGCGTATGTACATTAAAAATTGTGCTTTCTAATATGTCTTTCCTTTGGAACACAGCGACAACCAGCAGCTCTGTTTCTCTTGACTTTCGTAATCCTGCTTCTCGTACAGCTTCCAAAAAAAAAAAAAAAAAAAAAAAACTCGCGCACGAGATTTAATATTCCTCAGGACACGGCCCCGGGCGTAATAAAACTTCGCCCACGTTTCGACGTTTTTGTCATTCACGATGAACAATGGAGCGGTCGACGAGGTAATTTCTGGTTCGCAGAAGGTCTCTTGAAACTTCCGAGGAAAGCCTTTGAACTCCGCGTCGAAAGTTCGAACAGAGAATTCCCATTCGCCGATCGATACCTCCGAATATTGTCCGTGATTCTCGCTGGATGCCAATCGATATGACTTCCGAACGATTGTTCGGTCCAATTCAACCTTCCTCCAAAGACGTCGCACTTGGCTTGTTCGAAGAAGTTCACAAAATTCTATTTTCCTCCCCTCGTCCATCTAGGCTCGTCCGAACGTTAATAAAAGACGCGCAAACGAGAGAAAGAGAGAGAGAGAGAGAGAGAGAGCAGCGTTCTCGTGGCTGATCGTTTCTCGAGTACGAGTTATCTCGGCGTTCTCCGGTGACCGAAGAGGGTAGAAACAAGATGGAAGGAGCGGTTGGTAAGGTTCGCTTAACCATATCTGCTAATTAACATGCGGCAAGTATCGCGTAACACAAATAAGCGACGACAGAGTGTTGGGTAACGGAGGCTTTCCACCCTGTCAGTCACGCCTCGAGCTACATGCACAGCCTGCGCAGCGAGCAAAGTGGATGAATGGGGGGACGGAGAGGAGACTGCTCATCCCTCGCTTTGAGCGGACGCATTAGTCCACTTATTAGCATGATTCCATTTTCCTTGGAATTACGCTTTGAAACAGAAACACTTGCAGAATAAGAAAAGGAAAGAAAAAAGAAAGAGGGGCGAGGACGATGCCGTGCAAAAAATTCAGTTCACTTGGCTCACGACTGAATGCCGAAGTGTGAAACGGCGGAAGGGTGTAACTTTACGATTTTTCCAGCCCGTTCTCTCAAGCCCGCCATTCCAAGTGGGTTCCACGTAGCTGTCGTGGTAAATGGCCCGTTCGGACATTTGTAACACTTTTGAATCGCGTGGAACTGCAACAGTTAGCCAACGTTCATTAACCGCTCTCCGTTCCTCTCTCGCCGACGGGAATCTCGATCACGTTCGCGAGGCGATTAAAATTTTCCTTTAATTATCTTGATCTTAGTTGCTGCTCTCTGTGCTCCACATTCCCCGGATGCCTCTTACATCGCGTTACTCTCGAGATCGCAAATTTCCCCCTCGTTCATTTTTTTCAAGTGCCAACGTTTACTCCGGAATTCATTTATTTTGATATACACGAGGTGTTCCTTGCCTCTCCGGCGTAATCTGAGTAAGTGAATGCGAGGAAAAAATGTTGTATGAAATTTTGTTACGAAGTTGTAGGTAAATACGTTTAATACTTGCAAGATGCTTCTTCGCGTTGAAAATGATTAAAACGTTTAGTTCAGTGATGCGAGCTCGACGTCGATGTAACATGAAATTTATTACATTCTGAATTCATCGAATTTATTTTGCTTCAGCTCAGATGTATACGTATCATTTTGAAGTATTCATCTCTTCTGTTTTACTTAAGCAGAAATCGAGGGACGAAAAGTCTGATGATCAAACTTCAAAATCCATTGTTATAAATCTATATCCAACATTCGTCTGCAACTTTGTTACTTTATATAATGTTCTTTTCCTTTTAACTTATTATATCGTATTGTATAGAGAATGTATAAAGTATATTATACAGCGTTATGTATTTTATATCAATTACAGAGTATTACATTATAGTCCATTGTAAAGCATAATTGCTTCACGCGCGTGTTTCGTTGTCGCGTATCCGAACTTGCAGAAGAGCAACATCCACGCATAGGGGTGGTTTCGCAATTGAGACAAAATATCGCGAGGCCGTGAATTACGATAAGAGAAAATTCTACGCAAACATTTGCCTAGCGTTATATCTCGCCCTCAGGTATGCATGCAGGGACAGGGATACGTTCATCCCTAAATAAACGATAACATTGGAGGCGAAATTGAAAAACTGATAACACCCTCCGACTCGATTTCGATTAACTTATCGAGAATGTATTGCTGGATTCACTCGTGAAACGTCAAATGTGTTTCTTCGTTTCATCAGCGTATGCATACCCACTCTCGCGTCAATATCTCAATATTTCAACAATTCGTGAAAACAAGAAAAATACTCGAGACCGGATCATCGAAATTCATTTACCGCTCTACAAGCCGGTATCTAAATTTCAAGCCGTTCTTCCTTCGTCGATTCCAGCTGCGTGCATTTTCAACTGCTCTTCGTTAATTAATATCTGTTGCGCGAACGAGAGATCGTTAATCGTTCGAAACGCGTTTGGTTTGTTCGGTGTTCGTAAAAATTCTTCGTGCAAATCTGCCGCTTTTTGTTCATATTTGTCCGTCCCCTTTAATATAAAAATTTTCTCCGACGTATCGGAAGTGTTCTCTGCTTGTTGTATCCGCTGAAATTCCGCCCCTAATTGATTTTCTCTCGAACACAGCCTGAGCTTCCCTTTTTCACATCACGTCGAGAGAGAGAGAGAAGAAGAAGAAAAGAAAAAGGGTGAAGAGAAATCGCTCGCCTCACTTTGTCGGAAGCTTAAATGTTATCGATACATCTGGCCGGAAGATTAAATGGATACATCGATCCACGGCGTCAGCCATGCGTCATCTATAGGACAAATGAAGCAATCGTTACGTTAATTTGTCACGCTTCACGGTAAATAATGGAACTAACATGCATTGTTGCAAAGCTGAAGAAAAGTTCGCAGAATTTGCGCAACTGTGTCAGACGCGAATGAAAGTCATCCAATTAACGTAAGTTGGCTAATTATTGCCAGACAGAAAAAGAAAAAAAAAAAAGACGAAGTCGTGTGACGTGTGATGGGAAAAGCGGTTTCACCAGAGAATAAAATAATTAACTGTTTCTTCCATGTTGTGAACTCTTCGCTAGCGTCTACTTTTATTCATCACGTGTTTCACTGTAGTTCCACTTTACGCGTATCGCGACACCAGCATTCCTCTGTTCCCATGTCATCTTTCTACCACCATACCCTCATCTATCTATCGTGTTACCACTGCTCTGCTATCGCACCGTCACTGCGTTCCAGTTCCCTGTCATCGTGATGCAAGCGTCTTCCTATCGAGTTTGCATCTTCCTCGGCCGCGTGTCGTAACTTTGAAGTATACATCGATGCAATGTTGAAGTCACTAACCCTTCGATTCCTTACGACGCACTTCTGAGGGGAAATGTGCGGAATTCCCTCGATCAAACGGAAGAAATATATCGAAAAGAAAGATTTTCTCAGTTTCTTTTCCAAATTGAGAAAATTACGAAACTTTGGGGACGTATATTATATATATAATATATTAATATTATTAAGTAATATTGATATAATATATATTCTAGGAAATTCCAAAACGATGAAATTGACCCCCGAAAATTTCTCCATTTTATGTTCATAACTCGTATGTTGACAATCGTAATAGAAGATGAAAAAATTCTCTTCATTGAAAGTGAAAAAGATTTATTATTCTTCTTGTTAACTTCTTCATATACAAATAGATAGAATATTTAGATTCCTATACGCGTTCTGATAAATACTTGGGATGTTTTACACGTGTTTGCACGTGGCAGGCATCTTTGCATTTCCCCCTTTTCCATAAATTGGAAAGGACAAATGGCTTTCTTACATAATCACACGCTGTTTTATTACATCTCCGCGTTGAATTTACACCAATTTGCACGTCAACTCGTAAATTTCTCGAGCCAGCGAAAATTCGAAGAACGCAACTGCGCAAATTCTCTGCCGTGGATCCGCCGTGTCGCCACCGCCCGGGAATAGTGTTTCCCCGACCCCACCTCCACGAATCGTAGAAACACGTAGAAAAGGTGTTGTTGAGCACAGAGAGGGCCCCGCGCAGAGTTATGATCGGAATGTTGTAATTCATCGAGATCGGATCGGGTTCAAACGGAACCGGAGGGCGTTCGCAATCGCGGCCCGGTAATCTCAAGCCATTAACTGTCCACCGATATACCGGTTCCCTTAATCGACAGCCCTGTGACTCTCGTGATCAATAGTGCGCGCGGCAATCGAGCTCTAATTTCTGGGGACGCGGCACCGCCAGTTTCTGCGGTAATGCCCATAATGCTTCGCTGATTGTGCTTAAACTGTCGTTTAACAAGCTATACGGATATCGATCATTTCCGACTATCATCGATTCCTACGTCACCTCGACGATTCCCCCCCCCCCTTCCCTCCCTCTTTCCTATCATCGTCTCTTCTCTCCTCTTCTCTTCTTCCTTTTTAGCCAAAAATTCGCTGCCTCTTTGAAGACAAAATTTAAACGAAAAGCAAAAAAGAAAATAGTCGAGTACGATTGGGGGATCGTCTTCTATCCGAAAGGTGTCTCAGAATCTCGGATCTTAGTATCGCGTCAGTTCTCATAGCTTTGAGTCTATGGGGCGCGAATGGCGTATCCGTGGCTTGCCCCGACAGTGGCTGGTAGTTAAGGGTAAACTATCCCGGGTAATCGTAGCCGATGAAAAGGAACATTAACCGGGGCCGCGTAACGCGAAACACACGAAACGCTCGGATGGCGTGGATGACGTAAGGTGTAACTGTATGACCGTAACTGTAACCACCACTTATCTCGGGGCAGTCAGCAGTAATTGGAAACGGGACACCAGCTTGGATGTGGCCGGGCAGCGACGAAACTGTCGCGCGATTTGTAGCAGGGTCACGCGTGCGATTCCATCCACCCGGCCGGTTAGCCAGTGAAATTAATCATCAGGGATGGATTAAGCCGCGCCTCACGCCTCGCTGGAATTTTGCAGCTTTCCCCTGGCTAACTAGCCAGTTCGTTTCGATACGTGACGGGATGTTTCGCATCCCTGATTCTCCGCTTAATTGAAAGTGACGAGGGATGATTCCAGCAAGTGTGCGAAGATCGTATCTTTGCGCGAGAAGATTGACGATCAACGTTGGATCACTTTGATTTTCTCTGGCAACTTTGTTTTTCTTTTAACTGAAAAAAACAAGAATGAATTGACGATTTAGTTGACTCTGAATAGAGTCGGTTATTCCACGAAAAATGAGCGAAAAGTGTAGAATAGAAATACAGAACGACGAGTTTGAAATCTTGTTTTCAAATAATAGAAGCTGAAGCTTGCCCCTGACAAAACTCTCAAACATCATTTTCTCGAAAACGAAGTATCAAGTGGGAAAATTGTGTCCCTCCTGTTCGACTCGTCGATCAATATTATCCGCAGATAATTATTCAAAGATCGGTAATTCTCGTTAAATTCAAACATCAGAATCACAGAGGCAGTTCGATCGAAAATTAAATCTCGAGTCTACGTTAGTTTTTCGCGTTAGTGATCGGTGTAGAATCGGCTTGTACATCGGCCTTAATAGAAAAGTTCCGAGGGTTGTACGGACTTTTCAGCGTTCGTCGACGATGCTCCTCCTCGGCAGGTTATTCGTCTTCTCTTCGAGATCATCGTTCCCCCAACCCTCTCTCATCCTCCTTACCCATCCCTTTTTTTCTTCCCCACGGGTCGTCTGACGTTTCTGCTCCCCGCGGTTCCCCGCGCCACGAGCCACTTAAGTGGCAGTCATTCTTAAGACGACGACCCGTGGAGACGAAACGAGGTGAATGTTCCACGGGTTCAAGCCTCGGCGCTCCGCGGTTTTCATACGCTGCCACCTCCCTAGCGAAAGAACGGGAAGAATGAACATTACGGGACGGCCGCTTTGCTCTGGCTCGTGATAATCTATTACGAGTCTCTTTGTCCAGCTTTAGCTCTACTTCGGCGGAAGTTGAAACGAGTCTCGCGCGACGATATAGCCAACGAGCCAGAGTTGGATCTGGGCAAATGAATTGTGTTTAATTTGTCAGCTTTTCTGCGAATCGCGTGGAAATTTCTGGGGTGGCCGGATGTTTTGTTGTCGACCGTGATGGACAATGGTGGGCGAGAAATGAAATCTGACGTGTACTTACGACACTCGATATCTAAATTTCATTTTCGTGGAGTTTGAATGTTATTTGATAATAGCGACGGGACGAAATGTGCCTTGTGATTATTTAAAACGACTCAGCACTTTGATGAGTAGAATTAAGAGTGCACGAAACACATCAAAATATATCAAAAATACAAGTATCTAACAACGAGAGTACATTGAATGTATCGGAAATGAAAGTATAAGAAAAAGGTACATTTCGATGTACCGATTGTAAACGAGAAAATTCAATTAAATTTTCTATCCGCCGTAAAAATTGGAACAAGCGAGAACGAATTACAGGGGAATCACACCGAATAAAGATGACATTTTTGCATTGTATTTTGAAATAGCTCTTTCGTCCCGATTTCCTTCGTCTGGAAATGAAAATAAAACGTCGCAGTTATCTTTCTTCGAGAGTACATTTCTACACTCACATTCGTGTCTTATTATCCCACAGTGTCGCGTACGCTCGAAACGTCCCAGGTTTAATGAAACTTTAATAAATTTATTTATTTAAACGAGCAATACTGAATCTATTGCGCCCAGCAATACTCGCGTATTGCAAAATATCCCCGAAATATAATAAATCGCGCCTTTAAACGAAACTAATTAAATTAGATACCGAGAATTCGTGGGGGAGAAAGGTTGGTCGATTAAGGGAAACAAAAAAAAGGGATTTAATTTACGAGAATACGGTCGTTTATGTTGCTTAAAGAATAAACGGGAGAGAAAGGAAGCGGGTCTCGGGGTTGCTGAGGCAGGGGGTTGCAACAGCACCCTGACCTACAAAAGGCTTCCTCCGCCGTCTTTCGCCCCTTGGTTCGACGATTTTTATTTCACCTCCTTCTGGTCGTTCGTCCGCCGGAAACAAGAGCTTGCCGAGGCCGTCTCGAGTTTGCTCGCTTCCGTAATTAGACGCGGCCGCGCGTTTAGGAACGTTTCCGCGTAAGCAGCCGGTCGCGTGCTACAGGAAATTAGAATTATCTGCATTCTGTATAATGGAAACTTTGGCCGGGCGAAACGTAATAAAATGCAACGCAAGTGCTGGAGCTTCCGAGTTCCCCGTTTCATTCAACGTTTCGAAATCATTTTTTAATAAGCAACGCGTAACACGTTTCGCATATTTTTTATTTTATGCGAGACAAGGGGAGAGAGAGAGATGCGCATGAAATTTAAATCGTTTGGCATTTCAGTTGAAGAATCCTCTAATGACGTCTATTTATGATTTACTCTCTCTCTTTCTTTCTTTTTTTTTTTTAATTATAATGATAATATAGAATACTTCCTTTTTTTTTATCTAGACTGCATTTAGACAAATTTTCACACATTTATAGAATATTTTGGAATATAATACTGCACAGAATGTACGTAATGTAAAAAATCCTGAATATAACGCTCCCTATAATATTTAGTACGTGAAACAGTATTCTATTCAAGTTCCTCTTCTTCCTTTTTCGAATTATATTCTGAAAAGAAATGAATTTACATGAAAATCCGCTAGTCTAGTGATAACAATTTCGTTACATTTCAATTTTCGAAAATTTGCCAAATGCCGTTGCATCAGATGCCCCGAATTCATCTTTCGGACGATGATTTCATTTCTGAAACGGACTTGGAATTGCGCGTACAACGATCATATTTATATCAAAAGATTTATCCAGCTAAACTGTCGAAACGTCCCGCTAATTATTTCTTGCACCATCTATCGGAGATGCCCCGCCGAGCATCCACGCTAACTTCCCTCGCTAAGCGGATTATCGAATGTCAGCGCTCGATATCGCGTCGCGATAAACCTGGAAACAGTTGTACGTAGAAACACGGTCCTCTTCGCGGTGAAGAGTCGAGAGAAGCTGTCAGCTTGGTTGCTCGCGTACGTGCGCCGCATAATTCCCGGCAAATTTATCGTTCGGTTTTGCCCGACGATCGGAGAACGATTAAACACGCGGAACGAAAGCGGAACAACACTCGGGTGTATAAAATAACGGATCGCGCGGCGCGGCGCGGGGATTGCGACGGCGATCGTTCATGGCTGTTAAAATTGATCCAGACGTCGTAAATCGCCGGTATCACGGCGATTTATTGCGGAATTTTAGCGGGGGAAATACGGTTCGCCGAGATTTTCCACGTTTCTTACATATCCGTATCACGTTCCGTTCCCCCCTAGACACCGGTTTCACGCAATCTCCATGCTCGAAACCCCGGCCCCCCTCCCCCCCATACACACAACGCAGCGGCTAACCCGTAACAGCGGGGAATACGAAATCCAGCCGGCAAGAAAGAGAATTTTCGGCGGCGGCGTGCAGCTGCATTCGCTCAACTTCATGCGCGGTGCCTCCCACGGCGTTTTGCACGGTCGTACCACGTTTTTGGTTAACCGCTAAGTTAATTGATTCTGAATCACCGAGGCTGAGGAGCTGCCGGGCATTTCCGCGTAACGCGCGTTTAAATAAGTAGAAAGCAAGCCAGCGCAAGAAGGAGGAATTATTCCATGAATTTGCTTATTCTACAACGCCGACCGCGAACAATTCCATTATACAGCGGAGATTGACTGCTTCGGAGGGCGGATCGTCGAATCCGATGGGTTATATTCGTTAATATTGTCGCGAAATTGTCTGAAGATCAATTCCACTTACAGTTCTATTCTACTTCAGTTACATCGAAATTTAGAAACACTCGAATCACTGCGCTTGTTTATTTTTACTCGTTCTTCAAATTGAGTTCGGAAGGACTATTTTCATCTACGTCGGAGAAATTTTAATTGTAGGGAAATGGAGGAACACCCAGGCGAGTGCGAGTTTATGCTTGCAGGACAACGTCACGCATGGCTGCTCTGCCGCGGGAATAATTAAGTTTAAAAGAGTATGTTTGTGTGTGTGTGTGTGTGTGTGTGTGTGTGTGTGTATGTGCATGCGTATGTAAGTGCAGATTTGACCATCGTGTCAAACAACGTGGAGTCAGAGTGTAGAATCAGCGCCGAGTCAGAGTACAGAGTCAGCATAAAATAGTGTAGAATGCAATATGGAATCCAGTGTAGATTAGTCAGCGTAGAACTCACTATGATAATGACGTAGTAGATTAGAAGCCGTTGCATTAATACATTTTCATTTTCGTTACACCAGTCGGAACCTACCACTGCCACATAGCGATGTCTGACTTATGCAGATTCATTCTACTTACAGCTCAATTATTATCGCAGTTCGTGTGTCCATTTCTTAAATTGTCGAATTTGAAGGATCGTTTTCATTGACGTTATAGAAATTCGATGTTCAACCGATATCGCGATGTCTGACCTATGCAGATTTATTCTACTCGTGAGTGAATTAATTTTGGACTTTAAATTGCTCGAATTGCTGTTCCTTTAAATTTATTTTAATCATCTCAGGGGTTATTTTCATTAACGCTAGAGAAACTTGATGTTCGACCAGCATCGCAATGTCCGGCCTGTACAGATTGTTTCTACTTACGGTTCAATTACTTTGGAATTCGGATTGCTTGAATTGTCGCAGTTTAAGAGCTCGTTCTTTCACTCTCTAAGCGTCCACTAAAATTACCAAAAACGCAAAAATTTAATACCTTCTGAGGTCCATTTCTGATATATTTATTCAAAATGTTGTAATAAATATATTATTCTCCTTGAATCTCTAATAAGTAAATCGATTACTTTAAACATCTTGGATTATCCGTACGATATTAAACATTCGCAGGATTAAACTGTCGAATGTGAATGATTATTTTTGTTAATAATGAAGAAATTTCACACTCTACTGCGCTTATGAATCAGTCACTTTGAAATTCAAACTATTCGAATCATTACTTCCTTTTGAACTACTTACAACAAATCCACGTTGTTTATTTCAAGTGAAATTTGCTTGTTGCTTTAATCCGCTGACTAAATTCACGCCGATCACTATTAATTAGAGGAAACGGGGCAATTTGTCAGCGGGATCGATGCCGTTATCGATCTTTTTCCGGCCAAGGCGATTCCGACGAAGCCCGCGCGGATGAAAGCACTAATCATGCGAGGCGTCGAGCGACGATAAACGAGCGACATTCGAGACACAACGCCGGGAAAGAAGATTGCTAACGACGTAATTAACGCGCGGAAAATCGGGAGTGAAACGCCGCCGATGCAAAGGAGACCCGAACATCGATCGCCTGTCGTTTTTAGCCGCCTTCCGTTGCTAATGAAGTTTTTAAAACCAATCACGTTGCTCGACCGTAACCGTATTTGCGATCGCATTCGTTATCCATAATATAGAGGGCAGTTCTTCAATGCGTGTCCTTATTTTTGAATAGCGACTTTGCACATTAAAATGTACGAAAAAATGTTGGACGATCTTCCGTTTTGGATCATCGAAGAATTTAATTATTACTCTTGTCTTTTTACTTTAAATTGAATTATCCATTACTTCACTTTAAATTGTCTCTTATTTTTACTCTGTACTGTAGCCTGCAACAATGTAACGAACGATCTGTTAAAAATCTAAAAAGATTATGTATCGTAGATGAGAAGATGTCGCCATCTATTACTGGTAGAATATGTTCTCCAATATTACTAGAAACTGGAACGCGTAAAATTTCTTCAAAATTGAAGATTTTCTATTTTTCTCCAGATAGATGTAAGAATTAAAAAGAAAAAATTGTCCACATATTTTTGAACACCAATGTACTACATGGAAATTTATCAGCCACAAATCTTAACGTGTACGCACACGAGTCCGGAAGAAGAGATTCGATAAATTCTGTCGTGAGATAGAACTAGACCGTGTCCCGCGATCCGTAAAATTCGAAGAACTGCGAAAAAAAAGAAACAAACGAAAGAAAGAAGATAATTTCTGTCCGGACACGGTAATGGATTTCACAGCAGAAACTCGCCGATGAATCGAGACTGCGTGTCATTAAAGCTTTCGACGTCGAGGAAGATTTATTAAGAAACTCATTATACACCGATACCCGATGGGTGTACTCTTTCATAAGCCCGACGATCGACGTTTCTGCCAAGTTCCATTCGAGCATCGATTGATATTCACGACAGTCTAGCCCGGTTTATATAACATGTAAATCGCGTAAATAAATATCGCCGTGTTATTGACCGCGTGTTCAGCCCAGTCTGGCTTCTAGCTTCCACTGAAATCGCGGCGTAATTGGAAAATCTTAATTTTAAATCGCGGCCCTCTCGCCGCTATTCCGTGTGACGATGTCTTGCGGCGGGATAGACATCGATACCAACGACAAACAGAGAAACAAGAGTGAAAAACAAACGGGCAGAAAGTTCCGTCTGGTGGTAATACAGTTTCGGAATGTCGACGTCGCGGACGCGCGCACAGCCGAAGGAATAAAACTAGCCGCAAGCCGACTTTGTCTTTCAAAGTCAGCCTCGTTGGAGGTTGAACTCGTCGTCGCTGGCTCGTCGTTGCAAGTTCATCAGCTTCTCGTTCGAAAGCATTCGGAAACATTCGAAAACGTTCGTCGAGCGTTTCGTCGTTGTCTCTTGTTGGAAAAGTCGACTGCTCCACCCGGAATGCTCGTTTCGTTGTTTCTTACTCCTCCATGGATTACGTGACACTTTGCGAAGGAATTTCTCCCTCGCTGCGAGCTCTCTCGTGCCGAGGCTCGTTGTATTTGCAGAAGTTTCCTCCGCTGGAAATTATTCAATTTCGGTCAAGTGTCGGGATCTGATTCAACGGTTTTGCGGGCTGAATCAAGTCTGGTCGGGAGGATTCTTTCGTAAAGTAAACGAACGAGGGGATATTTTTCAGAAATACTTGCATGTCCAAATAAATGGACTAAGCGCGGACAAGAAAACTTTTAACGAAAGATGCGATAATCTGTAACGCATCGCCGCCGGTGAGTCGTTCTGTCGATTTTCACGGAATCGAGCGTGTCGAAAGGGAATCGAGGCGAACAGTTGCATCGATTCCTTGGAAGGGAAAACGATTCCGCTGAAGAACAGGTCGTAGACGAGGCCAGTATCGTTACAGCGTGAACCATGGGCTGTCGATATCGATTATTGAAACAATTTGTCGACGGTGGTGTGGTATTATGACTCGCGATAGCTCTTCCGAGCGTGCTGACCCCGGTGTATCACGTTGCCCGCCACGCGAAATTACCGCGAAATTATTCATGAGCGTAACTTATTCATGGCTGTACATTGCCCGATTAATGTGATTTTTCATTTACACTCGGAGTCTGTTTGGCCAGCTTTTAACATTCTCGATGCGACAGCGCCGCTCGTGCATGCGCTCCGAACGAGAAATCGCAGACGCGACACAGGGATCGAATGATAATGTTTAAAATTTTCAATTAATTCTGAGATACAGTTGTGCAATTTCCTGATTGTTATACTTTCTGTTTCAAGGAAACTGTTACAAGACACAGTGTGTTCATGACGTATTATAATAGATCGTTGGATACATTGTAGCGTATTCGTTGAAATTTTTGTTCAATACTTTTTTCGTACAGATTCATTTTCTCGGAATTATGAAACAGTAGAGACCTACTCCAAAAAAAAAAAAAAAAAAGAAGGAAGAATAAAAATTGTGGCAAGCAGATTTCCTGTAAAATATTATGGAGTAGGTATATAAATCTGAAGCTGGAACACGACCAGTTCGGTGAAGTTCTATGTGCATTATACATGTACATATAAAACGTTTCTACACGAGAGAGGCAGAGAAATTTGACAAAGTGATACTTGTTTTCAAAATCGACGAATTTGTTAGCGAAATCAAGCAACTATGTAAAAATCGTGGTTTGTTTTCTCTTCTATACCTATGCCAATGATATATAATTAAAAAGATGTTTGTACACAGCGAGCGTCCGATCATCGGTGATTACGGTCGCTGTTGGTAAGGAAAGGGTTAACTGAACATCGTTGCTGAACAGGGCAATGTTTGGGCCAATTCGAAAATCAGCGTTTTAAGCAAGTTTCCACCGGGTTCGCAGTCACTTTTTTGCCGTTCCCCCGAGGATCTGTCCAAGTTCGTTCTCGAAACGATTTGCCAGTTCTCAACAATCGTTTGCCTCTCGAAAGTTCGCTACTTAGTTGTACGGGGTGCTCGGCGTTTTCACGACTTATCGATAGCCGATTGCGCGACGACGCGATTGGCTAAGCCCTGCGAATAACCATCGATCGTTTCCGCTACTTAGAGCACGGAGAATGCGTTGCCCGTCCGATTCTTCACCGTGTTCCAATAAATCATTGTCCAAACTTTCTCGGAACGGTCGATACAAGTGCGAACGAGATTATTAATCCTGCAGGGATTGCAGAGAGAATCAATATCTCTTAAGTCTTTTTCGTTAAATTATTCGATGCAATTTAAATTTGCGAATCGTTTCTCTACTGTTAATTTCCTCCCTCTGCCTCAAGCATCGTGCTCATTTCTGATAAACATTTTTGATGAGATTCGCACAAACTTCTCCAACGTGATTTCACAAACGCATGTTTCAATCCGAAATTTCAACACGTTCCCACACTGTAGAATCTTCACTCGCTTAATTGTTGTAATATTAACTTTTTATCGATATTTATTAATTACGCGTGTTGAGATTTATTTCAATTGTATTCTACATCATAATTGAGTTGAAAGTAGTCGGAGGATAATTTAGAAGCGTCGAGATACTTATGCACAATGGTGTACGCGCGTCGTGATGAAAATCAATTCACAGCGGAAATGAATATAATTAGTGTATGAAAATTGTATTATCATAATAATAATTAGAGTATGAAAATTATATTATTAAAATAATAATTAATCAATGATTATTAAAATAATATATCAGAGTACGAAAATTATGCTGTATCTCGATGCCGAGTTATAATAAAATCGCACTATGAAACGACACACTGTCCGACTTGTTCAGATATAATCACCTTCTTCTGTTGAATAATAAATTCGATCCACAAAAATACTCTTTCAGTAATTAATTCCGCATTTCTAGCGAGTTTGGACGTAGAGTCGCATTACAGATACATTAAACAGTTGCTTAAATTATGACAAGAGAAACGGCGAACATTCTTTTTGGCAGAAATAAACAGCAGTGACAGCTGAACTGAAACTTTTCAAAAATATCCTGCAGCTTTATGAAAGATAGTTTATCAAAGACATTCTCTCCCATTTATTGAAGCTCCAGGATATCTACGAAATTTAATATAATAGAAATTTCATAAATCTCGCGCGTGAAAGGTATTATTATAATTGCGTATCACGGAATATTATGCCGTGAGAAGATTGATGCTTAAGAAACGAAAATGAATGAAAAGGTTGGAGAGAATCAAGGAGGACATGGAGGCAGAGTGAGGCAAAATAGAATTTCCTATTATTACTCTTCTTGAGAGAGGCGAGAGATAAATAGTGGGTGAAAGGAGGTGAACGAATGGAAGCAAAAGGAAAGCAGATAGGAGGCAGAAGAGGGAGTTTGGGGGATAGAAAGGAATATATAACGCGTTCAAGGTAAAAGTTGAAAGTTTAGAGGATGAAACAAAGCGGAGGGATTGAAGTAAGGGGAGAACCGAGGGAAATGAAATTACAATTAAGATAATTTATATAAACGGGGGATCAAAGAGCGAAAATATACACGTGCACTGTGTTCAATTTGTACATCGTGCACGTACGACTCGTGTATGACTAACTTGAAAGGGAAGCTAATTACCCTCGGTACCTCTTATAGAGAAATTCATCCATTTGCTTGGTTTAAGCTCGAATTATTATTCTTTTGTGAGGCCGTGATGAAGGAAGGATGATGTTCACGAGATTAAGTGCCCGATGAGCCGCTGATGAGCATTCATTTGTATTCTGTTGGTGATTGAACACCGCTATTACTCTCTGCCAATCACCACTAATGGCTGACGTCGATCGTTCGCCGGCCGGTTCTACCATGTTCAATGATCCATTGTTTTATAACTAACACGACGAGTCTTTTCGATGGGTTCACAGACCAGTTGTACAGGATCGTTCTACACAATGGTTTCGTGGCGACTTGAAAATTTGATTTAATTCAATTTGCTCGGACAAGTGGGAGTTCTGATTTCGAGTCTGAGGATTTAATTATAACACGAAGGATTGGGATAAAGGGACGATGCAGGAATAATGATGTTAATTTCGTGAAGATGTTAGAGGTGATCCAAGTGAAAATGGTAATGGTCAACTGTGAACTTTTGTGCATTTTCAAACTCTTGTGCAGATAATCGAAGAAATGGAAGCTGAATAGAAATTTGTTTTATTCATCATGTGTTGTGACAAATATTCCAGCTTAGTTGGATAGTTTATATATTTTTGTGCCTTACAACTTCCCATGAATACATAGGAATTCACAGTCTAGTAGAATTCACAGTCTATTTGCCAGTGAACTGTGCACAGAAGTCCTGAATCTGTGACTAAAACTCAACCTGATGACAAAACTCTGTTCCATTAACGACATCGTGATTCCAGAGGGTATTAACATAAACAAGACTTGACGATCTGACAAATTGCGAAAGTTAATGAAATTGAAGGGCTCAGTGCGATCTGTGGAACAGGTTTTGTGATTTACAACAGGAGGGTTGCATCCGGAAATATGAAATTTTGTCCCCGATACCGAAACATTGCGCGGTGATATTCATTACGAGCGATCTGAATCGGTTGCAGGGAGAGAATTTCGATTCATCCTATCGGATTTCGACAATTGTTTGACCCTTTTTCGAGTCGACGTGAAAGCACGATTGAATCGGAATAACGCGAGGAATCGCGTTTCAATCGGACCAGCTCGAACGATCGTTTCAACCAGCCGCGAAATTTCCCGACAAAGGTTCAATAAATATTAAAGGATCATGATACGCGATAAAACGCGGAATCATTGTTGTTGTCGGTTAATTATACGATGATTTTCGATGCCAATATTCGCTGTTCCAACGCGTTCGTGATGCCGATTTCGACGATAGCGACGGCGCTTGGGCAAACACGCTGACCTGACGCAGCGGCCATTGTCAAGGAGATTGAAAATTTTTCGCCGCACGGTTTCATCGGCTTTTCCCAAATCGCATCAATCTACATTCGGCGAGACATAAAATTGCCAGGAATGGGATCCCGGGCTGCGATGTCAAATTTCATTTCGATACGCTAATTGCCAGAATTCTACTGGCATAAGGTGAATGATTCCCGAATGAATCGTGCGGCGACTCATGCCGGCATTGGCGATCGTCATCGTTTATTTCACATTATTAATAGTGACGTTAATAGGCGAAACTGAAACGAATATACTACATATGTATATCGATCAGAAGCTTGAAAATTGATCAGAAACTTTGAGTTCAAAGTGTTTCCTTTACTATCTTGCACTATATTATTCAATTGTGAAATATTTGTTAATAAGTATAATCAACAGGTATATCAGCGTGAAATTGTTTAACGACGTATTTTAATAAGGTGCATATCTTCTTTGGTCACTAATTTTACAAAAAAAAAAGTTGGTGCTATAGTTGAATTCAACGAGAAATATAATTAATATTGTAGAATTAATTAATAAAATGTAAAATGGGTTTTTTGTTTTACAAAGTCGTGATTCGAAATAAATGTGTCGAAAGCAGATCTGTGCCAGTAAACGTCCATTTTACCGTCAGCAGCTGCGTTTTTTGGTAAAGTAACATTCTGCAACTGGGTCTGTCGGAAACTGTATCGCTAAATGAACATTTTGTAATTGGTAAACATTATCCGAGATAAAAATATGAAATTAATATGAAATTTAAAAGCTAAAGAGCGAAAGAGGGCCATTGAAGAAGAAAAATAAAACGAGACCTGAAAAATATGTAAAAGTTTGGAAAACACGTGCACATTAATTAATACACAATGGGGAGAACTACTTAACGTTTAGAGTATAATAATCGAATCGCCTGAACGTTAATGGGAACATTAGATGGATGGTGAAAGGCAAACGGATCAATAAAGGGGCCATCGAACCGAATCTAAGTTTCACCAATATTTTTTTTTTGTAAACATCTGTATTATGCTTGATAATTGATTGACTTAGGAAATTTGTGGAACAAGCGATTAGTGATCGAAATATCTTATGAAAATATCTCCAAATACGACGATAAACATAACCATTACATCTAAACGGGGTCATTTACCTTAACTTTAATTTCTTTCTCTTTTTCATTCCGTGATCAGTAGCACATCTCAATAGAACGAAGTTCCACGTGTCTTTTCATGAAACGTAAGAAAAATAAATGCATCGTGCAAAACAATAGCAATAAAGGAAAATTGTATACACGCTAACTTCTGAAAAAATTACTCTTCAATCAGAAAGTATCAGATAACCTGTAACAGATTGCTGAACTATTACGTTTATCAGATGTAATGAAATGGCGAAATGACTGGTTATACATAAGTAAACGCTCGAATGACTGACATCTCGTGGGAGGTGTCGACCTGATTTTTTTTTTTTTCATTCACTGCTGCTGCTTTTCAACAATTTCTCAATTGAGAAATTCGCCCAATATACGAGGATCGAATGAAACTGTAAAACTTTATAAATAAACGCTGTTCGTATATTTTTAACTTTTTAACAAATGTTTTCTCTGCTTCAACTTTGTTGTTTATTGTAACTCAGTTTTAAGAGTTATTTTGTATTGTTGAAAATCCTGAATAATCATATGATCTTGAACAAATACTTTCGGATAAAATGTAAAAGTGAAAATTATGTTCTTAATTAGCATTATCGAAGTATTGAAAGTATTGAAAGCAAGATGAACCGTGATCTTTTTGTATAGTTGTTTCAACGATTTATCAATTTTAAGGAAAGTATTATTTCCAAAGCTTTCCTATCTTTCTCGTGTAGAAACATTTATGTACAAACAGAGACCTTCACCGAACTATTCGTATTTCAATTTTAGATCTTCGTGTATAACATTCTGCAGAAAATCTGTTTGCCGCAGATATTTTGCAACAAAACAAATACTCTTGTTTAACTGGAATTTTTTTTTCCACTAACGAGAAAATAAATTCGTTTAAAAGAGCGAGAAGTAAAAATTTTAGCTGCTACGTATCGTGTAACAAAAAAAGTCACAGTTTCCTATAAAATAATTGTATTTCGTGAAACGAAGCTTAATTAAAAATTTCAACAGTTTCGTTCGAGCCCCACGTAATAAAGGAATAAAGAAAAAAAAAAAAAGAAAAAATCAATTCCTCGCGATTGAGAACGTAAATAGAAGTTCCCAGCAATTCAGCTTTCAGTTGTTTCAACAATTCCTCGTAGATTAACATGTTTCTCGTACGAAAATGATTCGTTGTTCCGACTGCAGCAAGAGTATTTTTCCAGTCGACGCACCGAAACACAACAAAGGGAATGCTAAAGCAGCGACGAGCAAAAACCAACAGAGACGGGAGGGAGCATTCTCGCGAACGGTGCCCGGATGCGGATAAATTTCGGAAGGGGTTGAAACAAATGTCTCCCCAAGGCGCCGTCGCGCGTCGTTTATTTGCGCGCGGACCAAGAGGGGGGGGGGGAAAGTTATTGTTTCATTTCGTTCCAACGATTCTTAGCCACCTTTTGGACAAGTCCCCGACGGTTTGGCCGAGTTATCTCGGCGTTCGCGCACGCAATCCAGCGATTTACTCGATCACCCACTTTCTTCGCAGCGATCGCCAACGATTTTCGTCGACGACGCGATTCTTCAATGTAATGTCTTCTTCGTGTCGAGGCCGATCGAAGTGAAATCGTTTGATTTTATTGGGAAACTCTCGGTAATAAGTCGTGCCTGAACACGAGGTGGTGCGATCGGTAGGAAATAAATCGAGGAGAGAAGAACTGACACTTGCACGATTCAAGCGAGCTCTCGATCTTGAAAACATAAATTCCATCTGATCGAGCTTCGAACGTATGTATGATATACTTGGCTTTGATTAATTTCGGGGTAGATAGAAGCGAGTAATAGGCTGCGAATAGATATAGACTCGCGGTTGCAGCGATGCACGTTCGAGCTTCGTATAATGAAGGACCGCCTCGTTGAGAGGACAATTTATTAGCAAATGAATTATACACAATTTGTCTAATTCCTCTCTCTCTCTCTGCTAATTACTCCATTAACACTCTTTGAGTGCCGCCCTCTCTCAATTCTATGGGGAACGCGCTATCTAGCGCCATTGCCTACTTGCTCGAAAACAACGAATATGTCTCAAATAGGATTTTCGCACTTGTTCGTAAACATGTTGGATTAAAGTAACAAACTCTCGATTTGTGAATAAATAAATATGTTCCATTAATTCAACGAAATGTTACATTTATAAGTGAAAATCTTTGACACTTAAAGTGTTAACAGCGATATAAGTTTGTAGCCCAATTATATTGGGTTATATAAAAGTTTCTTTCGTTTCATCAATGAATAATTTTACGCTTTACGTTTCATAATATGAAATCTATTATATTATAATTGGCGCATCGAGTTGTAACAGCTTTTCGACTTTTCAAATGGAACAATTTCTCCATTCTATGGAAAATAGAATTTGAATTATTTGATTAGGGATTGGTCGTTTTTTTTTTCTTTTTTTACATTTAAATTCGAATTAAAGAGGCCAATTCTTGGCGAATTTATTAACTTAATGGAGCCTCGATTGAAGATTAAAACGGAGTGCGGTGATTTTGCGAAACTGATTTTCAATCGACATGAAAAATGAATTAAAAATATAAATGTATATTCTAATATAGACGTCGATTACCACGCGATGGAATCGAATATTTAACTTCTATAAAATATTATGTTGCAATATGAAAGCGCGATGAAAACGGATATTTCATTTTTCAGTACTGCTGGACGATATTGAGTATATTTCAATCGTTTGAAGATATTTGTAGAAATAGAATTCTTCCGTCGATGATATCCCTCTTTTGGATTCGGAGGAAGGGCTCCAAGTTATTACAGATTACAATTAAAAACCCATGTCCCTATTAATACACGGAACGCGAAAAAAAACTATTTGAACATTTAACTGGTAATTCAAAATAATTGTGTCGCGCAAGCTCAATTATCTTGCGGCCGATTGAACTGTTCTAAACAATTTCAGTTTAGGAATTCGCGA
Organism: Tetragonisca angustula; assembly: GCA_036937485.2. Classification (NCBI taxonomy): domain Eukaryota; kingdom Metazoa; phylum Arthropoda; class Insecta; order Hymenoptera; family Apidae; genus Tetragonisca; species Tetragonisca angustula. The sequence goes on from JAWNGG020000001.1 coordinate 2,001,203, forward strand.
AGAAATCCCACGGATTTGGAGTTACACGGTTATGGAAAACGAAAATCCAACCGATCGATCGGTCGCAAGTGAGTGACTGGAACAATTGGAACTGCAAATGCACGGTCGATTTGCCGCATCAGGGGTGATTTAATGACCGCTTTGTGTCGCTTCTCGGCTGCAATCTCCGGAAAGATTCCTTAATTAGTCGGAAGGTTGATTTCACATCGAGAATCGTCACCCGGGCGATCTGGTTCGCGAAACCAGGGGATTTCGGAACGTGAATCGTCGAATTGCCCGCGAACGGCTATTATTTCGCGCGACTGTCTCGCCTCTTATGTTCCGGCGGATGCGCCTGTAATTGCACGGACACGTGGTCGCAGGTTCGGACTGAGTTAATGGGCCGTGCGTGAAATAAATTAACATTTTATCGGTGATTGGGCGTTGAAGACGAGGCCTTGTCAAAATTTTTCAATGTACATATTGTACAGTGAGGATGTTAGTTTGACTTATCGATGAAGTGAGAGGAAATAATGGTCAAATTTCAATTATATTAATACAACATTAGTAGCGTAGTACAAGATTGTAAGTGATAAGCAAATTTTATCATTCCTTTTCACTTTATTTTGTATAAAAATTATATTTTACGCTACTCCGGTGTATAGTATCTTTTAAAACATTCTCCAATATGAAGTCTTGTTTTTCGCAAAAATTATTGCCTTGATATCCTCTTTTCTTAATTTCTTAGTCGAAACGTACTAAACAGTCATTGCTTTTTATAATGGTCTAATAATAAATGTATATTATTGTACATATGTCTAAATATATTATAATAATATATAATATACTTGCTATTAAACCTTCTCTTTAGGAAAATTACAATCATTTCGATGCACTTTTTTATAAATTTACAAACACATGCAATGTATAAAATTTCAACATAATTAAATTTACAATTCATATATTTATATGTTCTCATTTTAAATACGTGTGTGTGTGTAATACTTAAATAAATATACATAATTAACGATAGCTATAATTAACACGGTTCTACTATAAGTTCTACTTCATTATAAAATACGGTTTTAGGAGAGAAACATTGAAATATTCAGGCAGTCCCCAAAGTTCAAAAACGCGGTAAACAAAAAAACATTTTTCCTTTATTAAACGTGTTCTGAAACTCGTTGCGACATATCGATATTAAAAACGTAATAACGTGTTCTGAAACTTATAACGACACGTCAATCCCAAAAAATATGAAATAAATCATCAGCAAATAATCACTCAAATTAAGCACAAACAACTGCTCGAATCGATAACGCGAACGAGCAGATTTATTATTCAGACGATCGCGGAAAGATTGGCGTGCATGTGTATTTATGAACCGTCAAATAAATGAATCAAACATCCCGGCAAATTCCTGAAAGCCCGAACAACGTCGAAGATTTAAGTTAAACACGGCCCGATTCCGTACCGCCTCGCCACTTTGGCTGATTTAAACATGAATGGCACTTAAACGGGGAACAAAAAGCGGCCACGGCGACCAGGAAGAAACGGCGCGACACGTCGCGACGACGAGGAGCGGGCTCGGGTCAGCAAAGACCAGTCCCAAACGAGAAGAACAAAAATTTAGCCCAGCGACACTATATCATTCGGCCGGCACTTTTGTTCGCCCTGGGAAATTTACATGTAAAAAGAGAGAGGGGGAGGGGGGGCGCGTCCAATTTATGATTTTTTTTTCTTGCCATTTTTCTCTCTCTCTCTCTCTCTTTCTTTCTCTCTTTCGCCATTCACCTACCACCCTGCTCGGAAAGATGAGAAATTTACAGCGTCGACGACACGTCGCGTTTACCTTCCTCGCGAAAATCCCACGATTCCTCTCTTCCCTGACTTTCTTTCGTCGAGTTTTATTTATTTATTTTTTCTCCTCTTTTCCCTCCTCGACCGTGTACACGAGCGAGAGAGCAGTCTCGAAGCCGATTACATCCTCGTCCACCCTTGTTTCTCGGGCTTTATCGACGAAATAAATTTGAAAAGAGAAAAGAGAGGGAACAAAGAAGGAGAGATAAATGCTGCTTGGTGGCTTTTCGCCAAAGAGCGAAAGTCTTTGTTTAATCGCAGTGGCGATTAAACGAACGGTGGTCACGGAAATGGCTGGTTCTCAGTAACTTTGGAAATGCGTGTTGAATCTCGGCACTCGGTGGCCGAGAGTCGGTCGCGACTATTTCGTTTTACGGCGATTAGATATGAAATGGAGCTTGCATCCATTCTCTTTAGCGGTGGTAAATTAGGCGCGATGCGATTTATAATACTATAAAGCAAAGCGCCATTTCGGTTCGCAATATACCGGCGATGATGCAGTTCGAATGGCATGCACGTTGATGCATGAAGTGGCCCACTATAATCTGTGACGATTGGGTTCGTAGTGTGCGATGTCTGAACTATAGCACGCTCCCATATTATTACACCATACTTCATTACACAGTTTGGATCATAACGTCGTAAACCATAGCGTGATCTAAATCATGATACAGTGGCTTTTGGTGTAACCCACTGACCGAATCATTACGATATAATAATGATTCCGACGTGTGATTCGGATCATGCACGTACGCCATAAAGCATCATGCGACAAATCGTATTGGCAGTATAGACTAACGTGTTCTAAATTCCGATGAAATTGGTTATGTTTATAATTAAGGAATTTAAAATTTAATTATATTTAATTATATGTAAAATAGGAATTTATTTCATTTATATTAAATACAGACACAGGTGCTCTATCATGAATAGATTAGAATAATAGGGTTTGAATAGAATAGAATAGAAAAAGGTTTTGATTTCCTAGACCTCTTTCATACAATTTTCTATAAATTTACGCACACGTGCAACGTATAAAATTTGAACGCAATGAATTAAATTTATAATTTTTATTTTACACACTTTGTATTAAGAATGTGCGTACTATCCTTAAATATACATATGTACATACACATGTGTATATAATGAACAGAGTTTCGAAACGACAGTTCAATATCCCGTTGTACGTCATTAAATTCGTAGTAATTATAAATATATGATTCTAATTAATACGAGTAATTATCACGTTATGCAATAATTTAATTATGGAACAGTGGCTCAGGCATTGGATGTATGTATGTACAATGAACATTTTATTCGTCGATATTCTGCACGTGATGAAAGCACCAGAGTTTGGTAGCACATATATATATATATATATATATATTCGTGATAGTATGTCTGTCTATTCAAATATTTACCGTAAAAAAAACTTTCACGTTGTATAAAAATTTCATTGACTAATAGACAGATAATTATTATAATTATATTGATAAAATTCGAAATCAACCTGAAAATATAAAAGTAACAGGACATTTATTCCAAAAATATATTTAGTAATTACAACCGTGATAATAAATTGCAACATTTTAATCATATTTCTGTGATCACTAGGAGTGTGCGAGAATATGTAGGTAACTCGGCTGCCGTTTCTCGAACTACTCTACAATACTGTATAGCAGCCTACGAAATATTTAAATACACAGTTTAATTTCTTCTGCCAGTGGAAGTTATTGGAAACACGGATTCTAAGAATCGTGCGACCTGATGTAAACGAACGTGCGACTACTTGGACATTATGTACGCTGTTGAGCAGTATCGCTGCGAAACTCGGTAAGCTCGGACGTATATTTCAAGATCTGTGTGAATTTAATAAAGATTAAAAATCTTTAAAAAAAATGTGACAGTGAGAGTGAAGTTGTGGTAGCAGGAAGTAGTGCGGAAGATATCGTGCAAAGGAAGAAGCTAAAAAGAGAAGCTCCGTTTGGGAACGTTTTCAAGAAAAAGATGACACAAAGGCGGGGTGCACGCATCGTCGCCATGAATTTAAAACTAGGTATGCAAATACTACTGGTTTATTATACCATTTGAAGTGTATACATCCAAACGTACTTTCCTGGCCAATTTTGGACATGAAACAAATTGCTTCGTGTTAACAGCTTTGTTTCTATAGTCTTCCTTTCTTGAATATATATGAAATCTCAGTGACCATGTAAATATCTTTAAGAACATCTTTAATGTAAAGGGTTAAAAAAGATAAAAGGATTATAATCCATAAACGTAAGAAGTAAAAGTCACAAATATATATCGACATGAAGCTTTCCATTCGGTTCAAAGCTCAAACAGCTTTTCATACCGAATAAATAAATGCTCTGTTTGTTCAAAAATGTGTACAATCACCAGCTGCCCGATATAAATAACAGTTTTGCGAGATAATTTCGAAACTGAACTTTGTCGAGACGAGCGTGCACCGGAAACTGAATGCAAACAAGTTGCAGAGGAAAAAATAAACAGAGAGCATTCTTGGAGCTGAAAGTTTGTTTGAACGTGAATTCGTGCCCGCCGCGATCGTTTTCGATCACGAACTACTTCCATTTTACTTTTTAGCCATTCTCCTTTCGTGGTAGTTCTTTAGCAAATGTTACTGAATTTTCATCAATGTTTCTCGCCCGTGTGCGGTTCGTCTTCATGAATATGCACGCGTCGATGTGTTCTTTTTTTTTTTTTCCTCTTGATTTCGCGCGACCGGCGCTGAAAAATCGATAGTTCGTGGACATGTAACACTTGCTACGACGAGGGAACGGGCTTGCACGCTCTTTCTTTCCACGAAATTCGTAAATGAGGGAATAAAATGCACCTAGAACGACGCTGTTTCGTTTATTTCCACTTTACGCTTGCAAACGTTACTGTATTCGCAGTGTAATTATAATACATTCATTTATGCGAAAGATACTTTATAAAATTCTGTATATAACTGTAGAACTCTTTGAAAGTACAACGCCAATACCAACTTCGGTCATGATCACTCGCGCAAGGTGAGAAATTTCTAAAAAGATTTATACAGAGGCCAAGGTGGGTGTCGTTAAAATCCAAACTAGACGGATAAATCGTGAATCGACGGGAACAAACGAGGTCGACGTGACGTCCGTCTAATCCGGAAATAGATGGAATTGGAGGAAGAGAGTTCCTCTGGCGCACGGCGCCGTCACATTCGCGCGGAATTAAGTTGTAAGCCACGACGCTCTTATCCTCTCCCTGTGATTGATCTCTCTCCCGCTTCTATCCACCGTTTCTTGCTTACCGTGATACGTTTCCCGCGCGTGAAATGTGACGCGGAAGAACGCTCGCGTCGCGCGGCGAACAACGCCCCGCTCGCGTTTTATCTCTCGCTTCGACGAACGGCCGTCTTTAATTGACCCAGAGATACTGCGGAACGGGGCGGGCAAAGAACAAGCACGATGAGAATCGTGACTAGTGGAAGTCAGAGATGAAATAACGACGGTTGATGAAAAGGATACCGAGAGAGGATATAATTCTGTTAAGTTGAGTAAATGGAATTGGCCTCTATGTGCAAAGTAGGGAAAATGGAGATCGCTTCGGCGAAGTAAGAAATTGGGAAGAGGAGATTGAACGAAGAGATTGATAGCGATCTTTAATTTTTCTTTTTTCTGCCTGATAATCGCACACTTGCGTAGAACAAAGAGGAGAAGGCGACAGGGTAAATTGGGAAATATCATCACAATTGATGTGTTTTCTGCAATTAGATTGGAACAATATCTCCGATTATGAGAATCACACGATTTGTAGTAATGTACAGTTTTTGAAAGGAGCGTCTTTTCGGTAGAAGCGTGTATGATCATTAGATCACAGAATTTTTTAATGCAATTTCGCGTTTTTATAAATACAAGCGGCGAAATGAAATCTGAAACGTATTTCATCTGCTGGAAATTACGACGAGTAATTAGTTTAGATGTTTCATATAATTTTGTACATTATATGTACTTGAATTTGCATTTTTGAATCTCCACGTTTTGCAGATACTGCAGTGCCGAGAAAAAAAAACGAGAATTCAATATTCGTTCTTCATAACGATAAAAGTTGAAAATACAACCTTTATAAATTTTTTTCATTTGACACAATAATTTTTATTTGGTGAAAATGTTGCTAGATACAACGAAACTTAACTGCAGAGGGTTTGTTACATTCTCAGAAACGTGAACTTGCATAGAAATCTGGTAATACGAATTATTCCACTGCACTGATCATGTCGATCAGTTCCATTATTGGAACGGGTTTTTTGTTACGTCGCAAGAAGAATTTGAAATCTGCTCCTGTCAGGACATTCAACTAAATGTACGATAATGTGGACGACCATTAGCGCGTTCGAAAATCCGATTCGCTTGAAAATTTTTTGGCGAGGGGTACAAGTAAATCATTAGGTAATCTATCAACACCATCGACCATCCATTCTTTCCATCGCGTATCTTTCTTACTTGATTCTAAAAATATTCCTCGTGGGTGGCGAGAAATTGAGAAGAAAGAACCGACCTGTCATTTCAGTGGCACGGTATTAATCATCGTGCAGGATTGTTGCGAAAACAATTGCCGATCACTGTCCGTGATTTCGCAAGGCTCGAAAGCGGTAAATTCATCAATATCAATGTCTCAAGTCATCATTAATCGTTGAGAAATTTACTCGAGACATCGTGCTACTTGTTATTTATCGAAAAAATACTCGATGAAACAGAGCCAACAATGGTTAGTGCATCGATATTTCATTCTGCTAACTTCACTGAAAGGATTTCCCTTTCGTTTTTGTTAGCGAGATTTCGGATATAAAATCGTTTCAAACTTAAAATTTAGATATATTTTTCAGCCTCTAAAAATTTAGATATCGTTAGATATGGATTCAATGAGCCATCTTATTTATTGGTTTTTCTTTGAGGTCATTCCGATAGGAAGTCATTTTTTGCATAATTTCGTGTTGCGAAACAAGTTCTCGCATACGAGCAAAGTCTCCATTTAATAATTGTTAATATTCCAGAGTTCAATTTTTAAAAATCGTCACATGCGGCTGACTTCTGTTATTTCCTTAACTTTCGATAATATTGCAATGTTTCGCAACGCTATTTGCCTTTGCAGTAAAAGTTTTTGTCTCCTTACGAATGAATTGAATCAAACGTGTACTAAAAACACATAATGTTGTACTACGAATGATATTACCGCATGCGATGCGACCGTGCGATTCAGATCGCGAAATAATGGAGAAACTCGAAGTCGAAGGCAGGCCGCATTGGCAAGAAAACAAAATTCAACCGATGACACAGCTTTCAAACTACCGTAAATTCCTCGTGATTTCTCCTCGGCGACGATGCTCGGGCCCCGTTAAATGAAAGCAGCGTTTCGCGCGCTTTCATTTCCACCCCTGCGCGATGTCACTTTTATTAAACGCCACGTCGCCTCGTCGTCGTTCAACGCCGTAGACGTTCGAACGGAATGGGGAGGGGGAGGGGGAAAAAATCACGCCTCTGGAACAATTTCTCCCTTCTTCATCTTCCTTTTTTGAATTCGTTCCTCTTTTTTCTTTCTTTCTTTTTTTTTTTTTTTTTGGTTTGTTTCTGTCATTTCGCTCTTTTTTTTTCGTTCAGCTTTTATTAATATCGCAGCGTCGCGTCGCAGTTTTTGTTTGATCGTTATCTCGCGTAATTGGAAACTAAGCCTTTCATGAAACAGCGATTACTGTCAGATCGTTGCAAACGAAACGGCCGAGTTCCTTGCGATATTTCTAACGTTGAATCAGTTCGTTATCTACCTTGAAAGTAATATCAATCAAATTGTTATTCACTGTAGTCGATATATAATACTTTTGTTCGTCGTGGAACAAAGGTGTGACGTCGAAGTTTTTAGTTAATCGTTTATTATTTTTCCTTTTAAGGTGGCTTTTCAGCATCTAGTTTTTCGAAAAACTTATTTAACTTGTTGTTTGACTATTGTGAAAGAAAGTTATAATTGTTAGCATCGAAATATTTTTAATTTAAGTTTGTTACTCTTTCTCTTAAAGTACTTTTCTAGAAATTAATTTCAAGCTTTAAATCGTTCATTGGTAAATATTATTTTTAGTCACTGAATTTTTGAATGATTTCGTGTAATTCTAACATCAAACATTTTATATTCAACAACTCGACAATTTAATGAACTGGTTTGTAGCGTGTACGTCGCGAATTTCTATGCATTTTTAAATTCTCACGAACATAGCTGAAAAAAAAGCAAACGCAATCTAAATTTTATTTTATCTGCTATATATTATATATGCTTCATAATAAGTGCTTTATTTTATGAATTTTATATATTTTTGCATACTATACGCATTCTGTGCATTCTTGCCTCTTTCTGTTCGCTATGTATGCATACAAATTCACAGAATTATAATACAAAAAATACGTTTTAGGCAAAGGACTGGTTGTTTCATTCACGAAAAAGGAGAAATTAGATTTTCATGCGAAATAACGTCGAGGTCGTCATCCTCGACGAATAATTTGTGAACAAATAACTGAAGTAAGCTCGGGAAGAAAGTTAGTCGAACCTCGGCCAGGGCCAAAGTAAACCACGAGATGACTAAACCGCGCTGTTGTTTCACGAAACAGTTGTTCCCGTCTTTTCTCAAACTTGTCAGCTAATGGGTTAAAAACAGCGAACTTGGATCGAGAGAAAACACGTGGAAATGGGACAATAAGCCGAGGTGAAAATGGACCATTTAGAAACGGAATTTTCGTAGATTTTCTGAGTGTGCGTTTGGAATTTGAAACAAGTGAGCTTTCGCAAATTTGAACATCGAACCATATAAAACGTTCACTCCAGCTTGTCCTGCTTTTCTCCTCGCAACTTCGCACAATCTCTCCTTTGTACATTATGAATAAATGTGTTCCGGCGATTTTTTTTTCCTCGTAAGATGAACTATTCGTTTATGAACTGTTGAAATGTATTTCTACTTTCGATTCTTTAAATGATGTTAATTAGAAAAGAAAGACATTCCCAACTTTTGTATTTGTACCCTTCGATTCAGAAGTACAGCGATCCTCTAGAACTTTCATCAATTGACTATAAAGTAAGCTGTTAAAACTGAGCTCTTACAGAAGAATTAAAGTGCTAATGCAGAGAATCAATTTGAAACAGGGAACGACTGTATCGAAAGTTGTCGATAAATTCGATAAATAACTTTCATTTAACGAGAGCTGACAGTTTCGTTCCATTCGATCGTGAATAAACGTATGTCCAAAATAGTATCTCGAATTATTAAGAAGCAACAGTTTCATTTTTGTTATATAAATTTTTTCACTATTCACGAGAAGAGAGCGACGAATGATCCTCTGTCAGATCGCCAATGCCTTTTTTCGATTATCAAGAAGTAATATTCAGACGATCAACATATATTGTCAGTATATAAGATTCTCAGACAATGTATATCTCAAAGTTCTCGATATTATCTATTATTCATTGCCCAGTATCGATCGTCCGAGGGCCCTTTATTTACGAGACTGTTGAGAACCTTATAATACTGACAATATATGCTACATTAATCGTCTGAAACGTCCCATTAAACAGGCAACGACACAACGGTCCTTTTGACGAATCTACAATTAATTATACCACTGTATCTTATCGTCAAATTGCCAAGAACAGTTTTTCACCGATCGTCGTCCTCTTCAGCTTCGCAAAGAAATGCTTGATAAATAGCCACGCGGATGGAAGAGGACGTTCCTCTTTCACAGAAGAGAATCCACCCCAGCGAAATTTCTTGTCGGCCAGCAGCCCGAGACGCAAGCTGAAAAATTTAAAATCTTCGCGCGCGGCGTTTTACGACGCGCTTCCGCGCTGAATCACTGAGCGAATCGCCCTCTCGCCTTTAATAAGACGGTTCGCGTCGTCGCGACGAGCAGCGAAAAGCAAATAGAAAAACAAAGCTTTTATCTCCAGCCGGCGGGAGTGTTATTAATTTATCCGTACGTGACGTTCGCGAATTGTATTTTCTTCAATTAAAATGATTTGCAACTGGTCACCCGGCGAAATGCTATTAATCCGCATTTAGCACGCTAACGCGTGTTCGTAGCGGCTGAAATCTAGGCGGTGGTGCGGGAGGGGGGAAACATCGTTCGCGAAACGAGCATTTGACACGTTTTGGATAATACACGTTCTCTTTAAAAACGACGAGGACACGTTACGTCGCCGAGAATTATTCGGACATGCAGCGCGAGTAATTGTAACAAAACTCATTTGTGACGAGGCACTACGACGTTCTCATCGAGGGAGTCCAAACTGGAGGAAGTGATTTACAAGTGTGTCGCCCAGTCGGCCGTTTGTATTTTCGTAACGACGTCGGCTGGCGAATTTCATGCATGATAGCTATGCGCGTAAAACTGGTTGGAACGTTGGCTGCACGTTGCCCGCACGAAATACCTCGCTGCGCTTTTGTACCCCGCGGCCGATCGAAAAACAACTCGCTGTAATTCGAAAAACTACCCTTCATTCCCGTGCCTTTGCCATTCGTTCGATCAAACATTACGATGAATCCGTTTGTTTGGACCTCTCTGAAGTATAACGTTGTCGAGAAAATAATTCGCGGGGAAAATCGGATCGAGACTCGAGCTGGGTAAGGACAATGAGAGAGAGAGAGAGAGAGAGAGAGAAACAGCTGAAAATAAGTGACATACGCGCAGAATACGACCGAAACGATAAAAACTAATGAAATGAGCGGTACGTATGCAATTCCTTCCGCAAACTATCGGCGAGTACGCAGGCGAACGTCCCGTTGCCGATGAGCTAAATAAACCGTGGAAACGCGAGAAGTTCTTGGTAAATACGGACCCCTGGCCGTCGCTGCAATTCGCTTCACCTCTTTCTCTCTCTCTCTCTCTCTCTCTCTCTCTCGCCAACTTTCGGCATATTCGCAATGTTTGATGATTCCCGACGAGCTTTCTCTGCAACAGCCTGGAGAAACTGGCAAAAGGCATATCCAGTTACGTATGTATGTTATACGCGCGGCAACGTCTTGTAATCAAGTATTCATTAAATGATTAACCTGCGGATCGCCTCGTTTCGTTTCGTTTGGTTGAACTTTACGGCTGCACGATGTTTGACGAGACGATCCACGGAAAGTTCATCCGTTTAAGGGGGCCCGTGAACGATCGTCGAAAGTTTATAGCACTCGTCGGTCGTTGACGAAGCAGGCTTCCGAGAGATTTAACTTGGATCCGATTTTTATCGGTTGGCCAGTAAATTTGACGTTGCAATTTGTTGCGTGTCGGGATCATTTTCCACTTTAGAAACAGTCGCCGAAGATACAACGTCTGTGTTATTGCTAGACGGCATTTTTATATTTTCGCAAACATGGGTAAAGAAATAGAAACTTATTCGTTATTCACCGAATATCGTAACAAATACTTTACTTTAGATGTCTTACACATCTTCTGGATGTTCCGCACAGTTGGTGGACTTTTGTACTTCTTAAATCGTCCTCGACGAAAATGTCTGTGCACAGACAGGAGGCAAGCTCGATTCACGCTCAGTCTGTGTATCATCTTATTCGTGGATGATCCGCTATCGAAATTTAATTCGATGCAGAACGGAGAGCAAGTTTGATCGCGAACGACCGACAAGGAATCGGTTTCCACTCGAATAACTCTCGGGGTGAGTTCCGCGGGCGGAAGCCAGTGCCGTGGCGCGCGACAAGAAGCAGATCGATGTAAGCCCGAGGTCGGGGTCCATTATAGAAGACGAGATCCCTGGGCCTCGGAGTAAAAAGATTCCCCCTGTTCAATACGTGCCATTTAATCTTCGTCACGTCACCAGTTGGCCGGCAATAAGGTCACCGACTCGAAAACGGTCGTTCCGACCGCGTGTGCGATTTACTCCGACAGACGAAGTTTCACGACTGTCGAATCCAATTGAAAATTACGGGGAGAAGTGAAATCGGTGATATTGTAATTTGGGAAAGAAATGAGAGGTTTATGCAATTGCCCGTCCAATGGAAAATTAACTTAATAGTTTGTATTGTGATATTTCATATGGTTGTAACTTCAAGAAGAAAAGAACCACTCGCTTCTAGCAGCTTTTTACATTGATCGCGCCGAGTCCTTTTCAAGAAGGTTTCTACGTCGTGCAGCGAGTGAACACGTAATAGCGAGAGCTAGGCAAAGGGAAGTTAGTTCTCGAAAATTGTAAAAATTCAAGCATCTCTAGAATTGCTGAAAGACCGACGACTGAATCTACCATGATTCGTCTCAACGTCTGCCCTTTACGACGAAGCTCCTCGAAACTTGAAATAAAAATATTTTGCTTGCCAAAAGTTTATCTCTCGTTTGAAATCTGGTATTTCGGATAGTATTTTTTTCTTCAAATTTTGCCCAGTTTCTCACTGCTCTTGTAGTGTTTCTCGTTTATGAAAGGAGAGGGATAATCTCTGTTAATTCCGAGATTTGTGGCAGGATTAAGGCATTTAAAAAAGCAGGAAGACTGAAATGCTATCTAGAGTAAATTAAATTTAAATAAATAAGTAGTTATTGAATAACATTTTATCCAGTATGGTATCTGTGTGATGGAAAGATTAACGTTTCTCAAAAATGAATAATCAATGAATAATCAATGAAAATTAAACGTAAAGAGTGAGATTCAGATTCAATTAGAAATTACATTCCGTCAGGTAAATATTGGTGTGAATAATTCATGATTGGGGTAAATACGTGGTAATCTAGACGATTTCTCAGCCTTCTAAATAGACACTAATAGAATATTGACTCTGGCGACACGGGGCGCGTCATTAATATGTCGATCAAGATCAAAGGCATCAGAGGAGAAAATCGATTCTTCAGACCGAATTTGAGAGAGTACGGTGTAAACTTGACCCATGTCCCGGTCGCGCTCCATGCAAATTATTGGGAATGCAATTTCGTCTGGACGCATAGTTCATCAAAGTGAGTAGTGACCCTTGGGCCGACGAACTGATCGAATATCGCTCCGAATCCTGTTGATAGAAATTGATCGATTCATTCGTGAATGTAAAACGTATCGGCGAACACGAATATATTAAGGAATTTTTGGGAAACGTAATGTTACAAGAAGGTTAGTTAATTTTAAGGGAATATTCCCATTGCACAGTTGCCGATAAGAAATTGTTTATAGGTCAGTATGGTTTGCTCGTTATATGTATTATGATTATATAAAGTACGTAGTCAACATACATTGTGATCATGTTGGGGTTATATCGTGTATTATGGTTATTATGGTATGAGAGGATACGAAATTTTGTATATCTGTTTTATAATGATTTGAAACAACTCGGTGCAATTTTTGTATTAAATAATTACACCATATTATTTTTTTTCATCCAAATTATTGTATGATATTATTGTTGTTATTATATTATTTTTATCATTGTAATTTAAATACTAATAATACACTGAATTGTCTCGAGTCGTAATATCAATCTGGTGCATAAAATTTCAAATTCCTCAACCAACTACTAGTAAATATAATGCATAATATAACCACAGTGCATGATTGGTTATATATCACAATAAACATACATTTCTTGCAATTTATCACTAAAGAAAGATAAATTTTACCTACATAAAAGTCCTCGTCTCGTGAATTGAAATGAAATGAAAAGGAACATTTTTAACAAAATCACAACCGTATAAAAATGGAAATTCATTAACCGTGTAACTTCATAAAAGGAACCTATTATTGGGTAACCTGATTCGCAAGATAGTCTCTTTTGAGCAGATTAAATTCATTTCTCCTTTTTTTTTTTTTTTTTCTTTTTGACGAGTTCAATAAGCATTAAAAATGATATATACCGGAAACATTGCAGTAACGAATGATAATAAAGATAATTGTTCAAACATTATACTTTGTACCGTGTTTACATTGGTCCAGTCACTGGTCCATGCGATTACATTCGAACGCAATGGTTTGACTGGTAATCGATCGACGTCTACATTATTCCAGTCTTTTTTGAGGCATTGAAAATGGTAGATTGCAGTGTCAATGGATTCGCACAAACGTGTATCGCACCACGCTTCAGCAAATACTATATTGAGCTGTCTGAACGATTCCTGTGACACTGATGTATCGTGGTGGGGATAAACATTGGTTTGAAAAAGCAGACTTTCGATCCAATCATTTGACTGGATTAGTTGCTGAAATGACAGCACTCTGCCGGTGAGTGAAAACACTGTTTACATTGTTCCAGTTACAATGCGGCGTTGGATTGGATCACCAGACTGTAATGCTGCTGGACCATCGTAAACACGACCGAAAAACAACTATGCGAAAATCCAAGACCCTCGATACGCAGTAACCCAACGATTTTTTCATCCAAAAATAAATTGCCTGAAATCGGTGGCTCCGAATGGAAATACCTTAATTTCTTGATTAAGAATGTTCCTTCAGCTAAGGAATCCAATGTCAAATCGACGATTAGTAAAAGCTAAAGACCTAGAGAAATGCCTCCAAAAAAAAAAAAAAAAAAAAAAGAGACAGAAAGAAAGAGAAACGAAAGCGGGACGAAATATGTCTTTTTTTAAGCACATCTTTTTTATTGACGCGGCACAAGGATGGAAGGGGAGGTTGAGAAATCAAAGCGTTCTTCTCTTGCTTTCCCAATCGGGTTAATGAGATCCTTCTTGCGAGCACCGTTGTGGCGACTCGCTCGGAAATTCCAGCGGTTTCTCCTCCTCTCCTCTCCTCTTCCTTCCCCGACCCGCGGCAGCTCCGTTAAATAATAGCTGAATATGAAAGGAACAAATTCTAAGGTCTTGGCGAGTCAGCTAACGATAGAATCGGTTTCTCATCTCCACCCGGATTTTTGTTATTGTACTCTCTCCACACGCGTTCGCTCTCTCTCTCTCTCTCTCTCCGACGATCCCCGTTCCAGTTAGTGCCGGGAGTAATATCCCTCGTCGACGCGATTTCCCCTTTCTTGATTCCCAGTAGTTCCTGCATTCTTTCTCTTCCCTGACTAATCCACTGGAAACTGTTGCAGTACAGCAATTGATACGCGATTCGAGTGATCTCAGTTCGAGACGTTTCAAATTTCAGGCTCGTTTAGGTCGAAGGATGACAGACCATGAAAACCACGACGAGAGCGAAGCGTAGAAACACATTATATCGTTTTGCAAGTGTTTTAAAAGTGCGTTTGTACCGAGGCAGCGAACAGTTACGCTTGGCAGATCACCAACGATGAAGGTAAATCGTCGATTATTCTCACCGTCAATTTTATTAACATGATAATTTTCCAATTTTATCAACATGCTTGGCGGATCACCAACGATGAAAGCAAATCTTCGATCATCATCGTCAATTTTATTAACGTGATAATTTTTCGACATACATGGATGAATATTCTTTCTCAAAAATGTCAACTAACAAATAAAAATACACAGAGTCGCTCATGTTTGAATGACTCAATCATTGAAATTGTACTGCTGTCACTAGACCGCAAGACGTTTATCCAATTTTTGTATTTTTGAAAGAAGCGAAAATAGAAAGTTACTTTGCCCGTCGAATATTTTAAGAAGCATTGTGTTTTAAATATTTTTGCACCGCCAAATTCTCCATAAATGCATACAAATCCGCTGTAAACGGATCAAAGATGTTTATCGATTTTATCGCCCAATCAATGCAATCCCTCCCTTCTATCGCGATTGCAACGTGAACGCACCCTTAGAGACCTTCGGTATGTTTCATAGATGGCTCTATAGAATTATCATGGCGGATTTTATACAGAGAACCCTACTGTATAATCGTCAACTGCAAATTTTATTCTCTGTGCGGGGAATCGAAGATGAGGGACAGTTTTGTTCGCTTGTTTACCCTGCTGCTTCGCGAAAGTAGCAGCTCAGACGCAGGATATTTAAATTTGCATGAGGCTTCCCTCCCAACTATTCCCAAATATTTCCCGTGTATCAGTACGGGAAAAGGCGTTCTCTGAACGGGTGAAATTATTTTTGTTCAACAAAACACCTGGGTATTATATTATACTCGCAACTCCTGGACATTGAATTAGCATCACTCGCGATTTTCAACCTCTCACAAGTTTTTAGCAGAATCGAAGAATAATCAATGTTTAATCATAAAAGTCCAAATTTTTACAATTTATGTTTCTTTCTTTTGCTTTCGTTGTAGCATAAATGATTTGACAGCTAAATAATGCAGTTATATAAAAAGATTGATATTTTTATTTCGTTCCCACGCTTATGATTGACGAATACAGATTTAATCTGAAACAGGGTTCGTTCCAATGAACAATTCTCTTAATGGCACATATATTCAATCTTTCTAATATCTCAATATACTTAAAGTCTCACAACTAACATTTCTCCTTACAAAAGCCTAGAAATAATCTATCGCACTCTAATAATAAGATATACATTTATTGCTAATATTTCCACGATTAATAAAACTGAAATTAATTAAATTTCCAAACCCAAACCCTTCAAAATTTTATTAAAATCACGTGAAACGATGAAAATTCTAAATGGTCCTATTATAATTCAATGGCCAGGGACTGTATAAGAGTCAAGAAGAAAAAAGAAAAAAGAAATGTTCGGTAGTGACGGAATCCTGAGAAAAGAACGGGGAGGAAATTACAGTTACTTTCTATCAGCAGATATGAAACCTGCAAGAGTGTCTTTCGCAGATGAGAAAAAAGGATCGCTGGTCTCCGACAAAGTGTTCCTCAAGGCGCTATCCAGTCGCATTTTGACGTCTCTCGCAATTTCTTCGCGCTTTCCTTCAACCCCCCGGGTTTATCAAACGTATCGAACGAATTTCCAGAGGCGAAAGAAAGAAACGCGTTGGTAATCCCACGCATGACAGGCGTAATTGTAACCGTCGTTTCGTCAATAATTCATCACTCGACGAACGAAAAATTCACCGCTAGTTAGAGGCGGTACAACGATCGTTGTCACGATCGAACGAACTTCGCAATAAGAAACCGCGAGATAATGGAGAGATAAAAATTCGTCAACATTCTCTCTTTACTTTCGTTGTCATGAATCGATGTTTGACGAGCAACAATAAATAGACGTCGAAATTAAAGTTTTCGCGGAAACTTTTTCGCTTAACTGAATTGTATAACTTGTAAGTAGGTATCTGTCGACAAAATATAACGAAACGTAACAACCTTATAATATTTTTGATTTAATTAATATCAATCAAATTAACAACCTGTTGATTGACAATGAAAAGAATTTCATATTTTGAGAAAGTTACGACTGATGTTTCGTCGCACGATACCCAAATTTAGCTCCAAAATCGGAGGATCGGAAACGAGATATTTCCGCAGTCACCCACTGCCGTAATCTAATCTGAAATCCGAGGAAGCACGGACGTTCGAACAACAAAATTTCAATATATATGGAAAACTCTCGGCCGCGTCGCAACAAAGCGCGTACGCCGGCGCTCCTGTCCGCTCCGTTCATACTTCATTCGATACCGCCGCGAGTAAATCAGCGCGTGAAACGCGGCGCGCGGGGGCCAAGTCGAACACGGTGGAATAATAACGCGGGAATAAAAACGCTATTTACGAGGGCCGGGCCGAGAACGGGAAGCCACACTATGAATTACACGTGCCACGCGACAATGGATCCTTTTTTTCGTTAACTTCCTGCGCTTCTACGCCGCCAGCCAGCAGAATTCCGTCCAATTTTTCTCCATTCAGCTCCTAACAATCGGCCCCGGCGCCCGGGATTGCGCCGCGGAAGATCGAGCGGAATTCGATCGTCATTCGAGCCACGGCATACGTAACGATCCAGCGAGCTTTTATGCGCTGCCTTCTCGAATCCTTGCTGGTAGTTTGGACAACCGGCGGACAAACGGACACGAGAAGAACATGCCACTGGTGAAGCAATCCATCCGGCTTTCCTCCGGGGAATCCGAACGGGTTGTCTTTGTTTTCGCCGGGATTTTGAATTGGTTGCGTCTCGCTTCTCACGTCTGACAGAGGAGATCTTTACTTTCCCTGGTGCTCGAAATTTCTCGTGGCAAAGTTGCATCAAAGCCTCGTCAAACGAATATTTCGCTATTGTTTAAAATCGTTAAATGTTAAATATCTAGCAAATGGTAATTTAAAGTCGTTAAATTTAAAATGTTAGAAATCGTCAGATTCATCCGTTTGCTTTCAGAAGTTAAACTTATGATTTGAAGTTGAGTAGCAATCTTTTATAATATTTTTTTTCTTCTAGAAGACTGTAAACGAAACGGAAGAAAAATTTGTTTAAGAAAGTTTTAAATAATATTTGTATATATATATATTTTTTTTATGAAGCACTGGAATTTTCGCAATGCGATCCTCTTCGCGATGGAATAGATTTATAGATTCGCACAGTTTGAGCTGAAGAAAAAAATGAATTGGACATAGCTAATATAATAAAGACTCTATTTCAAATTTTTCTTTCGTTTCATGCTTTTATGAAAGAAAAAAAAATTTTTCAAAGGCTCGCTATGAATTCTACACACTCAAACTGATCTAACCTCTCGCTTGGATCGCTACATTTTATTACAGACTAATCAATACGATTTTTTGTTCTTTATGCAATTTAATTCAAAATATCTCGATTTTACCCAATTTAATACATAGAAGTTTTTCACATTTCTTTCCCCGTCCTTTAAAATTATTTACAAAATCATTTCTTGATAAAAGATAAGCACGAGATACGTCTTGTGAAGGAATAAAGAAATGATGGCACAGCGCATCAAGTGGTTGCGAGATTGCTGGTTCTCCAAGCGTTCTAATTGCTCGCACGCGAGCCCTGATCATCCACGCGATTTCGACGGAACACGGGGGAAATTATGAAGACGTGCGGCCAAGTCAGATCCTGGCGGTCTCCTTCCTCTTTCCGACTGGCCATTAATTAAGACTCCCGCGCGCAATTACTCTGCCACGGCCGAGGGCAGTTACGACGGAGGGAACGACGTGTTCGGATTGCGTCTGTACAAATTTCCCATCGCTTCCGGTATTTCCTCCGAAGATGCCGGGAAAGTTTCGCAAGACAGACCGGATATACGGCGACGTGTTCGTCGTTTGTACACAAGTTCGATAAAGTTTCTCGACCGGTGCTCTCGTGTTGTCGGTTATTAGAATCACTGTGTGGGTGTTCAAGATTTGAAAGACGCTCGAGTACGTTCAGAACTCGCGAGTATGTACCACTGATGTATTAATAAAGCAAATCGGTAGGAAACAATTTTATCGAAAAACGAAATTTAATTAGACTGAGTTGATTCCCGTGCAAGTACTGCGCTTTAAAAAGATACAAACATTTGTATTTTGGCATTAAGCAAGCTTCGTTTCTTAACAAGACGAAGTCTGAATGCATGAAATCAAGTTACAATTGTATCTAATGTAACGTAACGTTAATTGTTACATAACACAGTGAAATATAATTGTAATTCAACTATAATTTTATCACGAACAATTAAATTATAACATTAATATTATATTACATTATGATATCAAATTATATAGTATTACCGCTGATGATTAAATTACACTGTAGGAAATTCGAGCGTCGATACGAAAAAACAAGTATTAACGATTCAATGATTCTCTTTCAGCTACAAAGACTCTTCCGAAACTAGTGACAAAAAGTCGAAAGCTCGTTGAGGTGCAGTATTTAATCGCAGGAAGCTTGCAATTTCGTATAATCGTTGATTACACGTTCACGGAGTCCACGGTAACTGTTCCCTTAATTAACCCATTTTTATTCAATCAACGCGCACCGTTCCATCCGTCTTTCATTTAATCAGCAGAAAGACGACTCGTTGATTAACATTTCCTGGCAATCTCTAATATTCCCGCGTTGCAGATCAAACCGGCGAAATCCGCCGACAGTCGCGCGTTCGATCTAGATTCTCTATTATATTAAATTTACGCGTTCCCCCGTCGCGTGCTTTAAAACGACAACGCAAACCTTCCCTAACGGAGGGGTAAGTTATGGAATTATCGAACATCGTCCCTTTCTGGCTAAGTGTCCGTGAAGTGTTTGGATTTCCATTCCATAATGGAGATTAGGCAACCGTTTGGTATTGTTCCAAACAATCCCGATGACGCCGGTGCTCTTCTCTGACCGTCATTGTCGTTTCGTTTTCGGCTCCGTTTCACCCACGATTGCCTGCACTGCGACAGAAATCGGACATTCTCTGCGCTTCACCTATTTTTCTTAACAAGTACAGACTGACGTGTCTAATGAATTGAATATAAAAAAAAAGGAAAATCAGCAACGTTACGCTTTTTTCTCAAAAATTTAAAAGTTTTTAATTTAGGTAGTAGTTCTCGCGGGAGCCAACAAAATTTCTTTCGAGAACGTTCCCTTTCTTCTCCATAATTTGCCTTTTATTCAATAATTGTCCTCGTGACATTCCAATCTAGCGTGAGTTGTGCTTCAAATTTCTATGTAATTATGAAATAATTGCAACCCTTTTATTTTCTTCATTTTTTTTATTTTTTGCTATTTTCCTTTTATCTTATTTCTGTATTCGTTCTACGTGTAATTCCGGGCTTTGCCCGTACGCATTCATGTTAATGATAATAATAATATTTGTTTAAATGTTCATTCAACGAAAAATACTGTACGAGGAGCAGTGTTTTTTCTAAAAATTTGTCGACAACATTATACTGGGTGATAACAGCGAACGAACTGTTCTAATTAAGAAATCCAGAGTTCACGATGGTACTATTGAAAAGATAATCAGGCCATTGAAGGATGCAGATGAGGGGAATCTGTAAAAATTAAATAAGCCCCGATCTGGCGAAAGAGGATCGATGTTCATTCACTGGATACTCTATCCTCTTTCTCTCATTTGAAAGATGCTATTGAAAGTTTAAAGTTAAAAGTCCTCTTTCGCGGCACTATCGTTCTACCGGATCGATCGTCGCTCTCGTTCATCTTTGTTTCATCTATTATTACGGGCATCATAACTCAAGTTTTACAACGTATCGACCTAACTTTCGATTCGAGCTATTTTCCGGGCGATTTTCCACGGACCTGTTGCGAGAACACTTGAAGCATCGATAAACCAACAGGCACGATGGCCGATAAAAACGTATTTTTACGACAGCGTACATTTTGAAAGAAGTTTAAAACTGCCCCGGTTTAAAAGCTGGCGAACGAGCACACGCACACACATACACACACAGAAGGCGCGTAAAGCATGGCGGCCGTCTCGCAGGCCAGAAATTAAACACCTCTCTCGCTCAGTGCACTTTAGCTTAATGTTAAACCTTCTCGTTGCTAATTGGAATTTCCGAATTACCGCTCGAACAATGGCAAGGCCAGTTTCTAATTGAAATGTTCACTGTATTTCGTCTCGTTCCGCGTCGCTCGGTAACGCTCGCTGTCGTGAAAAATCCTCAAAAGAGCAATGAAAACACGTGTCGCCGAAGAGATTAAAAAGAAAGGAAAAAGCGGTGGGATGTCAATTAACGCTGGATCCCGAAGGAAGGGAGGATAACTGATCCTGTTTATCAGATACATCGGCACTCACGGATTTATAGAGGCACATCGACACGTGACGCCTCCATCTATTGTTCTCCTTGATGGATGACGTAACCGGAGGCTGGATACTAATTGTTTGCATAGTCTTCGCATTGACGTCTTCCACGATGGCCGAGGCTTAATTGCGGTGTAATTATGGCAATTATCGCTATCGCCGGCTGTTACGCTCCGGAGGAAGATCAAATTGGATTGACAGGCGAGTAACCAAAAACTCAGGCAACCGGAACGCTTCGTTGGATGAAATTTTTCTATTAAATAAAGGGTAAATAGGAATAAAGAGACTGCAAGTGTCTCGTTTAACAAAAAAAAAAAAGGAAAAAGAATTTTGTTCCTCTTTGAGAAACTTGTTCACATGCAGGTTAATATTAATGAATACGCAGAGAGGTAAAGAAAAATTTCACAGAATGTAGCATGAAAAAACACGTGAAATATATAATGCTCTTCATTTAATGTATAAAACAGAACAATTGTCCAGGGCTCATAATTATTAGACTACATTTCTGGGAAATTTAAAACTGTAAAAGTGTAGAGAGTGCATGTGATGACAAAAATATGTAATATATATAATTACAAGTAATAATAGCTGTATATATATATATAAAAGAATAATTAAAAGTATTCATTAACGGGTCGGTTCATACGCCTCGATATTCGGATTTCTATGTCGGCCAGATAATTTAAAACATTTTTTCTTTGCCGGCTGCCAACGACGAATTTGAACTCGGACTTTTAAAATTCAAAATGCCCCATTCAATATTCTATACGATCGACCCAGTTAAGCCGCTTTCCTTTACTCGACGGAGTCTTCTCGATATCGAGTCTACGTATTCTTTTTATCACCTTTGTCACTTTTGTTCTCCCAGTTTCAAAAATATTTTGTTCTTCTATCATCCTGGGATCGAATCCTTTCCGTCAAACACGAGACAGATGACATTCGCTTAGTAATTCAAGAATTGTCATAAACTAATATAATAATGTATATACATAAATATAAATCGCAAAATTACAAATAATCCTTGAGGAAGATTTTCCAAATTGTTCGTTTTGATTTTGATCGGCATAAAAATCCGCGCACCGAGGCCAAGTTAACAAATATCACCTCTTCGTATCTCAGGTAATTAATTGTCAACTGAACTTGAAAATTCGCGAACAGTCGTCACATGGTGCATCAAATTCGATAGCGAAATCGAGGCGAGGGATGGACTTATTTTTTCGGTCAGCCTCTCGAGCGTCATTCGATTTGCCGCGGTGCGGCGCGGATGGAAATAAAACGTGCATCTAAGGGACTGTGGTATAAGGCATTCGGTAATAATTTAGCGGTTAGAGTGCCGAGAAACTCTTGAAAATGTAGAGCACGCAGGGATCGCGAAATATTTAGAGACCCTGGAAAATTGGGTGCACCCGAGGAACCTGAGAGATTCGGAAAATCCATAAGCCATGGGAATTCTTGCGATTCCGTGGAACCTAAGAGGCTGCGAGAATCTAGACTCTGCGAGACCTAGAGCACCCGGAAGATCTATAAAATTTCGCGATCTTCGGCAAATGAAATTCTCGCTGCTACGGTCCATTGCGTTTACAAGGAGCCGCGATTTCTCGTTAATCGCAGCCGCGTGTCGCGCGGTGAAATTTCACGTGGCTGGCAACTTGGAAAATCTTCTCAGATACGCTCTCACGCAAATTCAATTTCGTCACGGTCCGACGATGGATCAATGAAAGGACCGATCGTGTTTCGATTATCGGCCCTCGGGCGTCACTTAGGCTCGTCGCACTGATCAACGATAAAATGGTTCTCCACAGAATGTGCATCCACGATTATCGACGTACACCGTCGGCTCGAAAGTATGTGGATATTTGCTGTTTTTATGGTATTTGTTATTATTATTGTCGTACAATATTTACTGTTAAATCCTTTTACGAATACATTACACGTGATGTACTCTAATAATATTGAATTCGAGCGATTTAGTGATGAACCAGCCCTTTCTCCGTCTATTTGCAAGACATTTAGCACGGGAGAAGCATCTTCGTTATTTTATTTACGTTTATCCCATCTTTCTAGCGATTTTCTGTTAAAGTGTTCAGTAATAATTTCTTCAGATATTTTACGTGTGGTGTGCAGATTTTGTATCTTTTTTCAAGTGGAAGGAAGAATGAAAAAAGTGTCCATATATTTTTCAGCGACAATTTATATATACCTTCCCTTGCAGTCCTTTTAAAACCTTCATCCGATTCCAGTGAAGCGTAAATATAAAAATTCGCCGGCTCCTCTCGATGAGAAATAATTTCGAAACGAATTCGAACAACGACGACCCCATTACCGAGGATGTTACAGCTTCTGGGCTAGCAAATGGCCTTTTCTCTCCGATGGATGTTTTTCTAGATGACATAAACGGGGCTGGCGGTTCATTCCGTTCTTGCAACAGGTTTCCTTGATACAGCGTCAAATCATCGAGGCAGATAATTCCGTAGACATCGTCCAATGAATTTTTAATTTAGTACGAATACCGACTGCTGGATTATTTGAGTTGAATTCTTGACAAGTCGTTTGCTCGTGTTACGCGGCATGATTAATGACTGTGGTTATTCCTGTGGAATTAAAGCGACGTTGCTGAAAAATTGTTGCTTTTCCCTGCAACCAGGGAAACACGCGTGTAACTGTTCTATTATTTAATTAAAAAAAGAAAGTACATAGGCGCGCGTACATACGATATATATACAATATATGTATATATATATATATATACTGCGACATATACGCAACGATAAAGTAGAGTTTAGCAAAACTAGAGAGATTTGCGGCCATGTTTCCACAGTTGGAGCTTTCATAAAAGTTTCCAGAGCTTTCACGGTTAAATTCTTCTTTTACACGTGCGTTTATTCATGTGTGCAATTTCAACGAATTGTTATTTTAATTTTGCACGTTCCTCTGCACGCTAAAGGCCGTTTGGTTTATTTTAATTTTATTGATACCGGGCAAGTTTAAAGCAAGGGCAAACGCGAACGCGCACATTTGTAAATCCTCGTTCCCAGCGCGTTAAAAATGCATGGGGAATTTCATAAAACGGGAATTTTGATGTTGATGGCAACTTTCACTTTCAAGGGCGTAGTTCCTTTCACGATTTAAATTCGTGAACGGGACGTAAGTGGAAAGTCAACTAAATATTTTCTCTCATTTCTCAATTGTAAAATGAACTTCAACAAAATAGAGTTTTCCTCTCTCGTACACGCGTACATATTTACACAGATAGTTTTATTCCATACGAGACTTTTCCAATTAAGCTCTTATATAGAACATATATTATTTTTGCATTTAAGTAGAATGTACTCTTCATCTTTTAGCATACGAAGTTGTTGAATTGCATAAAAAAGATATGTACTTTCCGTTTCGCACAAAATTTATGATATTGATAAATTGTAAGATTTTTATTTCAAATAAAGGGGATACGTACAGTGTCGTATCAGAATAAAACAAACACATGCTGATATGATATTAACTCAATGTTCAGAATTCAAGAATTCGACGTAAAGATTATACAAATGAATATAGAAACTGGAGATTAAATATATAAATGCTTTTTGTCACTCACGAACTTTCTTCACGATAAATGATAGTTTAATAAATATCTTATTCTGACATGAAGCTGTGTAAGAAGTAAGTTAAAAATTTACGAGGTAAAAGTGACAAAAATATACACTGGGAATTCAAAAAGTTCCTTGTTGGAAGATATAACGGAATTAAGGTATATAATAAACTCCGAAAGATCGTCCGCCCGTTGACAATCATACCCAAGTCTCCTAAACCAAGGTACACCATAAACTCTAAATACAGAGCACTTTAAACTCCAAACCCTCTTCAACTCGGTGGACTGTAACTTTAACTTTCTACACCGGCAAGAACCCTTCTCTCGTGCTCTTTTGTTACACCTAACACTGAATCTCTCATACATATGCATTCACCCTTTCGTTCAAAACACTACTCTCATGCAAAGAATTTACATCTTTACAATTTTCTCTGCGAACCTCGTTCCAGATTACCTATCAAATTCAAATGCATTTCGATTTTTAACAAAGTTTCCGATAAACGTTACATTTGTCTTTGTAATCTTAAAATAAATTAAATGAAATTCCAATCTTTATTCAGTGGTTGCGCGTTTCGGTGTTCTGAGAATAAGAACACGGTTTAGAATTCCGTTTATATTAATTCTGTCTTCTTCCCTTTTTCGCGAACATAATTTCGACTTGCTTCTATCGGCTCATGGCCGATTCATCGACTGACAGGAGCGTTAGCGTGATATTAAATTCCATGAATAGATAAGAGAAAATTTTCAAAAAAGAACTCTTAAAGGAGGGAGGGCGACTGATGACGTTAGAAAAACTTCGTTAATTAAACTTAAGCCGATGACTTTACGTGCACGGACTAAATGAGGCAGCAACTCAAGAGTTAGGACAAGAGATAAGAATTGGACCATGCTTCTTATGAATTGGAAAGGAACTATAGACTCTTATTAAATTCATATAAACTTAGGAGACAAATATCATTTTTATTTTTTGTTCATATAATAGCAGTTCAGACTTGAACAAATCTATTCAACTAGCAATATGTTTAATCGATTCAATATACTTAATCGATCCTTTTCACAGCTATATATAAACCAAACCAACGTGTGCCATCATTTAAAATTACAAAAATTATTATTAAACCTAATTATTAAACTGTTTACAATACTGTGTAGCAGCCTACAAAATATGTATATACACAGTTCAATTTTTTCTGCCAGTGAAATTATTGGAAACACGGATTCTAAGAATCGTGTGACCTGATGTATACAAACGTGTGACTGCGTGCTTGGTACTTGGATATTATGTAGACTGTTGAGCAGTATCGCTTAGAAACTCGGTAAGCTCAGACGTATGTTTCAAAATCTGTGTGAATTTAATAAAGATCAAAAATCTTTAAAAAAAAAACGTCGAGTGATAGTGAGAGTAAAGTTGTGGTAGCAGGAAGTAGTGCAGAAGATATCGTGCTGAAAAGAGAAGCTCTGTTTGGGAACATTTTCAAGAAAAAGATGACACAAAGGCGGAATGGACGCATCGTCGCCATGAATTTAAAACTAGGTCTGCAAATAGTAGTGGTTTATTGCGCCATTTGAAGCATATGCATTCAAACATAAGTACATGTACTAGAAAAGAAACTGAATCGATATAAAATTTGTCGCACGTACAAAATGATACGCGAGAGATTGTTAAACCAACAGATATGACAGAAGGAATTTCTCGAATGATCTAGATCTGCGACCATTCGATATAGCTGAAGGCGTGGGCTTTAACGAATTATTTAAGCTTGTTCCCAATCCTTTCCCAAATCCCAACTCTTTCGGGAATCCCGATTTTTTCGAGAATCCCGGCTCTTTTGAAAATCCCGACTCTTTCGAGAATCTCGAAATTTTTTCGAGTACACGTCCCGATGCTGAAAAAAATCTCATGTTCCCGACTCGACCCGATATTTCGGGTTCTCGCACACCTCTAGTGTTTAGTATTATACTCTATAGATAAAAATAAGATTAATGTCACGTAGAAAAAGTCCATGAATACTTCATTAAAACCACACGACTCTACATTCGCATAAATATTGTTTGCCTATAAAATGTTATAAAATAGTTTTACTTTATTTATTCGCAATGCGAAATTCAGAAGTGATGTGAGTGACGTGCGACTATTTTAATGCTTGAAGGGAAATTTATTGTTTAATTTGATGATCCACGATAAGAAATACTTAAATTTTATTTATGTATTGTTATTATAATTTGTGAATAGAAATTATATAAATAAATATTTAATAAAATAATATTTTATATCAAAATATAGTATATTTAAGAATAAATGAATTATAAAAAATTTAATTTTTGGATAATTATTTTTAATATTAATTTGAAAGAAGATTTAATAGTAAATTAATTTAATTATTTTAATTGATAAAAAGTAATAATTGGTGTACAAATTGCTCGTCAATTTCTAATAGGAATAAGTCGTAACATGATAATATTTCTGATACTATTTTATGCTGTTTGACTCGCTATTCAATCAGTGATTTCTTCTCAATATTATCGGGAACGAATACTTACATACGTCATATTTCGAAAGAGAGTCGAGCAACAGTCTGATTTTTATTTCCTTCCTGCTAGAATGAAATTGCAATTACTTTCTTTTCAGCAAAATGAATTTTCCATTTTAAACGAGGCTCGCTACATTTTAAAAATAATTTAACAAAATTACTTCATTTGCTACGATGCCTTTACCTTCGTACAATGTGGAAACAGAATTCACGATATGTTAATTTAATTTTTCGAGAAACAGAATGCTTCTTGTATTTCGTTCTCTTTTTCTCTTTAAGAAATAAAATATAACACCCCGACGTAATAATGAAACCGAATATGTTAATTAACAGTCCACACGGATGCGTCTAATGACAAAACCTGAAATCTGAAAGCAGCGCGACGGAGATAATAGTTCGTAATTTAATTATTCCCCATTATCCGCTTCCCATACGTTTGTTAATCTGCAATTGTGTCACTTGCAATTACACGTGTCACTCTCCGCGCTGTTGCAGGATTAGAGTCCTCTGCTGAAATCAATTTGTTCTTGCGTGTCGTGTGCACGGTATGACTAAAATCTATAACTCGTCCCTGAAAAGGGATGGGAGAGAGACATAATCAAGTCTTCGTTTAAATCTCGGTGAATTAAATCCACAGGATTGCTCTAACATCGTGCAATTTGTGCGTCGAGAGACGAAATTTCTTTCTCCAGAGTTTCAGAACATTTCCCCGAAACTAAGGAAACGTTCGTGAGCTTGTTTCCGGGGTTGCAGCGAGCCTGGAGCGTTAGATTATACAGAGCAACCGTCATGCATAACTCACTCTTGAGAGCAACTTTTAATTTCCATAAAACCGGCCACCATCGTGAGCGTATTTCTTTCTACAGGGATCTGAAGGAGAAATGGCAAGAAGGGGCAGGATAAAAATTTGAATATTTATCTGTACGCTATTTAAGTATCATTAGTGTGTCTCGCCAGGGCTAATTGCAAGCATCTTAATTCGGACTAGCAAACGAGAAAATTTCTAGCCTCGCGTCTCTGTGATTGGGGCTTGATAGCGTAATTGTTTGAACACGTACACTTTTGTCCATAAATTACGGGTACGCATAATGAAATTAAGACGGCACGACTTGTGACAAGCCAGAAATGATTGCGAAGTTGCTTGCATATTCATATTTTGACAATTTTATTTTGCCCATTTATCGAAGGCTTTGAACTTTTACGTCAAAGTGTCAGCTACATTTAAATTACAATTGAATGAAACTGCTAAAGTTGAAAATCAAGCTTTCTTTTTTAGAAATTTGGCAATTTGTACCCTGAAATTTGTTACGACAAAATAGGAAGTTTATCAATGCCGTAATAATAACTTTGCTCGAAATGAGCGAGTGTCTGGCGACTCGTAGACGGTAATGTATGTATTTAGTTATCCTCCGTGACAGAGGAACAGGAAAGTAACGAGGTGCTGTACGTTTCATTTTCGAAAGTCGGAAGAAAGCTTTTTGTCCGTATAATTGTACGTGGGACTACATTGTTTGAACGTATTACGCGAAACACAATTGATAAGGAAAAAGGACGAAGCGTTTCAACCAGAAGAAAACGGTGAGTGATAAATTTTCCCCGTCAAGAGGGATTACGGTGGACTCTTTAAAAGACCCGCACGATCACCCTTTTATCCGTGAGGGGGCGGAGGTAATCTTTTAATGTAGCGGTGGAAAAACTTTTTGTTCCGAACTTCTACTCCCTCGTTCTTCACTTCCTCCCTCCGTTCGTGAAATCACGAACAGGCGACGACCATGAAAAACTGGCTGGAAAATTTTCGTTTTCCTCTCCCCTCGATTCACCTGGTCCCAACACTCGAGGCGTGTATCAGTTTTTAATCGACGTCGTCGCGTCGAATTTCCCCTCCTTCCCTAGGAGGATTTGAAATCCCGTTGAACTCTGGCTCAAGTGTTTTTAAAAACAGAAATTGCGAGGTAATTCGATTAGAGGTAGTACGGTTAGACGCGTCGGGGAATTTCGAAGGAATTTCGTAGGAATTGCTCGGCGGATAAACGAATAAACTGACCCTTGAGAACAAACGGCGAAGGAGCGAACGAACGTGAAACGTTCAACGGGAATCACGTTCCCGTTCGACTCGGTTGTTGGACTCTTTGTCCCAGCGATTAGTCGCGCTTTTTTCAACGCTTCTCTGTCGCTGCCACTTTCCGCTTCCTTTTTTCCATCCTTCTCTTTCTCCCCCCTTTTTAACGCCGTTGTATCTCAATTCAACCACGTTGCGCTCTTCTGACTTCACGAGCGAGGCGACGCCGGTAAATCGCTTGAAACCGAGTGGCCACCGTGATTCATTCGTCTGTCTCAGTTTCGATAAATCAGTTTCCACTCCGCGTGGGTATTCCCGGACTCTGGCGGCGCTAGTCGCGGTGCCCAGCGGTTCCGTTTTGTTGTAGAAGAAAAGGGCCGAGAGCGCGCGGGGGAAATCACGCTTCGAGCTGGTGGTCGATCGATGGATCGATGGATCGATGGATCGATCGGTCGCCCGCGATATAAAGCTAAATCCCGACGGAGTTGGTTACGGTGGAACGGCGGACCCGGAAACGCTCTTTGGGTATCGACAAAATCGTTAGTCCTGGCGTGATCCGATTTACGACGAGCAACAAATCTCCGCCGCCGCGACCGTGCGGACGTTCCCCAGGCTTTCCCGTTGATTCCAGCATCGGCCGCGCGCGGTCGTTCCACGTTATTGCCGGTCGGTGCCCGGTAACGAGGAAACGTCGCTACGTCAACCGGTCGGACGCGCTCGCACGTTTTACTTGGTACACGTGCCCGGTAATCCTTCTTTTGATCGGGCCTCCCCGCTGGCCAGCTCGGCTCTCTACACGGCTACACGGCCACACGGCGAATTAGACTTAGCACGTCTCGCCGTTATTAGCTTTATCACGTTATCCATTATTTGACACAGTCCGTTCGAACGTACCGTGCTGGGTGAAAATCGAAGAATCGCCGACTCCACCGGATTTCCACCTCCGTGTCCTCTTTCTCGGACACGTGGACACGTGCGAGCGTAACCGGGAAGAAAAACCCAGAACGTCCCGATCGTGCGGCGAATAACAAAGATCTCTCCCTCTAACCGGGAGAGATTGAAGTTGGCGCGGCTGGCTTTTAATTAGGATTTCACTAGACCCTCTCTTTGACTGTCTGTCTGGCCTGGCATTGTCTCGAATTAGAGGTTTCGAGCTCTTTTCCCTCGTTAAGGCCCTCGTCGATGCGACGATGCACGGGAGAGCGGCCGTGCTCGCCCGTTGCTAACTCCGTTTTCGATTCCTGGCTTTCCTCCTTCCTCGAAACAGCGGGCGGGTCCCGAAAGAAATTGAAAGGCAAGACGCATTTTCTACTCGACCTGGCATTCGATTTTGTTTCTTTCGTTTCTTCTCTCCTTTGTCGTCTTCCTTTTTTTCTTTTTGCTCTCTTTCCTTTTTTCTCTTTTTTTCTTTTTTTTTATCTTCGAGTATCCTCCCGCACAGTTCGTTGGATCGTGATTTTAATGCTTCTCCGGCGGAGCCGGAGGTATTCCTGGATGTAAAGAAGGAAAACGAGCCGGAGAACTGAAGTGTAAAGCACGAGTTTAATTCGACCCAGCCCTCTGATCTTGATTTCGAACATCCCCTTTGTCAAGGCTCGACAGACCGTAACTTCTCCGCGTTAAACTTTTTCTTAATATCCTCTTTCAGCGAGGAACCACCCCCCCCCGCCCCCCGTCTCCCCTCTCCCCCCCCAAAAAAGAAAGAAAGTATCATCGACGTGTACACATAAATCTTGCCCGTCTTTCTCAAAAGAAACAGCAATTTTCCAAATTGTTTCCCGCCGAACGGCCAACGGCCTCGAGCAATTAAGGCTGACCGGGCAATTACGGCCCGCGGTTCCAACGCAAGAGGTTCTTTGGCGTTCCTTCGTACCTTCGACTTTCGGCTGATAAGTCCGCGGGCACGGTTTCTACCGTGGAGGACAAAAGTAACCGCGCGAAAGAAAGCAAACGGAACGGGCTGCCTCGTTTTTACACTATTGTCACGGCTTCCTTTCGATCCCTTTATCCCCGCGAGCGCGACTTCTCCCGTGTGTTCATTGTCTTTTCACGCTTCTTTCGTTGAAACCGAGCTTCTTCTTCTTCCTCTTCCTCTTCTTCTTCTTCTTCGCCCGAGCGTCCACGTTCATTGGCGCACCTGGCCCCTCTCGATTCTCAACTCGCCACTTCCGCTGTCTTCCTACGTGCGCATTGTCCCTCTTCGGAAACTTTTTCACGATTTCTGTCCGCGTGTGTGTGTGTGTGGACGCCGCCGTCGAAACATGGCGCGCGTCAGAAAACAGAAGGCCGAAAGTGGAACGCGGCTGTTTCATATCAACGAAGTGTGTTAATTGCAATGTTTCTTTCACGGCCTCTACTAAAATTAAACGTGAAGGGCGCATTTTGTTAGAAACCATCCAAAGAAGAAAAGGATTTTATGATGAAAATTTCAACTGTTATCGGGGGACGATGGGAAGAAACATGATTTTAGTACGGCCTATAAAAGGGTATCTATTGTTGGATTCCGTGTAATGGAGTCAACACGCTTATAATTTTGAAGAGTTTATTCCTTGTTCGTGGTCGTGTATGATGTAGGATGATATAGAATGATATAGGATGTTCTGTGATCTTCTAGTCTGTCTCTATCTACTGTAATATTCTATTCTGTCTAACTTTACTGTAGTATTCTATAGTATTCTGTAGTATTCTGTAGTATTCTAACTCTCTACTGTAAAACATGTCCTTATATATATTTGGTTATCATTCTCAAGTGGAAGGGGAAGGAGCATGGATGACGTAGAAGTATTGGATCTTACCCTTATGACCAACTATTCACAGTCCACTTTTATGTGGACTGTTGCTAGCTCGTTGTCATTGTTAGCATAGATCCGATATTGTCTGGGTTGGTCATCCAACACTATTTCGAATGTGTGTAGAACTTCATTCGAGATATCCCTTTGAAGAGAATTTTCGGTCACATTTTCGGTCAAGAGAGATCAGAAAGTAGAATACTTGTAGTATCGTTTGGATAATAATACTATTCAAGTTCCATTTCTTTCTTATTCTATGTACGTAGAAACATAAAACTGCATAAACATCCTACTGTTTCGTCAGTTTGAGAAACAATTCGTTATTAACGATCATCAGGTCATTAATAAAGTTTTACGCATTCTTTGGAAAATTTAATTTACAAAAATCCACCGAATGTAAAGTGCCTAAAAACAGAGAATTTACGAGCGAAACAAACGGAACGTAAAAATGCATGAAAGTCCGCGTGACCGTCGATATCGTCACCGGCTCGGATCTGAAGTAATCCGGCCCGTTTCTTTCTCTCTCGAAGTTCCATTAACGTTGAGAAAGATCCCAGTTTGTTGGAATCCATTCCGTTTAATTTGGACCGGGTAGTGAGAGTGGCGCCGTAAAGGCGGCAATAGATTAACGTAAACGAAGATATATCCCCGAAGAAAAGACGAGAGAGAGAGAGAGAGGGGGGGGAGGGAGGAGAAGCGTTCTGAAATTTCGTTAGTAGGACACGCGGCTCGTTTTCAGTTTCTTCTTCGTGGTCGGACGCGCTCAAGAGCGTTGAGAAGCACACGCCAGTCGTAACGTGGCCGCTTGTATCTCAGGGTTAAGCCGAAATCAGTGTTTAGTGCTTTAGTCAGTCGAGTCCCCCTCGTTTATGCTTCTCTTTACGGTGCTTCAGCTCTTTCACGCCGTCTAGACACTCCGCTCGTTACTCCTCTTTATTATTCTTTATTTCCGGCTGGACTCTTTCAAACGATCCCCCAAATATCCCCCATTGCTTCCGTTCAGCACTGTCGCGGAAGCATTCCTCTGAATCAGGATGATTCTTTCGGTCCTTCGCCTCCCTACGTCACGGTGCAGTAAAGAGCTGTTCCAGGCTGTTGTCAGATTTTGTTTCAGCTGGAATAAAAGGTGTCGGATGTGAAACGCATTTTTAGAAAAATGATAACAGTTCAGATCTTTACGCACAGAGGTGTTTGTAACATTCCGAGGTTCTAGCTTTTAAATTATATTTCTAAAAGTGTGAATTTGCACAGAAATCGGCGGTCTCGACTAGCTTTAACGAAATTTGATACAGGCAACGATGATTCAATAATTGTAAAATTCGTTGAAACAACAATAGAGGTCTTGTCAACAATTTATCATTATTACTATTTGCTTTGCGTGTCAATATGTCTGGCAAATCTTTTTACACTCTCAGTGAAAAAGAACAAGCCAAGCAAGCGTCGTTTCCTTTAATTCTTTGCGACCAGTTTGAAAAATATTAATCCATTTGTACGCGGATTGATGAAAAATATTGTCCTTGTACTGTACTGAATGTTTTTTATGAATCTCATTTCTCTCTTGAGACCATAAAAACGAAATATGCTACTCTCTCTCTCTCTCTTTTTCTCTCTTGATACAAATACAAAATGGCCCGGCCGTCGTGACAAACAGAGAAAAATTAAGCTACGTTGTTAAAATCTGTACAACCGTGACAAATGTTGGTGCACAAGTATTCTTAGCTGCGGCCAATGTAACAAAAAATATCGGATAATTATTGAATCACTGTCATGTGCTTTTCAGAAAGAAGTTTAACGGACCATTTCTTTTGAAGCGTGCTTAATTAAGATGCAAACTTCAGTTTACACACACAGTAGTTAGATTTCGTTGCTCTTTTATTAATAAACTGAAACGATTCTCTCAATAGAAATGAAATTTTATTATATACGTACACACGTACAATTGTCCCTTTTCACGACGTCTAATTTTCATTTGACGAACAATTAACGATACACTAAAATTCATCGGATATTGTTTTTTCTTTTCTTTTTCTTTTCTGCTGGATCAAAGTAAATTTTCTCGTTAAAACTCTTTCGCGAGGTTGTGCCACTTTCCCCTTTGTTCTTCGCATTGGGCGGCTTTAACGTGAAACTCGGCTCAAAGAATTAACAAAGGAAAGTTCGCCGGAAATCGTGAAATTTCAAAAATCCGTAGAACATCCGGAAGATTAAGAAAATTATCTTGGAAAACCTGGGGGGAGATTCAATTACTCTCCGGCTTCAAGAATCGCGCGTTTGTCCCCCTGGAAATAAAGTTCTATTCTCCGTTTCCAGCCTCTCTCTCTCTCTCTCTCTCGTCTGTCTCAGTTTTCATTTTCGCAACGAGGCAAGTCCCACCGTTCCCGTCTTTATCATTATTCGCGCTGACGCGTCTCCATGAAACTCGATCCTTTTCAGGCCATTCTTCGCCCGCATGGCTTTTTACGCCCCCTTTCGACACAAGTTGCATCCCCTCTACGCCGATACGAACAAAACGAGTCTTTGTTTTTGACAGTTCGCCAAGGGAAACGCGCTCGCGACGGCGACGAGCTCGCCTCGCGAGCGGAACGCTTCACTGACGACTCCGCCGTTTCTTCACCGAGCGTGGGAACAATGACAGCGGGAACGAGGGTAGCGTCTGATGCGATTTGCTTGGGCAGAAAGAAGGGAAATAGTCGCGCAATCAGACCAGCGCGTAGTGCCGATTGTCACGTTTTGTTATTGGATCGCGGCTCTCGCCAGTAGAACGCGATTTCTTTCTTTAACGAACTATTCAAACGACGTCTCTTATTATGGCGAACAATGAACTCGCGACTGCGCGGCGGAGGGGGTGGTATTACGTTTGCTGATCATTTGGCTCCCCTTGTGATTTTTATACGCGCCGTATAGTATTTGGAAAGTCGACGCAATTCGATTGAGAGATTGACATTTCATTTCCAACTTTCACGAGGGGAGAATGTCCCTTTGCTGTTAATCCTTTGCCAAATCGATATTGAAGTACGTGTACCCATGTGTACCTGCATCGTTCAAGTTCTACGTTCGTGCTTGACACTTCGTGAAATTTATAAAAACTTTCATCGTTCGGCTAGAAATAGCAATGTACGTTTATGGTGCAGATAAATACACGCCGAAATTCGTTCTCTAATATTTCAGATATTGACATTCCTCGCGGATATTATATAATGGATGTTATGCTTAAACGCACACGCATGTATAATGTTACATTATGTCTGAATCATAGGCGTAATGAGTGCGAATTTATTAAATGAAATTTATTCGTTTCTCCCAAAAAAATGCAATAAATTTTATTGATTCACTTTTGATCTCTAATACCGCCAAAGAATTATTATTTACGAGTTTCGTGTTACCCTCACTTTTGTTCGAGCTAATTAATCTTAAATTAAATCAGTCTAATTGTTCTCCTTTCGTCCATTTGCTACTTTTTAATACTTTATAATTCCGTCAGATCATTTGCACGTTATCACAAGTATTTATTGCTCATTACAAATAAAATTGCACGAAAAAGATTCGAAATCTGAGTGTTCACGTCGCGTGAAGTTGCTCTATTATTCCGTGAACGATCTCGCAGCTTCCGGCATCCCTAGAAAAAAATTGTCGAAGGCGACGCGCGAGTGGCTCCCTTAACTCTCGAACGACACGGTGTCACAGAGCGGAACGCATTGAAAACTGCGCGCTGAAAAATTTTACAAAAAAAGGAAAACACAGGCCGTTGAATCGAACCGCCGATTTTTGTTTCCCCGAGAAGTCGCGCAAGCCCTCGCGTGGAATTCAAAGCGTTGCTGAGTCCAAAAAGCGGGTCTCCGGGATTCCGACGGTGGGGGGGGGGAGGGGGGAAAGCGCAGACGCTCGATACGAAAGCTTGAAACAATTATTGCGGCCCGCACAATAAACAATTGCGCCCGTAATCGAAACGGCGCGGCGGCGCACACGATAGAACTGCTCGATTGTTCGCTCTGCATATCTCGAAGTTAAAACGATGGAATTGAAACAGCGATGAGGAGGGGATGGTGAGGGGGCGAGGGGAGAATATGAGTGAAAAAAGGAGGAGCGGTAACATGAAAGGCGCGACATGAAAGGCAGGTGCACGGTTGACGTTTCGTTTTTCAACGTTTCGCGACGTGTATGACTTCGGAACAATTAGCGTATCAAAGCAACGATACCTGCTGAAAGCCGCAGTTGTTCGCGATGCCTGAATCTCTCTTTTCGCGATTACGCGCGGCATTAGCCTCTCTCCCCCTCCCCCGCGTTTTCCCACGTCACGCCTCGCGTTTGAAAGAATGATTTTCAAAAGTTCTGAACGATTCTTAAATTGTTAATTACTCTACCCTCTCAATCGTCTCTGGTCCTTCTGGAGTTTAATTCACCATCCGAATTAAACATAATATCGATCAAATTTTGTGATCGAACGAACGTACGACTAGTTGCGACGTATTTTATTAATATATCCATTACGAACGGCGCTGGTGAACGATTGAACTTTCGAGCTCGCTCGAAATCTTGAAATGATTGATTTCAACTCTGTCGGATCTTTAAATAATCTACACAGATTTCAAGATTAAATTTAAATAATCTACAAGATTTCAAGTTCCTGGTGAATGTCAAATTTTCATTGAATTGCCAAGTTAGTGATGAAACGTTTCATTTGTCGGTATATGATACAATTGAACTGACGCAACTTGAAATTCTTGAGAAATTTTGTTCGATTGCAAAATCGACGTTCTCTTTCGCCCTGACGTTTTCAGCTACTTTGAGCGTAATCTCCCGGAACGACGGAGAACGACAAAAATCCTGATATGTGATAGGGAAAATAAGCCAAGCGGGTTGTAATTCCGGATTAGCCCGCTCTTCAGATCCGCGGGCCAGATGACTCGATTATAAACTCGCAAGTATCACGCGGATTATCAGCGTAATGCGAGCTGGGCCAAGCTGGAGAGCCACGGAGCCTTTCAGCTGGAGCTATTACCTCCAAGACAGCAAATTGCTACGTGTGCTTGCCGAATTTCAACCGAAATTGATCGAACGTGCTGACAGACCCCCAGTCAAATTTTGTTGTTTCCCGAACGAAGAAACTCTGCTTTCATTCAATCTCCATCGAGTTTGGAAATTTCACACGGTTCGTATGTATATACATTTCACGTACAAAGGGATAATGTTTCTCCATATACCGGAAGGAGAAGATTCGAAACGCTTGGAAATTAAATAGCAACGATATTTCACTGAACTATTTAATGAGGTGTTTAGCGTGTGTACTGAAATTTCATATTTTGTCAAAACGTCGCGAAGGGCTGGAAGATCATGAAACTGTAAAACTTCAAACAGACTCCGTGATTCTGTTTGCATTTTACAAGGGATGTACTCCGTCGTGAAATTTGAACGATCGTTGAACAGTGCAAACATAGTTAAACTGGTAAATTACCGAAGGCAACCATAGAGAGAGAGTCGTTTGACAATGATTATTTGGCATAAGATGAATTAACATAAAGGGCTAGATTTTATTTTGAAGCATGATCAACTCGCGTATCATTTCCCGCGATACAATATCCCGCCCTTTTGTTGAAATTTGAATGTACTGCCGCCATTAAACTGATTAAATGCGCAGCTTTGCATGCGTAATAGCATTGATTAACTAGGATAGATCGGCCATCCAATGCTTTTTCGTGTCTCCTCTGATCGTTTTTGTGTCACATATACCACCATATACTACCATATCGATCTAGTTTTATTTAATCAGATGATTAAGTAATCATTTAGTTTTATTTTATTATACATGTATATATTATTTGTACAGTGAAACAATGTTTAAATACTAAGAATAAAAGGAGGTATAGTGAAATAATGTTTAAATATTCAAAAAAATGAAATGTCACATAAGGCAAGCACGTTGATCCCTCAACGTGAAAATTTTTTTACACAAAAGCAGGATAGCTAAATTTTTTTTACAATAAGAGGACAACTGACAATGTACAATTGATATGTCTTTTATAATATTTTAAATTTATCGATTGTCATATCGTTATTGTACAATTATTATTAGTGTATTATTGTGTGTATTGTTACATTATAATTGTAATATATTACGATTTAATGTATTAGATCGAACATCTCGAGTGCAAAACAAAATTAGACGTGGTACGCGAAGCGAAATTGCAAAATCGAGATACAGTATGATGAATAAAATACAAAAAGCACCGATGGATAATTTATTTAGAGGGAAAAGAGAGATGAGTTTTAAACGAGCGGGAATAAATCTCGCCTGGTTTTGCCCGATGTTTTTTCTACATGTGGATAATTGACGCCGCGAATGAATGGCTTGAAATTGATAGCGTTCCAGTTAAGCAAAATCTAACATAATTTCTTCCCAACGATTGTCCCTCTTTGCTTCTTGATTTGATTGCGAAACTTTCTAAACTTGCTACATCTCACTCGACAATAACGCAAAAACGTACTAGCAGAATGAAAGTTATTCCGCGTAACAGAGAGCGAAAAGAAAAAAAGAGTAAGATACTTCGTATTTTATATTTCAGTGCGATCTCTTTTAACAAAGTTATGAAAATATAACAAACCATGTAACAATATATATACACGAGGAAAGTAAATATTCCGTTCAGTTAAAAAAAATATTAGGATAGTGAAAATATTCAAATAGTAGAAATTCGTATAGGGAAAGCTCTACAACTCGTTTAAAAGTCAACTATACAAATCTACTACATGTAAAAATCATAGTAGTACAATTCATTGCTGTTTTCCATAAAAACGTTTTATTACTAACTACGTCTAATTTCTTTATTACTATACGAAATACATAGCTTTTTACAAGTTATGAAAACGTATCACGACGAAAATTTCATCTTAATGAAATATAAACCTGAAGGGATGATATTTGCGTAAACTGAAATACGTGGCGAAATTTTAATTTTCGAAATTTCAACGTACTCTACCATTATTTTCAGGTTGCCGTATTGTGTTCCAAACAATTTTTTAAAAATATAAAATAATACCTGCGCGAACTGAAACACACGAGTAAATTCAAATTTACTAGATCATGGTTCACAAAATTTAAATAATATAAGAGGAATTTGAACAATGTAAAATGAAGTTTTACAGTAATGCAAGCTACTTCTTAATACTAGAATCAAACCAAAATGGTCAAAATGACCAATTCATAATTTTAGATAAATACAAAGAAAATGCACTTTTTGTAAAATGTGCAAAGAGTATTACAAAGTATCAAGCATTGTATTATACTTTTCTATGTTTTCCGTCTTTTTCTTTACTTTAATGTCTCCGATGGAAATTTTACGTTTCGGTAGTCGGTCAAGTTTTAGCGTTAATAGGTCAACTATTTAAATAGTTGAAATATCAAGAGCGAGGAAATGTATACCTATTAGACTTTCAGTTCGACGCTTGAACACCATCCAGCAGTCTAACAATGTTCGTTACCGAGCGTTTCATCGATTTATCGAGATATATTATGGCTCGCGTTAATCAAATATCGGATTCCACGACGTCGTAGTTAGGGAAATTCTGTGGATAGAGTCGAAGGATATAGTTTGCAGAAGCGTGAATTCGACGCTTTCATCGAGGCAAGGGCAATCGAACACGAATTGAGAAATTGATCGGCCCCTGCTCTCCAATACGACTACTCTGATTGCGTTGGAGAAGGTGTACCTATACTCCCGTTAACCATAATAAAGGACATGGCACCTACATATGCGGCGGTATACTTGAATACTCTCGCTACACCGGTTGTTTCTCAGATTCTCACGTGCGAACCTGCAGACTGAAATAAAAATATCGCGAGAATCGTAAAAACTCAAGCGTCTCTAAGAACAAGAACAAAAATTTTCCTTCACCAGACTAGATCCATTGCTCTCTCGAGGATTCGAAGTCTCCTCTTCGCAACGAACTCTTGAAACATTCTTTTAAACAATTTTTTCTCTTTTATTCACTATTGTTTTAGCCGAAATATCGACGCGCAACCAAATGCATCGGGACCATGAAACACGGTTGCCTTCGAGAACTTTAATCAAAGGAACTCGTTCCTTCGCCGGAGTTTCGCTGTATAAAGCCGACGGACAATCGTCGAACGACGGGATTTCCTTCGAAGCACGGCGGAAAGGGGAGGATCGAAAATGGAAGAAAGGAGCCCCGATAAATAATTCAGTAATCAATTTACACAACTTTCCTGGAGAGGGGGGAGGGGGGAAGGGAGAGGCGCGAATTTGCATTCGTTGGCTGGTCCGCTGATTTCATTTCGCGCGGTGGCTGTTTTGATTGCGAGCGCCACTTTTTATTCGCGGCTGTCGTCTCGTTGCCCCTATTTATTTGCTGAAGCCCTCGATTGCCACCGCCTGGACCGGCCTGTCTCGTCTTATTTGCCATTCCGCGCACGGAGCTCCCTCTCTTTCTCTCTCGCTGTCGCTCTGTCTCGTCGCATTTTTCCCCCTTCTCTCCAACCCCTCATTTCTCTCTCTCTCTCTCTTCCTGTAATCCGCCTTGACCAAAGGAATTTTTCAGCGTCTGGCTGCTCGAATTGCTCGCTGGAAAGTTTTGGACAATCGCGTTTAACGAGCTTCGTTGGTTGTTACAACGGTTTTAACGTCCCTTGCGCGTTTATCCAGGTCCGTCTGACCAATGGCGGATTATACCACTGAAACGTTCGGCCGAGTGTTACTAATGACTCCCGGCTGAATGTTTTTCCCTCCCCTCCCCCCGCAGCAATGAAGTAATGAAAATTAAAAAGCGACATATTCCTCGGGGAAACTATTGTTTATTCTTCAACTTCAGAAGTGAATCGGAGACAAAAGTAACGCGAAAATCTAATGTACCGTACATTAACGGGATAAATGTAAGTATTTTGTGGAATCAACTTTCGTCCGCAGATTGATTAATCTAACGACATTGATATTCTCTACCATTAACTATCATTGAAATATTCATTCTTTTATTATATTATTTCTTGAACAAATAGTAGTATATATATATATATATATATATATGTTTCAGAAATGTCACAATACACCAAATTTCCCACGGTTCCTTTTCTTTCTCACGAGAACAAATTCAGAATTCTATTTATTATTACAAATATTATCGTATCTGGTCGAGAAATACTTAATGTATGAAACATACACCTGTTCTACTTCGCACAATGATTATTCGTGATGTACGTTGTGTGCAAAAGCGTCGTTATATATAACTAGACTCTTCACTTTCGTTGTAAATGTATTTACTTGTTTCGCCATACGCACGTAATGAGTTTAAAGGCTTCGAGGCGTGGTACTCAACAAATTTCAAATTCAACTTCGAGCGAGCTGAGAGAGTACCCATCGCGCCTCGTCGTCGTGTAATGGTATATTTATGGTTCTCGGGGATAAGAGACGCCGGGTGATAAAATTTTTCATACGTCTTCACGTGTGCGCGATCTCGTCTGACACGACGAGGCCCATGAAACTCATATATCCATGGCTGTGCTACTCGTAAAATGACGGCGCTGCATCCGTCGAAGAATCAGACATCGTGCAAAGCCGAACATTCACGATATTGTTTCGCGCAGAAGTCCATTAGGCGAGCACCATGTGGCCGAAATTTCGTCGAAATTTTCCATGAAATCATGAGGGAGGAAAAGTGGAGACGTGGCGCGCCGCGTTGCATACCTGACGGGATCGATAATTACTTTTAACTCCACTAACGTCGACAGTAACGTCAACGTTACAATAAAGCAATGCCAAGCTAACGCTTTTCACCGTGCTCTACCCGCCGATGAAATTTTCAATGTCTATCGAAATAGAGACAACGCGCACCGGCCGACCGTGTAATTTCGCGTAATTTGCCCCGTCCTTTAAATTACTAATAAGTGTCTTTGTTCAATTGTTGCTGCCAGTTGCCCTCTAACACTTTCGGTCTTGGATTTCCAATTCAAGAAACATCACACCTGAACGTTATTTTTTTCAGAGATATTTCTTCGCAATAGGATGAAACAAATATTTTTCTTCCAAGGAAATTGCATCGATTTGTATTTACAAAGTTTTTTTTTTTTGATTTTCGTTCTGTAAACTTTTTGTTAAAAATTGAGGAGTTGATTCTTTTCTTTTCCGTTGATCCAAGTCACCTTTCTAAAAATATCTTCATATTCGCATCATCCTCCAAATTAGCAAGCTTTACGAAAACTATTCGAAATATTGTGCACATAATGATTTGTTTGAACGATTGTATGAGATGTTTCTGAAATTCCTTTTGTTTTACATTTCGTTTCCTGTCGTCTAGTCGAGACAATTAGTCCCCTTTCTCGGGTCTAAACGATTAATTTACCAATTCTCTTGGAAGAAAAAAGGAATTAGTTAACACCATCCCCCACAGGAGGTTGATTCGTTTCGACCGGTCGCTCTTTACTTTTCGACCGGCCGTGTTTTTACGCTCCTCCTTTTTTTTTGCCGGTTGATTTAGCTCCGAAACAAAAGCTTTCGACTCGCATTAAGCCCGGTGACCAGCGGGCTCTGCTGTATCCGTGCATTTTAATTATTCCGCG
The DNA here is from genome assembly GCA_036937485.2 of Tetragonisca angustula. Lineage (NCBI taxonomy): Eukaryota > Metazoa > Arthropoda > Insecta > Hymenoptera > Apidae > Tetragonisca > Tetragonisca angustula. The sequence goes on from JAWNGG020000001.1 coordinate 2,044,116, forward strand.
CGGCCTTTATTCCCAGCTATTATCAATTCTCTCTCACGATGAATCAATTCCAACGTTACTCCCGTCGAATTATTCTTGGGCGCGATTCGTTACGATACAAAGTGGAACATCCTAGTCACACGTGCACGTAACAATACCTATGGTACGTGTAGTTCGTACATCTGTCGAAACTTCGTATCTCGTGGCTGAAAAAGCAGAATGCAATGCATCGAACTGGAAAGAGATCAAAAATACGAAATTGCAAGTAAAATAACTGGAAACAGATTATTTCGAAATACGTCCCTAGTTTTTCTTTTTTCTTCCTTTATCCATTCGTTTATTTATTCCTCAGTGTGTCTTGGAGGTTTTCTTTGTGACAGTGATGAGTCGAATTTAATTCGAACCTAAAGTTTTAGCTAAAAATACAGTGTACTGCCAATATGAAAGACACATGAACTCATAACATAAAATGGACACTTGAGCTATGTGTTTGCTGAAATTAGTATTCGCAAATTATTTAATTTCCTGAAATTATTCGGTAAATTTCAACATGGAGAGAACGTTCGTTCACTTTTCTTTCTAGATTCTTTTCTTCAAATTACTTTTTCACTCGTGCTTGAATGGTTTCTAACCCCTTTGCTGTTATATACGACGTCGTGTCTTGCGTTGTGTCTTACGACTTTTATATCCAAATCATTATCAGTCGAAATATAAATATTCTTATAAACAAAATTAACGCGAAATTATAGCATTTCATGAACGATATTTTTTGACGAGATGTCTCGTCCGTAACAGCAAAGGGGACTAAATAACAGAGGGTTCAAGTCGGAGTCCTGAAAGAAAAATTTAATTATCGAAATTAAGGGACGACTCGAGCTTGTGATTTGAACGTAGTCAGACGCTTATTCTACTGCGTCCGCACCAAACGGGCGAATGCTCGTTCGTCGACCAAATTTGTGCTCGTACTCGTATCGCTGTATTCGTTGAACGAGTGTTAATGTAATAAATGAATGCAAATTTTTCGGGGTGGAAAAGCGTTCGTTTGCTCGTTCGGTGCAAACGTACCGTGAGATAGAGTCGTAAATAATTTTGAATATGTTACGTCAAACGTGAATAAAATACAGCAGAACCCAACGATTAACCGACGTTAATCACGAGGAAACGAACGAGCCGAATGAAACCTGTTTCATTATGAATATCTTATGACAAAACCTCGTTCGTCACGGTTCCGTAAAATTCAGAGACTCCGGACAACAAAACACTCCATATATATTTACATTCATTGGAAATACGTCGTGCGATCCGAGTTATCGCTTCACTTGGAAATTTATTTAAAATGTATATATAGAATCGAAATTGATTAAAAATTGAAACTTTCTATTCGAAAGTATACTTGACCGCTTCGTCACTTGGACGCTTCAATCGAACCTTCTGATCGATATTGTATATTGCGTTACGTTCACTATTGCTTGTTCCAATACAGACGAGGATTAGTTTAATTAATATTTGCTCGTTATTGGTTCTCGTTGCATCGGCGAGCACCGGGACGCTTTATCCGACGACTTTTGCTATCGGCGTATGTTTGCACGTTCGTCACATCGCGCTGGATCTCCACGTAATGAATATTAAAGCTTTGCCCGTGTTTCAGGTTAAATAGCGATTATTTCGTTCCGAAGTGGAGAGGGGGAGAGGGGGCGACACATCAGCGAAACGCTTTTAATCATTCCTCTCCGCGTTGTTTTTCATCCGGTTTACTCTTTCCGTCCCTTGTTTCTCTATCTCGAGCGACAGTTCATTTAACATTTCAGAATTTAATTTGCGACAACTCGAATTATTCTTACGTGTGTGTACGATATTCTCGTATGTTCTTGCAACTTGTGATGTTCAAGACTTTATGTTAAAATTTTCTAAAGTGGTGAAGGCTAACATTTTAGGAAGACTTCGTTTTATTCTATATATTCGTTCTGTTCTATCGCTCTTTTGTTTTCTTCTACTAACAAAACCGTAAATTTCTTTGTTCATTTCGCCCAACTCTCAACCATCTGCTCCAAAATTAAATATCTTTCGTCCCCCTATTCTCGTTTGCACAACGCGGCAAATTTTACATTGTGTAATTTCTCACGAAGATAAAAAACAACAATACTTCATTCAAACGTTCATGGAATGAAATCAAGAAAATCTGTGGCACAGTAAAAGAAAGTAGAATAACAAGAGAAAAGTTGTGTCTTCTTGACACAGTTTCTTAAAACTCAACGAGCCCTCGAGGGTTTAACGAAGAAATCATTCGAAGAAAAAAAATTACCATAAACCACTCGAGATGATAATGCGTGTCTTCGTCGTAATCTGAAGCAGTCGAACGCTCAGCTTGTTGACCAGCAAGCTCTTCGACGGACCACGTACAATGACGAGGAACTAGCCAGTTTCAGCTCGGCGGAGATATAATAGCTTCTGTTTGAAGTCACACTCGACAATCTTTCAGCTATAATTCCATTTTATCGTGGAGGAAAGGACGCGGCAGGAAGGGAACAGTCGAAGGCATCGTCCTGGTCGGCTAACAGGGGACTTCCCAGCGAGCCTCTGTAAGCAAAGAATTGTCTGAAAGCTCAACAATACTCGATCTTATCGCGTCCCCCTTTCTATCGGGAGTACGGCTACCAGAAGAACACTTTAGCGGGTTTACCTTTTTCAGCCCGATTGTTCTCATGCCATCGGACATTGATTTTTTCCTCCCCCTCCACAGCGATTTCAAAAAATACACGTGGGCGCCCGGGTGTTTTTTTGGAAAAAATTTTGGAGATAGGGCTACGTAGTTTCCCTTCAGAATTTTTATTATTAGTAGTGGCAGCGATCTTTTCTAGCAATTAAAGCAGTGATTTTTCTTTCTTTCTTAGATTTGACACTGTGAGTTGTTTGATACTGAGGTTGGAACTTTACGCGATTCTCTGCAATCTGTAATTGCGAATATGTGTGAAAGGTGACTGGATGCAACAGAATTGTTTCGTGAAGTTGACAGTTAACAGTGAAATTTTCAATTTCGTTGTCGAAATAATCGCAGACGTCGCGTTAACACATAATTCACAGTTACACGTGGCATTGTACGTGTTGTATTTCTCGTTACGAGTGACTAGTTTTCTAGTTTTAAATGTCTACATCGATCTCGAAGAGATCGTTCGATTTTAATTTTGATCCAACTCAATGAAATTCAACTTCGCGGCTGAATTCTGACACCAGTGACGTTCCAGATCGATTTCGTGAAATCAACCTGGAATTAATTGCAAATCTTGTGCTAGTTGGGAGTACGTTTTCAATTAAATCTTCGTGGCTTGGAATTTCGTTGATGAAAACCGAGCGCAAGGAGCATCGATTATTGGCCCCGTTCGTTAAATAATCAGAAGGGCACTGCGTTGTTTAAAGTCGACACGAAGAAGGCATTTGTTTTATGACAACGCGGAACCGTTGAGGAACACGAATAGCATTTTTCCCTCGCGTCACTACGTGATGCTTTTAGTTAAGACCTTGACGAGGTTAAGGTCCCTATAAAACCAGCGGCAACGTGGTTCTCTAAGCTCCGAGCAGAAAGTTGTGTGCTTTAGCGACCCTTACACACCTCTGTTGTCCCTCGTCGCGTCGTTTCTTCCTAAATTTCGCTCCCTTTCTCCCTCATTTCTCCCTCAACACGCAGAAGAAGAAACATCGTGGAAGTGTTACAAACCCTGAACCCGCGGAAGGCTGGTATTGCCTGGTGATTTAACGAAATTGCTCGCAGTTTTAAAGTGAATTACAGTCGAAGCACGGAGTTCTCAAATAATCTCACGCCGCACACTCTCTTGCACCGCCGTGTTCATAAAAATCATCTTGAAACGGTGTTTTTCGGTGTTCATGCATTTTACTCTCACTGTTGGATAGGGAAGAAGAAAGAGATTTTGAAATAGAGTTACGGTACTGAGTGAAACTAAATTAGGTGACTGTTGTCAGTGCAAACTACTCTGATTAGTAGAACATGCAGCGTCGCTCAAGTATACTTTGTCTGTTTCGAAACAACGGAATAATGTAGCATATAATAATATAATCAGTGCGGAATAATGTATTCTATACATTTGTTATAAGCACTATAATATTTCCGACAATATCATATTATTCTGTATTAAATCAAGGTGATATTAATAATAATTTGTAAAGTGTTAACAGGAACAGAAGAATCGCGGAGAAAAAATTTTTTCATCGTACGTAGAATCATCCTCCAATCTATCTTAAAATATATATATATATATATTTATTTATTTATTTTTTTATTAATGATAATTTATAACAGAGATATCGAAAAAGAAGTATTTTCCAATTTTATTCTAAAAAAATGAATATTTATCTACAATGTCTAAAGGTACGCGGGCCTGAGTTTTAATTAAAACAATTACGTCACAATTTAAGCTGAAAACCGACGAGAATCCCTCCATTGATGTCATCGACAATAAAAATCCTATTCTACGTGAATACACCTTGACATCTATACGTTGCGAACCGTTATCCCTGCTCCATGACAAATTTCATCAGTTCGGCGCTTTCGTATTGAAATACACGAGCACACACTTTGCGCTTTGCAACGCAATTTTCAAGCATGAAAATCTTTTACTCTGGATTAAAAAGGAACTCGTACGCGAGCCGCTTGCAAATAACTGAACCTGAAAGTCATAAAAATAACCAATCGAACGTGCATGGAAAGTCCATAACAGCGGGACAGCGAGAAACGCGACCACTCTGAGCAAATAAAATTTAACAAACCGCCGGCCGCGCGATAAATCGATATCCACACCTTACTCCCTCTCCCCTCCCCCACTTCTTTTTTTTTTTATCTGCCTTTCTAGTATTCTCTTGGAGGTGCAGTTTCGTGGTTTCATCGCGTTGAAAGTTAGCTAATTGATTTATAGTCCAGAACGTTGTCGTAGCGTAACTGTGTGTGTATGTATGTACGCGCGTGTGTGCATAAGTGTTCGCGCACCTATAGGGAACGCATCGATACTCGAACGGTTATCGAGTAATCGAGCATAAAAATGGAATTGAACTTCTGCTGGAATTACGACTGTTACCTGATAATCCCATGAGAGCGTTCGTTTCAGAAAAAAAAATTTATATATATATATATATGTGTGTGTGTGTGTGTGTGTGTGTGCGTGTATAACAGACAGTTTACACCGTGAAAACGAATCATGCCAGCCCGCCATTTCATGTCTTGTTATTGCGTGTCAGCTTTAATAAAATGTCACGTGAAAAATTACCGCCGTTCGATTTCATGCTTCGTTCCGAGTCTTTCAGACTCAAAGGATGGATCGTGATTAAAAAAGCTGAGAGCAATTGAATCGACGAGTTGAAGAATAGCACGATGTCCGAAAACGACGTATCGAAACGCGCGAACGAGTAGTTGTTACGATTTGAATCCGGTTCATATTTGCCGATACAACATTCTCAATATCATGCTGAATTTATTTCGACAGTCAGTTTTTATCCAGCAACTTTCATTTGAAACACGTTCAAAGCGCGTTGTAATTAACAAATTATTTCTTATTTGTATTTATACCTCGCCCGGCGAGTCTCTTGCAGTTGAAATAAAATTATTGGATTTGAAATCGACTCGTGTTAAATAAATTAAATGAAATAATACGGTATAGCAAAAGATATTGTTTGTTATTGTACTTTTGTCGACGCGCGATTTCTATCAGAAATTAAATTTCAAAAGTAACCGTTGCTACGGAAATTATTATTGAAGCCATGGAAATTGTTATTAAACTCATGTGCAGTGTTGTTATTGCGAGAATAATCAAAACGTCTCAACTTTCGTGCTGTTGTTCGCTTCAGGCGATTTACATTTCAATTTTAATATTTTTCAAAAACGGCCAATTTCGGACTTTTGTTCTTCATCTCATAATTCATTCAATCGTACCTCCATCTCTTCCAGTCAAAACCCAAATCAAAAAAGAAATATATATAGAATATTAGTAGATGCATCATTGATTCTCCTCCGGTTAATGTCCTCGCCTCTTTCACTCGTACCTCGAAAAATCAATCAGTTACCGAAAATGAAGCTGTAACAATATCTAACGACATCGAGAGATAAGAAAATTACGGTGGGGAGGGTCTGGCGGCACAAAAGAATCCTATTACTTAAGCCGCCGTTATCTTACTCGAGCGTGCTCCCCGAGGAAAAAACCTCTCACCCAGTCATTACTTATTGAACGCTCCTTTCTCCTCTCCTGCTGCTGGAAAACCCCTCGACGATGATAAAACCGAAGATTCATGCTCGTAGGAAAAAAAAAAAAAATAAAACAAAAGAGAGCACTCCCAACGAAATTCACGATCGCGACTTGCCAAACACTTCGCGAAACTTCTCGACGACCGAAGAAACTCGCAACTAAGGAGTAGATTATTAGCGAAACTCCCGGTTTAATCCTGGCGCGTGAACACGCTGAATCGCCGATTCTCGCCGATTCTCCCGGCTGTGTAACACGGAACGGCCACGAATGAAGAAGGGTGGGCTTAACTCGCTTAAACACAGCGGGCGAAGTTGCGAGGACAGGGCGCGAGCACGCCTCGAGCGGATTCGGGGGCCGATGGCCGCCTTACGGCCCGCTCTGCGGGACATTTAACAAGCTGAGGAGAAGCGCACGTAGCGGTTAGGCGGATTCGGATTTAGCCAGCTGCGGCATTCCACGCGCATAAACCCGGCCAAGCCTGAGGTTTGGCACTCGAAACGTGCCTTGGCAATCCGGCTGCGCGTTCACTTCCGTTTCAGTGTCATCGCGGAACTTTCCACGTTCGCGTGTCTCTTCCGTTCTTCAATTCTTCGTCGATTTTCATCGATTTTGATCGTTTCTTGACCGATGCGAGAATTGAGAGATATGATCAACAAGAGAAGGAGAGGGGAATTTGTGACGCGAGATTTTATTTATTTATATATCGAGTATAAAAGTTCGCTGTGTATATATATATATATATATATATTTATATATTTATATTGTATTTAGTTTTAGAAACATTGCAGCAAGTCTAAGACAATTGATTTGTGCAATTAAGCGTAAATTTATTCTACATTGTGTCCGTAAAATTAGTTTTATTTATCGTCTGTGAAAGAATTTGCAACTTGTAGATATGACTTTCTTATTATCGCGTCAATTTGACATACAAGGCACAGACCAAGTTGGAAAATTGAGGAATGAAATCGTGTCGAAAGATCTCTTTGATGATGATTTATACGTGTCTGGCCAAGAGCATCTTGATACAAATTGAAATTTAAAAATTTGCAATCGTAATTAAAGTATATCAGAGTTTTAGACCGAATCATTTGCTCTGTTCATTTCCCTATTAATTCTACATATTTCGCGTTGATCTTTCTATTACTTCGACGATACAAGCACAGTAAAGGAAAATTTATTTTACAAACACAGCGACAAAATTCTCTCTTCGAGTTGAACCACTTTGCAGCGCGACTTTTTCAGAGCGACTGTCCGTATCTTATTTTTCCAACAGTGGCGCAACCATCCCAGGCCGTTGGGATTCAAGATTTAGAAAATCTAATATATCTTCAAACACACCGAGCTCACGACGTTGAACAAAGTTGTTGATAGCGGCGGCCTCGCAAAGAAAAAGGTATCAGGCCACTATACGTCTGTTGAACAAAGTTAAACAAAGTATCAAGGATGTCACCGAAAGCGGAGCTTTCAGCGGAGAGAGCAACCGGCAGGATACATGACGAACGGAACAATTGACAATTGCCAGAGGCAGTGTTTTCCGAGTTTGCGGGATAGATTCTGGTAGCGGAAGCATTAGAAACAACGGACTAGTTAGATAGATTTGTGTGTAACCAGCTGCGACTTCTCACGCGTGTAAGCATCGACGCAGCCGCGGTTGAGATTGATTATTCCCCATCTTGTCTCAGAATCGCGTGAATTCACTCTGAAGAGGCGATTTCCGTTGTGGAAATTTGCTTGATACCGAAATTATTAAAACGAAAGTGAAGATCGTGGGGTAAAGAGCATTCTTGCTGGCTCTCTGTCACTTAAATTTGCCACTTTGTGGCTAACGAAAGATATTTGAATGTAACATAATTAAAAATAGAAATCGGTCTGGTATCAAAGATACTTCATATTTCTATCGTTACATTTTTATATTTATTGCGTTCGCGTCCGTATTTTAATATCATGACGACCGATTTTCGCAATCACGAAAAAGATGGAAAAAATAGACGTTGATTCCGAAAATCAAATAAAAAGACAATTTTTGTCGAATTAATTGACAATTGTATTTAATGTCGTATGTGTATTTAATAAACATCGTATTTCTTGTCGTATTCAGGTGTAAACGTTGTAAATGATGGAAATAAATTTGCTTGATGATTCAGTCGATTTTTGTTGAAAATTTTTCTGGTTTTATTCACGACGAATGAAATTCGAATTTCAATTGAAATAATCGAAATATGGAAAACTGATTGATTAATTTCAATCTGTCAAAACTGCATAAATGAATATTTGATGTTCATAAAATGCCATTGATTATCGGTATTATTATGAGCAAAATTTTCCGAATATATATCGCGGAATTAATTTATCGTCAAATTTGTACTAATTGGTAGTTTATAAATGTTTAATTTAAGGATACAAAAATATACACGATACTTAATATATTGTACAAAAATTTATAAAATGTCCAAAGTTATTTTGCTATTTAGAGTTAGACACATTTATCATATATTAATTTTTGTTCTATCGTTAATAACAACGATATGTAATTTTCGAACGAATAAATTAATTTTGAGGAGGAAATGAAGAATGTGACGACTTTTTAAATTTTAAAATTCTGATTTCTACAAGGCTGGAATACTTAAAATAAAATAATCATTGAATAACATCGGAAATTATAGTCGAATTAAATCTTTTAGAGGAGCTACAACAAATACAATTGATTAATTGATTAATTGAATTGCACGAAATAATATTTGGTACGCATCAGTCTGATAATAGATAAAATGGACTTTCACATAGATTTAATTTCTTTAATTATGTTCTTAAAAATATAAAATTGCGTACACACAATTAAACGATAAATAACGTAAAATCGTGAAATAATTCTTATGAAGTACCATCGGTATTAATAAATATCTGATTCGTAGATGAAAATAAATCAAATGAAAGAATCAAACTATATTCAGTTTTAACGCGAGTTTCCGACGTATTTATCAGTATGAAATCCAATTTTTCCATTCGAATAAATTTCTTCTTCACTCGTTCGCAAACCATATACAATAATATACGAAACTGTTAATACTTAATCGCATTATCGATTCGAGATATCATCGTTTAAAGTTCTTAATACCAATTCCATTTATTAATATTTCCCTGTTTTTCTTCTAACCGTATAAATTTATATTTCGCATATACAATGATATGATCATTATTGTACAATAATGTGCTATATCTAATAAGACAGAATATAATTCTGCTTTTGTACAAAATAAAGATACCGTACCCGTGCCCAAAAATAAAAATTTCATGCGAAATAAAAATCACAAGAGGCATGAATAATCACGACGTTCTTCAGATCTCGTGGAACTTGCGCTGTTTTACCTGACGAATACTCGCGTGCACGAAATATTTCCATCCCGATTAAATTGCGTTATTCCTCCGAACCCGTAAAATTCGGTTTCGCGAATATTTTTCCGACCCCGTGCTCTACAATTCAATTAGCGGAGAAATTCAAACGGTGACGGCACGGCGTTTTTCCTTACAGCCGCGCGGTGTGTCGTCTACACACGAGTACGGTGGAAGTCCATTACCTAACTGTCGTTGCGCGAAACGATTACGCTTCGATCGCCCCTCGTGGTTCCTTTATCCGCGTACCGACGAGAAATTTAATAACCGAACGCGTTGTAACAGAAAAGCTTTCAACGCGTGATCGCGTCTATCATCGACGTACGCCTGGCACCGCCCCCGGGGCCAAGTCGCTAACTGCTCCTGTTCCCTTTGTGCGATTTTTAGCCCCGCGGAACGAAAATACATATTTCGCGATTAAAACGGCCCCTGCGAACACGCGTGCATCTGCAATTGCGCTGCGTACCTAAACCGAAAGTTATAAGAGAGGGAATAATTCTCGAACGAGACGCCTCGGCAATGCGAGGCTCGTGAAATAAAAGAAGCGGAGCGAGACAGATAGCGGATGTATAACGTGAATTTGTGCGCCGGTGTGGCTTCAATTAAATTTCGAGCGATTCCAATATCCGCCACGGTTCGCTGGCCGAACGAAGGGCGGAGGACGAGGGAAAAATAAAAAGAAAGGCGCGCGAGCAAAAGAGAAATGAAGAAGGCGCAACGAGGCCGAAACAATTTAGCGGGGCAAAACGGCCATTGGCTCCTGCCATTAAACGATTTTCGATTACACACGTACGTACGAATATGCTCGTACGTATTGGTGCATAACGGATGCATGTAATTACGAATCGAGCTTTACGACTTGCTTAACTTAAATTACGCGACCTCAATTAAGTGAGTGTCTGCCTGGTGGTGGTCGGCTTGCCAAGTTCCACCCTCTCTCTCCCCCCCCCTCTCTCGGTGAACCACACGGTCGATTCTGTATCAAAAACTCGATCGTTTATAGCACGTACCCCCGAAACATGTGTACACTGCACACTTTGTAAACGCTTCGGCAGCGCTATAGTAAAAGTCAGGTGGATTTTATTGACAGCGAAAATGGCCATTTTCTCGCAACGAGGATTGTCACGACGAAGGGTAACTCGTTTCGAGGTGTTTTAACGTATTCAAATGTTATCAATTTTCCGATGGATTACCTTGTGAAGCGCGATTCTGATATTTTAGAAAGAATCATATGTTATTCAAATAACTCGACATGTTTGCATTCGAATTCATTGTTGTCGTTTCACATGTCGAAAAGTTGTTCTATAGTCTGGGAAATATTTTAATTTCAATTTTGTGTAAAATATAACTTTGTCCTTGTCTTGTCATACGATGTGTTATATAAAATACAACATATGTATAATAATTTTTCGACATACGTGGCTTAGTACTTTTTTTTTTTTTATAGAGAGTTGCATCTATCGGTCGATTCAAACACATACGATCTCATTCCAAGAAACCAAAGTTGAAATTTATACATAACCTTCTTTATTTAAATATGCACACTTCTGAATCAGAATATTTGTCACCGTAATACTGATGATTACGTAAATCAGAATGGAAATATCAGATGAAGTAGTCTACGTATTACGTTCCTCTTTCATTGAAATACAAAATTTATAGTGTCACGCTTAACGTGTGCTTGACTCATTATTATGCTAATCGTGCATTACCGTGCGCAAATATTTAGGTTCTTGTAAATGATTGACTCTCTTGAATATAATTTTAACAATAACGATTAGTACGTATTGATATGGAAAAGAAATAGCTATTATAATAATAAGACAACTTGTTATCGAAATTTTAGACCCACCGAAACATGCATTTCCAACCATATTGAAAATTGATACATATATTACAATAGCAATTACGTCAATTATTCGTCAAACAAGAGAAGATTAACAGTTGATAAGCGATTAATCGTAACAAAAATATCAAACTTCTAATGCTATTTCGCCAATTGTCCAAATATTTATATACGGTAGTGCACGCGTTCAAATTAGAGGGATCTTTTACTCCTCGCTTGTAAGATAACGTAATCGTTTCATTCATCCGGCAAGTATGGCGGATATCTGTTTGAGAGAGTTGGCCATTTACGATGCGGATCGATTTCGATTATGTTCGAAAGGTGCAGGATGCAAATAGCCCCGCAAGAGATATCTATAAGATAAGAACGCTCGCCGTTTAGTCAAGTAGATACTTATACAGGATTCCTCTCTGCACCGGTCCTACGTACACGTTCAGATAGCGAAATACAATTTATACAGATCCGGCTCTAATACCTATTGTTATCGAGATCAAAATCTCGCAACTACTGCGAACAAACGTCGCTAGTACTTAAGATTTCTATCAATTCCGACTGATCTATTTTCAATTCGCAACGAAATGATCCGATTATTCATCTTTTCTTTATATATTTATATATTTATTATAAAATCTTCGCAATGAGGATGAGATAAATATTTCTTCTCTTTTTTCTTCAAGAAAGTTATATCGATTTGAATTCACAAAGTTTTGCGACATTTTTGACTTTTCATCTGTAAACTTTTCGTTCGCCAATACTGTCACCGTCCAAATTTCGAGCAAACAGTACAAATTTCATCGAAATGAGTGTCAAATCTTTGCGCAGTCGGTTGTTTCAAAATGTATCATACACAAAATTGATTCTCTTCTTCTGCCAAGTTACAAGTCCAAGTTACATTATCTTTCCTTTTTAAATATCTTTGCTCAGAATTTCAGATTTTATTTCAGCAAGCCTTAGGAAAATTTGCGTTACATAATTGTGTAACTTGTTTTGCACTAAATGAGATATTTCTGAAATTTCTCTCGTTTTATATTTCATTTCCTTCAATCGAAAGAATCGAGGAAAGATATTTTATCATTTCTCTCTTTCTCTTTCTCTCTCTCGTTTCCCCGGAGCGAAAGGATCGAGGCTCGAAAACATCGAGGCTCGAAAACATCTCGGTAAAATTCTCATCTGCACGTTAATTAATTTAACTTTCCTCGTCGTAACTCAAGCAGCCGTGCAAAGGTAATTGTGAATTTTGCAAACATCTACTTCACAGAAATGTTAAACTAACTCGCACACTTCGGAACACGTCAAAGTGCTCAAACTATTGTTTCCCCTTGACTCAGTTCTCTGTACGCCTATGTCTCTGCGTGTAGCAACGATCTCGCTTTAACTCAATCCAACCACGAAACACCATCACCGAGTAAATCGCCACATTCTACCAAAAACAGATTAATTTTATCTGCGCTCGCGTTCCGCGTTGGTTGGTTGTGCGCGGTGGCAAGCGTGCGAAACCTGATGCTCCAGCCGGTCGTGTAAATACGTGTAACTCCGTGTACATAGTTTCGAGGATGTTGAGAGCGCGGCGAAGTAAGGGAATTCAAAGGGAACAGTACAGAGAGAGAGAGAGGAAGAGAGAGCGGATGCGCATCGATTCGGGCCAGCATCCAATCAAGGATAAAGACACGGTGGAGACGGTGTCTCGCCCGATTGCTACCGTATGCAGACATTGTTACAGCTCCATGCAAATGGGAAATTAGACCGGGGCATGAGGAAGCTGCTCTCTTACCCCTTTTAACGGCGTCCACTGTAAACGAGTGGCGAGGTTCGAGTAAAATCGAGAAAATTGACACCAGGTTGGAAACAATTTGTGTTTAATTTCTTCTTTCTATTCTTTTTCGTCCTCTTGTGGCTTTTCTCTTCACTTCGATAGAATGGCAATGCCTCGCGTAGCATTATATGCACATTAAGGGACAAAATTGTAATTGGGGACGTTATTTAAATTTGAAAAAAGAAAGATACAGGTTATGTCTTATATATTGCATATCATCTTCGGAATCTTAATATAATATACAACAGAGAAATTTAGAGAAAAATGTACGAAGCTGGACAAAATTACTTGTAAAAGCACTTGACCATTTTTGTGGCCTTTTATCAGTGGTTCGACTGAGAATAACACAGAGATGAAGATCTATCATTTATTTGTAATGTATAATACTATGTGATACTTTATACTAATTTATACGCATTATTATTTCTTTGCAATGATTTTTGACAAGTGATCCATTCATGACATTTATTTGACTTTATCCCATCTAAAAGATCGCAGCGTGCAATTTGTGAATAAAATCATAAGTTTTCACGTATCCCGGTGCAACGCTATCGTGAAAAAAGCATACCCTGTTTCGAAACGAAAATACTTCTGTATTTTCGTTATTTATTGATTTAGGTGCTTCACTGTAAATATTATAGCAAGCCACCGGCAATCCATAAAATTTATACCTTCATACGTTATGGTTTTTAAAGTAAAAAGTACGCTGTTTTTTTTTTCTGCTGATAGTAATCGTGTGTTCTCGTACTTTTTAGGAATACATACTCGATAACGTTTCTCTACGTTATTTCTTCTGGTAAAATTTTTATCACAGAGAAGACATAAATATCTAGGAAGCAACGATACAACCTTTTGAATCATTTGTTCCTGTGTAAAGTGACGAAAAAGACAGTGAATAACCACTGTAGAGATACTGATTTTACAGTCGTCGAGTATTCTGTTTTTTTTTTTTTTTTTCATTGTCTTCGTCTCAACGTGCAATTTCACGCAATTACATTTCAAGTTTAATAGTAATTTATCGACTTTGTTTCATAAGCTTTACTAAAATGAGAGATTAGACAATATTGATAGTATATGTTGATAATGAGACACGAATACCTAATAATAATTATGAATCCATTCAGTGGCATTATACGAATATCTGCAATGTATTATCTCGATGTGTTAATATTGTAATTACGTTGTTGGAACGTAGTATTATCTTGCATCTAATAATTCTAATGAAATGAATGATCTATGCGAATCGCGAGCGTAATTAATCAATACACTGTCAAACTTCCCTCTGTGCTTACACGATTAATACAACGTGCGATTGTTTAGTCAGCTTGTTAATTCAAATATTAATCTTCAAATGAGACTGTCACATTTTGTAAATTGGTACAATATAATCGCTTATTATTTTTCCAATTGGACTTCTTGTCGCATAAACTCGTCGTTTCGTATCGAAATTTAATATAATTAAATATTCAACAGTTTCCATGTCTCTAATAGAATTTAGAGCATCACACAAAGCAGAAAGTTATAAATTACGCTAGAAAAAAATGTGGTTCTTAACAAAACGAAATTTTTCTAATTTGACACTGCACTCGTATACTGCAAAGTAGTACAACTTTACTATGTTACATGCACACGACACGTATCGTTAATTTCGCTGAAAACTAGATAAACGTGGGTCATTCGAATTAACACAATCATTTTCTTCGAAATGAGCGAGTGTCCGATGATTTACGGACGTGGACAAAGAAGGAGAGACCGGAGAGCTTGAAATAAATCAACTAACTGGACAACGAGGCACGCGAGGCGAGACGATAAAAAAGAAAGTTAGCGAAAACGGAAGGGACGAAATCCGGCCGTGTATATATATATATATATATATATATATATATATATATATATATATATATACACTGTGCCAGAGAATAATTTTGCGAAAGTCGTAGCGGCGGAACGCGCGCGCGCGCGCCTAAGTTCGCCTGATCTCCGCGCGGATGCATAGGCATAACGTAAATCCATGTTTACTATGCTAATACCGGCGAACTTGCCGGCTGAAAGGACTCCGTGAAACGTCTCATCAAATATGCAAAGCTACTTGCCAGCGACCGGACCAAAGAAGAGGGCGACTGGAGAACGACAGACGGAGAACGAAAGAAGGAGAAGAAGGCTGGCCGCTTTTGATGGAGTCCGTTGGACCGGAAGCGCGGGCGTTGGGTGTTTCCGGCCCTCTCGTAGCTGCCTAGCTACTTCAGTTAGCAAATTTCTTTACGACCGGCGAATATTCCTTTTCGTGGCCTGTTCCGCGCGTTTCCTCGTTCCTGAATGGAATAGCTGTCTATCCGCCGAGTAAAAAGGAAGCGGAAGAACACGTCGCGGAGTTTGAACAACAAGGGTTCAAGTGACAGCCGGTGTGAGTTAATTGATCGAAGAAGGAAGCAAGGATTTTTGGACGTGCATCAATTTGACGCGTTGATCATTGGCGACCAAAGATTTCACTTGTAATGATTAAGATAAGGTGGGCATCATTGGAAAAGGGAGATTTTAAACGACATAAATAACGGCAGGGGAGGACTTTATATATATGGATGTATCTTCTTACGGTGAAACATGGAAGATATTTGAAGTACAGAAAGAAGGTAAATTTATTCGCATTGAAGAAACTCAGGTATTTGTTATAAATAGCCAGCTGAATATAACGTTCTGAAATATATATTCTTAAATAAATACTGTATTTGTATTATTGAATAATAATGATTTGTATTATTTATAAATAATAATATAAATGTAATATAAAAATATATATAAGTGTTATATTATATAAGATTATACATCATTATCATGTGGTATTAAATGAAAAGTGGTTGTTCTATTACCCAAAAATCGTATCAATCAAATACTTTTGTCTTCCCATTTATTTCCAGCACTGTGTGTGTTATGAAACATAAAATGAAAAATACGCCTTTTATCGTTACATAATACCTCGCACGAAAATCAAATATTTCATCCCGTGGACAAAATTTCGCGTGGCAGTCAAAGTGTTCTGTTAAAAAAGCGATTTTTAAATCGGGGAATTAAATTGCAGTCGCGTAACCTCATTGCGTGGTACAAATCTTCGGATAGCTTCAAATTCGTCGCAAATTTTGCAGAGAAATACCGATGAACATATCAGAGGACCGCTGCGATAATTCCATCTTTTTGAAACGAACGAACGTTTTCGAAATATTCGCGAATATTTAATACGAATGATATACGAGAATGAATATAATTGTAAAATTAATTTATGACAATTTTGACGTAACGTACGAGGATTAAAGCGCTAACGTGCAGTTCGTAAATGTTGAACTGCAATGGGAGAAGCTTATCTTGCAAGATTGCGCATTTAACGTTGGGCATCCCGTTATTTATGAATGTACCTTCATTTCTAGGTAACGCCGAGACTGTTGAGCGATGCAACGCTTGCGGTTTATCCAATTTTCGGTTTAAAAGTGTCTTAATCTCCCTTGTTGTTGTCTGTTCGCTTGTCTAATTGCGTGCTATATTTCATTAAGATCCTCGTCCCTCTACCTCTCATTATTTACTGAAATTTTTACGTTATTCAGATGCAAGTGAAGTGCCTGTCTCCGTTGTCTCAGTATTTAAATCCCTCGTTTTTCAGTAAATATTTAAATCTTTGCAGGTGCTTCGAATATGTACAACATCGCGAGTAGATCATTCTTCAGACACAGTTTTCTGTTGTTGCTTTTATTCTGCTTCGATCGTCATTTTTCTCAATCATTTGAACCACTGTCTCGGGGAAAAGTAGGGGGAAGTCGTTTTTGAAAACACTTTTAGAGAATTTTCCAACGACTTGTAAGAGTATATGACAAATTACTCAATAAACCAAATGACGAGCCACGAGTCTTCATTCTGTCCCATAATATATTCTCGCTAAATTTCACGCTGAACGATGCTGCGCTCGTTCGAGATTCGTACGTCGCGAGCCAATATTTTTTCACCCGGCCGCTGTTTAAAATCCCACTGCCACAGCGTTAAAAAAACAAGCATTTACCACTCTCGTTTTAGCAGCTGCGCGAATGTAGAACCGCGAGTGGGTGGAAGAAGGGGGGGGGGGGGAATCAACGACGAAAGTTGACCGTCGCACAAAGCCCCCTGACAAACGCGAAACAAAAGACAGGAGGCGACGCCCGGCACGAAAAAGAAACCGTGGAATGGGATCGCGTGTGTAAGACGAGTCACTCGAACGTGCAACGTGCCGCCCCGTTCAAAGGCGACCGAACGTATTTCCGAGGCCTCGAAGCGACCCAGTGCGCAACCCGTTTCTCCCTCTGTCCACGCGGGTCCCCCGTGAAAACCGCTTTTAACTCGTCCCAGTTTTCGGACTTTCGCGGAGGAGGAACGAAATCCAGAGGACGTCCGGCGTCCGGCGTCCGGCGGAACAGAGCGAAACTCGGAATGGCTTTTTGCGGTTTCGTAGGTGGCAAGATGAAAGGCGGGTTATTTGTCTTTTGTCGGCGGACGACAAAGGCTCGGATACGAAAGCCCCGGTCTCTCGCTGCTTCGCAGGAACCCCGTGGCTTTCTTTGAACCGACGGTGAACGCTTCGTCTCCTTCTTTTCTCTTTCCTCCCCTTCCTACACCTTCGTTTCGTTGCTGCATCACGTTGCCTAATGGTTCATCAACATCCGACTTGATAGAGTGTCGAAACGCAAGAATACGAGGTTTAAACGTTGAATCGAAACGTTTGAAAGTTGTATGAAATGTATACACACGTACATGCATCAATTTCAATTAGATTTGGATTTCGTCGTTCTCAGGAGACGGCGCGAGAAAGAAATTGTTGCGAGATAATCGATAATCCTTCTTCAGCGATGCGAGTTCGAAATGAAACGGCGTACAATGAGGGGTACGCGTGCAAGCAGCCTTAATAAACTGTGTTTGTATGAGAAATACAACTCGACTGTTGCCAGAGGGAACCCGGCTAAACGTCTCTCGGCAACTTCGCTTCTCGCGACCGAGTACTTACTTGATTAAGATCCTGGGATAATTTCAGAAACGGTAGAAATACGACGCGAGAGATGGAAAGAGGCGAACGGGAGGAGCAGCGGGCGGAGAAAAGGAACGTTTCGAGTTCTGCAGAAACGAGTTAAAGAGTTTGTACGAACGCGATGAGAAAGTAATGGAAGGAAAATCTGCCGGGAATGAAACTGGCTGATGCGCCAGAATGTGAACAATGCGAAGTAGAATGCAAGTAAATATCGCGGAGAATTGTTTCTCGATGTTGCTCGTATCTTTTCTTCTTCTCCCTTTCCTCTTTTTTTTTTTTTTTCTTTAACGTGGCTGTGGTGTTCCTCCGGTGGAAATCTCCAAGTTTAAGTAGACCTGTCCGTACATATTCAGACAGCCGTATTAGAAACGTCACTTGCTCGGTGGTTTTATAATTGAATTTAAACGGAACTTTGAACACATTTTGAAAAACACAGAACCGAGAGGAATTACTGCAGTTTGTTACAAACACGTTGGTTGATTACACAAAGATATCCCAGAAGAAAGTAATTACAAGAGCTATTAGATTGATTATTCCGAGTTACTCTGAGAGTAATATATATATATATAAATATTAATAAATAAATATTAAAATATAGCTGTAAGAAAGAAAGCTGTTTCTTCAAGCAAAGAATGAGAAAAAAAGGTCAATTTTTGTATAAAAGACAAGAACGTCAAAAGACTAGCACTTCTGTGACTTATCTTTTGTACGATAGATTCTACAAAATTAAAGCATCGTCCAAACTTTTCGTTATACATTTTTATAGAGAACGTCGAGCGTAAAAAATACGTATGATTCGATTTGAAAAAGTGGTGGAGATCTCGGAAACGCATGCGCCTAGATAAATCCGGTGGCCATTGCAAAAATCTCCCCTTCGATATTTAATTCAGTCTTGAAATATTTCTTACGATGACGAAATATTTTGGGAGATAAAGAATTTATACACGATAAAGAGTTTAGCAATAAACACACAAATAACGTACTGTAGATTCCACAGAAATGGTAAATGTCCACATACTACCCCTGGCAAAAATTCTTCGATGAAACTCAGGTATTCGAAAGTGTTTAAGAACACTTCAATCGAAAACTATTTAACTATTTTTAAGATAAAGTACTGTATCACGATATAAATCACGATATATATCAATTAAAAAAAATATGACTGTATGTCAATTAAAGAAGACACCAATGCACCTTTGCCAGCAGGGATCAATTTGCCAAATGGTTCTTCAGTCGAACAGCTGCATTCCTTTCGTTTAACCTTTCTCCTCCGACGCATAATCCTGTCTGGGGGGCCTTTTTAATTCGAAAGCTGTCGCGTGTCGGTTTCCTCTAACGAATTCCGTGCCGTTTAATGGCACGCAGTCAGCCAATAAACCGCGTCGCAACTCTCGCGAGAGCTGGCTCAAAGGGGATGACGCTCGATTTAGCGCCGAATACCCCTGATGCACGCGCAGGCTGCGTCGAAAAAGCGGTCCGCGGGTGCATTGTGTTGCGGCCAGTGCAATAATGCGGTGGCCCACGTCCAATCCCTACTCCCGTCCCACCCACTACTCTGCCTCGGTGAAATTAAATTGCTGGCTGCGCTTAAGTAGTGGCCCTTCCCTCGCTCGGACCTGGTTACTCGCCTTTTCGGACGGATTCGAAAAGGATGCGACTCGTACGAATGTTTCGAGGGTGAATGGCGGATCTTCAAGGTGGTTCTCAAGTATCCCTCGAGTGAATTGCTTTCTCGTCGTTTGCCGTTTACCCTCGGGGATCGTGCGTTCAGAAAATTTGACGAAGTAGGTGTACTATCGACAGACGATTATACATCTCGAGAGAACTGTGATTACTGCAATGTCGTTGTATTTATATAGTTTCCGCCGATGATTCATTAACGTGAGCGAAATTTGTAATTTGAAGCGTTCTGTATAAAAGAACGAGAGTTTATGCGAAGAGGAAACAAGGGAAATTGTAAAACGTGACAGTCATTTAATGAAAATTGTGGAAATTTAAGTGAAACAGATTGTTCGATATATGGTAAGAGATTAATGGAAACTACAAAATTTTATATTCGCGCAGGACAGTGATACAAAACGTACGAATTATTTGGGAGATAATGTTGAATATGATTATGGTATATCCTCCGCATACAACCGCAAACAGAATCAATTTTATCAATAGTAGCGTAAAAAGATTGAAATACGACACTCCATGTGTAAAATTCTAATAATATTAAATCGAATTTAATTATCAAATAAATAAACATTCGTATGGTGCATCTAACATTGTCGAACAGCTAATGAAAGGTTAAATGACCATTATTAAACACGGTGATGATTCCAACGTATGGAATTTTAACAAAAACATGACAGAAGATTTATCGAGAATGGACGACATTTTAAGGAAAGAAGCTTCGGATTTCGGTAATATATAACAGTACGTCGTGGAGAATGGGTCTTGAGAACAATTAAAAGTGAAAGATAACGACAAGAGAGAAAGGCCGATTAAAAACGACGAAATAATATCCGGGAAAAGCTTGTTAGCCATAACGACAATCAGTTTTTCTCTTCCGATACGACACATGACGTTTCTACTCGTAAAATATTTACCAAAGTGCTCCGCGATATTTTTCACAGAGAAACGTGGAAAGATATTAATTGCCTAGGAAAAGATTCTAATCAGTTTGTCAGTAAATGAAACTAAACTTAAAACTCTCACCCTGACGAAAGCGAAATGTTAGAAAAAAAAGAAGAAAGTCAAATGAAAATCGTAACTGCGTTCAGTTTCACATCTTTCCCTCCATGACGCTCGAGCATTCGAGTGGCGTGAGCCAGTATCCGTGTCTGCAAAGTCTTATAAATTATTCAGAAAATTGGCCGGTCGCTCGCACAAAACAAAATTAGCACTAGTTACAAGACAGAGTGAAATTGAAATGGAAATACGTCGGACCGGCAATCTACGGGTTAAAACTTAAGCCGTTCACGGTTATTCAAGCACTCAAAGCGACGAACTGTCCCCGACTTTATATTTCCCGAAGCGTGAGGTGAACACCGAGGATTGAATCTCCTTTCCCAACCATCCTACATCCCAACCCAAACCACCCACCTCGACCGGGTTTGCCAAGCCTCTCTTTACTCCCGGCTGCAACTTTTCTATAGGACCAGACATACGGTCAACATCGTTCTTTGTTTCGACGAGGGTCGTTCACGTGCCGTTTTCTTTAACGCTTTCTTCCTTCGGCCGGTTCTCGCGGACGTTGATATTGTCCCTCAAATGGAGGTCGGTGTTCCGCGAGTACGACGGAAACGAACCACTGAAATCACTCCTCCCACGACGAAATCGATCAAACGTAACTCGGACCTTTCGTACAACATCGAATTACATCACCGATTTCCAACTATTCAAAAAGTTTCTACGCTAGAATATGAAAAATTTCTATACTAGAAAACCATGCGGATTCTCAGGCTGAAGTTATAGATTCTGTATAAAGAGAACATAATAATCATGCTCGAAGAAGTAGCACGCCAAATCTCGACAGCCAACTGTACTCATGGTATTCCAAACATCCAAGAAATGTTTAAGAGCGAATGTCGGGAAAACTATACGGTTTCCCTAGCTGAAATATGAGATTTTGCACCAAGAGAACATGATAATCGAGGTGGTACAGCAAACAACGGGAGCGAATTTTTTGAAAGTTTAGAATACCAAACGCACAGCTATGTCTCTGGATTTGGCATGCCACCACTTCGAATAACATGCACTCCTCATACAACATTTCAAATTCCAGACAGAGGAACCTCATCGTTTTCCGAATATTCGCGCTCAAAAATTTTTCGAATATTCGGAATACCAGACGCACAGCTAGTTCTCGGAGTCAAACTTGCGGTGTCACCTATTCAATTATGACGTGCTCCTGATACAAAATCGAAAATTTTAGCCTGAGAAACCGGGTCGTTTACCACACACTCAAGAGTAAAAATTTTTTGACTATTCAGAATACCAGGAGCACAGCAGTCTCGCGGCGTTTGTCGTGCCACCGCTTCGAGTATCATGTTCTCCTGATACCAAATTCTAAATTTCAGCCTGAGAAGCCGTGTCGCTTTCCTAACTTTCGCGCGTAAAAATTTTCTGAATATTTGAAATACCAGGAGCACAACTGCCTCGCGGCTTTTGGCGTGCCACCTCTTCGAGTATCATGTTCTCCTGATACTAAATTCTAAATTTCAGCCTGAGAAGCCGTATCGCTTTCCTAACTTTCGCGCGTAAAAATTTTTTGAATATTTGAAATACCAGGAGCACAACTGTCTCGCGGCTTTTGGCGTGCCACCTCTTCGAGTATCATGTTCTCCTGATACCAAATCCTAAATTTCAGCCTGAGAAGCCGTATCGCTTTCCCAACTTTCGCGTGTAAAAATTTTTTGAATATTTGAGATACCAGGAGCACAGCTGTCGCGCGGCTTTTAGCGTGCGACCTCTTCGAGTATCATGTTCTCCTGATACCAAATCCTAAATTTCAGCCTGAAAAGCCGTATTGCTTTCCTAACTTTCGCGCGTAAAAATTTTTTGAATATTTGAAATGCCAGGAGTACAACTGTCTAGCGGCTCTTGGCGTGCCACCTCTTCGAGTATCATGTTCTCCTGATACCAAATCCTAAATTTCAGCCTGAAAAGCCGTATCGCTTTCCTAACTTTCGCGCGTAAAAATTTTTTGAATATTTGAAATACCAGGAGCACAACTGTCTCGCGGCTTTTGGCGTGCCACCTCTTCGAGTATCATGTTCTCCTGATACCAAATCCTAAATTTCAGCCTGAGAAGCCGTGTCGCTTTCCTTACTTTCGCGCGTAAGAATTTTTTGAATATTTGAAATACCAGGAGCACAACTGTCTCGCGGCTTTTGGCGTGCCACCTCTTCGAGTATCATGTTCTCCTGATGCCACATCCTAAATTTCAGCCTGAGAAGCCGTGTCGCTTTCCTAACTTTCGCGCGTAAAAATTCTTTGAATATTTGAAATACCAGGAGCAAAACTGTCCCGCGGCTTTTGGCGTGCCACCTCTTCGAGTATCATGTTCTCCTGATACCAAATCCTAAATTTCAGCCTGAGAAGCCGTGTCGCTTTCCTAACTTTCGCGCGTAAAGATTTTTTGAATATTTGAATTACCAGGAGCACAACTGTCTCGCTTTCCTAACTTTCGCGCGTAAAAATTTTTTGAATATTTGAAATGCCAGGAGTACAACTGTCTCGCGGCTCTTGGCGTGCCACCTCTTCGAGTATCATGTTCTCCTGATACCAAATCCTAAATTTCAGCCTGAAAAGCCGTATCGCTTTCCTAACTTTCGCGCGTAAAAATTTTTTGAATATTTGAAATACCAGAAGCACAACTGTCTCGCGGCTTTTGGCGTGCCACCTCTTCGAGTATCATGTTCTCCTGATACCAAATCCTAAATTTCAGCCTGAGAAGCCGTGTCGCTTTCCTAACTTTCCTAACTTTCGCGCGTAAAAATTTTTTGATTATTTGGGTTACCAGGAGCTCAGCTGTGCTTATCGTTTTTGCGTGCCACTTTCTTGACTCTGATGTTCTCCTGGTCTTGTTGATTTTTGAAAGTTCTATTACGAACGTTTTTCCGATTGCTGGAATTGGTCTTTGACGGAAATTCAGATTTTTTTCTTGGATTATTTTCCTATTATTATGCAACTATTTATGCATGTAATTCAGATTACTTACCTTTTGTTTTATAGGTTATAGGTTTTACGTTATACGTTTTACGTTATACGTTTTACATTGTACGTTTTATGTTGTGCGTTTTACGTTTACTTACCTTATGCGTTATATATTTTACGTTATATGTTTTGCGTTGTACGTTTTACGTTATACGTTTTAGTTATACGTGTTACGTTATACGTTTTACGTTTACTTACCTTATGCGTTATGTGTTATATGTGTTACGTCATACTATTATTGTACAATAATCCTCCCGCCGGAGCTGCGTGAAAATTTAAGCATTTACTTATCAACTATTTGTCTCTGTAGTTCAGTTCGAACAGTGAAATAAAGAAAATATATTTGCACTGTCTAAGCTGAACTGTTTGCGCAGTTCTTAGCTTGAGATCGTTTTGCAAACACTGAAGTTTGTAAAACGATATCAATTACCAAGGCCCACCACGTGGAGGTGACTACGCACGGGTCTCATTGTAATGTATTGTAAATCAGTACTCTTTTATATATTTATCACACGGGTCACCACTTATATTGAATTTAAGTAATTTGGTGGAAGGAGACAAAATGTTGGTCAAATATGGCATAATTATTTAATCAATCTAATGACTAATTTGAAATATTCTTGTTTTACAAGTTAATAGTAAAAGACCAAATTCATTTCCTAATTGTGGATTCAAAGAGGAAAGAAATACAGATACAGTATCTAATAATATTGAAATTACAATGGTACTGTTAGACTACTGTTATCTGTGTATATGCAGAAATTTAGCGTATATTATGGTAATTATTAAAGAATGGTAACTATCAAAGTATATCTTGTATGACTGCGATACAAGTTATGGCAATTGAGCTCGTGTTCAAGTTCAAATGATCATGATGATAATGAAAATAATTAAATAATTATAAAAAGTAATTGAAATAATACTTTAATGATGCGAAACAGTTAATTAAAATATCTTAGAAATGTATTAGTGGCTCCATTACTACAAGTGATTAATTAAAATGTTTAACTTGTAGTTAGAGATGTTAGAGAAGAGAATTTATTGTTTAATTATTAGAAATAAATTATTAGAAATATTAGATAATGTTCAAACAATTAGAATATTTAGAAATATTATTTAAAAATTTACTTCTAAAATTTGCGTACGCAACGAAAGTTCGATTTATACTGAACTCTTATTTCCGTACCGATCGAAATTTACCTGACCGCGTTAATCGATCGACGAGGAACAGTTTAGTAAAATTTCGTAGAAACGTACTAGTGACTCGGTCGCTAGAAATGACCAACTGAAAATTGTAAGTAATTGTTGGAAAATGTTTAAACAATTAGAATATTGACAAATATTATTGAAAAATTCACTTCGAAAGTTGAATCGATGTGCACACGACGAAGGTTCGACTCATAATGACTATTAATTTTTATATATCTTTTCCCTGGTCAGCTATTAAATAAATATTCTTTTATCACCAGTAGTGCTGCGGTGGAATATCTGTCTGAATCGGTACGACAGGATGTGAAAATGATAACCAGGCACAGGATGTCCCGAAATCGTGGCGGAAAAAATACATTGTATGCAGTGTCTATTCATACACCTTCTCTGTGATTAAAGAAACAGGTAACATAGAGGAGTAAAGTAACTTACGAGCAAATGAAAGAAATTAATACTAGGAGACGGATAAGGGTTTAAAGTGATTTGAGAGCAATTCACGCAGAAATAGAAATCGTAGAACCATCGAGAAATTCTCGTAGCACAAACACGTCTTGGACTACGTCCAATCAAGAGACGCAAAACATCCGCACTCTAATCAAAAGCCAGCCGTTTGAGCAGGTCAACGCGTTTCCTCGTTGTATTCTGCCGGCGAGGCGTATTTCGCGCGATTCAGTGCACGAATCGACACATGTCGCGGTTCGTTCTGCCTGCGAGCGTGGCCGGCTGTCATAGAGAAGCACGCGACAATGGCGGAAGAAGCATTAGCGGGCCATCATATCCGGTGGAACGTTCACCGTCACACCCAGCATTCTCTCTGTCGCAAGGTTAATTCTCTCGGTTCCGCGTCTCTTTCTCTTTCTCTCTCTCTTTCTTCTCTCGCACGACCATAAATCGCTGACAGACTTCGCTGGGAACAATACCGTCGTCCTTCCATCCCCTTTCGACCCTGCGATTCTCTCCACTCTTCGTCGCGTCGTTCGTTGCTCGGGGCTGTACCTTCAGCCAGTCGAGACGACGATAAGGGAACAAAGACTGCGACGGACCTTGAACGAAACGAGAACTCACACAGCCACCTGCAACCTTTTCCTTCGACCACTGTTTCGACCAAGCATCGACTGCCGGCGCACTATTAATATTTTAGACGCTTGCGTCGAGGTAAAATCATTCTTTACACTCCCTGAACACGGCATTGCTGAAGGCTACACATCTCAGAACACAGTGTTTTTAAGAATATTTGACAGTCGCAGTCTTCGCGATGGATAGCTATATAGGTTTAAATGAAAAAATAGAACGAATGGCCAATGAATGGAAATAAATTTTCGAAGGAAACGTGGTTTTCGCTATACGTACGCATACATTTTAAAAAATATACAATAATTCCGAATCTGACTTAACTTCTTATTTGAAACAGTACAAATCTCAAACCTCGAACCTGTAGCGGCCTATAGCGCCTCGAGTACGAGTTTCGAACACCCACTCGTACAAGCTGCAAGTAGCTGTGCGAAGTCTAGGGATATTCGACGTTAAGCAGAGTGCGGAACACCGCTAGGATGGGTGACCGGTCCAGCCTAGCGAGTAGTTATGAAAACAAGCGTCTGGGGTAAGGGGTCGCTGCCATCAGTCTAGACGAAACGCACAACCTTTCCACAAATCCTACATCCTTCCAGCATCCTCGCCATAATAACAAATAAATAAAAATGTCTAAGTACAATAAAGTTATACTCCTAAAACCAAACAATGAAACTTCGTCTTGAACTCGTAGAACGTGGTAAATCTAACACCACGCGTATTCTAGGTAAAACGCGGGAGTAGTATATGCTTTTAGGTTTCCACTGAAACCACCGTAATAAATTCCGACGCGACGATTACTAATTTCATCGCGCGACACGTGCAACGAGTAGAAAGATTTCTAAATCTCTGTTCCTCTCTATCTGGATATTCTTGTACGCCGTGCTCTTTGTGTGGGAGGAAAACGTTGAAAGATATCTTTCTCTGTGCAGGCATGGCGGACAATAGTAGAAAGCATCCGGTGGTGCTGTATATCCACGGAGAAAGCTACGACTGGGGCAGCGGAAATCCGTACGACGGCAGCGTGCTGGCCAGCTATACAGACCAAGTGATCGTGACGATGAACTACCGGTTGGGCGTGCTTGGTTTCCTCAACGCCAATATGGCGCCCCAGACGAAGGCGAGGGTCGCGAATTACGGGCTGATGGATCAGATCGCGGCGCTTCAATGGGTCAAAGAGCACATCGCCCTGTTTGGCGGCGATCCCAACAACGTGACGCTGATGGGTCAAGGAACTGGAGCCGCTTGTGTTCATTTTCTCGCCATCAGCCCGACGGTCGTGCGTGGTGGGTGACTTTCTCTTCCGTTTCTCACTGGCACTAATTTTCCAACGAACAAACTATGTTATCTTGCATTTTGTTTCATTGTTTTACCATTCAAATATAGTTATCAATTTGTCACACCATTTGAGAACAAGAATTCCTTTCCGTTTTCGCACGTACGAATGCTTATGCTCGATACCAGAACTACCAGAGTGGTAAAAATGACCAATTTATAATTTTCTATGGAAATTTTGTACATTTGTAACAGCGTAGTTTTCGATACTCGAGTGATTTTTCGAACAGAAGTTCGTGCTCTTTGTCGTATTATTAATTTCTTCTTGTATCTTGCACTTTCATTTCTGTGCCACAAATATTATACTTTGGTCGTTGTGTTAAACAACGTAAGAGATTAACATCTCAGCAATCGAATTATGAAATAAATCCCGAAGTTTTCAAAGTCCGGAGATCGATAAGAAAAGGAAATCAAACTTGAGAGTAGGTTTCCGAGTACGAAGTTTTCGTCAAGTTGTTTGAACGATTCTTGGACAACTTGGACAAGTTACGTTGCGTGCAAACGTAACAAAAATTCCGTTTCTCAACCTAATGCATTGCTGAACCGTATTCCCAGTACTCGGTAAAATTCTACTCCGTCCTCTGTTCGTAAATTCGCTGGCGTCGACCGCTGCTGGAACAATTAACCGAAACTACGATCGAATGTTCCGGCCGAATGTGCGCAAGGAGAAATCGTTATGCCATAAATAACGAGACAGCGGCGGTTACGAAGGCTCTTCTCTTTCAATGGGGGAATCCAATACTTCTCGGTGATTCCTTCGATCGTGGAGCGAACCGCTAACGAGACTCTCGAGAAGAATTCAGAAGGAAACGAGCTTATGTGTGTCGAGCTGGTCTTCTGATCGACGTTGAGACTCGGACGTTTCTTCGAGATGCAATTTCACGGATCGATTGATAGTCTTCTTGTCCAGGATTCCACGGCGGACTGAAAAAACGTAACAAACAACGTTGGTTTACATTACTGTAGAAGTAACTTTGCCAGGAGTTTTCGAACGGTTGAGCTTCTAAAAGGAACGAGCAAATATTTGACGATCTTGTACTACTTGAATCTTTTAATTTAAGCTTCTGTCGGAGTATGAATAAAAAAATTTTATGAGAAATGTCACGCTCTCATCTCTAGTAGGTAATTTATTATAAAAAATAATTAAGAAGATCGGTAGATATTAAATAAAAAAAACCAGATATAAGCAGCGTCACACAAGTGTCTGACTTGTGACGATCTTGTACTACTTAAGTCTCTTGTCAACAGTTTTCATTAGAATACGAATAAAAATTACAGTTGCTCGTTACATCGATATGTTATACTTTAATAAATAATTTTCCATAGAAACCAACTAGGAAAGGAAAGTAATAATTATTATCGAGTAATTAATTATTTGGTATGTTTAACGCGATGCAATAAGAACGATCATCAAAAATACAAATAAAAAAATCAATCGTTTGACATGTTATATTTTCAACTCCAACAAACGAATTCCGATAATAAATAATTAAGACGAATAATGGTTGTTACCAAGTACTGACTGAGTGGGTTGGGAGAGATGTCTGATCTACGACTTATATAATAACTTCTATCAAAATATAAGTAAAAAGTTAAGTATTTACGACGTGTTTACTGCATCTTTGACAAATAATTTCCTACAAAAATTTGTTAACAAAGTTAATGAAAAACATACAACAAATTAAATACATTTTACAAAATTACTTTCTGAAAAAATCAAATGATCAAGATGTTTCGATAAGTTCGTCCGCCAGTTGATATCGACTCACGTAGACCTCGCTTCTATCGTTATTCACGCGAATCGAATCTTCTTGAATAACTCTTCACGTATCATCGATAAATTCTCCCCTCATCTTTACCAACCACCTGTAACAAGAAAGCATCGGGGATAAAGTAATTTTCGGCAGAGAGATTGAAGCGTCCTCTGAAACGCATCTGTTGTACATCAGAAACGAGATAGAAGAGAACAATAAAAAGAAGATCAGACACAAATACAAAAATAGAAATACGGAAAAGAGTTTGAACAAGAAAGGGTGCATGTAACGCGAGGATAATTGATACAGCTATACCGGTTGTCATCAGTTGCACATTTTATCTTCGTACCGACAGTTCTCACGATCGTCGACGATCGACGATGAATCGCGAAACGCAGGATAAAGTGTAAATAGGCAGGTAACTACGAGAACGATCGAAGGAGGAATTCTCGGTGATATTATGCGCGTGAAATATCGTTCTTCTTCCCCGATGGTCACGGACGTCCTCCACGCGCTATTGGAAAATACTTGCTGCTTTTATGAGGCCGCGGAACGTCCACGATCCTGCTCTGTGTTTCTTTCGTTCGTTTTTCCCCTCCCTCCCACCCTCTTCGTTTCTTTGCCGACCAACGTACCGGGCAGCCCGTCAGACTGGAATTTCTCGCTTAGTCTCGCCGATTTTCCCCCCGAACCAATATTGCTCCGGACGGTTACGTCGATGAGGGCTTTCCGAATACGAAGTCGCTGGAAATTGCTGGTATAAATCTGTCTTGATAAACTGTCGGCCGCGAAGATAGCCAGCGAAGGACGTATTAATTGAGGCAATGGCTTTTGGAAGTTAACGAAACAGCTTTGTTCTTCCGATTGGATCCGATGTCGATCGGCAAGGTTCTAGCCGGGATTTGTGGCCTTGCATTCTTTTCAAGTTTCGCAGCGCTTGCTCGATGTTGCCGCTGTTTCAACCGAAACGATGGTCGTATCTTTAATCGCGATGCTTTCAACGACTGCATTCTCTAAATAAATATTTTATTTACTAGTAATTTAAACGCTTGCGCGGCGATTGTGGTATTTAAAAGCATTTTATATCGCGTAATAGTGCTCAAGAAAAAAAAAACCGCGTAAAATAATAAACATTTATGAGTCGCTGAAAGGCGCCACAAGAATGTTTTACGCGTCTTTTGTGCAGTAATTCACTCTGCTTTATAGCAAAGCAAATCTTCCTTACGTGGACTTTTATTTTTTCGAATATCTTAATATTCGAGTGTGTGCAAAATGTCTGCAGTAACTAGTAGAACATCCAGCGACGCAAAAATTCAGAAACATAAAGGATCGAATAACATGCATAAATTTATATTATTTTTTATAATTACCACGTAAATTCTCATCTCTCAGAGAAATCTACGAAGAAGTTCGTTTTCAAAACCTGCCCGTTTCGTTTGATGTTTTAAAAATTTTTCGACGATCGTTGACATTGTAACATTCGCTGGTAGCAAGTGCGACGTCACTTTGAACGCGATAAAGTGTGTTGTACGTGCATAAACGAGTCTTTCACCAACGGTGTATTTTCTTCGGAAATTTCTGGGATTTCTTGCGCCAGAGGCCGAGACAAGAACAGAACGGTGGCTCGATTATCCTTGCTACGTGTCCGATATCGTTCTTTCTGATGTAATTTCCATCTCCTTTGTCCGGGCCGTATAGCACGTTTCCTCCTTAATGCCGATCCTGGTGGTCCCTCCGCAAAAAAGGCTCATTGTAATTTATAGTTCCGTGCTCTACGTCGAAACGCTGCAGCCACACAATATAATACACAGCTATTCTCTCGTATATCTAAATTTCTTCGCCCTTCAGATATCTTCTTTTTTTTTGTAATTTAATATTCCAAACACCATCGTTTCAAGAAATTTCTTATTTGACAATGCATGCACTTTGATTTGTCGATCGTTCGCGAAGACTTGTCGCAGCTGAGGAATGTTACTCGACATAGAAATTTATTAATAAATTGCCAACATGTGCGCGGGTTTTTTAAAGATAACAATAACTTGAAAGACAACTTGGAGAATCGAACTTTGGTGGGAAATTGTTTCACTAAATTACTGCGCTCTGAATATTTTCCACATTTTGTACATTTTCGCATTATGGTGGAATTCTGTATTTTCAAATTTCTATAAAATGAATGAAAATCCACGGTCTATCGATTAATAGTTAACAGGTTTTGGCGAGATTTTTCGGCGCAAACAAATGCCTGGTCACAAAGTGAATTTAACGAGAAAACTTCGGTTTTGGAAAACCAGAAACGTTTAGAGACGCACAGTAAAGTGTTCGGAAAAACAGATTGATCGATAGTTTCGATTCTTCTGTTTTACCACAAATTTCTTCTCACTTTGGTAGAAGTATCTTGTCTTGATTTCTCGAAATGTGAATCAAAATGATAGATTGTAAATTTTTATACAAATTCGTACATTTACGTTTTATATTTTTATCATACCTTTCGTACGGATACATAATCTGTTTTTTGATCTCTGTGGTCTTTCTGACATTACTTTGACAAACTCAATTGTTCCTCCTTCAATATCGTCCAAATAATTCCGACGTGCTGATTTTTCATACACCTCAGCTCAATTTCAGCATTGAATACTAACTATTCATACGTATGAAAAATGACATTATTTTTTCATAAATCCAAAAATAACATGACTTTTCTTACAAAATCTCTCTCGATTTTCTTTTATTCTGCAATTTCTGTTATTCTGTCGTTAGTTTCATATTGAATAATAATATTTTACAATTATGAAACGTAAATATTCCTAGTTCATTTCGTATTACTGTGTCCAATTTCTGATAAAAAAATTTCTTTCGACATTGTTCGAAAATGATCTACGCTCGTATTCGCTATTAATGACTGATAGAAGAGAACAATTCTTCTCGTGAACGAAACTTCGGTATCGATAGAGTTAATTTAACGCCATCGATGTTAACCTAAGATTCGAAAAGCTCAAATTAAAACTGAATTGAATAGATACTTTCAAAGCGTTTCCTGGTTGGATTCTATAGAGGAATGATCAAAGCGTCCCACGACTATTCGTCATTACAACCTGATTTCTCTTTCCATGGACTCTCAAAGAGTATATGGCAAGAGAAACGACGCGTCGTTGTTTCTCTTGGGGCGAGGAAAAGCAGAAGCTTCTTTTCCAAAATGTTCTTCACAACTTTCTTTTCAATGGTTATAGCTGTAAAGTACTCGTTTCATATATCTTTAATATACTACACGGTCGTTTGGGGAGAGAGAGGAGTTTCTTCGATTATTTTTTCAATACTTCCTTGACAGAGATGCCAAAAACGAAAGACATGTAAAGGAAAGACACACATCGTGTTTTTAAATGGAATCACGAATGGAAAGGTTTTTACGTGTCTCGGTAATATATCGAGACTTGAAAGATTCCTGGTATCAGACATACCGTAGAAAAAGATTTTTTTTTTTACAACAAACAGCTACTTCCGATTGATTTTTGCACGCCGATTATGAATCTGAAAATCCATTTTTCCCCATCACTCTCGGTTTTCGGGAAAATTCAATTTCGAGAATTTATCAAACTTTATCTCTCGTAAACAAAAAAAAAAAGAATTGTGCTTCCTTTTTCCCAATATTGAATTTTTCGAAAACTGCGGGTAATGGAGGAAAACGAATTTCATGTTCCGTAATCCGTAATCCGGAAATGACTACTCGCCGTGAGAAACACGAATAAAAATTAAAATTTGTCGATCAGCGTAATTATAATGTTAAACTGCGAGTTTTTCTAACTTTTGATTGGCAGATTTAAAAGATAAAACCTAGAAGATTATTTTACGTATGAATTTAAAGTTTTCTACTTTCTTGTATATATTTTTACATTTTTACGTGTATTCTGTCCGATTTTGTATCTTAAAATTTCCTATAATTTCGTATAAGAATCCGCATTATATCCATATAATTATACATAATTATATAAATATATTTTACATAAATAAAATAATAAATATATAATTATATTAATTTTATATGTTATAAGATTTTTCGAATAGTTCGTTTTACACGGTGTGTCGGTACCATTTAATTATAATAATATTAAATACTTAATGTATTAAATTCTGTATATTCTGAATACGTCAATATGTTAAATTTAATATATTAAATACTTGAAATGTTAAATTCTACACGCAGGATTGTTCAAACGAGCCATCCTACTGTCAGGCAGCGCTCTATCGTCGTGGGCAGTTGTCGAAGACCCTGTTTCTTACGCGATGAAGCTCGCCAAGGCAGTCAACTGCTCGATCCCCGAGGATTTGCTCAAGGACAACGAATTAATTGTCGACTGTCTCCGAGACCGAAGTCTGGACGAGCTGATGCAGATCGATATTCAACCACCGACGTTTTTGAGCGCGTTTGGACCAAGTGTCGACGGTGTGGTGATCAAGCCAGACTTCCAGAAAGATCTGCTGTCGTACATGGGCCCGGAGTTCCAAGGATTCGGGTAAGAAACGATCGTTTCCTCTCCGAGAACGACAAATGAATTCACTTTCAGAATAAATTCTTCAAAAAATCTGTTTGGAGAATGAAATTACAATTACAAGAGAAACGAATGAGAAAACTTGTCCTATTTTGTTAAGCATGCAACTTCTTATCATTGAAACGCATAATGTCAGTATCGACGCATTTGAAACATGAACGTAGGCATAAATTCATTTTTGTTTCAGACCACTGCCAAAGAAAGCTGAACACGGTGCCCCGATCACAAGTAACAACAAATACGATTTGTTATTCGGCGTGACTACCAGCGAGGCATTATGGAAATTCGCGGAAAAGGATGTACAGCAAGGATTCGAGGGCGAGAGAAGGGACAGAATAATTAGGACGTACGTGCGAAACGCGTACGTGTATCATCTGACGGAGATATTTTACACGGTGAGTGAATTCCGATGGATTAACGAATTAACAAATTAGTCGACAGATTCAATTAATCAATTAATTGAAGAATTTAATAGACCAATTCCGACGAAACAGATTGAAGATTACGCGTGGATAAAGATACGTTTAACTTTTATCCGATTTTCTACATTACGTTCTACTATATTACATCTATCTTACGCTGAAGTAATTAAAACAGAGAACAGAAATGAAGATTGCACGTCACGAGAGAAAAAAGAAAAAATGTATCTCGTCCTTCCTTTTATTTTTTCGGATTTTTGATATTAATTGTTGGCGAACAGGATGTATTTCAGTGCGAAATTGAAATAAGTTTATGCAAATCCATTATTACATAAATGCATCCAATAAATGTAAAATGTATATGTCGTTTCATCTGTTATAAATACCGTAAAATATAAATCGTGTTACATGTTAAATTTAAAATATAAATCGTGTTATATGTTATAAATCCGTTAAACGTAAAAATAATACTGATGACAGAACAGAAAGATTTAAAAATATTGTTATTGATGTGATGTAATTTATTAGATATATGCTTTATTTCTGTGCATTATTATAAAAAATGTGTGATACTTTAACAAAGAATAAACCGCTGTTTTCAGCCAGCCATATTAAATTCCAAGCAATTTTTAATAATTAGATGGCTGAATTAGATTGTTGATCAAATTGATTTTTATTTTCTCGGGAAATATTTTTCAATTTGAACAGTTCAGTTCAATTCGAAGATCATTTAATGCATAAGGTTCTACCATGCTGTTTCTTTCTAATATATTTTTATACATTATGACGTAATGTATTTTTAATTCACATTTATATTTTACATTTATATTTTCTTAATTTTCATTTTTCTAAAATTTCGCGCGACTTCTCTTCTTCCTCGTCATAACGCAAGGTATTTGTCCGTAAATGTTTAACAAACAAATAAACAGAATTGAATTTTAAAATCGCTTTCCCGTCGAAACTAACAATCGTAACTTATATTTTTTCTGCAGTATCTGAGAATTAATTCGTTTTCGTCCAAAATTGACTCGATTAACTATTCTTTCTTTTAATCAACGACTTTTTTAATAAATACTCGCCAAACTATACGTACTCATACTTATGAAACACGCAATAACAAAAAGAATGACAATAAAAGAATATGTAAAAAAAAAAAAAACGTAATGATCCTGCATACGCGATGAAACAGTTAACCGTTCGTGATCGTTCATTTTTCATAAACTGCGATAAGCCAACGATCCCGAAAATTATTTCACGCTCGTTTCGCGTGCATTCTCATAACGTTCGCTGCGAATAATTCGTTGCACACTCGCGGAAGTACGTACTAGCCGCCCCTGTTTAAAAAAATACATATCGCGTACACGCCTCTGATTATTCATAATCGTAACCTGCGATCTAATTTCGAGCGAAGCACTAACTCCTACAGGCAATTCGACCCGAGCCGAATATTTTAGCAAGGGAAATTCCATTTCACGTTTCCACGCTTATAACTTTGTTTCCCCCTCCCCCCGCCCCTCCCCGGGCAAAAACTATCGATGATAAATACGAAAGGCTCGATGGTCCTTTTGCCGTAAAAAGTTGAGAATTAAACATCGGAACGAAATTGATGTGAATTGCAAGACGAATTTTTGTTAAATTAAATCGCCAGACGAACATTCGCATGTAAAAATTGCACGATGCAATATACAGCGAAACGCGAAACATTCTGTTAAAGAGAAATGTTATTACCGTTCTGCTCTCTGTTTCTGAGCCGGAGGAATTTATAATATTTGTGAAAACAAGAACGGGAACGATCGAGTTTCCCGCGGAACGAAAAAACAATGTCGAACGACAAGTACGGACTGCGTTTGGCAAAGAGGTTCCTATACGATAGAGAACTTTTTTTTATCATTCGTGAAAATTATTGGACATTTTTATAGATGGTCAACTAAGGTGTGAGAGGAAACTTTTTCATTGTATTTCGCTTTGTCGTGGATAGCTTTGTAACCTCGTCTTTAATTTAAAGGAATTTCTGTATCGCTGGTATCCTTTAAGCTTCGTACCTCTGCAATAGTATTTTTTTACATGTATGAGTATCTTTTTTTTAATAGTATTTTTTAAATGATATATACATATTTTTCGAAAAATTCCACGTGAATTTATGAACGTTTATAGGGCAATGTAATTAAAAAAAATCTATAATACAGTAAGAAAATGGAATAATAAAATAAAAGAGAAGAGTATCTCTTTTCAATGCAGTCTCTTAAAATTCAGTGAGCTTCAAATAATTCAAAAAAGTAACTAATTAAACTGAAATGAGGAACATGAAATATATAACGAGCCAAGAATTTATCCTTAAGAATCTTTGAACTACTAACGGGTAAACCAATTATTTTATTATTCATTCCAAGATTATCCGTATAATATTTTGGTAGAGATTGGACACTCTAAAGGATTGAAACGATCGAATAATATTTTTATGTTTGCCATTCTATTGCGCGCAATGTTTAAGGCTTATTTAACGTTCGAAGTAGAAGCACGACATTCTGATCTCTAATCTGTTTCCATTATTTTTGCCAATGAATCAGGTGGTGAATGAATACACCGATTGGGAACGTACTGTGCAACATCCAGTGAATACGAAGGACGCCTGTGTCCAAGCACTGAGCGACGCCCAGTTCGTGGCTCCGTTAGTGCAAACTGGCGATCTGTTCACTCTGAGGCACACAAAGAAACCGAATAACCCTCACATCGCGCCGATCCCGGAAAGCGAGAAGGAACCACTGCCAAAAACCTATTTCTACGTGTTCGACTATCAGATGAAGGATGGAGACTATCCTCAGGTAAGTGGCAACACGCAGAAATAAAAATGGAACGAATCTTGACTTTCTTCGATTCGTTTGTATTTTAAATTGACAAGTGCCATCTAGCAAATTTTCGTCATGGAACGTTTCTTTTTTCTCTTCATTTTGTAATATTTCTCGAGACGAAATTCTTCGAACGAAATTGGATATTAATTCTAAAAGATTGATGAATTTTCGCCGTCGATAAAATCTCGTTCGCCTCGTCGATATCTCTATTAAGGGATCTATTTTTCGCTTTGCGTTATCCGGCAATCATCGATAATGGCCCGATAAGTCATCGATACTCGCATACGTGTATGCGATTATAAACTATTTAACAAGGTATTATAAAGCGCGCAACTTTACGAGATAATTAGATTCGAAATCGCATCTGCGCGCGCGCGCTCCCTCCCCCCTCCCCCCGCGCCGTGGATAAATTAAACGCGCGTAACACCATTAATAACTCGATTGCTATGACCCA
The DNA here is from genome assembly GCA_036937485.2 of Tetragonisca angustula. Lineage (NCBI taxonomy): Eukaryota > Metazoa > Arthropoda > Insecta > Hymenoptera > Apidae > Tetragonisca > Tetragonisca angustula. Next base: position 2,081,765 of record JAWNGG020000001.1, read on the forward strand.
ACTATACGCGTTGTTCCTATCTTGCGATTTACTCGGTGTTGGATAAATTTTCGACTGAGCCGGTGAAATGATGGCGGAAATATTTTCTTCGTAATTTTCATATTTGCACGAGGAATATTAGGAAACAAATGGCGGCGTATTTCTAACTGTAGACACAGAAAAGTGACGTTAAAAATAAATAGACAAGAGCAATAATTGATAAATATTGCAAAGTTGTTGCCAGTAATAAATATAATCTCCCTGTAAAACGAGAGGTTTTTATCCTTGAAAGAAGTATTCTTTTGCAAATTGAAGAATTTGAAAAATTGCGCGTTGGATCAGGTTGATATTTACAATTTAATGTAATGAATCAAAAGTAACTGTACAATATGAGCTTTGAAATTTGCTCCCTGAAATAATCGAGCTTCTCCATCGAAACCCTAACAATTCACATAAAATTTATATTTTATAACAAATATAGATTAAATATCTCGTTTGTGAATTATACACACGTAACAAACACGTAATAACAGCAGATTTTTATTCATACAGAATAAAGTTTAATCTTTGATATAATTATCAAAGAATTTTTGTCGGGGGATGATATTGAGATAACTTCTCAAGATGATTCATTTTCAATTGAACTGTTTGCTTTTCAACGCACGCAATCTTATTAATTTATCCACATTTCAAGCAAAAGAATTTAGAACAATTTAGATTGCGAATTCAGAGTTTAGGAAAGAATTTAAAACAGGATGATCATTCGTTTATTACCATCTCTTTCTCTGTCCTCTGCCCCGGACTGAATACTTAATATCGTATAAAGTGAAAAACGGACAACATTCGGCATTGTATTAACGGCTGGCGATGAAATTTCATCGCCACCATTGCGAGCCTGCAACTTAGCAGGCCCCAAAATTTAATATGCCGCGCGTCGGCGTCGCTTCGCGAAAGAATCCGACAAATTATCCACGACGAGCTCGTTCGTTTCATTTTTCCTCCTCAGTTATGAAAGAAATCCTCGTTCCCTCGCGACTAGTCGAAAGATAAAGCACACAAAGATGGCACGATTCCATCTTGGGCTTGGGATTATCGCGATAAACAGACGCCATGAGAGAAGAAAAAGAACGCATCGAGAATGTGTGTCGAGAACGTTTTCTCGCGCGTATGAAAATTCGTCAATTCCTAAAACTCGTGAATCATGTTCACGTGCTCGTTGTTTGCCAATGTGTGTCAAGCGTTGAGAAAAAGAAGAAAACGCACGAGTGGAAATTTCGTGCGATCTGATGTACTCTCGTAATTAAATTGCAACATTAAGGACGTGTAATTAAATCAATGCGCAGTCAATGCGAACTCGAATGCAATTTATAAACGAGCCATTTTTAATTAACAGCCTGTTCAACGAAATTAATTTACAACGCTAATTTTGTACAACGACGCTTCTGCCCCAAGTTGTTGGAAAAAACCTTCAATTCTGACGGAGTAGAAGCAGCCACCTGCGGCAACAATGATTCAATTAATATTTCGTTAAATTGCCCCTTGTTGTTACATTTGTTCCCTCGTGCTAGGGGAAACGTTGTGTCTGTGTCGTAATTAACGAACAGTTGGAACAAATAGCGAATCTCACAAAGAATTTTAGAATTCGTCTCGAACATTTACTTTGACTCGAATCGCGTAAAGGATGATTCGACTGGCGCGAATCGTTTATATTGACATTCCTTGGTGAAATTTAGCGTTCAACGCGTCGCAGCAGCCGCGAGATGCCGCGAGGCACGCATTGGTTTGTTTAATAAATGGCATTTCGCCTAATGAAATTTAATTAATTTCAAGTTAATTTGTTAAAGTACGCCGACAAAATTACTCGCCTCTCTTTCAGACTATCTCGCTTCTTTTCATTTCGACAGGCATTCAATCGCCCCGCAACTGTTCGTTTGCTCGCGATCGAAAATAAGTTGTTCGTTTATGAATAACAGTTGATTTATGACGTCAGCCTGACATGAATGAAAATTGTTTTATTCAGCCGCTCTGATTTTCAATTTCCTCTCTTCTTTCATCTTCTTTCATCCTCCACGCGCATTATCTATGCATATTCATTCGTTTCATGCATCCGTAATTAAGTCAAATAATGCTGTTTTATTTCGCCGCGTGTTGCACGTGAAATTTCTCTGAACTCTCGACCGAAAAAACGAAACAAAAAAGGGAAAAAAAAGAAGGAAGAAAGAAAGAAAGAACTGCGAGATATTAACTCGTTCGAGATATTATACGCGACAGTATAGAGTTGGGAAAGTAAATATTGTACTAACGCTATTTCTCTTGTATCGTCAAGTGACAGATTCGAGTGGTGGCTGAAGTGTTTCCAATATACGAGGTTTTTTTTTTTTAGTCTCTTCTTCAATTATTGATTTTCGGGATGAAACGACCTCGATATAACAAAACGTCCCTGAATCCGATCCGAAAGGCTTAAATCGTGGAACAAAGAAAGTCACGGGACTTTTTAATAGGTTTAAAACGCACGGCTCCGAAGAATTTAGAGAAAAAAAGAAATCGTTCTCGCGATTAGAAAGGAAGGAAAAGTTTCAGTTCGGGTGGATATAAGAATAGAAATTTTAGAAACGGATGCGATTTATTCATTAACGTCAACGCTGGAACTAATCGATGATTAAAGGCACAAAATGTTCATCAAAGATATTAAAGTAAAAAAGAAAAAATACTATGGAATACACAAGCTTATATTTTACGAGAAATCATTTATACTTTGTGTTTTTTTCTATATAATTTCTATGAAAAATTATAAATTGGTCATTTTGGCAGTTCTAGCGTTGCGACAATTATTGAATGTTACTCGATGAATAATATTACAATATTAAGCAGTTATTAAAAGTTAAACCATTGATGACCAGTAACAATACTTTCCAATCAATTCGCGATATCTTTTGAAATTCTTAACGTTACGAAAAGAAATCTGAAAAATCCTGTAATTATTGTGTTCTTATCTAGACTTTAGAATTTCACAAAATTTAGAGAAATTGAAGTATTTGTAATATTATGGTAAATCATTGTTTGGCTCTCAGTGGATTGAATTCATATTCTGAATATATTATTTATTCGTAGCATTTACGTAAATAATTCATATCTCGAAGCTTGTTTGCATTTCCCTTTGGAACGAACAGTTAGAAAGCTGATTATCGCTGGTTATTAAGCGTGATATCCGCTGATTTACCGAGTACAAACATGATACTTATAAAGTAATGAAATATCTGTGTTTCGACCATCGCCGTATTCAATTGTTTCATAAAACAACTAGTATCTAATACTTTTATTTATTCTATGGAATCTTTAAAGAAAAAAAAAGAAAAAATAACTCAATACCTGTTCCATTAGAACTCTTTTCAGCAGTTTTCTTTTCATAAACAATTGCACGATGAAACATAAATGTACAACATGGGGACGAATATCTTTTCAAATGAAACACACAACCTCGCACAGAACTTTCCTTCAGAGGAAGAAAAATTAATTACTTCGATCGCCGGTTTAAATGTTACACGAAAACGAAGCAGATGAAACGACAAAGTGCTAACGAGCCATCAAGAGACATCTCGCTTTCGTTCATTCTTCGATGAATCTTATATACCGGCGAACAAGCAGACATACACGGACGATGCCGGCGAATGCCGGTTTGTTCCAAGTGAAACTTAATTTAGCCGCTGGCCGACCATAATGCGAAAGATATCTCGACGTCCGGTAAATCATTCGCTACGAGTGACTGTTGCAATTTCCGACTTCACGTCGGCACCCATTCTGGATGACCGTGTCAGTGTTTCAGCGGTGCGTGCGCGGCGAACTAAGATATCGACGCGTCCGCGCGCGATCTTGAATAGAAAATATTGCCAGATCAATAATGCGGCGCCGTGGAATCCGAACTGGACCAAACCTCGGACCCATTGTCCCGCCCATTGTCCGTCAATCGCGACTTTTTGCCGCGTGAAAAATACGGCTCGCGGTATCGCTCGCGTTTCCCTCTGCCGATCGTTTCGTCGGTCGACTCTTTTCTTCCTTTTTAGTGGAAAAAAGAAACAGAAGGGGGAAAAAATTCCAAGAGTCGTAAAAAATTTCATTGAGTCGAGCGAGAGATCGTGCTCGACACGAACGGATGCGAGGATCGGCGGACGAGATAGACGCGCGATCGCCCTTTTCAGATTTATAACGGGGCCGGTAACGAATTTTACCGGTGGCAAAGATTTGCAGCGATACGGCGATAAGATTAGCGATTGATAAACGATGTTCTAGGAATCCGTGTGCATTTCTGCAACAGTTTTTGCGCCCGCGCGCCGCGTATATTGCAGGGGGAGGGGGAGGGGGAGGGGGAGGAAATGGGAGGCTTCCGTAATATGTACCAACAAAATTGTCGGCTCGATGCGTTTACGCTCGGCGCGATCATTTATTATTTCGAGCGCACGCGCTCGAAATGGAAGCAATGTTTAAACGGCACCGAGGGACGAGCTCTGTACTCTCCCGTAAATACCGTAAATGAATCGGAACGGTTCGATTGTTTCGAAGTCATTGAAACTGCGCCGCTTGTTTAACAAAAAAGTAATTCAATTCGTTGGCGGCTCGACATTTTTGTACGGCAGTTCTCTGGTATTTGAATATTCATCTAGAAATTCATCTCAACTTTCTTCCTTCTCTTGGTGATTATTTCATTCGTTTCTATATAGTGTCAGTTCGATCGACATACATTGGCGATCGCGAACGAAGGATTTTGGAAAGACTGTCCTCAATAGTCGACGATATTTTTCCACTGAGAGTAGAATCAATAGCGATCAGCGCGATTGGAGAAACGAGTTACGATTTTCGAAAAGAAAAGAATAGTATTGTATTTATGTCTTTAGTGAAGGAAAAGAGAAAAAAATTGAAGCATTACTGAGGGATTTTAGGAGATTTTACTTATTTTTCTTTAGTTAGAACTCTCGGATATAGGCTTGTTTAACTTCCGATCAAGGTGATTAATTAATAACATCTGTCACCTTCTATGTGCAAAAAATTATTTATGACTCTATCAGATTAACACAGTTGAAGAAACGAATTCCTAAACAGAAATTTACTATATTAAATACAAAGTTGCCTGCTTTGGATATATTATACATTCCTCGCAATTTATGTATTTTTCTATGTTTAAATTTCCCATCCTTCCCAAATCCTTCGATTTCTTCTTTCAAGACTCCAACTCCAATTTAACACTTCTTTGTATTTAAAACTGTCAAACGCAAACTCATCCAACTCTGAAAGAGGTACAATAGAATTCGGTTTATATGAACTTGTCAGGTGACAAGTAATTTATATAATTTATATAATTAGACATCGAATAGGATTCTCTACCCTAGTGATTTTTCATTCATATAGCAGGAATTTCTCTCGAAATAGGATTCAATCAGCAAGAATTTAATAAGGTATTGATTAAAATTCGATCCGCAAGTGGAGTCTGTATAAAGGATAGAATACAACAATACTCTGTTTATTCTTCGTTTGAATCAAATTTTCGACAACGTTCGAGCAAATGCAAGAATTCATGTTGTATTTGCATGTTTGGACTTGAATTCCTATTATATGAACAAAAAAATGTGAACTTGGAAAGAAAGGAATTGTTGTACCATACGTTGTACCATTGTACCACAAGTTGTCGAAAGGAATCAATCAACCCTTAAAATTAATTGAAACAAAAAATTAACGAAACACGGTACGAATTTTGTGATTTTTATTTTGCAAAAATAACTACAGATCCACTGTAAGCTTGTCCATTCACTGTACAATTACACTCCATTGTCTACACTATTAATTCTCTGCGGACAATCTATTAAATTTCACTCTAGAATTTCTTCAAAGTGAATATTTATTTTTCCTATATTCATTTTCATTCAAGGACCGACTGTATATCAAAGTAGAGACTTCGTTAAATATCTTTCAGATTTTTTAAAAGTCAATGACAGCAAAAGAATTGGTCATAAACGACCCACATTACCAGGAGAAGATGCGAAAAATACGACTATAGATGGTTAAATAAACTATTGTAGAACAAAAACGAGGAAACAAAATATCTTTCTATATAACAGTAATGAATCTCCTTTCTTTTCTCAAATCAGAATCTTCAAATCAGGTTTAACTAATTTCAGACCGTCGAGAGTTGATGGAATTGTACAAACTACCATATAAACAAGCTCTGTCACATAAAATTATACGCAAGCGGAGTTTCTACTGTAACAAAAAAGAAAATCATCGACGAAAGACTAGAAATACAACTTCTCCGTCGTAATTTCCGCCACAGTGCCATACACATGTGTCGTCATTCTCATCACAGTCGAGGAACACGCGAAAACACGCTTGGAAAACGAGTATAACAAGCCAACAAATTCACTGCCGATATTTCGCGACAGCAAATGGAAAAAGGCAAGAAAGAGAGAGAGAGAGCGAGAGAGAGAGAGAGAGAAGAACAAAAATATACTCACGACTGAAACTATTCACGTTCGAATCGACATCTGCGCCGGATAATATACCAGATACGCGGAGACACGAATCACCAAGCTCGTTCCCCGATTTTCACTGGCGTTAATTTATTAAAAAGCTGCAAACACCGAGCGAGACACGCCTTGAGCACTCGTGTGCTCCGTATTATACGCGTCGACGTTAACGACTGGGCCCACCAGCTGTTTGAACTGTTGCGTCCGCTGTGCATGAATCAGTTAAGGGAGGGAACGTAAATATTTCAGCGAAGTTCGTCGTTGATCAGCAAAGCGTGTACATTTTCTCGGGATCGAATGGGGATCGGCCTGGGTATCGAAACACAGCCCGTTAGAAAGATCTGTACGTGTGAAAGAAACAAACGAGTGTCGAAAGAGATAATTCTTCCTAAATAATTATCGCGGATCTCGTCTGTTTCTTCATTGGTCCGAGTTAGAAAAAGATGCAAGGAGCGAGCGGATGAATAACTCAAGATGGACGAAGATTAGTTCATTGTTCGTCTAACTAGAAAAGTAAATCGGAATTACGTGGGCAAAAGAGACGAGTTACTTACGAGGTATTTTAATTTTGATTTTAGCAAAATTGTTATTATCGTCCGAATATTAATGAAAGTCATTGTACATGTATCATCGAGGTGACGATTAACGGTAATTCTGCAATCGCGAAATTCTAACGAAAGATTACAAAATCAAGATGAAATGGAAAATGGAAAATTTCCGGGGCAAAGTAATTTGTGTCGTATACATATATGTACGTGAATTCGAAAAAAAAAAAAACGATAAGGCATTGAAATTTATCGAATACGAATAAACGAGATGCTAAGCTTGCCGAGAAATGAAGCAGATTATGCTGAAGAGGAACGTGGAATGATGCATTGCGGAATAAATGAGGTACTCGAATGTTCGGCCGTGAGATAGTGACGTTACGGAATTAATGAACTTGGATTTATGAAGCGTCAATGCCTCGTTAGTTTTCGCTCTGTCACGCTGCAACATTGCAATTGCACAAAACGCTCGGGCACTTAAACAATATGAATACGCATAATAATTCGGACACGGTACTAACTTGCAACATTAACGCGGAAAACTTATTGTCGAACGCTTGTCTGTGAAAATATTGTCTTAACTGTTTGTGAAAGCATATTCGTATTCGAGAAACAATTGAAACGTTTGATCGGAAAATGTTTTCACATACGTGAAAATTCCATTTCAAGAGATATTACATTCGAAGACACTACAGTAGGAATTGCCTGATGAAACATAATGCAATGAAAGTATAGTAACGAGGTGTAGCCTTCGAAACGTTATGGAAACGAGAATCGTGAGTCTGACGAAGTTTCAGAAAACATTTCCACAAATGAAATCGAAGGAAATCAATTTTCCGAATTAGTTTTCTTTACTTGTTCAGTTGCAAATTTTTTCTTATATATTGTTCAATTGAAGAATCAAAAATTTGACACAAAAATGAACAAAAAAGTTTATTTACTTAAGCAAACATCCTCATACGAGTTGAATACACAATTTTTGTTAGTTAATTTCTTTTCTATGTGCGTCAGCTTGTTTCTTTGTGGATTCACTAACCTCAGTTTTCATATTTCCTCACTTATGGAAAATTCTCTGTGAAACAAAAACACGACCACGAAACAACTAATTGGAGTCGAGGAAGCTAAGCAACACAGTATTTAGCTAATGTAAACTGCAAAGAAATTATATGTATTGTACATATACAATAAGAAGCATAACAAATAGCGACGAAAAATGGTTAATTGTCTCGAAAAATTCGTACAACGATCCACGTTAATTTAGTTTCACTTTAAAGCATGAAAAATGTTTTTAGCGTATAGCTACTGAGTGGCCAAGGTATTGTTACTCTCACAAAAATCGTCAAGATAAAACATTGAAAAATTCCTTTCATGACTGGATTAGTCACAGTTTCGCGAATTGAAACTTCCTCTTTACAAACTTGCTGTACAATCTTCCCTCGCGATTTCATCGAACTTTGAACATCAAGGTTCGACTAAACGACGAAATATCAAAATTTCTTGTATTCTCGTTGTAACAAGCAACAACAACGCATCATTCTGTGGTGCTCAATTGAAATTTATTTTCTTTCCCCCGTACGTGTTTCACAACAGTCTGAAAGTTGAAGGTTGATGATATAAAAATACACGAAAACTTGATTCCGGATACAAAGCGATATTGCGTTGCCGTCAGCTAGAATAAGCGATAGATGAAACATACTCTAACCCTTAATTGGCTCTTGGCACCCGTATCTGGCGCATCTAACGCCTCGTTCTATCTCCGAGTCTTTATTAAATTCGAATCGAGGAAGGAATCGACTGTACGCTGTTCTATCTCGTTCCGTACTTTCGTAGTTTAAATCGAGAACGATGTAAAGTTTATTGCATCGGCTTTAATTAATTGAAATCCGCAGCAGCAGAAACGATCTCGTGAGGGAAATTATAGGATTAAATTGATTAATGGTTGTAGTACACGTGAGTACACGAAAAATCTGTTTCATCATTAACGTTGTAGCACGAAATATTATATACATATACACGTATAGATATATGTATTCATTTCACGATAATTGCATCGTGCAACGATGACTGGCAATTTGTATTAATTCCGATTACAAAAGGCCCTTAAATGAATATTAATGCGGACGACAAAAGCAAATGAAATGAACACGATAATTTTCGGATTCGCGATTAAACGTTATGAATGCTGTACACAGTGTACGATGTATGATCTGTGATCGTCTGGAAATGATTTCAACGATCCGACGATCATTCAGAACTTTTAACACGAGTCCCCCTCTTCGACAAGGGGATCGAAGTGAATTTTCACGGAGACGTGGTATCATTGCGTTTAATTGTTATAAAATCCGCCTTGAAGTTACACTCGTGTTTATTAAACAGTGTTATTAAATAAAGTTACGTGCATTTATAGCGACACGTATGTAACTCACATTTCGTGCACAGTTGTTTCAACGAGAAATGATTCACGCGCCTCGTTTTCGTTCACGACAGTTCGTTACAAGCTATTTATCTTGTTTGTAACCCAACGCGATTATTGTAATTACCTGCGCATATGCAAACAAGATTACCAGTTAGTTTCGCGCGCGTACACGAAAATCGAAAATTATAAAAGCAATTGAAGGAAACTGCACGCGTAATACATGATATAACACATTGCATGCAATTTGATATATAATCAATAATATAATAATTTAATATGTATATGTATTGCGAATATAACAATATCACGTAAATGTTTACACGAGTAAATGAAAACGAAAACGTTATTTGCTCGAGATGTTCGAGATTGAAAGTTCCTCCGCTCTGAAATTTTCATGAAATAACATAATTTTCATGAAACGAACCACGTGAAAGAGGAGTTTCCACTTTTACGTAGTTATCGCGAAGGAAATGCCATACGATATGATGTGATTCGATCGTGCTGCAATTGATCCAATTTGTACACCGTGGGGAAGTACAACACCGTGGCAAGCACGAGTGAAAAGGAAAAAAGGAAAGAAGAAGCACGCGAGTACGTGTAAACGCAGAATTTGCACAGCGAAATCAGTTTACAATGTTTCATCAGCCGAATAAACGAATTGGATTGCAGCTATCAATCGCACTTCGATGAAACGGATCAGAAATAACTTGTCGCAAGGTTTAACGCAATTTCCGGACAAGGGTGAAAACGTTTCATACTTTCTTCGCGTTGCAATGCAATTACGATTGAATAATTATGTTTTTAATTATACCGTACGAATCAATTCCGAATCGTCGACGTGGAAAATTTTTTGAGAATGTGATGCTTAACGCTTGGAAAGTTAAGGAGAACACTGAATATGAATTTAGCAGAATACTGAATAAGTAGAAAATTGGGAGAACATCGCTATCCTAATCAATAACATCCAAGTTTAATATGGATAATGGAGAAATAAAAGTTGGGAAATTGCATGAAATATTAGATTTCAGTAATTAATAACGATTGCGATACTCTTCCGCTACATTTGTCTTTACGACTTTTTCTAATTTCGCCATGCAATAGTATGTAGCTTGTGTCGCCTTGTTAACCACTCGATGGTAATTCAGCCGGTCATTCGACTTTCAAGAGCTGCACGTGTATGAACTTTAAAGCTATGCAAATCGCGTCCTTGCTGCGTTGTAAAAGATACGCAAGCTTTACGATCACATTCGCTGTGAAACTGTAATAAGATTTTCATTCGTTGAAAGGCATCAGATTGAACTTTTCCTCGTAATTTCAAATATCCACAGTACGTGTAGCTTTTATACCGTGTCTATATATAATTTATATGTATATACATATTGTAATTATAAGTTAACTTTCATTTATTAAATTAAATCATATGTTCTTTCTTTTAAAGAGAAAGTACTTGATGTTATTAACCTATGTATTGAAGAATAATTGCTTTAGGGAATACAATTCCATACGACGATACAATTTTAAATAATAATTTTCCAATTAATTCCTTTTTCACCGGTGTCGATTAAAACAGCGACAGGAAATCTCCGGTAGCAAAGTGACAAGCATCTCCTTCCGGTGGCGCGAATCCCTGCATCTCATAGAACACGCACCGTACACACGATAATCGCGTACCGCGAACGCAACAAGCATTGTGGTCACGAAATACAACACGGTCCGTGACAAAATCGTACGGTATTGGCGTAGAAGCGCGTACGATTAGGGTGTAATTACAGTTACGCAATATCGTCGGTTTAATTAGTCCGCGGGTATCGAGCCGGTTCTACTATACTTCGCCATTCTGTTGACGACGATTCGCGATACCGTGAATTTCACCGGATGACCGATCACGTTCCACTGTCCCGTGGATCACCTTTGCAACGGGCACGTGCACAAGCAGAGGAGTCTAATTCGCATCATCTTCGATTCATCGAGGACCAAGCAGTAGGAATTACGCGCGCAGTTTCTTCAAGTTTCGAAAATGTCACGAAAGACGCAATTTATGGAAGCAACATCAATTCTTGGAATTTCGTTTTGTAAACTTTGATACCGTGCTTAAGACCCTTGCATTTCGAAACTTACGATATCATTGTTAAAATAAAATTGATTTTGAAAAGGAAACACCCACGTTTCACGAAGCTCTTCGAGCTGCTCTCTCGCTTCATAATAAATTCGTGAAGAATAAATTTCAATTGATTTTAAAGCGATTTTAAATTTAACTAATTTTAAAGCGATAATTCCAATCCAGTATTTCACTATCAGTGTAGAGGTAAAGGCACTCTTGAACTGCCTCCGGAAAAATATTTTCCTCGAATTTTTCCCGTGATCTTCGTAGATTATAATGTATAGTAAGATAAATATAGGCGCGCGTACATAGACGCCTTGAATTTCCCTTATTTTCCTCGGGGCCAAGTAATATACGCCGGGCTATTATACTTTTACCACGAACACCAGTCATAGGAGACTGGTACACGTGTTGGTTACACTGTCATCGGTTGGCGCAGATTTTTATGAAAACGCGACAGCCATAGAATTTACTGTAACTTTATTCTTCCTCCGTGCGTGCGATTAAGTCATCCTCTCGCAAATCAATTTTTCTAAAATAATTATATCTCTCTATGGATGATTATCGTCTGTGTTTGACAATTGCTGTGAGAATATTCTTCTTGAGGAATGAATACTACACTACACTTTTCAATTTCAGAGCTAGGTATTCTACGTATTACGTATTATTAACTAGTGTCATTTTTGTATTAATTTTTGCTTAATTTCGGGATTTTTAATTCGTTTAATTTCTTGATTTTACTCGATTTTAGATTATCGCGTATTACGTATTATTAGTTCTTAACTAGTATTCATTGTATATTAGATGTTCCGATTTTTGCATTACTCAATTTTGAGATTCTTAATTTGATTTCATTTTGTTATTTATCTTTATCCTGAATATGTAATAGAGATGTGCGAGAACCCGAAATATCGGATCGGAAACAGGACATTTTTTCGAGATCGTGACTGGTATCCGAAAATTTCGAGATTCTCGAAGGAATCGGGATTTGGGAAAGAGTTGGGTTTTGGGAAAAGATCGTGAACAAACCTAAATAAATCGTAAGGTCGCAAATCTAGAACCATCATTCGAGCAATTCCTTCTGTCATATCTTTTGGTTCAACAATCTTTCGCGTATCATTTCGTACATGCGACAAATTTTATATCGATTCAGTTTCTTTTCTAGTACATGTACTTACGTTTGGATGCATATGTTTCAAATGGCGTAATAAACCAATAGTATTTGCATACTTAGTTTTAAATTCATGGCGACGATGCGTCCATTCATCTTTTTCTTGAAAATGTTCCCAAACAGAGCTTCTCTTTTTAGCTTCTTCCTTTGCGCGATATCTTCTGCACTACTTGCTGCTACCACAACTTTACTCTCACTATCACTCGACGTTTTTTTTTAAAGATTTTTGATCTTTATTAAATTCACACAGATTTTGAAATATACGTCTGAACTTCCCGAATTTCTAAGCGATACTGCTCAACAGCGTACATAATATCCAAGGACTAAGCACGCAGTCACACGTTCGTATACATCAGGTTACACGATTCTTAGAATCCGTGTTTCCAATAATTTCACTGGCAGAAGAAATTGAACTGTGTATATACATATTTTGTAGGCTGCTATACAGCATTGTAGAGTAGTTCAAGAAACGGCAGCCGCGTTCTCGAAATTTTCAGGGATCTTGATTTTTTCGGGTTCTCGCACACCCTTAGTGATGTATGTAACATACAAAATAAAATTAACTCCGAATTATGTAATATAGTTGGAGTTTTATATGTTTAATGTACATCGAATTAATAAATGGAACTTAATAAGAAAATAGAAAATTTTCGTAAATATTCAAATAGTGATATCAATGTATAATATAATATAATTATTTAAAATTATATTACAGCAGTAATATAAAACAAATTACTACAGTCACCGATTTGAGGATTAATTATTTCCCGTTCTAACTTGAGACTAAATTGACACAAAAGTTACAAATAAAAATAAAATAGTTACGACAAACTATTAGTGGTCAACGTGTTACGCAACACGTTAAATCGCGTCAATATTGAAAAGTTATTACCATCCGCAAAATGGATTTTTGGAAAGGATGAATATGTATTTTGAAGTATGACATAGTGACACATATACAGGTAACTACATTTATATTAACGTGTCTCTGCAATAGTAGATGTCCGACAAAGTATATTCTACATTTAAATATATGCTCTGGCTATTTACAATTTTTGGCATACATTGTGAATTATAGAACTGTCTTTCTGTCGCATGTTTATTCAATATTTTTTATATATCGTGTAAATATTGACGAACGGTTGGAATTCTACTAACATAGTGTTTTATTTGTTCGTCTATTGATCAAAGTATCACAGTTATATACAGTTATATCGATACATCACAGTTATACTTTGAAAATCGAGCTAATGGGTTGCGTATTTCCAACATTTTAATCGAAATCACGTTAATATTGTCATAAAATGGAAAAAGGAAAATTAAATTCTACTCTGCTTTTTAAATGCAGTACATTGACAACTAGACTGTGGATTTTTATGTATTTACGAAATTATTTAAGATGCACGGAATGCAATCATTATGCAAAAATATATGAAACACTCCGACTGTATTAGTCCTTATAATGCTTAATAGGACAAGAAAATTTGTACCCTGGCCATTTTTCTTTAATTCGTGTGTAAATTCAAACTATAATTTCTCTCTCTCTCTCTCTCTAGATCATCTATATTCGAAATTGCGCGAAGATTCGCAAAATCTATTGATCTTTATAGAGCAAGAATTAGTTAATGGATAAAGCACGAAGAAATACACTGACTCTCATCGAGGATATAAATATAAATTATTCAACAACTTTGCATCTCAGATTTCTTTGAAACTTCTGTTTACTTCGTGGAAGAATCTTTTTGTTTCGTTTCAGAATATGTCTACTTTCACGCAACTGATTGATTACAGATATTTCATGAAATCGTGCGAAGTCTTGCTCGATCTTTGAAGATGAAGCTAAGGATAACTCCGATGTTATTCGCGTTAAAAATTCGAAGCAAAACAAGAATTCAATATATTCATATAAATACAACATCGTAGAGAACAGCGTTTTAAAATCAAAAATCAATGAAAGACGAAATTTTGGTTGAATTTCGCTTCGCGACTGCTTGCTTTACAAGGGATTCGAAATGTTCTTTCGTGATTGTTGTACAGTCACATGGTAATTCAAAATCAGTCGTCAATTCGTCGGTCGAGAAGCTTCCAATTGCTTCTTTTTTTCTTTTTCTTTTTTTTCTTTTTTTTTTTTTTAGAATAGCGAATGCTCGTAGCACACACAGCGTACACCCACAACTACGTTTTGCACGGGTTTTTGTGAATCGAGGGGTCGTAATAATTTGCTGTCACCGCGGACGAGTAACTTTGTTTCCGTTTCGCTTTCGCACTGTTTTCACGCAGGGTTCTGGCAGTTTGTTCAAACTTTCACCCAGGTGAAATATTCACGGATTATTTGCCAAATAAGTTGCTACGCACTTGTTGCAGTTGCCAAACGTTTCAGACTCTCTCGTGTATTTTCCGCGGCTATCACGGTCGACGAATACAAGATACAGTCGAAAAATTCATAAAAAATTTCGCAAAAATTCTTTATTTGACACATTTGACATGAAATGTTATATCATTTTGCAGCTACAAGTGAGAGTCCGTGATATGTACAGTGACACATCAGAATGAAATCCGTTTTATCAAACTGTCACTTATTATCCAAAAAGAAAGTGAAGAAGTAGGAAAAATAATATTCACGTGCTTAATTTTTAGCGTCTAAATCTTTCTTTTTAATTCCTGAATTTTATTCTTATCCGTATGAACTACTGAGTATTTAATATTAATGTTCCTTTCAAACTTTCTTGATTGATTGGTAGATTTGGTAGCAACAAGTTTTATCTCCTTGTAATCGATAATTCTTTGAAATCTCAGCAACAATAACGTTTCACGGATTTTTCTTTCTACGAACGTAATGCGTGATGTTTTAGAAAATACCTCTAGAAACTTCTAAATCCCACAATCGCGTTTATGGAAAAGTACACCTAGTATGCTCGATATCTTCCATCACTGAATTCTTCGAATTTCTATCGCTAAAGTAGAATCGTGTTAACAGAGGATAAAGAAAATCCGACAGAAAATTGAAACCGCGTGAACGAGCCTACCATCCTTGAGGGATAAATAATTAACTTTCCTCCAAGAGAAAATCTTCCAAAAGCACGTGAAACTTAAAATTAAAAATTTCAAGCTATTCCCAAATCAATGGCTTACTTTTAATGTACCTAGATATAACCTCTACCCACACTTTTCACTTTTGTACTCACTATGAAAAAGTACTCACTAGTCAAGCTTCTAGGAATGGCACGTCCAGTTACGACGAGTAATCTCAAATACATTCACAGTGTATTAAACCGACTCCAGAGGAGCGTTACAACGTCACGGTAAATAGCGAACGTCCGTCCAATCAGCGTCTCATTTCATTGACGAAATATCCAGTTGAGCTAACGATTCACAGGCCGGTGACTTCGCCGCAGAATCGCGCCGCTGGCCAATAATTGAAATATCGGGATGGACCGACGAGCCACCACGATGTGGCGGAATCGCGCGTGTAACTTGCCGAAAGATGCCTCTCGACCCCGGGCGAGTTTCACTCCTCGGCTGCGAGTTGCTTGCGAGAGCGAACTCGCGTGCACGAGACTGGACGAAATAAACTTCGAAATGAGTTTAAAACTGCGGATTGTTGAGCGAACAGACGGCGGATTGTTATCTTCCGGAGATAAGGGGGCGATGAGGGAGGATAAAAAAGAGTGAATGTGGCTGCGGGGTTGCTTGTTAAATCTTGGGAAATTTTATTTACGACTGCGCGTCCGTCGTCTGAGAATAAACAAATCTGCGGCTTATAATTGCGTGCCATGATCGTGAAGGACGAAAATCGGAACCGCCACGTTCGATTTTTGACAATTTACAAATTGACGATCGTGTTGAATTATAATATCTGTTGCCTGCAGTTCGATGTTAGAAGTATCACATAGAATCTGAAAACAGCGGAAATTGCAAAATTACAAAATTCCACGGAATTCGTGGAATATAAAAAAAAAAAAAAAAATGTATCGAACAACCGAAGTTAGGCGAAGTGTGAATTTAGTGATTGAATATTGCTCGCATTCTGTGAAAAATACCCATTTCTATGAAACCTACCCACGGTGTCATAGTAGCGAAAAAATTCCTACAGTTATTATACCATGAAACTTCCTAACTAATAATTCTTATATAAATAAAAATTCCGAGTAATTATAAAAAGTAAAATAAACAAAAATTCCAATAATTTTTATCATTTTACACACGATTATCATCTCAACTGTAAACCGTGCTTGCGAACAGTGAAATTATTAATGTATGACACATACATTAGTAACTCTACTGTAATGCAATGACAGTGACAAAACTCTACTTTAGTGTAATGACAGTAACAACAGTGACAACGGAAGACAGATGAGAAGAAAGGAGGTGTCCCTAATTTCGTCTCAAGTCAAACGTGTCTTTGTACAGAATGCGTTCACAGTGAATTTAGAAATACTATCTTATAATTAAATAAAACTAAACGCACGCAACTTAAAACTAAGACGCACGCATCCCACGATGTCCCTGCGAGATCCCTCGTTGTCCCAGATATTAACTATCTTATAATTAACTAAAACTAAACGCACGCATCCCACGATGTCCATGCGATATCCCTCGTCGTCCATCGGTGACCCGCTGGGGGCCCAATAGTTTACTTATCAACTAATTGTTCCTAGAGTTCAGTTTAGATCGTGAAATAGAGAATGGACAGAAATTTTAACGATCTAAACTGAACTGTAGGTTGCGTAGTTCTTAGCTTGATATCGTTTTAGAAGCAATAAAGTTTGTAAAACTCTAATGTTTGCAAAAAGATATCAATTACCAGGTCTCACCACGAGGAGGTGGCTACGCACGAGACCCACCCGGGCCCTAATCCCAACCACCCTCCATTACATGCAAATAACTCGGTATTCTTAAGGAATACAGAGTGGTTTATACTACTTGGCCCGGGATTACGAACGAAGAAGACAGACGTTCAATAGTTCAATCTCAAAACTTAAGACTAAATCTTAACACTAAAGCGCATGTATGAGATTGAACTATGGAACACTGTCTCCCGAATAACGCACTAACAATCATACAATACATACAATCATACAGTCATACATTACACACATTACATGCATTACATACAATCGTCTATTACACACATTACATACGATCATACGTTACACACATTGCGTACAATCATACATTACACACATTACATACATTACATACAATCATACATTACATCTATTACATAAAATCATTACAGAGAATCATACATTACACACAAATGCAAATCATACAATATATCTCAATCTTTCATACTAACCAGACACTCGTCTAACGTGAAAGTTACACAACAATTGTAGAATAATTCGTAGCCCTAACAGAGCATTCTGTATCAAAGACACGTTTATCGAACTTTGAACGAAATTAGGAGAACGACACTATTAACACGCTTCAGTATCGTGTTTTGTAAGGGATATAACGCGAAATAAAACCGCGATTTGTTAGTGTCATTGCACTAGAGTAGAATTACTTTTGTTACTGTCATTGCACTAGAGTAAAGTTTACAACTTTTGCTGTCAGTGTTCCCAAATCGGGGTTCGAGCACTTAGAGGCATGTAACTAGCGTACCCCCATCGGCACAGTGGGGTTCATTCGGAACCCAGGCTGGAGCAGTATTACGAAGGGCTACGCAGACTACAAGAACCGAACTTTGCCTCTACAGACATGAAGCTGCAGTTCCCCGACTTGATACACTGACATCGCGATTGTCAGTGTGCCAAACCAAGGTTCGAGCACTTAGAGGCAAGTATTCTAGCGCTACCCCCAACGACACAGTGGGGTTCCGAAGAACCACTGGAGCCGAATTACAAAGGACGCTATACTACAAGAACCTACCTCGTCCTTTCGGACGAGGCTGCAGTTCCCCGATTTAACACACTGACATCGCAGTGTGTCAGCGTTCCAAGTCGAGGTTCGAGCACTTAGCGGCAAGTAGTCTAACGTAACCCCCAACTGGCACAATTAGAGTCCGAAGAACCACTGGAGCTGAATTCTAGGGTACGCTAGACTACAAGAACCTACCTCGCCCTTTCGGACGGGGTTGCAGTTCCCCAACTTGACACACTGGCAACGAAAGTTGGAAACTTTACTCTAGTGCAATGACAGTAACAAAAGCAATTCTACTCTAGTGCAATGACAGTAACAAATGTAACTCTACTCTAGTGCAATGACAGTAACCAAAGTAACTCTATTCTAGTGCAATGGCAGTAACAAATGTAACTCTACTCTAGTGCAATGACAGTAACCAAAGTAAATCTATTCTAGTGCAATAACAGTAACAATAGTAACAACGATCGAAAAAAGAGAAGAGAGGAGGGGTCCCTAATTTCGTCTCAAGTTAAGTAAACGTGTATTTATACAGAATGCGCTTACAGTGAATTTACATAAACTAAACGCACGCAACTTAAAACTAAGACGCACGCATCCCACGATGTCCATGCGATATCCCTCGTCGTCCATCGGTGGCCCGCTGGGGGCCCAATAGTTTACTTATCAACTAATTGTTCCTACAATTCAGTTTAGATCGTGAAATAAAGAATGAACAGAAATTTTCACGATCTAAACTGAACTGTAGGTTGCGTAGTTCTTAGCTTGATATCGTTTCACAAACATTAAAGTTTATCGTTTCACAACTTAGCTTGATAACGTTTAACAAACTTTAATGTTTGTAAAACGATATCAATTACCAGATCTCACCACGAGGAGGTGACTACGCACGAGACCCGCCCGGGCCCTAATCCCAACCACCCTCCATTACATACAAATAACTCTGTATTCTTAAGGAATGCAGAGATTTTATTCTACTTGGCCCGGAGTTACATAAAAAGGAGACAAGACCAATAAAATTGACTGACGGCGATTACTATGTCCTCTCAACATATAACGACGTAGTTAATGAACCAGAAGCACAAAATTTGAAGACAGTATTGGAGAAAAAATAAAACATGGTAATATTCAAGAGCAATATATAAAACACATATATGCCGAATTGATGGAGAAATCGGAGAACGAACGGATTGAATTTGTAAGAAAATTGAACGCAGAAAAACAAAAATGGCAAGAGCCATTAAATGTAAGTAAACTCGAAAAACAAATGATGGAAATGAAAATGAAAGAACAAATGATAAAAAATGGAAAGAAGAGCAACGAGAAGAATGGAAAAATGTGATGC
The DNA here is from genome assembly GCA_036937485.2 of Tetragonisca angustula. Classification (NCBI taxonomy): domain Eukaryota; kingdom Metazoa; phylum Arthropoda; class Insecta; order Hymenoptera; family Apidae; genus Tetragonisca; species Tetragonisca angustula. Next base: position 2,101,699 of record JAWNGG020000001.1, read on the forward strand.
AAAATAAAGCTAAGAAGAAAAAAGTATACAATCTCAATTTGTAAATGAAAAGATAGTTTTAAAAGAAAAGTCAAGAGAAGCAGAAAAATCAATCCTTTTAGAAGAAGAATTAAAACAAGGAGCAAAAGGAACATACAGAGTAGTGTTGCAGAAACTTATAAAAATTCCAGTGAGATTGAACTATGACACTCTGTCTCCAAAATAACTATCGCATTTAACAGTAAGTTTATCTATCGCACAATCATACAATACATACAATTCATACAATTCATAGAATTCGTACAATTCACACAGTTCATACAGTTCATATAGTTCAGAAAATTTATACAATTCGTACAATTCATAGAGTTCATATAATTCATATAGTTTAGAAAATTTATACAATTCATACAATTCATACTGTTCATACAACACATACAAGTAAAAGTCATACAATATTTCACATTCACTCGCAGCGTTTCATACTAACATACATACTTATCTAACTTTCACGTTATACATTAATCGTACAATAATTCGCAGCCCTACCAGCACAATTTGTATCAAAGATACGTTTATTAAACTTTGAACGTAATTAGGGAAACGAAACTATTGATACGGTTGAATATCGTCCCTCATACGAGATGTAACGCGAAATGAAACCGCGATTTGTCAGTGTGCCAAATCGGGGTTCGAGCATTTAGAGAGGCAAGTAGTCTAGCGCTACCCCCAACGGCACAGTGGGGTTCTTCGGAACCACTGGAGTCGAATTACCAAGGACGCTGGACTACAAGAACCGAACTTCGTCTTTTCGGACGAAGCTGCAGTTCCTCGACTTGACACCCTGACATCGCGGTTTGTCAGTTTGCCAAATCGAGGTTCGAACACTTAGGGGCAAGTTGTCTAGCGCTACCCTCAACGGCACAGTGGGGTTCTGATGAACCACTAGAGCTGAATTACAAAGGACGCTAGACTAAAAGAACCTACCTCGTCCTTTCGGACGAGGCTGCAGTTCCCCGACTTGACACACTGACAATGAAATTGGAAAATCTACTCTAGTGCAATGACAAAGTAATAACGAAAAAGATCGGATAGAAAGGATCCCTAATTTCCTCCTAAGTTAAATAAACGTGTCTTTGTACAGAATGTACTCACAGTGAATTTACAGAAACTAAACGCACGCATCTTAAAACTAAACGCACGCAACTTAAAACTAAACGCACGCAACTTAAAGCTAAGACGCACGCATCCCACGATGTCCCTGCGATATCCCTCGTCGTCCATCGGTGGGGGGCCAATAGTTTACTTATCAACTAATTGTACCTACAGTTCAGTTTAGATCGTGAAGTACAGAATGAACAGTAATTTTCACGGTCTAAACTGAACTGTAGGTTGCGTAGTTCTTAGCTTGATATCGTTTTAGAAGCATTAAAGTTTGTAAAACTCTAATGTTTGCAAAAAGATATCAATTACCAGGTCTCACCACGAGGAGGTGACTACGCATGAGACCCACCCGGGCCCTAATCCCAACCACCCTCCATTGCATGCAAATAACTCGGCATTCTTAAGGAATACAGAGTGTTTTATACTACTTGGCCCGGGATTACGAACGAAGGAGACAGACGTTCAATAGTTCAATCTCAAAACTTAAGTCTAAATCTTAACACTAAAGCGCATGTATGAGATTGAACTATGGAACACTGTCTCCCGAATAACGCGCTAACAATCATGCAATACATACAATCACACACTCATACATTACACACATTACATGCATTACATACAATCGTCTATTACACACATTACATACGATCATACGTTACACACATTGCGTACAATCATACATTACACACATTACATACATTACATCCATTACATAAAATCATTACATAGAATCACACATTACACACAAATGCAAATCATACAATATATCTCAATCTCTCGCAGTCTTTCATACTAACCACACACTCGTCTAACGTGAAAGTTACACAACAATTGTAGAATAATTCGTAGTCCTAACAGAGCATTCTGTATCAAAGACACGTTTATCGAACTTTGAACGAAATTAGGAGAACGACACTATTAACACGCTTCAGTATCGTGTTTTGTAAGGGATATAACGCGAAATAAAACCGCGATTTGTTAGTGTCATTGCACTAGAGTAGAATTACTTTTGTTACTGTCATTGCACTAGAGTAAAGTTTACAACTTTTGCTGTCAGTATTCCCAAATCGGGGTTCGAGCACTTAGAGGCATGTAACTAGCGTACCCCCATCGGCACAGTGGGGTTCATTCGGAACCCAGGCTGGAGCAGTATTACGAAGGGCTACGCAGACTACAAGAACCGAACTTTGCCTCTACAGACATGAAGCTGCAGTTCCCCGACTTGATACACTGACATCGCGATTGTCAGTGTGCCAAACCAAGGTTCGAGCACTTAGAGGCAAGTATTCTAGCGCTACCCCCAACGACACAGTGGGGTTCCGAAGAACCACTGGAGCCGAATTACAAAGGACGCTATACTACAAGAACCTACCTCGTCCTTTCGGACGAGGCTGCAGTTCCCCGATTTGACACACTGACATCGCAGTGTGTCAGCGTTCCAAGTCGAGGTTCGAGCACTTAGCGGCAAGTAGTCTAACGTAACCCCCAACTGGCACAATTAGGGTCCGAAGAACCACTGGAGCTGAATTCTAGGGTACGCTAGACTACAAGAACCTACCTCGCCCTTTCGGACGGGGTTGCAGTTCCCCAACTTGACACACTGGCAACGAAAGTTGGAAACTTTACTCTAGTGCAATGACAGTAACAAAAGTAATTCTACTCTAGTGCAATGACAGTAACAAATGTAACTCTACTCTAGTGCAATGACAGTAACCAAAGTAACTTTATTCTAGTGCAATGACAGTAACAAATGTAACTCTACTCTAGTTCAATGACAGTAACGATAGTAACAACGGACGAAAAAGGAGAAAAGAGGAGGTGTCCCTAATTTTGTCTCAAGTTAAATAAACGTGTCTTTGTACAGAATGCGCTTACAATGAATTTACATAAGCTAAACGCACGCAACTTAAAACTAAACGCTCGCAACTTAAAGCTAAGACGCACGCATCCCACGATGTCCCTGCGATATCCCTCGTCGTCCATCGGTGGGGGGCCAATAGTTTACTTATCAACTAATTGTACCTACAGTTCAGTTTAGATCGTGAAATAGAGAATGAATAGAAATTTTCACGGTCTAAACTAAACTGTAGGTTGCGTAGTTCTTAGCTTGATATCGTTTCACAAACTTTAATGTTTGTAAAACGATATCAATTACCAAGACCCACCACGTAGAGGTGACTACGCACGGGTCTCATTATAAACTCAGTACTGTTTCATATATTTCTCACAAAGGTCTCAACTTGTATTCAGTTTAAGTAAATTGTTAGAAAGAGGAATGGTATTCGTAAAATAAGGCATAATTGTTTGATCGATCTAAGGATTAATTTAAGATATTGAAGAAATATTCGTGTTTGACTAATTAATAGTTAAGGACTAAATTATTTTCCAAATTATAGATTCAAAGTGAAATTCTGAATAGCAATATTATTATTGGACTAATATTATCTATGTATATATGTATATATAACGTGCATCACGGTAATTGTTAAAGAAGGATAACTAATAAAGTATATCTTGTACGACTATGATACAAGTCATGGAAATTAAACTCGTATTCAGGTTCAAATAATCACGATCAAATATTATCCCAACAGGAAAGAAATCAAACCATGTAACCTACCAATCGTTGAATTGAAAATTGTAGATTAAGTTTTGGTTGCAGACATATTATTTAAAATTTTTCTGGTAAATTGTAGTCCTTCTGGACACGACGGAAGTTTAATTGGTAATGAGCCTCCGTATCGTTCAAGGTTAATATATATTTCGGTGATCAGTAATCCAAAACAGTTGATAATTTTTTTCAAACTTCTAAATTTGGTCGATGTGTACACGACAAAAGTTCAATTCCTAATGAGCTCTTGTCTCCGTATCGATCGACATTAATCTGATCTTTCGGTCGTTAATGATGCGATGCAGATAATGAAAACTTCTTAGAAATGTATTAGTGACGCGATTACTACAAATGATTAATTAAAAATTTTAAATAGAACTTAGAAATGTTATAGAAGAGAATTTATTGTTTAATTGTTACAAATAAATTATTTGAAATATTAGATAATGTTTAAACAAGTAAAATATTCAGAAATATTATTTAAAACTAACTCGTAAATTTTGATCGATGTGCACACGACGGAAGTTCAATTGGTAATGAGCTGAAGGTTAGTCTAATGTTCCGATCGTTAGTTACCCGGAACTGTTGATAATTTTTTTCAAACTTCTAAAATTTGGTCGATATGTACACAATGGAAATTTAATTGGTAATGAGTCTCCGTACCGTTCAAGGGTAATGTATATCTCGGTGATCAGTGATCCAAAACAGTTGATAATTTTTTTCAAACTTCTAAATTTGATCGATGTGCCCACGACAAAAATTCAATTCGTAATGAGCTCTTGTCTCCGTATCGATCAACATTAATTTGATCTTTCGGTCGTTAATGATGCGATACAGATAATGAAAATTTCTTAGAAATGTATTAGTGACGCGATTACTACAAATGATTAATTAAAAATTTTAAATAGAACTTAGAAATGTTATAGAAGAGAATTTATTGTTTAATTGTTACAAATAAATTATTTGAAATATTAGATAATGTTTAAACAAGTAAAATATTCAGAAATATTATTTAAAACTAACTCGTAAATTTTGATCGATGTGCACACGACGGAAGTTCAATTGGTAATGAGCTGAAGGTTAGTCTAATGTTCCGATCGTTAGTTACCCGGAACTGTTGATAATTTTTTTCAAACTTCTAAAATTTGGTCGATATGTACACAATGGAAATTTAATTGGTAATGAGTCTCCGTACTGTTCAAGGGTAATGTATATTTCGGTGATCAGTGATCCAAAACAGTTGATAATTTTTTTCAAACTTCTAAATTTGATCGATGTGCCCACGACAAAATTTCAATTCGTAATGAGCTCTTGTCTCCGTATCGATCGACATTAATTTGATCTTTCGGTCGTTAATGATGCGATACAGATAATGAAAATTTCTTAGAAATGTATTAGTGACGCGATTACTACAAACGATTAATTAAAAATTTTAAATAGAACTTAGAAATGTTATAGAAGAGAATTTATTGTTTAATTGTTACAAATAAATTATTTGAAATATTAGATAATGTTTAAACAAGTAGAATATTCAGAAATATTATTTAAAAACTCACTCGTAAATTTTGGTCGATGTGCACACGAAGGAAGTTCAATTGGTAATGAGCTGAAGGTTAATCTAATGTTCCGATCGTCAGTGACCCGGAACTGTTGATAATTTTTTTTTTTTAGTTTTTCGAAACTTTTCTACTACTTTTTCTATTACACTAATCAATAGTTTTTAGATTTCTATCGCAAGGTTATACCTTCACAATAATTTGTTAATTTTTTTTTATCTATAACTGGCTAAAACTAAATTTACACTTTCATGATATTAATTTTTAAGTTACAACAGCATTGATGTATATTAAATAGAAATTTATGTAGAGAAAAGTCAAAAATCGAGTTGAGCAATGATCGTCGCTTCAGAATAACATATAACCGCAACATATAAAAATTTTCACTCGTTTCTTGTTTCAAATTGCAAGGAACATATGTATTATGTAACTATCTCTTCCGTTATTATAAATAATGTAATTTAATTATTATAAATGGATTGTTCAAACTATGAAATAATGCTTGGAATAATCACTGATTGAATTGCTATAAATAAATAGTTAAATTTGATAAATAATATACAAAAATATCATCGATATGCATTATTTTACAATTTGAATAATTTATTTGAAACAATTAAATTCTCAATAATTAAATTATTTTATTTCTACAATATTCCTAGACACTATTTTATAATTTTCACAATTTTTATATTTTTAAATACGATTAAACGATTAAATTAATTATTTCATTCAATAAGTCAACGTCATTTCTCTTAAGTACATTGTTCAAGGTTCTTATAAATTATTAGTTAAATATTTTAAATAAAACTTAGAAATATTACAGAAGAGAATTTATTGTTTAATTGTTACAAATAAATTATTGGAAATATTAGATAATGTTTAAACAATTAGAATATTCAGAAATATTATTTAAAAATTCACTTCGAATGTTTAGTCGATGTAGACACGATGAAGGTTCAACTTATAATGACCTTTTTCGCTGCTCAACCATCAGGTAAAGGTAAAATCAGCGATGCACAACACATGGTAATCTTTGTCAATACTTCCAAAAACACTATTTCTTTTACAGTAATCAATAGTTTTGCAGTTTTCATGTTTTATTTAGTTAAAATTTTTCAATTTTACAGTTTTATTGTTTTATAAATAAATACTGTAATTTTAGGAGTGTGCGAGAACTCGAAAATATCGGGAACCCGAAAATTACAAAATTCCAAGGAATGCGTGGAATATTAGAAAAAAATGTATCGAACAACCGAAGTTAGGGGAAGTGTGAATTCAGTGATTGAATATTGCTCGCATTCTGTGTAAAATTAAAACCTACCCACGGTGTCATAGTAGCGAAAAAATACAGTTATTATACCACGAAACTTTCTAATTAATAATTCTTATATAAATAAAAATTCCGTATAATTATAAAAAATAAAATAAATAAAAATTCCAATAATTTTCATCTTTTTACACACGATTATCATCTCAATTGTAAACCGTGTTTGCAAACAGTGAAATTATTCCCTAAAATATTCCGCTGAGGAAATGTTAATTCTTCGAAATAAGTTTTTCTTTTGTGTAAAATATCTTTTCTGAGATTTGTAAGACCTCCATACATATTGGAGGTCTTACAAATCACGTTCCAAGAAATTAGACAAACGGATGGATAATAGATAAACGAATGAAGAACGAACCTGAAAGTAATAAAAGCGACGAGGTGTATCATCGTATTTAACAAATCAAAATTCCGCATCGTTACTGTCAGAATTGCACTGACCTATTATTGATTCCTGGGCATTCAGTCGCGATTCACTCATGAAAATTATAGCGTTATTTATGTCGCAGATGAAATTACAGCGAAAAGTCATGCATAATTATACGCGTTCTGTGCAAATAACCGCAATGTCAGCATATTATTATTGCCAATCATGAATACTCATTACGAGAAACATACCTTCGGGAAATGTCTGAATTCACTCGAAATTTAACTTGTAAACTGTTTGCAACATAAATGATAGTATTAATTATCAATGCTCTGAAATTTACTTAGTCATTGCCGATCTTTTTTGCTTGTTCTGTTCATCTTCATCGTCTTCCTGTTCATTGTCATTTTTGATACACTGGGACTCTTGTCAATATTCATTTACAACAATCTTATTGAATCAATTGCTTTTTAATATGTTAAAAGACTTAATGCTATAAAAATAGATTTGATTTATTTAATCTACATATTTTTTTAAGATATTTTTTATGTATATATTTTGCATGTTATTCGTTCATCAATCGAACTTTTTTGCTATTTTAAATTTCGCCACTTATTTACTTCGCCACTTCGTATGTAAAAAAGTACGAGTTAAAGTTAATTAAATCAATAAAATTTATATTTCTGTTGAAACTGCAATGGGTGTTCTTAAGCAGTAATCTTTTGGAAATCGAAATGTTGGAATGTTTAGTACGCAACGTACAGGTAATCGATAATGCTTAAAATAATTTATTTAATAAAGATCCAAAGAGGAATAACATATCTCATATCGAATGTATCAAAACACGAATACATGTACATATGTGTGTGTTTAAAAATGAATGCATTTTTCATTTGTATATATTTCTCATTCGGTATTAAACTTTTAGACTTTTGGCAATTTTAAGCACTCAGAAGGTTAATAAAAATTACTATAACAAACAGCTAACATCACGAAGTTATAGTATTACGTACACTCTTCTACTTCATTATGTCTTCAGAGGTTTATTTTGACTCTGTATTTTACGGAACAGTTATTGATTATCACAAAGTGAGGACAATCGCGAAAAATAGTATTACGAAACACGAAATTGTTAAAGCTAGCTGAATAATGGACTCGTCCTCGATCAAAAGTGGAAATATCTATTGCTTGCACGCGGGAACAGTTCCCCTAGTCCACGGACTATTTTCGAAAATTGAATAGCGATAGAATTGTTATAACGACAAAAGCAGAGAAGGGGATAGAACAAAAGGCGTGCAGGCTTTTACATACTGCAATCACGCGTGCACGAGAAAAGAATTCGATCAATCGTTGCATTTGATATGAAACCGATGGCACTGAATAGGTTAAAGAGAGTTATAGTCCATCGGATTTTTCTAACTAAAAGACATCTGAATAGTATTATTATATACGCTTTAATAAGTCTTTTCAATTACTTTTGTGTGTGTGTGTGTTTTATACGATGAATTGCTTTTTAAAAAAATATTTTTGTTCACTGAGCATCGGACAAAATACTGTACGCTATTGGACAATAGAAATCTCCTTTTTATTCACGTTTTTATTGATATTTACGTATTATCTCGTTTTGAATCGTTAGAAAACATATAGGCAACAGTATGGACATTCAAAAAAGAGATTTGTAGAATTTGGAAATTGTATTGGAGAAACAAATTACAGCGAAAGAAATTTGTTGCAGTGAGAGCAATGACGAAAATTTAATTCAATGCTCGAAACGGAAGTAAAAAGTATTTCGAGGCAGTCTTACATTTGATGACTTGCAATTAATCTTGGTATGACTAACTATTCAATCATGTACATACATCAATTATGTTAATTTAATTCAAATATCATAACAATGTTCGTTATTTCATTGATTTAGTTTGACTTTTATTGTTTTCAATTTTTAATGTTAGTTTCATTATTCAATTGTTATTATTTTCACAGTATTGTGCTTTTTACTCGTCAAAACCTGAAGTATCTGCTTAGAGATTAGGGATTAGCTTATGGCAGCTTACACTTTAATATATCATAAGTTACGATGTCAGAGTCACCACGAATTACCATAAATAGATAAAATTGTATGACCATGAATTTATCAAACGATATTGAAACAATTCAGCAAAAAGATATTGAAGTTAGCGCAAACCTACGTATGTTAATTAACAATTACTGTACACGTTGAGAGGATAAGATTATACGGACATGAATTTATCTATTTAAGATATTCAAACAATTTGACAAAAAGATATTAAACATCTTCGCTTCGATGCTACAGTGGCAACAACTGTGTGCAAGAAATGTAGTTTAGAATAATCTTTTACTATTAAAAAAGTAAAATATTTTGAAGATTTTGAATTTTTCTTACAGCGAATATGGCTTTGTTTTTGATACTTTGTCAAAGTATTTATTTAATGGTCACTGCACACCAATTATTTACGATACCGACAAGTAAAATTACGAAAATTGTAAGTTATTGGGAGTGAAATTTGTAATTTTTAATTCTTAATCTTTATTCGCGATTTATAATAATTCTTTCACAACAATTGCGTGTAATTACGAAAGGAAACATAGTCGAATAGCAACAATAATGATCAGAACAATCTGTACAAAATTAGACAATGAAATCAGCCAAACGAGCGAAGAAATTGATCTTTAAATTCAAAATTTAAGAGAAAGATATAATAAAATTTAAAATAACATTTAATTCTATTTGCTTTTATTTTCTTTCTTTTATATACTTTTAATTCTTCTATTTGAATAACATATCTGTTCGTCAGAAGTTGTTGCTCGATCCTATAGTGAGAAAAATATTTAAGAAGCTATGCATGCATCTACGTGATAAATATCGCAGTATAGGCATCGATGGAATCATGTCCTTTATAGCGTGCCAATTCGTGACTAGCCATTAAAACTCCATTCCGATTTCAATTCGCTCTAAATTGTTTGCCGAAGCAATCGTCCTTTCTGCGGCAAACGACAGAAGAAAGAGCACATCTTCGACCGTCAATGCGCCATGGCATTCGATGATAAGGAAATTGATCGATTACGTCAGTAGTGTGAATGGATAACGAATTAAAACGATATCGGAGATCATAAACGCTGTTCGACGAGATATACGCCAGTATGAAATAATCTATTATTGTGCATTAGTTAATCGATCAACAAAATTGTGTTATTTAACTAGATGAAATATGCAATGGGATCAATACACAGGATGTGTCGTAAAATGTGGGGGCCAATGTTGGAAATGGAAACTAAAACAGTGAAGAAAGTTTATATAAATATGCGTCCTGTTTGGCCTTGTTTCGAAGTCATTGCTATTTTTATGTTTCAATAATATGTTTTATGTTTCATGACTTCGTAGGAGCATGCTCAAAATGTTAGTACGCAAACTTACAGTCGTCGTAATCTTTTTTTTAAAAATCCCACCGTAAATGTCGAATGTATTGGTGCAGGTCTTGTTGCATATATGCGCACTTCGAAATACTTCAAATAATGGTAATAAGTATCGTACACACAATTCTTTTCAAATGATCGAAAGAAACACGGAAATATGATAACTATAACTTTGAAAGAAGATCAAATAGGAGATATGAACCGTTCATGTGAATTTTTTCTCTGTCCACTCCGGAAATATTATGACACAATATTGTCAGTGTTTCAAAAGTCGCAATATTCTTGTAAGAAATCCTCACGATCAATATTGACGGTACATATTTCACGAACGACAATATTTAGAACCCTAAAATATTATCAATATAGATACATTGATCGTCTGAACGCTCTCTAAGCATGAAATACGCGTGTATAAATAGGAAACAAAAATTGCGAAAAAATAACACTGTTGTTAACAATGTATGAGGAAGTGCATACAAACGCTTATTGTTTCTTCACAGAGGGATTTCTATGTATTTGTGGGAAATTCAAAAGTGCAGAAAAATGCAGAAATATATAAAATATCCAAAGTAAGGTATTTATTATAATATTTAAAAGGTGAAACAAATTTCCATTCACGTTTTGTTAAATTATATTCAGAAGAATATAAAAATGCATTAAAAATCCATGGTCCAACGATAGAGTAAGCTTGGTACTTAGTATTTACTAAACTGGTCTGAACACGAAGTATTGATATCGCACGAAACTCCTTTAATCCAACTTTTTTTCTTATGGATTCCAGAACGAGAATCTTCTTGTGAAAACGGAGAAAAAAATTGCCGGGTTATTACACGATGTGAAGAGGAGATAAAAAAGTATTTAAAGAATTATAGAAACAATTATAAACATAAGAAGGAATTACGTTGCAAAGAATTATGTTACTTGGGGGTCGATTAAAAGTGGGGTGAAATTTGAATGAAGCTAATTAGACAGGCAAGTAAAAAAGATATTTGAAAGGATTAAAGTATTAAGGTAAAGTGAAAGGATGAGGCTAGTATTGTATGGAGCCAAAATTAACTCGACTATTTGAAGAAGGAAAATGCGAAGGAGGAAGACCGTGAATATTGAAATATTCAGCGTGATAAAGCAGAACATTTTTATTACTTTCTGCGTGATATAAAGATTTCCAGACGTACATACGTGCGTTCTATTCTATCTCTTCTTAATAATAAATTCTTAAAGTCTCTGATAAAAAATGTACATTCTTTAAATAAATTTATATTTAAGCTTGGCTAGTTAGATGATCACTTTAAATGAAACGCGGATGAAAATAATAGCTTTCGATAAATTATCCATCATTGAAAATCTCAATCTTTGTTTAGAGCGAGCCTTGTTTAGACTTCAAATACTACGCAAATTGTGTTAGGTAACAAAATTATTAAATACAAGTCGATAAAATTATTTAATACGGGTCGTTGCGAAAGTCCAAGTATTACGATGTCATGTTCGTTTTCTAACTTTTCTGTCGTATGTTATGCAAACTTAAGACTTTCTGTTCCGAAAATTGTATGCAACATTATATCCAGAATGTACGAAATCTACGTCATTTTTTAAATATGCAGTGCCATGCCTGTTCTATCAATTCTGGAATTTACAAATGTGTGAAACGTTTTGTAATTTAATCCATTTCAGTGTAAATACCACAACATTGGCAAATATCCAGATACTTTTTCAATAACAGTTTGTATATGTCGTAGGCAATAACTCTGTCTGACCAAGTAAAAAAGAATCGTTCAAGACCTTTGCTCGCAAAAATTTTGACATAGAAAACTTTTAATCTACGTTACTCCCACAAAGAAACAAAAATAGCTACAAAAGTGATGCGAAACAGAAGCAAAATTTTTTTCCCACGCGCCCCCTCTCCCTCTCACCTCTCACCCGAAGGCCTTTTCATCGTATTCATTGTATCACGACACGGGACGATACGAACGATTCTTTGAGCAGAAATAATTGGCATGTCGAAACGTTTTTCGCGTCCGGTATGCAACACATTCTCACGAAATGCTCTCTCTTTCTCGAAAAAAAAAAAATTTATTGGACCTTTTTACGGCGACGACATTCCGTCGATTTCGCTAGTCGTCGGAATTTCATTTGGTCGGTCGATTTAACGTGATTTGATTCGAAGCTTACACGGTTTTTCTCTTTGTTCAAATTGGACCCGAGTGGATCGCTTTTCCTTCAATTGCACGCATTATCTGCCGTTTCAAAAGCATCAAACACAAATGCACCGAGAGAGAGAATGGATTTCGAAAAAAAAAAAGAGAGAAGAAAGCGTTTCCAAGCGGAAAGAGAGGAGGTGGGGGGAGGGAAGGGTTGCCAGGTTGGCTAGATCGGCCTCTAAATACAAGAAAAAGAAGAAAAGAAGAAAAAAATGAAAATCACGCTTTCTTTCCCCGCGGATTTCGGGTACAGATCGATGGCGTCGATGAAAAGGGTCTGGCAAATCTCGCGAAAACCGTCCGAAATCTCCCAGTCGAATTTCGCTCCTCTTGGAAAATAGATGGGCTCCATTCGCAACGTCAGTTTTCACTTTGGTCGTGGATTACAAGCGTCTTTCGCCCGAAGAGAGAAAGAGAGAGAGAGAGAGAGAGAGAAGCAATTCGAGGTAGGGACTCTTCCCCTCCCCATGCGAGGTCCCAATTTTCTGATCCAGGATCGCTTTTTCTCGTCGCTCACGGTTCTCCGTCCACAAGCAATCGCTTTGAGAAACGCTCTCTTCTGATAACGATTACCACAGCCACGATGAGAAAACTCGAGGACCATTTTCCGATGGAAGGAAAATAACTCGCTTTTTTCCCCTCTCCTTTTCCTTCTTTCGTTTCTCTCTTCTCTTTTCTTTTTGAATTTTAAAAACAATAAAATGCGCGGTGCATGCATATGCATTTAACGGGTAATTGTTTCATACATATTTCATTCGCACGTCGACCCGGCGCGCTAAAAATCAATTTCCACGGGAGTATGTTAATTCCCACTATACTTAGGAAAGTTTTTAACGCGAATATTGCAACAAACATGGCCGAACAAATAGCTCGTGAATGAGTAAACAAGAATCCAGTGGATTATCGGTAATTGCTGTCGATATTTGCCTTCTTCCAGATAATGTTAAAATGTAATAAAATAATCGGGTTATATACCAGACTGTCCTGTGGATAATGCGATGGCAAAATATATAACTCCCTTGTGTGAGATAATGGAAGTGCATCGCCATTTAATTCGATAAACAGCCAACTAATTGAATCTCCTCGGTAGAAGGGACTCCATTACACGACTTACAGGATAATATTTTAATTAAAGTCGGCTAAATTATTCCTGCTGTAATGAATATCCTGGAGAAAAGTAAACGATGTTTGAACGATGCATGACAAAGCTGCGAGTCGTTATAATTTTATCCTTAACGCGTTCAGTACTGTCATTTAATCATCTCGAGACTATTGGGACAATCTAAGTCCAAACTTTCCATACATCTGCTGGGATACAAACTTTCAGCATGTAACAAATATTTTCGACAGTATTATTTTTAATAAGATTTTAAATTTACTAAATATAATATATACAATACTGGATTTTATTATTTCTAATAAGAATTTAAATTTACTAAATATAGTATTTACAATACTAGGTTTTATTATTTATTACTAAATATCATATTTACAATACTAGAAAGGACCTCCTAGATTTTATTATTTTTAATAAGATTCTAAATTTACTAAATATAACATTTACAATACTAGAAAGGACCTCCGGTGAAAACGAACAAAACCTCGCGTACTCTTCTCTTCGAACATTGAGATCTTCGTCACACATGTGTATATGCGATCTGAAGTGTGGATGATACTTGATACGTCGTGTACAAACCTACATACAAATTCGGATGAGTGTGGTAAATTCTAAATTCCAAAGACGGATGAGACGCTGATAAAACGTGGAACGTTTGACACGAGTTTGTAACGATGTGTGTGCCACGTGACAAATAAAGGAAACATATTTGACGTCGGGGGAAAAAAAAGACTTCACGTCGCGCAATTAGCACTAATTGATTCAAGAACGAGGAGAAAAGATTGCGCGCGAGACGTAGCTCGCGGGTAATGAAACAAAGCGAAACGGAAAGAGAGAGAGAGAGAGAGAACGAAATTCAGCGTACATAAGCCACTCAAACCTGCTTTCCACGCTCGTGGACAGGTTCCTTGATGGCCGTTTCTTTGACAATTAAATGCGATAACACGCTCTGCCGTGTCGAGGAGCGTATGAACCGTCTCGACAAATCCCATTACCCTTTTCTGTACGTTTTCTTCCCACGCAGGTCACAGCCAGACACACGCACCAACGTTCCCCAAGCCCAAGTGTGGAACTTGAATCTCCGCCAGGTGTCATTCCAAACTTCACGTGTTACCTAAACCGCGGTAATCGCTTTTTCAGGGTTTCGAAGACGGAACGCGTTTGAATCGTAAATTCTTTGCCGGGACGCGTTGATGAATTGCCCTAGTTTGCGTGAGAAATGCGCGATTACACGGCCTGTTATGATCTGAACGAGAGAATCCGTTGCCGAAACGACCGTGTTTCAGCCTATAAACTGATCCGGGTCCGACTGAAAATTCATGGACCGCCATTTTGGTTGGCGAGTAGGGGAGGGTAAAAATTGGCGAGCAAACAGAGGCAATTCCAAATAGCCATCAATTTCGCAGGGACTTCAAATAACTATCAATTTCGCGCGTAAGGTCCGCGAGAGGCTGTCTCTGAAATGACAGGGGCAAACTAACTGACCCCGGGGCGGCGGAAAACGGAAATACGAGATAGGTGGTCGCGCAGAGAGTTGCAGAGAAGGGGACAGGAACAAACACGAACGCGACTGACATTACGCGTTCGGTTCATATTTGCTTGCTTTCTCTTCTTGCGAACGTGCTCGCCGCCCCGTATATCATTTCATCGCCGCTGCTGAAAACTCGCGAGCTAGCGACCGATAGAGAGAGAGAGAGAGAGAGAGAGAGAGAGAGTACGTTAAATCGATTTTGCATAAAAGAAATATTTGCTCTGGTTCCTCCTCTGTGCCGTGCGAGACATTTTTCCGGTTTCATTGCGAGAAAACTGGCCTCCCTCCGTTCGAGCAGCGCCATTGAAAGGCTTGTAATCTTTTCGCTCTTCGGATCTTCTTCTTTTTCTTCTTTTTCGTTCTCTCTTTTTTTTTTCATTTTTACATCGGAGGATTTCATTTCGTGGCGTACCCTTTATCTTAAATATACAGGGTAGCGAGGAACACCGGAGAAGCTTCGCGAAAATCCACTTAAAAGTTGGCTGTATTTATCGAAGATTTCATATCATTCTTGATGTTGTTGCAAGAATTAACAGTTACGGTTCAGCCACGTTCAATGAAACACGAAGTTAAATGTAACGCCTTTCTGAAATTTATTCGATACGTTGTGCCTCTCGCCTCTTACAAGATTCCCCACCGAAATAAGAACGACTGTACGTGCGAAACTAGTTTCAAATTCGAATGGACTTTCCGAACCTGGCCGCATTAAAATTTCTTCGCCGAAGGAACTCTTGGGTGGGGAATACTTTCTCGCCGGGAATACCATCGATCGCGAGACGCACGAGTTTCGAATAATCTCGGGGAGCAAGGGAAAAAAAGAAAGAAGGAAAGTAACGGGACAGGTGTATATCTAGTTTGTCTTTGAATTCTCGAAAGGAGATCCGAATCCCTTTTAACTCTTCCTCGCTTCTCCGCGCGCGCGAAACTTCTCTCTCTCTCTCTCTCTTTCTCTCTCTTCGAAAACAAGATCCCGCCTCAGTGTCTACCGTATCAGATCGCTTGCGAGCAAATGAATTTCTTCGATTTCCCTGGAAAGCCGCCGGCAATTCCGCTCTCCTTTTCACTCCTCGTTCCCTCCTCTGTCGTCCTCGTTGCTCCTCTCACAGTTGACCGATGACGTTACGATGACGAAAATATTCCTTCGAGAGGCTTCATTATCGTGAGCTCGCCTGGCGAGACGAACCGAGAGACAGGCTGAAATAGGAGAGAAACGAGACGAAGCAGGGAGAGGGAACGTTATTTAATTAAAGCTATCCAAGACGGAATCGTACCGGAGGATTTCATCGCTGTTTTATTGGTTCTTTGACTCGGTTCGGCCAGTCGGTTCGGAGTCACGTTCTCCTTTTCCCGCTTTTATCGTGCGCGAAATCGATTTCTTGTTAGCTTAATTAAAGATCTCGAGCGTTAATGAGAGATCTGGAGCGAAGGCGCGCTCGAGTTTCGTTGGTGTGAGACATTTTTTGACGAATCTCACGAAACTGCGACTCCATGTGCAAGAATCTCTGCGATTGTACAGAAAAACGCTGCTGGTGTCACTTTCGTTTAAATCCCCTTGCCACCGATACTTCCTCTTAACAATGTATCCAATGTTGCTTTCTTCTTGCAGTATAAATGCGTGTCCCTTTCATCTTGTTCCTCTTTATATTTCGCCTGTAATATTGCACGTACCATCTCTGAAAAAAAAAGTGAAAACGTGTAGTACAATTTCAATCGTTTGAAAATCAAATTAACAGAAATAGAAGAACACTGCTCGGTTAATGTCAAGAATATTTTCCACGGAGAGAATCAACGTCGATCGTCGTTGAATGAAATTAAAAAGAAGAAAAAAAGAATGTCGTACGTCAGAATTACTTCTCGAATTTCGAGAACACCCCGAAATTACATATACAAGAGTAAGAATGAAACCGTGCCCCGTGGAGATTTACACTGACGTTACGAATATAAGAGTAAGAATAAAATCACGTGCCATCGTGGAGATTTATGCTGATGAAATACCGTGGCAAGGGAAATCCCTCGTTCGTTAGAATTCGTTCTTTCGACGGGGAACGAAGCACCGTAGGAATTAACTCCGGTTCGATAAGATAAGGTTCTAACGAGACAAGTTTCCCCGTCGAGTTCTCGATGAAGACCCTGTCGTTGTAAAAGAAATGAATTAGCAGCGACGCTCCGTTTCCACGTCGTAACGCACGTTCTTCCCTCTCCAACGTGGAGAACGAACATTGAACGTTATCGTAGGTCGGCAACGATAACGCCGGCAGAAACGAGATTCGTTTTGAGTCGCCGGTGAGTTCTCCGGTTCTCAGGCTGCGTTATTTGGAGACGTGCATACCTGTTGCTGCGTAAAGCGCATGCATAATCGGCCCACAATGCATATATTTCATGCGAAACGAATTTCATATACCTCGCTCGAGCTGTTTCGCGACAACCTTCAAACTGACAGACTTTCCTGATAAACTCGAATCTTAGGACGTCTCGTGTGTACACCACGGGGCAAAAAAAAAAAGGCACACTCTATACATTTTCTTATATCACGTACTGTTAATTGTAAGAATAAGTATAGAAATTGGCGAAGTAGTCATATTTACATCTATTAATTGTAATTGAACATCTATATTTATATTTATTATATTATACATCTATAATAAATATAAATGTTTATATTCAATATATTTATGTCTATATTGTAATTGAACATCTATTTCTGATGAAACAGACGAATCTGATGGCCTACAAATCGTCAAATGTATTTATTTATACACGTTGATAAAAGCACTACAAAAGAATGCATGTCAGAAACATTTTATATCATTTGTTTAGTAAAAAAGAATTTAATAATTTTTAGAGCGTGCTACGTTTCTGTCCCAGAGTGTATGTTTCGTAGTACGTGGCTAACGTCATGTTCAGGATGTTACCGAAATGATAATGTTCGATCTAGACGCGTAGTCGAACTACAGATAAGAAATCGTGCATCAATAATTATCTCCCGTTTCTAAGTCACATCCTATCACGAACCATTGTAATTCAGCACAACCTTTAAACTCGCGTCAATAATTCTTAATTACGCTATCTTGTATACTCCTGCCTTAATTAAGGTAGAGACACGTTATCGTGCTATCACGTCACGTGAAATTACGTGCTATCACGTTTTATGCGATAGCATGTGATATCACGGGTGAGATTTATACGTGTATAGCGTTATACGTTAGAAACCACCTATTAATACACGCTCCCCTGTTAATAATGGAGCGCGAAGCCTCGAGCAGTTTGAACCAATTGAAAGGAAGTTGTAGAAAGTCTTGCAACACTTCCGACCTCGGAATGAAACATAGATCGTAGATCAACTTGGAAATGAAACACGAAGTAAATGCGAAGAAGGAAGCGTCTGAAGCGTTTATTTGAAACATCCCAATAGACATCACGTGTGTATTATTTCACGGTGGCTATAAACGAATGAAACGTTAATACTCTCTCTAGGATATTTCTTTTTTACTAACACTAACACATTGGTTGGGAATAATCTCGATTTCCGCATTATAAAAGCAGTTACTATATTAGAGGCTTTTTCCCCCTTTCAATTGTGTGAAAATACTTCCACAAAAACTTTATACTTTTATTTTGTCAAAGTCGATAATCGACATTTCGACATGTCCCTCTGTCAAGTGAAATTACATCGGAACAGTTGACACTGCAACTACGATGTGAAAATACAATAATTGAAACGAACGAACCGATACGACTGTGTTTCCGTCTAAACAGAAATCAATGCTAATTTCCAAGTGTCCTTTCAGCCATTGTAAAAGAGAAGAATAATCTGAAATCCGTCATATCTCGACGTGCTTGGTAACGCGGACGTTGAATCGATCGTCTAGAAATCATCTGAAAAGTTCAGCTTGATCCACCTCGACGTTAAAAATTGCCGCGGGCAATTGCGTTGCGAGGAACCCGATCGTCATACAGAAAACACAGGTATAAATATTGAATTCATGATAGAGGTAGACAAGAGGAAAATGAACGGAAGAAGGGGGCGGGGTGGGGGGCACGGTAAAGGGATTTACGATTCATTTATCCACCGGAAGACGAAACGAAATTGCGAGAGGCGGAACGAAGCCAAGCGAGGGAAGGCAATACTAAGTAAATCGGACGTCGCCAGTTCGTTTCGAGTTTCATGGCGAATCGCCAATGAAATCGAATCACCGTACTCGATCATACGTTCGAAAACGAGGCTACGAGCTCTCCTCTAATAGCCACTCACGGCAACAGTTCATTCTGTCGTTGCACATGGATCGCGTTGCAAATCGCTGGATTACGGTCCATCCTCGCTAACAATAACGGATTCGTGGCGATAATGATTAAGGCCACTTACAATACCTTTCGATGTCGTTTGTATTTCTAGTAAAATTTCAAAGGCCCGAGTATAACTTGACAAGAATTATTAAAGCGTACACATACGCATCTCCGTGATAGCGTGAATTAATTGATACATTTCGATTTCGTCGAATAAGCATTTTCTAATTTATAATCTTCCGTGTTCTTTTCTTTCTCTCGAAGTGTCAACATAATGTTTTCAACGTTAATTTGTACAATATAAAATGTATCGACTTGTCCCTGGTCTTTTAAATAACTGTCATCTTTAAAAGAAACGAGGAAAGAAACGCGCATATTTATGAAAATAATAAGATTCTAATTTATATTTCACACATGACGAAACGTTAAAAGCAACGTTATTATTGTTCTATCAGTCTGCTTTGATCCAATGCACAATGCACTTACGAAACCATCTATTGTTCGACGATTAACTAATATTAAGAGCGTTCCTTGTCGGAGATCAAGAAAGAAAAATGAGATCAGAATCCATTCCATTCACTCTGGTATAACCTTTTGCTCATAAATTCTCACATTCGAGAAAATTACCAAGCTATTTTATGTCTACACGTGTAATAAAAAATATATCAAAATATTATAGTACATATCTGTGAATTATGCCAAAGCAAAATTTAATTATAAATTAATTGCTTCTCAGCGCTTGTGACATTCTAACGGAGTCTGAATAACAGGAACGAAATTTTTGTCGAATTTAATGTAAAACACCGGAGAGGATTTCGTGGAACGATTAATTAAAAGTTATTGTTGTTTCAGAATGAATGTTGAACGAGTACGCGTAAAGATTATTACTCGTTCTTTCCCCCTGTCTCCTTATCTTTTATTTCTCTTTATCCTTTAATCAAACGGACTAATATTTACGAATTCGATGAATTCGAGCCGTTTCTATTTGACACGAGCTATGAGAAACCAGAGTGGGATCAGTAAATTGATTCTGAAACAGGATGCGACTACAAGTACGAGAAAGTCAATTTACAATTGACAAATTTGAACAATGCTTGAAATTAAATTTTCCCATCGTTTTGTAAAATTAAATTCTTCCTGGTGGAAATGGATAACGGCAATTGCAGCGTAACTTATTCGAAATGTAATAAAATTCAGGGATCAAAAATAATGGTTATTTTCCGAGGATTTTCATGAAAAATATCGGTACGTAACAGAGACTTATTTATTATTCAAAGCATTAGTCACAAAATGTGAAGAAAGTTTTTCAAACGTTCTGATTATAAATAACCATGACGAATGGTCAAAATCTCCTTCTGTTGCTGATAATCACTGTCACCGAGCAGCCATTACCATCTCATCGTTTATAATAATTATCAATAAAGGTAATTTACTTCGCAACCGTTATGAGCGAAGGAAGAAATTATATGCCAGGAATAATAGTAATAATAATAATAATAATAATAATAATAATAATAATAATAACAATAATCGTAGAGTTAACATAAACCTCGCTGAAATTGATGAAAAAAAAGAAATCGAAATCGAGTTACCCTCATTGATAATTGAAGTTATGTTATGAATAATCGAAATAAATCTCCCTCGGCAATAATCACCGACAACGAAAACGATTGTCGGTTGAAAAATAATAATCGTTGTTTATAGCCCCGAAACATTCTGCTCGAAAAAGTAATTGTCATTCCATGACTTTTTTTACACTTTGGTCATAATCAATATTTCGTGTGCGTGCAAGCTGAAACCGACACGCGTGGTTGTAAAGATTAAAATTTTTTTAATACCGATGAATAAAATAATCCTGAAACGAACCTATGTGAATTGAAACGACAAAAATTACTAGCACACTAATACAATCTTTCCGTCACAGTTTTTCTATTACACGAATGATTTGATAATTCTTACACTTCTGTTACAATCCTCACAATATTTATTTTTTACAATAGAAAGTATAGAAATTCATTTTCACCGGCTAAAAATTAAATTTACTCTACTGTGATATCTTTCCGAACCGAAACTACATTTGCACAGTTAACACTTAACTTGTAACTCTGTTGACATATACTGAATGCTAATTTACGAGGCCGTTTTAATTTGCATAAAAAATAACTGTATTACAATCAAAAATTAAGTTGATCGTCTCTTAAGAATGCAAATGACAGAGCGTTCACGTTCTGTTCAATAAAAATAATCCTCGGTGCAGACGTAACAACGTTTATTCATATTTTCTGATATTAATTCCAATTGGTGGTGCGAAACCTGTCTAAATCGATGTGACAGGATGTGACACGAAAATAGTAGGGAGGTTAGGCGAAACACGAAAAAGCATTGGATATCCGGTGTTAGTCTATCCTAGTTAGTCAATGGTAACAGCGAAGGCAATTGGAATTGTATAATTAACGTTATCTCGCAAAGACCTTCACAAAAGTGTAAAACGGAAATGGAATCTAAAACAGTGTTTAGAATTAGACAGTTTAATGCTGCAATTACCTGGCAACGCATTTCTAAGCAAGAAGCGTCGTTGCAGCAGAATTGCATTCTAAATGCCGCGTTGTAAGTCGCAAGAAAACACAGAGGTACGTGTACGAACACAGCTACAACCGACCTAGCGATGTTTTACATTTTGAGTAAGAACTGTGTTTGTTAATTACCCGGCGAGCTAGAAACTTGAGCCAACTGCGAAAAATTGGAATGCGCGCAGTGTTTGCCGTGAAGAACATTCGAGCTGGTCGTTCCACCGGTTATTTCGATCGTTAACCTTTTGTTTTTCAAAATGGAAGAGAAGGTCCTGATGAAAAATTGAACGTACCGAAGAATTGTTGTAGGAAAAAACGAAAAAATTGCCTGGAGGTTATCGTGTCGTGGAAATGTGAAATCTTTTCTCTTTTAAATGAGGAATAATTCATTGAAATTCCTCGAAATTATGAAACCACAAATTTTCTTCTATCCTCCTGATTATTCCAATTGAATAAAATAATGAATAACAAATATAAATAAAATTCTCCACGGTAAGGATAAATTCATTCGTGCAATCCACTGCTACGAATAAAAACATTAAAAAAGAAAACCGATCGATCCTAGATTTTCATCGTGATTGACATGATCTCGTACGATTCGTCGCGGGTGGTAGATCACGAATATAACATTACGCACTACCGCCAATTTTCCTTCACGACTGGAAACACATAAAAAGAAAAGAATACCTTCGCTCAAACTCAACACGCTGCAAGATCTGTTATAGCACGCTATCAAAAGCATTCATTACGAGAAACTTCCACGTTTCACTGTCTCCAGATTCAGATAAAAAAATTTCCATATTCGGCCACAAAAGAATTGTTCGACTGAGCTGAATTAGAAACGAGAGCGAAACGGCCAGTTCAAGCTGGACAGTATAGAGCATAAATTCGCGAGAGAGAGAGAGAGAGAGAGAGAGAGAGAGAGAGATTCGCTTCAACAGGGAGATAGCAACGTGTGTAGCCAGCGCATTCATCGGGGAAGGTAGCTTTGCAAGCAGCACGCGCATTCACCGGAATGCCTGTAAAATGCTCGATAAGTAGCTGCTTGCTGCTCTTTAGCGAAACAGAACGCGGTGAACGATAATGGCTGACTTTGCCGGGATTACTCCTTTGGAAGCGTTGTAATGGACACTGATCAGTTAAGCCTGCTAGCATCCGATTATGCGAGACTTAATGCGTCGACGAACGGCGGCTTCCCCCGAAGGAGAACGAGCACGGGTAATGATCGAAACGAGGAAACGGCATTCACGTGGCCTCTGTTGAACTTAATTTGCACTTTGATGAGGACGAAGTTTGCATTCCCCTCGCCGGTGTGTTGAAATCGTTTTGTATCGAAGCGATCCGTGTACGTTGCATTAATCGAAAGATTTTTAACTCGACGACGAACTAGACTTCGAAAGAATTGCACGTCCTCCCCTTTAACGTTCTGCTTTAACAGCCGAGACCGAACCTCGTTGTTGAATTTAATACGTACGCTGCAGATTTTAATTGCACAGCATGCGCACAATATGAAAAAAAATATGTAGAATATTCGATACGCGAAACAAATATTTTATTTAAGTTTTAGTCTTTCTTTTTGTTACGTTTCATTCTGTAATATTTAATAATTGATAGTAACATTTTTGTAATGTTTAACGTAACTACAAAATTTAAAGCAAATTTTTTTAGAAGGTTAGCTCTTTCAATTGAGTTCTTCAAAGTATGAATTTCTATATATAATTTATATCGAAAATTATATCGAATTCATATCGAAAATTAAGGAACTTGAAAACGAATATTATTTCCAACTCTGACAGAATATTTTATTATCAAAAATGTTGAAAATACGTATATGTTAAAAATACGTGTATAATTCAGGAAAAATGTATCATATTCGAGCGCGATATTTTAGTAGAAAACATTCAGTGTAAGAATTTCTTTATTAGAGACAGAGAGATTTTTATCGAGACAAAAATCAAAAATCGTTAAACAATTTTCGATCTGTGATTCGGT
Organism: Tetragonisca angustula; assembly: GCA_036937485.2. Lineage (NCBI taxonomy): Eukaryota > Metazoa > Arthropoda > Insecta > Hymenoptera > Apidae > Tetragonisca > Tetragonisca angustula. The sequence continues at coordinate 2,125,830 of JAWNGG020000001.1, forward strand.
ATCGCTGCTTCACGCATATGTCAATTTCCTTCGCATTTTCTAGCCGCTTCAACAACGAGATTCTTCGTTGCACAGCATTGTACGCTGTCACACAGATTTAAATTTAAATGGAAAAGTCTGAACGTGGCGTCGTTCGTCTCGGTTTTTCAAACGACTCGTTCGCGAAACGCCTACGATTTTGTGGGGAACGTACGAGATATGCCATTCGAAGAATCCCACCCGTTAGATGAACTGCAATTTGATAAATTAGAGTACACAGCGAATTTGTATTTTCGAGAATATAACAAAGAAAATGGCGCCTTGGTAAAAGAAGCTATTTTATGTACCAAATAATGTGAATTGTACGAAACATTCCATTTCGTACCATTCCATTTTATATTTCAAATTATGTGCGGTTTCATGTGTCACATTTGTAAATGCATAAAAATCCATAGTGATTAGGATTTCTAGGATGCATATGAAACATCTTTCATTTCGTTTCACAATCTTTTAATACACAAGTTAATTAAAACAGAATGCGGATGGAAAATGTTGCAACAACTACGTTCCAAGAATTTTTCAATTTCGAAATTAATAATTTTCATAAATCTGGAATTTACGTTTCTGGCAAAAGTGTGCTGAATCGCGTAGGACGACCTGATTAAATATCCGTGCATGATGTTTTGAAAAAGCTACGCACGATCAAAGTTGTAATATTTGGAGAACGATATTTCACGTGCATCGACCGATATTTTCAATTTAATATTACGTGACGAAGGCGATCGTTACTAAAACAACGATATTTCGATTGAAATTCCTGCAGCATTCGGAAGGACGGAACAAGAAAAAGCTGAATAATACGCGAAAGAGAGGGATTCGTCGTTGATAATCTCGAAAGTAATAAAGAGACTATGAGCGAAAATATTTTTTCATAAAAGTTTTTCATCACCGACGATAACCAAGTTGGTTTATTTACTTTTTTATTTTCTCAGAAATCGAAATAAACAATTATTTTTTACTTTCGAGAAAATATTCTGCTTAGACTTATATCTGTTGCTGTGAAATTTTCATCGAAAGAAACGTTACAACTTCTTTAGAAGAATATTTTCATGGAACAGATATTTTAAAATCCATATAATAAAAAATTCCATCAATTCCGACAAGTTATTTGGAATTGTTCATGAAAAATTCCACAAGATAAATAAAAATACCAAACTATTGGATATTAATTTTATATTTACCAATGTAATGTCGTATTTATTGAAAGTTCAAAGTGTACTGCAACGCAATAACAAACCAACTAACCAATAATAATCACAATATTACATTACAAAACACAGATGTTACATCACAAAATATCATGTTCATCCTTAATCAAAGAGAAACGTAAACAAGCTTCGAACTGTGAATTATCTATATAAATATTTTACAAATAAATAACGTATTCAGTGCGTGAATTTAACTGCAACAACTATTGTTCAGTACTATTTATTGAATGACTGAAAACTTTATTAACATTAACGAACAATTTTTATTTTCACGTTTTCGCGCAAATTTTATTCGAACTGAGAACTTTTCTCTGTCTGTTCTCATTGGAACTTGCACTGTGAGAACGTTTTTTAAACAAGTTGCACGGTCCATCTTTTAGACAGAAGCTATTAAAAGGTTCTACAACTTTCTCGATCCCTGTTTAAAATTCCAAAACATTGAACAGGAGAAAATAGAGAGATGAAAGGAGCGATGAAGATGGAAGAAGAGAAAGTGACGGGCAAAAAAAAGTTCAAAATTTACATTTGTCTACAAAGTGTATACTCGTTGACAAATACTTGGATATTTCTAAATATAAAGAATACGTTTGAAGTTTTACGTATCTGCTCTTATCCCAAGCAACGATATATCTCGATGCATGAATTTAAATATTTTTAAATACTATCAATTTAAATACCTCCGGAATACTGATACGAGTGATCGACAGATCCCGAAAGGATCACTATATGATACTGATGAAAAAAAAGTATTGATTAACGATAAAAGATATATTCTATTTATTACGGAAAAATCGCTTTTATATAAAAGGCAAAAAGAAAGAATTACATTATACCTGTTCATCGTTCTCGTTCAATATAACTCCACTTCGCGAAATTATAGATTATTTCGTTGCTCTTTAAACAATCCTCCATCCGCCGTTATGTTGACACATCCCCAGACACTCGTGTTCAACTGGTCGGTTGGATTCAGTAAACTACACATCATTTCGTAAAATTGTTTAACATCGCCTTTGTGAGAAAATGCTCTCGCGAAGCTTTGTCCCTTTTGGCGCCCGATTGCACCGCGAGCCTTTCAACGATCGCAAACGGTTTTTCGGCAGTTTCAAAAGCTCCGCGACTGTTCGCAACAGATTCATCCCGCTGAGAGACGGTTATTTCTAAAAAGCGGAAAGTTATCCTCGCGGAAAATGCTGGGAGAGGGGAAGAAGGGGGGGGGGAGTCACGTTAATGATTTATTATTCCACGGCGGAGCGTTTCGAACCGATTTTCGAACGGAACAACGTTTCCGGTAACAATCTGCGATCAAAAGCAAAACGGTAACGAGCTTAAGGAAATCCCGTGTCTCTCGTCTCTCTGAACACGGCGTCACGGGAGGAAGGGTAATGATCCACAGAATGGAGATCGAAGCTATCCCGGACGGAAACTCGGACGGTAAAAGAGGGAGAAGAAATTCAATCGGATCGGGGAACACGGAAAGCTCCCCGACTCGTATCATTAATGGCTAGCTTCGCAACGAGCGACGCAACTTGGCTGACCTGAAAACCTCGGACTCGATGGGAGGGTAGGGAGGAAAGGGGGGAGGGGAGGAGGGAGCGGAAGAAAGATGAAAATCTTTCGAGAATCATATCGCGAGTATCGCGGGAAGGTCTTGGAAACTTCGCGAGGAAACTTCGCGGCGGTCAAACATCAAAAAGATTGGCCCCTCAACAGAGAGACGGGCACATCTATGGAAATCAGGTATCGGGACGCATAACTCGATATCGGATATTCTCTCGTAAGTTTAATTAAATCCACGACCGGCGTAATTAGATTACAAAAGAAACTACGATTGATGAATTTTAACGAACTGTCCATTTCTCTCTCTCTCTCTCTCTCTCTCTCTCTCTCTCTCTCTCTCTCTCTCTCTCTCTCTTTTAGCTTTGATCCTCGGTCCAATTATATCCAATTAACTTGCACGCTGCGTGAGCGAACAACTTTTGACACTCGTTGCAACGTCCGTCATTTTGAAATTTGCATCGATCGCCGAACGATCGTCGACGATCTCAGCGCGAATCGTTGGCGTCGTCGCCGGGAAATCCGGTGGCGAAGGAATTATTAAAGATCGTCGGCCATCGGTGACCCGGATTCCTCGCGGAGGCTAAGGGTCTTTCGCGTTGCCCGGACACCGGGCTAAAGGCGGCCGAAACCTTTCAGCGGCACTGAGAACGTCCCAGGGGTGATTTAAAATCGCTTTGACCGCGTAATAAAACAGCAAGAGCCGGTGGGACCCGACGTCAGAATCAGCCCGAGGGTTGTTTCGCGGGTTCTATTGGCCGATAAAACGGCTCCTGTTTACCGACCTAACACGGTTAAGGACTAAGGAGGACGAAGACACGATGAAATAATGGCAAAATAAAACAGGAGCAAGAGACTCGGATTGCTTTAACCCTTCGTGTCCCAGCGAATCTTGTCCACCAAGTCGATTGTGTGAACCGACTGGAAAAATTGGTAGAAACAGACACGATTCCCCTCGTTGTTCACCGCCGTGTTGTCCAAACGTGATACTGCACCTTTTTCAATTCATTCGATGGAAACTTTATTTACTCGGTGATTTATGCTGATGCCCCGGTGTCGATCGATTTGCAAATTGCTGATTCATTTGGCGCGGCGTTGATTCGATCAATCAACTATTATCCAATTTTTCACACTGCTCGATCATCTGACGGCTCATTATTTCGCTAATTGGCCCACTTGTTCGACCAATAACTGAACCTTTGGTTGTCTTATTTTGCGCTCCACCACCGCTCGGTCCTGCGGACCGATTCACACACACACACACACACACACACACACGCACATGCGCTCGTTTATTGAGAATTCATAAACGAAATTACTTTTCCTCTCTTCCTCCCGCGTTGGTAATTGTCATTTCTGCACGACGTTTCTTTTTCTGTTTTTTTCTTTTTTTTTTTTTCTTGATTTTTGACTCCGGGTAATTTCACGGTTGATTAAAAAGTAGAGAGAACGCTGTGATTAAAAATCACAGAACTGAACGATTAGAAATCCTCCTTCAATTATATCACTCCCTCCTCTTCCCGCCACCCTCCTCTTCAATCGATCCTTTATTCATTTACTTAATTAACGCCTGTGTCCGACCAATTTCTCCATCGCTATAACGCATTCGCCGAGTCGAGTCATTGTTCACTGGCTCTTTTGTCGTTGTTCGTTCGTTCCTCGGGACGGAGGGGTGAGGGAGGAGGGGGGGGGTGACAAAAATTGCAATCGAATTCACGGTTGCCGAATCGAACGGTGCCCGGTGAACTTTTTGAATTCGCATTGACTCGGGAAACGAGCCGTAGGCTCTCGCGCGTAGCAGCGAGAACTAGGGAAGGGAAACCAGAAGCGCCGGGCGTAATTAACAATCGATAATGCAAACACGGAACGACGAAGGTATTGTCACGCGGCGATTATGCGCGCGGAGCGCGCGCGCTACCCCGGAGATTAAAATATGATGAATTAATTATAATGAATTGAATTAGATGGCGCGGCAATTATCGCCCCGAAATGAACTGCCGACCAGTGTCTGTTCGCCTTTTGAAAGGACCATGGTGTTCGGCGCATTCCAGAGCCAGCACGCCACGCGCATACTCGTACACCGTGATTAGAAAATCATCAAATTATCCAAAATTTATCGAACGCTGGCAGAACAGAAGGCTGGCTTCGAACAAAATAATTCTTGCAACATTGCGATAACTTTCCAACCTCGCGTTCCCCAATTTTCATCGGACCCGATGACGTTCAAATTTTTTCCGATCTCATAACTTCTGATACTGCACAAATAATAACAGCTGAACAATTGATACGATCCTTTTGTCAAACATACTCCGCACCCGTGTTCACAGAGCTTTTCGCTAATCCTTAATTAATCGTGAGCAAGCACGAAAATTTCATTGCGGCAACAATTTTAATTAACATCTTCGTGCGTATATTTTTTCGAAAACTCTGATAGCAAATGACCGAGACAAGAAGACATTTCCAGAGATAATCCTCGGGAAATGGTGAAAATATACGGACGAGGGCGAGAGAATTTCACGGGCAACCGCGGCACGACAACCGGCGTCATTTGGAAAAGGGAAGATGCTCGGCAGATAATGCGTTAACGTGCGGCGGCGAGTAGCTCGGGCGGATCGCCGCGGCATTCAGCGACAATTGCATCGGCTGTTCATGCAGCCTTGTTGAACTTACGGCGCTGTTACGAAGGCAACAGGAAAAGCTCCTTCCCTCCGGCATCGTCGGTATTAGCCAAACGCTCCGCCAGACGAATACACCTTACTTACACTGTGTAACTTCCCCATGGCGATTAAGCGGACGACCTATCGCTGCACGTACCGCGCTTATCGCCGCTATCTATCCAGTTAATGAACAAAGTGAACGCCGGCGCACAATTTCGCGGTGTTCCGCGTGCCGCGAAGATTTTTAATTCGTCCTCGGGGCATCGAGGCGCTTCGAACCATCCACTTGCTTGTCTTCTTCAACGTTTTCACAAGGGAAATAAGAAACCGACGGTTTCGGAGAGGAAAGTTTCGGCGGAGGTTTAACGTGGGAGGAAAAAAAGAGAAACGTTTCGAAAGTTCGAAAGACTCGGGCGTCGAGTAATTAGAAAAAGAGGAGCCGAGAACGGTTTGAAAATTGCACGGGAAATTTGCGTCGTCGTTAAACCCCGATCTCGTTACAAAAGCGTCGCGACGTCTCTTCATTCTCGGAGTACACGTTCGTTGGGCGTTCCGCGGACGAACTCGGGCCGTTTAAGATTGTAACTTTCACTCTCGAGAATTCCGCAACGTCCAGGCTCTACCTGGCGAAACGAACGAGGAACACGCACGTCGTCGCGTGGAGAAACCGTCTATTCCCCGACGAAGCGACGTTACGCTGCGTTTACAACGAATGCTCGTCACCTCCGTGAAATTTGTTGCTTGCACTCGTATCGTTGTGTACGTTAAACGAGCGACGGTGTAACAAACGAGAGCGAATTTGCGAGGGGGAGTGAACGCGGGGTGAGCTAAGACGATTCCACGAATTTTCTGTAACAACGTGACAAAGATGCAGGTTTTGCACGATTGTTGTCGAATTTCGGTGTTGCTTGACTGCACAGGCTGGACAGGAGGACAGGAAATTGGAAACGGAATATTTGAACAAGAGAGTAATTCATTTGTTATTTTGATGATCAGAAAATGTTTTGAATAACTGGAAGGTTATCTGAAGCGTACAGTGTCCCGTGAAAGTTTCAATGGATACGTGGATTTGGAGGATTTCATCGAACGTCAATTGGTTGAAAATAATTACGTCGTCGCGAAATGTCCATTAAGAAAGACAACCGCGCACGGTCTGACCAAACACGGTCCAATACCACTTATACGACTTATACGATTGCTCTACTTATTATTTTATTCCTTTACGCGATCGAACAATATAGTAGGTACGAATATTCAAAATATAGAGCTTTCAATAATATTGAATAACGCGTAAAACAATTTTCTACCTAGGCAAAAATATGAATTTATATAAAAATCTACAGGGTATAATATAATATAATACAATATATATTGTACATTATATAATACAATTATAAAGAGTATTTCATCTTATATTATTATCTTGACTAACGTCGTTATCATCTGCAATGAGAAATTTTAACGAAAAAATAAATAGTTTCAAAGTGTCCATATTTTGATGATATTAACTTTTTCTTCTTTTTTTTTTTTTAATTTTTAGGCGTAATAGTCATATGAAAATCTTAATAGCGATATGGAAATGTTTCCACTTTTCAAAATTGTAACTGTTTTAAATTATCGATATGTTAACTTCAGTAAATCATTTTTCGATATAAAGTGTTTCAGTATTTCTTTACTACCATCGCTCAGTGCATTCCATTTAAAAAAATCACAGTTGATCTTCACAAATCCTTTACGCGTCTTATTCAGAAAAAAAATTTAACAACTTGAGAATGCGTACATCCCGAAGTTGGTCTTTCGTTCTATAATAATGATAACGCTCTAAATTAAAGTGATAATATTAGGCGAGATGGCCTATAACCAATATCACGACAATGAATATTAAGAATATTAAGAAACTTAAGATTATTTAAAAATTGGACGCAAAATCGTGGACGCTTCTGTTCGTAATTTCCTGATTCAATTTTAACAGTGATACACGACATGTGAGTTCGACTTCTTTATCGAACGTATACGACGAGTTCGTGTATGAAGTACATTTTCCAAAGAGCAGCGAAAGAAAACGAACGAGAATCTAGACGTTGAGGACGACAATAGATCGCCTGGCCCGACTCGAGTTTAACCGATTCCATCCTTTTGTCGCCGGTCCATCCCCAGCGAATAATTCCCCGCCGAGGCACGAAACTTTTTGCTTGATTTTAGAAAAAGACCCGGTGGCTTTTTACCGCAGGTCTGTCCGTTTCGCCTTCCACCGAGATCTGAGAATAATTGATCTCGAAAGTCGGGGAAGAGTGGTACAAGGAAATTCCTCATTCGTTACGTACGAATATAAAGAACGAGGGGCGAATTTTTCCCACTTTCCCGCGAAATTTCTTCCCTTTTCCCCGGCAAACCGTAAAACGGTTCCTACAAATTTCATTTCCTTAAACGATTCTACTTTACGAATAAAGGGGAACGAAAGTTCAAAGCGTCTCTGTCACTTTCAATTTATATTTTCCTTCCTTCTCTCCCTCTCCCCCACTCTCTTCTATGGAACCTGCGTCGGAATTTTGACGAGTCAGGCCGGGTCAATTATCGTAGCAACGCGGCCGGAATAAAGAATCTTGGCGAGAACGCACTCAACTGGATGCAAAAATCCTCGAGCTGAGACGCAAGCCCAGGTCGGTGAAGTGCAAAAGTCGGGCTAGTTACGTGCGTTGCAGCAGCTTCTTGAAAAAAAAAAAAAAAAAAAAAAACGGCGGCCCCCGGAGAAGACGAAATGGAATGGCGCTCGTCTGGCCCGGACTCGTTATTTTATTAAGCTTATTCCCCGAGAGTCTTTACTGTCCACTCTTATTTACTTAAGCCGCGGCTCTTTCGCTTGAGGTCCCCCAGTTTCGTTACTCGGCCGCTGTTCGTCCGAATTGCAATCCCTCCTTTTCGAAAAGCTGAACCGACCCGGTTCGTGGTCGAATCTCTCGGGTTTAATCGGGGATCCTTTTTATAAATACAGCAGTACTTCGTTAAAGTAATCAGTGGATCTTGTTTCTTTACGAACGATCCCGCTCGTTCCTCGTTTCGCTCTTCTCGCGATCTATCTCGCCTTGAACGACTTTCTTGCCTCGTTCAGGAACTGTGCATGCGTCCATATTGTCGAAATTTTTGCGAAATTGAAAGACTTGCTCGTCTTACTTTTCAGCTGGGAATTATTCCACGCGTTCTAGCCGACGTTTCAAAAAATTGTTTTCAACGCGTGTGCCTCTTGAGATGCGAATGATCTTAATAAATAATTAAAGATGTAATATATCTGGTGTAGAGATTAATTCTCTGCTCTTGTTGATTCGAACTGAAATATTTTATAACATCGATATTTTTTACATAGAAATCTCTGAACGACAAAATTTTTAAAAAATGGCATCGAATTAATTTCCACGCGTAGTATGCTGCCCTACATTGTCACGATATAACATTTAAATGAGCAACAAGGCAACGCAATACATTTGAATTATTGTAACGATTATTTTTTAATTCCTTTCACGTACATGCGATTATTTATGAATTAATTGCTCGTCTGTTCAATGCGTTCGAATTTTTTTTTTTTTTATATTCTTTAATAAAAATTAACGTCTCAACCCGTTGTGTCCGCTCCATTTGTGATTCTTCGTTGTCTATAAGATCTTGTTCTTCGACAAAAGAGAAATTGAAATATATACTGAAGATATTTATCGAGAAATATTAATGCCCGCGGCACGAAAGATCTGAGAAAGTTTATTTCATTTATATTTTGATAGCAAACGGTGCAAAGTTTCCGCGTAATATCCTGAAAATGTCTTAACGTCAGCTACGAAAATATAAAATACGGAACAGAGATCTCCGTTTAAAATTTAATATAACTTTGATAGGGTGTATCGCAAGTTTCAATGGATAAAACCATAGCATGTCTTCCTCGATACTAGAGGTGTGCGAGAACCCGAAATATCGGGTCGGGCACCCGAAAATTTCGAGATTCTCGAATTTATCGAGATTCTCGAAAGAATTGGAATTTGAGAAAGGATTGTGAGCAAGCTTAAATAATTGGTTAAAGCCTACGCCTTCAACTGTACCGAAATTTCGCAGATCTAGAACCACCATTCGAGCAATTCCTTCTGTTATATCTTTTGGTTCAACAATCTTTCGCGTATCATCTCATACATTGCGACAAATTTTATATCGATTCAGTTTCTTTTCTAGTACATGTACTTCTGTTTGGATGCATATGTTTCAAATGGCGTAATAAACTAGTAGTATTTACATACTTAGTTTTAAATTCATGGTGACAATGCGTGCATTCCGCCTTTGTGTCATCTTTTTCTGAATGTTCCCAAACAGAGCTTCTCTTTTCAGCTTCTTCCTTTGCACTACTTTCTGCTACCACAACTTTACTCTCACTATCACTCTACGTTTTTTTTTAAAGATTTTTAATCTTTATTAAATTCACACAGATTTTGAAATATACGTCTGAGCTTCCCGAGTTTCTAAGCGATACTGCTCAACAGCGTACATGATATCCAAGTACCAAGCACGCAGTCACACGTTTGTATACATCAGGTCACACGATTCTTGGAATCCGTGTTTCCAATAATTTCACTGGCAGAAGAAATCGAACTGTGTATATACATATTTTGTAGCCTGCTATACAGTATTGTAGAGTAGTTCAAGAAACGGCAGCCGGGTTCTCGAAATTTTCAGGGATCTCGATTTTTTTGGTTCTCGCACACCCCTACTCGATACCATATAACTTTTGTCTAAAACATTTTTTTCATATCATTCATGTTTTTCGAGGTATTTGAACGTCTCCGGTACACTCTGTTATATTTATTCGTTCAGATTAATAAAACTGCTGCGTAGACCAAACATTTTTTACAATCTGAAAAAGCTTCTAGAAGCAGTTTATTCGTGAAATTTAAAAATGTTTTAAAATTTTATTATCGTACACTGTAGACAGGCAAAGCCATTCTAATGGCTCTATATAAAAACCTTCATATTTCACACAACACGTAGGTTATTATACTACATTTATAGGTTATTACACGTATGTAGTACAAGGTATTTAACAGTAATTTCCTTCTTGAAAGAAATTGTATTGTATTATTATATCGTATGTACACCATGTATGTTACATAACTTGAACAAAAAATATGAAAAAACTTCTTTGACGCAGAAGGAACCACAGTACAACAGTAACATAATAAGTTCTTTTGTACACGTGTATAAATTTTTTGAAAACAGAAACTATTATCTTTCACGAAGGAACACCGAATTCTCCAAAAGTTAATTCTATCCCCTCGATAATCAACATAATATTATTCTGTTCATGAACAAACAATCCTTCATAACTTTGATACTATTAATTTTTTGACCCATGTTTATCAAGATTTTTTTTCATGTTTCATGTACTATCTACCCTACAAGTTATAAACTCTTTTTTCTATTCTATTCACTCCTGTATAACCATGACATGATGGATAACAGCTCACCACCGTTTCTTTAAATATCGAGCCACATTAATTTCGGCTCGTGCCATTTTATTCAATATCGCGCGATGCAACATCTTCCTAGGTTCTTAATACCCGTCCGTGGTATAATTGAACGGACGTTTCATTCATCAAGCTCAGTCGAGGAAATCAACCAACCTTACTATTAAATTTCCCTTAAGACGCGAGGGAGAAATAGCTGGCGCCGAGTTCAAAATAGCCATACACCGAGAAGTCCGTGTCGAGTATCCGTCACTGTTCCACTCGGCGTTGAACTCACGAGGCTGAGATTGTTTCGCGTGTTAGTTTCCCCGAGTGTTGACTAACGGCAAGACCGCAATTCTCTCGATAGTATTAATTTCATTAGGCAACGTATCTGGGCGGTAGAATCTCGAGAAGACGTGATCAATGCCCCTTCTTTGCCAGACCTGTCTTATCTCGCTGGTACTTTAACCGGTTTAAACAGTTCATTTGCTCGGTCGTCTCGCGAAAATGCCGAGATAAACCTTCTCAGACTCTCCGATTTTAGACTGACAAATGGATTTTTACATTTTATAAATATGTTTCTACCAAATAAGGCCAAAATATCGTAAACAGTTTTGTTGAAAAAGATATGAAACACATCTTACTTGCACTAATTACGCGTGCATCTTAAAGTGTCATTCGTCTTTATGAATGGAAAATTGATATTAATTGTTATAGAATTTATTTCAGACAAAATTTCATGCCGATTTCTAAATGATCAATTCATTTCTGATTATCGTAAACTTTAGCATAGTAATAGAATCATGCACAAAAATAGTAAATATCATGTATCCTGTATTAAACTAATAACAACTTTTCAACGAAAAACATTCATAGACTTTTACCACGCAACACTCCAGTCTTGCAACGCAAAACCTCTGAACACCCTATATATGTATATATATATATATATATATATATATATATATATATATATAAAATATCCAAAGCACAAACGCTGCGTTTAATACGTGGAACAATTTTCCAACTGGGGTTCTACCTTCTCCATTATTGTCTGGCGAATGTGAATTTGCATAAAAATCCGCAATCTACCGATAAATTATTCCCCCGCGCTCGCGCATCCGCGAAAGCAAAGAGGAACGAGAAACGAAGAAACAATCTAGTCTTAGGTTGGCGTGCTTATTCGTTGCGGTGGAACGCGAGATCGCGTTCCGTGAATTCGCCCTTATGCATTCGGTAGCGACTGTAATCTTCCGCGGCAAGTTCGCCGATCGTAAAACGTTTCGCGGAAACGAAAAGTTCCGCGCGTGAAACTGTTGCCGACTGGTTCAGTGGGAAGAGCAACTTTTTCACCGGGCCGACACTAACAGCGTGAAGTAATTTCTTGTCGAGGGGTGTGGGCGGGCGTTGCTTGCTTACCCCGGGTCGCAATCAGAAAGCCATATCTTCCGGTTGGAATCGGGCGGAAAGTTTGGCCGGCCGCCGCCGAAAACCGGCGGAGCCGATTGCCAGCGAACCAGAAAACTGCGGCCGCGAACTTCATTTTCAACGGGGAGTGCAACTATTTTCCAGCGGTCGGTCGCCGAAGCCGACAAAAAAGCAATTTTCCGCCGGCGAACGAAAATTTAATCTGTCCTATTCGCCGCTGCTTTGCTTTTAATGGACACGGCCAAAGCTTCCTCCGGAGGCGAGTAAAAATTTCGTTTTTCCCCGGGCAGTTTCTGGACAGAGAGTTTTGATATTTTGGATATTGTAACTTGAATGGAAAGTGGCACGTGGTTGACTAAACGTTCATTGATTGTAAACGTGGTCGATGCGATTTAAATCCCTTGTAAATACTCGGGGAAATAAAATATACAGAAATGATCGAATTTTCGAAATCTTTCACAAATACACAAATGCCTAAATATTTTGACAGTTGTAAATTGTCGAATTTAATTTTGATTTAATTGTGACATTTAGTAGAACTAGTATAAATAAGAAAGCAATGATTGAAGATGGGTGGAGGATTAATTTTTCAGCAGAGTCAAGTGCATATACTCAATATTGAGGTATTAGAAAGATTCAACTACGTATTTTTAGTTACGCTCAAATTTTATAAACTGTCTGTTTACTTATTAGAAATAAATATGGAACAAATGCACCTTGTTTCGCATTGAATTTAGCGAAACATTTCCAGTAACATGCATTTGGAAACTACGAAAATGAAACAAAAATATCAATCTTTTAACAAAATTATACTAACGATAAGTTGTAAGTCTTAATTTATTTACACGTGATACAAAATAAAAATCAAGACTTTGTGAATTATACTCGAACCTAATCCTAATAAATATGTCGAGGAATATTTCAATTATAAATAAAAGACAAGTAATTATTAAATTAAATTTACCATTGTGTGATATTTTAATTCCTTTTTTTCTATCAGTAACAAAAAGAAACTTCCCAGTCATTTGCATTGATTATCGGTAATTAAAATTAAAGTTATAACCTGCTAATCAAAACAAATTCTGATCATACAAACTATTAACTCTTACGCCATAACTTCTAAAATTTATCTTGTAACAATTAGGATGCTTGTTTTCAACACCTCGGACATTTCTTTCGGTTCCTTCAGTGATGAAGCTTGTACACACATTAGACGAACACCCTAAATATGAAACTTCTTTCCGTTTGAAAAAGGGAAAAAATTAGTTTCACCGTGTTCTAACGATTTCCTCTCTTAGACGAGTCAATCCCAATTGGATTGTTCGTTATGACAGCGGGCTATTCGTTTTCGCCTCAAGTAAAAACAGGAGAATGTGTAATTTAGTAAAAGGCGTTTTACCGCTGGTTTTACTTCGTTCTACTCGGGCGAAAATAAAATTCTAGGCCCGTTGATGGCCCTAATAAAAACGCCCGGAGGAAACAAGGAAGGGAACGAACGGAGAACAGAAACGAGTGTTTAAGACGAGTCGTTCGTAACAGTCGATGAGAATAAGGAGCGGAGCGAAATGAAAATCGAGCGATTTGTTGGATTAACGAGCATAATGGGGAACGACGAGGCCGCAGGAAATCGGCGTCGTTAACGAAGAAACTCGTGATTCGCGTTAATCGTTCGTTGAGACTAGCCGATCGAGGGGCAACCTTCGCCACGAACGAGCGAGTTGGCCTTCAGCAATGCTAATTGTTCGTCATCCGCGTAATTTCGCTCTTCTGAAAATTCGACATTCATTCAGAACAAGACACGCTATATAACCGATGAAATTGATTACCAACAATGAAGAAAGTATGATCCTTCTTCTTAATTACATTGACGTGAGACTGCGGAAGGATGAAGAGCTATTTTCGTGTTGAACTATATTGATCGATATATTAATGACAGCCTGGTCGCAGGTAATGAGCTACGAGATCAGTAACGTACGAGTCTCTATGCGTGTTAATAGTTAATGGCGAAAGACCTTGTCGAACAAGACTCTACGTTGGATCCTCTCTCTTCTTCTGAAAATCTTTCTTAGTCACCACAATTTGTAAATTTTGATTGAATCGAAATTCCTTGGAAAGTACCACTCGTTCATACGAATATGTTGACGTATATTCTTTCACCACTTTCAACGTGTTCATTGCCACGCGAAATGTATACGACCACGGAACAGAATACAGGGGAATCTCGTTTGCACGAGCCGGTTAATTCAGTGCCTCAGATATACGAATTCATAATTAATCAACGTTTCTTATCCTTATCTACTATCTCTCGTTATCCGAACAAATGGAACTGAGTCGTGGAGAGATCTGGTGAATTCCATTTTATATAATTTCTGTACAAAAATACTCGATCGTTGTTACATTCATCTATACTTAACAATTATTATATCTTGGTCATTCTAAAACTCATGTGCCAAATTTGACGAAATTTCCTTTGAAAATGTCTCATCGCGGTATAAAATTGAACAATCACTCGCGAGCAAATCAACTTGAAAATTGTTAACGAGAGAATTTCCAACTTCAGCAACTCATCTTCTCGTCGTGTTAAATCTCTCGCCGCTACGTCAATTCGACGACCAAGGGGCAAATGAAATCGTTCGGAAGAACGATTGGGGCGGCGGTTCTTCTCCTCGCAACGAGCTGTTCGAGCTAACAGAAAAATACATCGCACGTTCTTTACGCACGTTCCGAGGCGGAAGTCGGGCAACTCCGGGCAAAAGGGCACGAACCCCGAAGAAATTGAATTACCCAGCAGCTGACGTGTCCAACGTGTTTCGAGGCTCGAGGTGGAATCAGGTCCGCCGTTTGGCAAATCCCTCCTGGGACCGATAAGCAACGCATTACTGCCTCGTAGATTTCTCCATCGAGCGAATAATTACCAAGCAGCTAGGAAACGCGACGAGTAGCTGGCTGTAGTTTCTGGCTTTTGGGGAAAGGGTCGTGCAGGCATTCGGAGCTCGTGCGAGTTTCTCTGCGAGAGAAAGAGAGAAATGGGTCACCAGGGTGGTTTAAACATGCTCTTTATTCGCGAATGCAAAGTTAGGCTCCAAGTAATAGCTTCCTATTTATATTCCGCGCGAAATACGAGCCGACCTATTAGCCAGGGAAATTTAATCATCGCGATACCTCCATTGCAACGAGAAGATGAGACTGCGTCGATGTTCCGTTGAAGGGAGAACTTAACCGACCGTCGGTTCAGCGACTTTGTTCTCGCGTGATTTCCTGGACTCTGTTTTAAACCGAGTAATTAATTAATTAATTGTGTCGTCCAATAAAGATCTTGCTTCCCATTCGTTACACAGACACTAAAAGCTTGAACTGTTAAAATTTCGTTAAAAGCAATCGTAAACGATAGTAAATCTAGGCTTCCTTCGAAGCTCGGAGCCTCTACTTTCGAAATGCATCGTCTATTTTATTTTGATACACTTTTATAGTAAATAAACTGTAACAATTCCGATGAAAGGTTGCAGAAGTCGATTTTACCTTCGAAGACACACACACAGAGTGAGATTTTACATGTAGATATGTACAATGTCACAAGTATAATTATCACTAGCGTTTGTTGCAATGTTTAAAAAAATTAAAAGAAAGAATATTTTCTTCTTTTTTTTTAAGATCATTGCGACTCTGGGCGTAGGATCGACCATTGACCGATCGGTTTTGCTTTCAGAAGATGGGCTCTGTCCATGGCGAGGAATTGCCATTCGTGTTCGGAGCGCCATTGGTGGACGGTTTCGGTCACTTTCCCAGAAACTACACCAGATCTGAAGTGGCACTCTCCGAGAGCATCCTGCAGTACTTCGCCAACTTTGTCAGAACTGGGTGAGTAGAGAACGATCTTGATCGATGGTTCGAGTAACCATTCTACTTATTGACCTTCCGTTTCTTTTCTTACGAGCACCGGGTGAGCTGAAGCAGCTGTACGCCTTCGTTACCGAGATTCCTCTGTTTGATAAATGAGATAAGAAATTACCGCATCCGCAGTTAACAATTTTAATAAAAACTTACAGAGCCTTTAAGACTCTGAGCGGATAGCAGAGAAGACTTCTTGCTGTTCGAGGAGTGTTGCTCTTTCTTTCAGAATATTTGTACTTGGGAATTCGAGTATTTCCTAGGGATAATGATTCTTGAAGGATAAAATAAGGAAACTTTGGGAAACGAATAAATCTGTCGATGGCGGTGGTAAATTAATTCTCTCAAGTCTCTTGCACTTCGAACGACTAGACTGAGGATATTTATACATTTATGAGAAATTTAAGTGTATCAATAATACGCGGAAAAGGTTGATTCATGTGAAATGTCTCTTCGAAGCTGGGAGTTATCAATTATCAATTATCGGCTATATTAACGTGGTGACCGACGTAACGTTGATGCAACATTTCATTTGCAATTCTTTTCGATTTATATCGCCAAGCTGGTTTTTAATATTTCGGCTGCGAAAGGAAGTTCCAAAGTTTCATTTAATATCTTTTTTTTCGCCTGGATTTTACAATTTTATCAAATCTGAAAGAACACGATGTACTTGTAATATTGATCAGTTATTACTTGGTGCTTGACTTGGGCTAAAGAAGTTTGGTAGAAACCTTGCACGTTCAGTGTTAGGTAAAACTTATAAGAAAAATATCGAAAACTTCATTTGTTGATCGAATAAAGTGTACTTTATTCCCACCTGTTACGCGACGTGAAAACAACTTCGAAGAAAACAAATCTCAGGACTGTCAAAACAATAGCACTGCGCTTCGAAATAAAATCGAATAAATTATCATGTAAATTTTCTCTTAGGAAGGATATTAAAGGACATTAAAGTATCGACAAGTCCTATATAGGACATTAAAGTATCGACAAGTATCTTTCATCTATTTTCATTTATTCGGTTATACTCCTCGCCACAATTTGCATAAACATTCGCGAATCTAATCGTGAAAAAAACCGCGGTACGCCTCCTCGGTCTCGCTCAGAATCGCGCAAACATGATCAGGTTCTCTTCTTCAACGGTGGCAATTCAACGGTGATTGAATTTTGATCTGAGAACGGGGCCCGATGGCAAAACCAATCCTTTCTCCTTTTAAATCAACAGGAACGCGGCGGTACCACTTGCGCGGGGAATCAATTTACGAACCGCGGCACGAACGTACAAAAAAGCGAGAAAAAGTGACAGAGAGATGCGGATCGCGTCACCGAAAGGTCTGATTTTCCATATTCATGAACGGCCATGGGCCGAAGAGCAAAAAGAAGCGGAGCACGCCGCGGCACGATGACAGAGAGGGAACAGACGGGGGCCGAGGGATTAGAGCGAAAATATTTTTCGAATACGATCGCAGCGGCGGGCATTTTACGCTCGCGCCCGAATTTTTCTGATCGAGCCACGGATTGACGATATTCAAATTTACGGATTAACGAGGGAACAGAGGGAACACGGAGGTCGGGGCACGGTTCACTCTTGATGCGTGATTCAAGGCTGTTATTTTCAGACGCGAAATTAAATACAGAGAGTTTTAAAGCAACCAAACCACCCCTCCCCGCCCCCCATGAAAATTTGTGAAAAATTGAAAAACAACATCCTTTTCTTTTCTTTATCTGTTCTGGCCTTTCAGCCAGTTGCTGAAAACAATTTTATCCGACGTGACGAAATTAATCCTTAAATGTACAGCGTTGCGAAATTGCAACCCTCTGTGTTGTTAATTCTAACAACAAGTCCATCGCTTTGAAAGAGATTGTGCATCTGAGAGTTAAAAATTGTAGCATGGAAGAGTTTTACTTATTCGCAAATGAAGTATCGAATACTGTAACGCAATATCTTTGAGATTAGTCAGAAGCAAGACTCACGATGTGGTGGAGAACAACAGCTAGACTTTTTCTTCGGACATTAGGTTGATATCGTTTTTCTAAAATTCATTAAATTTCGTCCTTCTGCCGACCATGTAAATCACGT